>JARGCV010000025.1:8537500-9247500 GCA_034064705.1 Bothrops alternatus
GTTCTTTTTCACCCAGCAGCATCTTTCTAAGTCTGTTCTCATATTTGAATGTTTTGCTCTGCTTTTTTTTAAATCTCCACAGAAGCGAAGCCTTGCCATTGTCTTGGTTCTCGAACATATTCATTCTTCTGCAACTCTGAAATGTAAAGGATCAATTGAAAATGGCAATTCAAGTTTAATTGACATCAATGCTGAGACAATCTATGAGGATGTCCAAACATGATCTGACAGTTATGGTATCTTGGATTAAGACCATAATTCTTTTTTTATCATGTATTCAGTGAAACATTTTTGATTGGCTGCAGCAAACCCCCATGACTTGTTGATGGTATTCATTAAATTAAATGTTAAGTGATTACCAGCAATATCAATCCAATTCTTTGTTTCTGGTGCCAAGAAACTTGAGTAGGAATCAAGCCAAGATAATTTGTGTTTGTAATCATGAATGAACTTGAGGATGGATAGAAGGAAGGGAATGAACGTTGAGTGTCTTGATCTTGATTGGCTAAAGCAGGGGGTTGGACTAGAAGACCTCCAAGATCTCTTCCAAATCTGTTATTCCATTCTTCTGATCTCCTAGGCTCAGGGGAACAATACATCTTCTGATCAGTGAGAAAAAGATCAGTAACAGCTCCTCTTTAGTCTGAGCCTGTGAACCCCTTTCCCAATTTATAATATTTTTCCTGTGGCTGTCCAGCTAGAAACAAGAGGGAATGATCCTGGGTGGGGGGAAGCAGTTCCAATGTCAACTTTAAATGAGCATGGCTCATTCATTTTGAGTTTAGATCAGATAACAGCTGATCAAAGAGTTACAAGTATTTTAGTAACTCTCAGGAGTGTCAAACTGCTGGCCCGTGGGCCAGACGTGTCATGCAGAAGCTGCACCCACCCCATTGCTGGCAATGGGAAAACCGTCCCAATAGGTTGTGCGATGTCATGTGACGTCTCGAGTTTGACATGTCTGCCTCTAGGCCCAAGATTGCAAGCAAATTATCTTATCAGTTCCTGTAAAACCTTTCTTTCTCTTTCTCTCACTCTCTCTTTTCAGGCTTTCCATTTTTCAAAGTTCCAGAAATCTAAGTGCTCATGTGCAGCCTCATCATTCCTTTTAATTATTGGCAGTGACGGTATTTTGAAATTCTGCAAAATATTGGAATTCTTGGAATCTTGCAAATCATGGAATTCTTTCCCAAGAAATCCTCCCTCCCTCCTTCCCTCCCTCCCTTCCTCCTCCTCCTCCTCCTCCTCCTCCTCCTCCTCCTCCTCCCTCTCCCTCCTCCGTCATTCCTCAGATTTGGCTCCATTTCTGTTATCACATACTGATCAACAGTTCCAGTTTGACCAGGACTGCATCATTGTTTCAAGATGCAGATCAGATGCAAAACCATGTCTTGATCAACCCTGAAACTTCAGGGTCACTTCAGCCATCTTCTCTATGCTACGATGAGACACACAGATACCCTTTTAAAAGAAAAAAAAAAAGAAACTTAGCTTTCCCTCTTAAACTCAGCCATTTGGTATGGCCCATGCAGCTGATTCCTCCTCTCTCCAGGAAAACATAGGGGGAAATGATTGGTTGAGAATTCTATGATTTTACATCACCATGATGTAAAAAAGATGTTGAGACTCTAGAACAGGACTTTTCAACCTTTTCACCCATTGCACCACTTTTAGGATATGGCAATATCCGAGTACCACCAGTCGCCTAACAAGGTGTCAAAACCTTGACCAAGAAAAAAAGTGATAAAGTACAGGTAGTCCTCGACTTACAACAGTTCGCTTAGTGACTGTTCAAAGTTACAATGGCATTGAAAAAGTGCCCCCAAGCCACAGCCGAGCAAGACAACTGCCTGCCCACCCGGCCGCACTCTTCCTCCTGTCTGAGGTTTCTATTATTCTGAGCATTTCTGTTGGGGATTGGCAGCTGGGGTGGGGGTGTTTGGTTTTTATTCCTCCCCCCCCCCGTCTGCTGGGTGGTTGCAGCAGGTTTTGGTGACTTCACAGGAGCCTGGGACACTGTGACCGTCATAAATATGAATCAGTTGCCAAGCATCTGAATGTAAATCACAAGACCCTGGAGATGCTGCAACATTCCAGCTGATTGGTGCTTCTTCAGGGCTCAGCAGAAGTGCCAGGATCAGCGCCGAGCTCCAGCTGGAGCCTGGCGCTGATCCTGGTGTTTCCTCTGAGCCTTGACAGCCCTGCAGCTCCAGCCGTCTCTCACTCAGGCTTATGTGGTGCTGCCACTGGTTTAGCTCATTCCTCTCCCCCACTACCACTTTTCTAAGATGGTCGCGTACCACCTGCCAGGTGCCAATGTATCACAGGTGGTACCCGTACCACTGGTTGAAAAGCTCTGCTCTAGAAAGAGTACAGAGAAGAGCAACAAAGATGATTAGGGGACTGGAGGTTAAAACATATAAGGAAAGGTTGATGGAATTGGGTATGTCTAGTTTAATGAAGAGAAGGACGAGGGGGGACATGATAGCAGTGTTCCAATATCTCAGGGGCTGCCACAAAGAAGAGGGAGTCACGCTATTTTCCAAGGCGCCTGAAGGCAGGACAAGAAGCAACGATGGAAACTAATCAAGGAGAGAACCAACCTAGAACTAAGGAGAAATTTTCTGACAGTTAGAACAATTAACCAGTGGAACAACCTGCCTCCAGAAGTGGTGAATGCTCCAACACTGGAAGTTTTTTAAGAAGAGAAACAGTTTGTTCTGTGGGACAGTGGGAGTGGCCATGATAAAGGAACCAGTTTGGTCTACCGGTGAAGGCACCAGGCTAGAAGACAGGCAGCTCTGAGTTCTAATCCCGATTAGGCATAAAAGCCGGATGGGTGACTTTGGTTCAGTCACTCTCTCTCAGCCCAGTGCACCTCACAGGATTCTCGCTGTACAGTAAATAGGGAAGAAGTATTAGTATGTTCACTGCCTTGATTATTTATAAAAATAATAAAAGGCAGGAATAAATAAATAAATAAAGGGCATGAATAAGCAGGAAGTGCAACATAGGTTTTTCACATTGTGTTCTAGAGAACTTGAAGGGGTTTCCAGAGACATCAAGGGCATACACAGATAAATATAGATAGATGATAGACAGATGATAGACAGATGAGATAGATAGATAGATAGATAGATAGATAGATAGATAGATAGATAGATAGATAGATAGATAGATAGATAGATAGATAGATGGATGGATGGATGGATGGATGGATGGATGGATGGATGGATGGATGGATGGATGGACGGACAGATAGATAGACAAAGGAAGGAAGGAAGGAAGGAAGGAAGGGAAAGAAAGAAAGAAAGAAAGAAAGGAAGGAAGGAAGGAAGGAAGGAAGGAAGGAAAAGAAAGAAAGAAAAAAAGAAAGAAAGAAAGAAAGAAAGAAAGAAAGAAAGAAAGAAAGAAAGAAAGAAAGAAAGAAAGAAACTCGGAACACAGCCAATTTTCTATCCTTAGAGTTTTGCCTCTTGATCTGGGATTGTTTTTTTAACTAATTGGTTCCATTGTCTAGAAACATTTGAAAACTCTTGCTGTAGATTATGGATGGGTAGTTATGAGCAAAAAAAGATCCCTTGAGTGGGTCTTTTGAAACCAGCATTTTAAAAAAAAATTAAAGCAGTGTTCCATTTTATGTAATTGATGGGTGAAGCCTGTATACACAAGACTCATTTATTATTTATTCTTGTATTGGGCAAGAAACAGATATACTATTTTCTTTTAATAATTAAACTGAGTGTCAAATGAAACTACAATAGAACTTTAATGACTTCATGTGTAAAATAAAATTTTCATGGGAAGAGCTGAATCCAATAAATCACAAAAGCCATATTTAAGAGCTCACTTGTTTCTATATAATTTGTGAAATCTCTACAAGTCAGCTACTCTCCATCATCAAAGTTATGAAAAAAATCAAAAGAAAAGAAGGTTTCCTTGCCTTTAAAACAGCTTCTCTGGAAATGCTGCAGCCTACAAAACATTTGGCTTGCTGCAAGTTGCAATTCACCCCTCCTTCCTCTCCCTCCATTGTAATTCTGTCTGCAGAGGGAGTCTTCCTACTCCCCCCCCCAACTTGATAACTTCTCTTTTAAAAGTTGGGGGAGGGAGAGAGAGAGAGAGAGAGAGAGAGAGAGAGAGAGAGAGAGAGAGAGAGAGAGAGAGAGACCTTTAAAAGGCAGGAGGTTAAGAGAGAGAAAAAGACCACTCAGGTTTCTTACAGAACTTGGCAACTTTAACGCTTGTGGACTTCAACTCCCACAATTCCCCAGCCTGCATGGGCTAGTCTAGGGGAGTGATGGCGAACCTTTTAGAGACCAAGTGCCCAAACTGCAACCCAAAACTCACTTATTTATCACTGGGTGCCAGGTGGGTGTGGCCCACTGGGTGGTCATGGCTGTGGTGGTCATGGCAGATTGGGTGGGTAAGGCCATGGTGGGCATGGTCACCTCAATGTTGTTTGTGGGGCGGACGCCTATGGGGGGTGGGCAGGGTTGGGGGAGATCCAGAGGGTCTCTGGCAGGTGGGGCAGTAGGTTTGTCCTGCAGGGTGAGGCGAGACAGGGCGGGGGTGCCATTGCCATGGGGCAAGGCAAGGGCTGGGGCAGTTGCTGCCTGACACCATCGGCCCCCGCACACAGATGTCAGCGAGCGCATGGGGGCCAATGGTGTCTGTCAGCAGCCACACCCTGCCAGCCCCTCGACCGGTGCACTCTGGGGCTCCACAGCCCCCCGCCAGCAGTTCAGCCTTTGAGCTGGATGGTCAGCCGACAGCTGAGGAGGCGATGCAGTGGGTTGTGGCCGGGAAAAGGAGAGCATGCGAGGCCAGGAGGGACAGGATGGGGGGAGGGAAACCAGCCGTGTCGGGATGAATCTGGCCACATGGGACCTCAGCAAGTTAGCAGGTAGCTGGTTGAAGAGGGGCATGGCGTGCATGCCCACAGAGAGGGCTCTGAGTGCCCCCTCTGGCACGCATGCCATAGGTTCGCCACCACTGCTTTAGTGCTTTGTGTTTAGAATAGAATAGAATAGAATAGAATAGAATAGAATAGAATAGAATAGAATAGAATAGAATAGAATAGAATAGAATAGAATAGAATAGAATAGAATAGAATAGAATAGAGCTGGAAGAGACCTTGGAGCAGTGGTGGGATTCAGCCGGTTCGCACCACTTTGGCAGAACCGGTAGCTATTTTTTTGTTGCCCAGGCCCAGGAGCGGCATCCACACAGAGAAGCAGTTGTTCACATATTTGAATCCCACCACTGCCTTGGAGGCTTTTTAGTCCAGCCCCCTGCTCAAGCAGGAGAACCTATACCATTTGGCAGAGTTGTGCACCAAACTAGTAAGCCTATTGAAAGGGGCATGTGTGAGAAAGGCACTCTGTGGCAATGCTTCCTCCGTCGTCCCATGACCCACTTGTCCAAAATAATATTTTGTTCCACTGTCTTCTTGTTAACATTCCACAGAAACCTAAACCCAAGCAACCATGTCGTGAAACTAAGTTCTTCATTTCTGCAGAGACCAGCAGATTTACAAAGCTATCTGGAAAAGGGAATATGTGCTTTCTCTGAGTCACATTTTCAATGTCCCAGCATACATTCGCAACACAAAGAGGCATATAAGATAAAAAAAATAGGGAAGTTGTGCCTTCAAGTCAATCTTGACTCCTGGTAACTGCCTGGACTAGACTGCTGTTTTCTTGGCGAATTTTCAGGAGTGGTTTGCCACTCCCGATTCCTGGGCTGAGAAAGAGGGACTGTCCCAAGGTCACCCAGCAGCCTTCATGCCAAAGCTAGGACTAGAACTCAGTTTCTAGTTTTGTGCCTTAAAGCAGGGCTTTTCAACCAGTGGTACGGGTACCACCTGTGGTACATTGGCACCTGGCAAGTGGTATGCGACCATCCTAGAAAAGTGGTAGTGGGGGAGGGGAATGAGCTGAACTGGTGGCAGCACCACACAAGCCTGAATGAGAGATGGCTGGAGCTGCAGGACTGTCAGGGCTCAGCGGAAGTGCCAGGATCAGCACCGGGCTCCAGCTGGAGCTCGGTGCTGATCCTGATGCTTCTGCTGAGTCTAGAAGAAGCACTGATCAGCTGGAATGTTGCAGCATCTCCAGGGTCTTGTGATTTACATTCAGATGCTTGGCAACTGATTCATATTTATGATGGTCACAGTGTCCCAGGGTCATATGAAGTGACCAAAACCTGCTGGGGGGAATAAAAACCAAACACCCCCACCCCAGCTACCAATCCTGAACAGAAATGCTCACAACAATGAAAACCTCGGACAGGAGGAAGAGTGCGGCGGGTGGGCAGGCAGGTGTCTTGCTCAGCTGTGGCTTGGGGGCCACTTTTTCAGTGCCATTGTAAGTTCGAACAGTCACTAAGTGAACTGTTGTAAATTGAGGACTACCTGTACTTTATCATTTTTTTCCTTTTTTTTTTTTTTTGGTCATCAAATTTTTGACACCTTGCTAGGCGACTGGTGGTACTTGGATATTGCCATATCCTAAAAGTGGTACAATGGGTGAAAAGGTTGAAAAGCCCTGCCTTAAAGCACTGAACCCAATTGACTGTAGATATCATAATGTGTTAGATAGACTGAAGAAAATGTCAAAAGTTTATACTGAAGCATTAATGACCTTGGTCCAATCCACACAACCTAATGATTCTCTGCAGAGTGACTGTTTCAGCATTGGTTGACAGGCAGATTGATCTGCAGCATAATTTGCCATTTGCTGTGAATGAAAGCCTGACTTAACTGGTAATGTTTCCAACTAAAGTAAAGCAATAGGGCAGTGGTGGCGAACCTATGGCACGGGTGCCAGAGGCAGCACTCAGAGCCCTCTCTGTGGGCACACGCACCGTTGCCCCAGTCCTAGGCCTTCAGCTGGGTTTTATAAAACCTTTTCGCTTTAGGCCTCCACCGCCGTGTGCAAAAAAAAAAAAAAGGTTCAATCAATCAGTCAATTTCAACTTCTCGCGGGAAAAAAAAAGATCTTGCAAAGTTGGAATTGATTGATTGAACTTTTTAGTCCCACCCAGTCTGCTGTTACTACCGCAGCCACACCCAGCCAATGGGCCACACCCAGCCAATGGGCCACATCACGCCAATGGGCCACACCACCCGGAACCCAAAGATGCATAAGTGGGTTTTGGGTTGCAGTTTGGGCACTCCGTCTCTAAAAGGTTTGTCATCACTGCAATAGGGAATATGAATGAGGAGGCACAACAACTAGGTATTATCCCCAAAAAGAATTAGTACAAAGTTCCTGTTATTTTTTTTTAAAAAAAATGCTTTTCACTGAGTACAAATCGCAACTAATCTCTCTCTCTCTCTCTCTCTCTCTCTCTCTCTCTCTCTCTCTCTCTCTCTCTCTCTCTCTCTCTCTCTCTCTCTGTGTGTGTGTGTGTGTGTGTTTGTTTGTTTGTTTGTTTGTTTGTGTGTGTGTGACAAACTTAGCTGCATATTTGTAACCTTGAGGATTCCAAGGATTCAGTTAGGAGCCACTTTCTCCATACCCTTTCCGTATGGTATGCAGATGGAAACGTTGCAGACTGTTGAAAAAATATCCCCGATTCAGGTTTCAGGTTTCCAAATTGTGTGGCTTTGGATCTCAGCAATACCTCTGGAAGGGCTGGCAAGCCTCCAATGGGATTTTTACAAAATAAATGAACTGGTGGGAAATTTCATGGTGCCAGCTGTGCATGACATTGAGCACATCTGCAGCTAAATGTGAGGCAAAGTCTCTCTCCTTTGATCTACATAATTTTCTGGTAAATCTCTGTTATCATTTGGAGGTTGGGGGGAGTGAAGGAAAAAAAACTTTTGAAAAAGAACTTTTCAAAGGAAACATTTTATTTTGTAATGAACCAGTCAGGAAGTCTTCCAACCTGCTGTAGCTTGCTGGATAATCATGTCTTGCAAACTTGAAAGGAGCCTAAATATCTGAGATAGAATTGGTATTTCATAACTCATGCACTAATGAGCTACAAAATTCAGAAAGCAGGATATCTAAATACCGGTATGTAATCTGGAACCTGAAAGAATAAATTAGCAAATACATTCAAGTATTCAGTTTACAAGTAACATGCTCTGATTTTGTGTGCATTACATATCCCTATTTGAGAAGTTTAAATACATTGCTTAGGTAGAGAAACTTTGATTCACAGACTTTTGCCATGATAAAACAACTAAGGAAGACTCCAAAGACAGACAAAGAATTCTTTGTAGAATATGTTGCATTGCAGCTGCTCAACAGCTGCACCTTGATAGTTATCTGAAATTCTCCAGTTACGTATTAAAATGTGGAAATTTATTGCAATATGTTGCTGTACGTGAAACAAAACATCCCATTGCATGAAAACAACCCTGGTGTTTGATCTATATTGAGGGAAAAATTCTGAGCTATTTATTCATTGGCAGAAAGTATTTAAGATTTAAGAGCCAACAACTGGTTTTATGGTGGAGTTCATGTGTTATAAAACATTCGCAGACATACCTATCGTGTACAGGTAGTCCTCAATTTACAGCCATTCACTCAGTGACTGTTCAAAGTTACAATGGCATTGAAAAAGTGACTTATGACCATTGATCAAAATATGGGCACTTGGCAACTGGTGTGTTTTCACGACGGATGTGAGTGTCCTGGCATCATGTGATCATCTTCCAAAAAGAAAAGTCAATGGGGAAGCCACATTCACTTAACAACTGTGATACTTAACAACTTCAGTGATTCACTTAGAAACTGTGACAAGTAAGGTCATAAAATAAGTGTCTTGCTTAGCTACAGAAATGTTGGGCTCAATTGTGATCGTAAGCCGAGGACTGCCTATACATTGAGGAAGGAAGAATTTATTTTTGACATCCATCGTCCAAACTGTAAGATATCATTTCCAAGGCTGCCTTTTTTTCCCCCTTTTTTTAAATGTTTCCCACACAACAATGTTGAGAAGGGTTTTTTCAGCATGGTTAAAAAGAAAAAATACAACAGCTCTTAAGGAAAATTCAATAGAAGAATGTTCTATTCCTAGAATATATGTAGAATACGTAGATATTAGAAACAATCTTTGTGCAATGGTGGTATGAACTACAGCTCTGTTGAATCATCCTCAACCACTGATTTAGTCCACTGTATAATCTGTAGTATATAGAAACTTGCCAAGAATGAAATAAATTTCAAGAGCTTGGAGGGATTGGTCAATGCTCAGTTCTGCTTCAGTTCCGGTGAATTTAGACATTTAGACGTATCTAAATTAAAACACATTTCTTTATTTGGATTCAGAGAAGACTTTTCTAACAATGCCAAATGCTACCTCAGGCACATTATTTTGTTGGGCCCACTTATTGCGATAAGTATTTATGATTCTAAAATTATGCCGGAATGGTATTGACTATGCTATCACACATGGAAGCTGCACTGTTGGATAAAGTGAAAAGATTGAATTTTTTAAAAAGAGTGGTCCCAAACTCCTGCTATTTGCCAGTATATATTTCAATACAGCAAAAATGCAATGTTTTTAAATTCATCTGTATCATGATGATGATTTATAAAGTACATGAGAATAACAATCAACTCAACTCACTTCATTTTTGTAACTTCTTCTTTTTTTTTGGTGCTTCAAATATTCCCAACTATTGGGGAGGTTTTTTTTAAAATTTATTATTATTAGATATCCATTTGTACATGCTAACGAAGAAAAAATTCAAGTTAAAGCCCTTCAGCTTAATACAATCATTTCAAATTTGTAGACCTTCTTCACTCCGTATATCAAAGTCCAACTATAAGCCAACTACATTTTATAAATTTTAAGTTTCACTTCTTTTCAAATCTATCCATTGTACATCACACAAACAAGTCTTCTTTCTAAAGTTAATAATTATCATGTCTTTGCACCCCTCCCTTCAACGCGTACATTCCTAGTCTAGTTAATATACATCTTCCATTAATCACCCTCTCATGTCTTTTGCTCTTGCACTTAGTCCTTAAATCAGTCCATAATTCTTTGCCTTTAATTCCTTGCATAAAATATTAAGTTTCTCTTCATTTCAGACGAATTCTAGGTTTCTTCCTCTGCCAGGTGGCTTTCCATAGCACAGCTTCCCTTCCACGTAATAAGTCTCTCTTTATTGCTTGCAATGTCCCTTGGTTCCATATAAGCCATGCTCTATGGATTCTGTCAGGTTGCCAAGAGAAATTTTTAGCCTCCTCTCCTAGATATTTTCCCCATGCGTTTATAACAATTCTTTTCAAATCTTCTTGTCTCTCCACCTCTTCCATCTTTTCTTCAACTCCTTCCCAGACTCTCTTCGAATTTCTCCCAGTACCTTCTCTCATTTCCCCACTGTACGTTCCTCCAGTTTGGTCCAAGTCCTCAATAACTGCTTTGCTGTGATTTTCCACCATTTTCTCCATTTCTCCGTTTTGTTCCTCCATTCTTCCCTCACATGTTTTTGCATGCATGTCTATTATCATGTCCATCTTTCTCTTCATTTTTTCAATAATTGTTGAAATGTCATCTTTTAATTCCTTCATCGTCATCTCTGGGGAGCTGGCATCCATCCTTAGGTTTATTCTGCAATGTTTTTTAAGTTATGTGTCTCTGCTGCCCTCTAGAGGTCTCTTTCGCATTACAGTTTCTCTTCCGCCTTTCTCTTCCGGTGCCTATCACTTTAAATTAAGAGCGGTCGCCATTTTGGGTGCCTTTTGTTTATTGTGAGCATAATTGATCCGAGGTAAAATATAAGAAATACTTGCTTTTTAAGCTCCTGGGTTCAGTCTGTCAATCTCTGTGCTTCTTTGAGATGTGTTCCTCGGGTGGTGGCTGGTCTCAGCATCTTGATGCTGCGCCGGGCTGGAGCGATTGTGAGCTTACAGGGAGTCTTCTTTCTTCCCCCCCGAGCGTTTTTTCGGGGGGCTTTCAGAAGATCTCAACCCTCACCCACAGCTCTTCGCCCCTTCTCCTACCGAGGAGGGGTTTTTTTGACGCAAAAAACAGCTGGTTTGCGCTGCTTTGGCATCGTTACAGGTCCCGTGTCGCAGAGCCTCTTAGCAAGGCTATTTCGACCCTGAGGCAGCCACGGCCCTCTCTCTTTTTGTAATTTCTTTTAATTACATAATAACTAGCACATTATTTTTCTGAGATTAACACGAGAAAAAGAGACAAAACAGAAAATGCACTTGGCCTAATGATGAACAGTATCACACAGTGAGATGGACAAAGAATGATAGACTCAACTAAAGTATTGTATATTCAACTATTTTCTATCCTCCTCTACTAAGAGAATTTCTTATTTCAGAAACTAAAAAAGCACTTGCAACAATGTGAAGCATTTTTAAGCCTTTCAAAATAAAAACCACGGTGTAAGGTTCAGAATTATATCATGTGGAAAGGGTTGCAAAAATTATCACTGTTTGCCATTTACTTTCACCCTAATGGTTGTAACCTGGCATTGAAAAGAAATAATATGCAGCAAGTGTGTTTTGTATATATTTCATATCACATATACTTTGATCTTTGGCTGGACCAAACTGGTGTATGCTTGAGTATCATTGATATCTACAATGGTTCCAAGAATTATGCAGTGTTATTAGAAGAAAAGCCAGCCTAAAGATTACTTAATAGTATTTGTTCTCCTATGAAAAGCAGATTTGCAGGCCAGACTTTGGACTGTGTTCTTGATTCATTCAGCACAAAGTCTGAGTAGCAAAAGATGAAGGATAATGGGAGTAGTGAGTCCTTGTACTTATGACAGGTGGACTTGGTGACCCACGTCAGAAGATCTCTACTTCCATTCTGAGTTTCCTGTGAATGTCAGAAATGCTGTTATGTTCCATGCTTTCATAACATCTCATTGTTTTTTTACAGAGGTACCTTCTTGGCAGGCTTTATGCTTCAATTATTTAAAAAAATATAATTATTTGTTAAGTACCCAGAATAGCACATCCTTTTTTTTATAAACAGAAAGGTCAAACTTCTCCATTACATCTAGAAATTAAGAACTTTAGAAAAAAACTAGCCTCAGTATAAAGGGAAGTAAAGCTGAAATGTGCCACTGCCCAAGTTGGTGAGGAATTGTTATATTGTCTTTCAGTTATGGTTTCAAATCCTGCCTCGCTCCTATGCTTTAGTAACTACCTGAAATATTGTAGTGGCTGGATTCATAAAATATTAAGGAAACCATGGCTTGATTGATTTGGCTGGGCTTAAACATTCATCTAATAGGCAGCATGCTGAGTTATTTATTCAATGACCCAGATCAATGTAACTCAAAAAACCACAAATAGTCCCCATTCATTAAAGAGCAGCCATCCTGATGCTTGTGGTTCTCAAAAGGTTCTGCATTTTGGATGATGAAATGGCATAAGAGACATACCAGAATGCTGCTGGAGAAAACAAAGAGTGAATCCAACTAAGGAGGGATATGAGCCTTCCTTAAGGACCACTTCATGACAATAAGGTCAACAAAGTTATTTTTCCTTCCTTCCTTCCTTTCTTCTCTCCTTCCACATGTGTGGCTACATAAATCATATAAACACATACATTAAAAAGTCCTAATGTCAATCATCTCTGAGATCTTTGTCATATTTGGCAACCCTTTACTTGCTTCCCCACCCCCATATTTTCCCCACTCTATAACATTTCTTTAAAAGTGCCCCATAATGGGATTCCTCTCAAATGTAATGAAGGAAAGTTTCATTTTTTCTATGCTACTTCCATCTCCAACTTGCCTCCATATAAGGGTATGCAAAAAATAAAGAGAAACAGATTCTGGCGCAGATTCATTTAAAAGATGCTCAAGTTTTTCTTGTGTTTGGAAACCCAAAGGGAAAAATAACTTTAAAATAATCTTCCCTTTCACATCTGCTGCATATATGAAATCAACATAGATAAGTTCACTGATAACAAGTTTTTAGTTGCTATGCCAAGATTTGAGCTCAAGTAACATGCAAGGTCTTCCAACTAATTGTCAGTTAAGTTGCATTCAGTCCTAAGATATGTACTGCAAAATTCTCATATTATCAACAGGAATTTTGTTCAACGTCTTGCCATTTCCAGAGATTATTTGCAAATATTCCCAGATATTTTTCAAGCTTTTCTAGCATCTGATATCAAATATGAAATCAAGAGAAGGAAACAGGGAATGTCTTCTCTGGATTTATGAAAGCAGCGTTGTTTTTAACTTTGCTTCTTTATTTTTTGTTTCACTCTGTCTTTATATTGTGACCTTTTTTTCTCCCCATTTGACTAATCACCATAAAGTGACCTCCCTTTTCCTAAATGCCTACCAGAGATCTTTCTGGAAAATGCATAATGATTAATGTTAAGATGTGTGTTTTATAAAGCAACTCTATATGTGTCCAGTAAAACATAAGTTCTGTTTACAATGAGGGTTAGTCCCAGTTAAAAGTATATAGCAGGACAATCTTATTTCCTACAGTAGTTATTTGTGGGATATGCCTATTTCCTGAAGGTAGGAATCAAAGTGGCCTATAGAACTTATATATAAAATGCAAAATGAATCAATGTACAATCAACAAATAATGCCACAAGTAAAAGTTACGTTTATTGAAATGGGACTGTTGGTTATAATTTACCAGGTAAGGCTACAACTGGCACCCAACCAAAGTTTCTGTGCAAAGCCCTCCTAGTCACAGTTAGAATAGAGTAGAGCTGGAAGGGACCTTGGAGGCCTTCTAGTCCAGCCCCCTGCTCAAGCAGGAGAACCTGTATAGAGAAGAGGAAGAGGAAGGCAAGAAGCAGAGGCAGTTCTCTGTCATCTGGATTTTTGGAACCCAACACCTCAAGTGTCTTTGGATCTGACCTCACTCCCCTAGCCACCGTTTAGATTTACCTCTTCAAGTAGGAGTAGAACTACACCAACATCATAATACAGCTCTGTGGTGCTGTGCATGTAGTTCCCAAAAGGGATTTCAGAACACACAGGAACAGAAACATAGCACCTACCTAGAGCTCTTTAAAGCATCCATGTTTTATCCTGGGATTCCAGAGACGCCCTCCTCAGCTTCTTTAGGATCCTGGGAAAAGAAGTATCTATTTTAAAGAGTTGAGTACCTATAATTGCCTGGGCTGAAGCCAGTAGTTCTTTTTGATCAGATAAAAATCAGATAAAAGGCTACCCCAGTTAATTGTCTTTCCAGACTGAAACTGGGTTTATATATTAAGCTAATCTGTGGTTTGCTTCATTTCATTCACCCAATCAAAACTAAACAAATCACATTATGGTTTATTGTAATGTTTAAACCAGGTATCAATTGTGCAGAAAACAATACATTTTAAAATTAGCATAGTTCCATTGGAATTCTAGAATATAGTTTACTTGGTGTTACAGCTATATTTTTTTTAAGAGTAAGATGTAAGCCACACTGGCCCAGTTTAGAACTTTTAAAGTAGATGAATATAAAATAATGAGCATCATAAGGAGAATACACAGAGAAAATTGTCCCTCTTTTACTAATTGGGTAAAATGGGGGATGACATCGCCAGAGTTTTGCAGCCCAGTCCAGATCTGATACGTGTATTGAAAGAAAATAGAGCAACTATTCAGAAACTGGATGCCTTCAAATATTATATATTGATGGATACAGTGCTCTTTTTGTCAGAGAACTCACCGGAGCAGAGTTCCGGCACCTTTTTTTTGACAGATTTTTCAAGTTTTAAAAGTAAATTTTGAAAATTTGATGTTTGGTCCACATGGACTTGAATTGCCCTGTCGAGCGTAGCAAGTCGGCGGCAAAATCATTAAAATGGTGCATGCGGGCTGCTTGTATGTCGAGTCCAATACATGTGTACTTTGTCTGGCTGCTCGACTTGTGGCACTGCTCGGCTTGTGATTGGTCATGTAGTCAGGCGCTGAGTGTTTACTGTGGGGGACAACTATTATGTTTCATTACACAACTGAGTGTGTGGGTGTGTGTACAGTGATTGACTACGTGCGAAAGGTAAATAAAAGGTTAACAAGATGTGAGTTCCAGTACCTTTTTTCTTACAAAAAAAGCACTGGATGGATATATGGGCATTTACAATCTTCTCAGGCTTGTTGCTGAGAGAAACTAAACAGAAGTATCTGGTCTTTTCCACAGAGCAGTTAATGCTGTGTTGATCTGTTTCACTTTCCCATTGTTTACCAAAATAATATGAAATCTGCAATCTTTCCAGCAACCCATTAACTTACTTCCTGATTTGTTGTGCTTTGTCTTTTTTGACTTAAAAGATTAGCTGTGTGGAGTGGTATGTGGGAGAAAATATTTGAGCAGGACTTTGCACCTTGTGGTTCCTGTTAATGGATCTCCTTTATCCCAGGGACTGTCCCTGGCCAAGAACAGATACATAGAGAATACTTCCAGGGAGTGGAGATCTTGGTTGTGGAACTAAAGCCCCCTTGGTATGAAGCACTCTTGTGTTGATCAACAACAGGTTGAGTAGAAGATGCTTTAGAGGTTGGTCAAGATCTTTGATCCAATGTGGAAAAAGGGGGTTGGTGTGTGAATATGACCATTTATATTTATCAAATTCTCTCCTCACTAATTCATTTTAATCAGCTGTGCGTGTACAGGTAGTCCTCAACTTATGACTGCAATTGAGTCCAACATTTCTGTTGTAAGTAGTGCCCCGTTTTACGACCTGTCTTGTCACAGTTGTGAAGTGAATCACTGCAGTCATTAAATTAGTAATAGGGTTGTTAAGTGAATCTGGCTTCCTCATTGACTTTCCTTGTCAGAAGATTGCAAAAGGTGTTCACATGACTCCAGGACACCGCAACTGTCATAAATATGAGTTAGTTGCCAAGCAGCTGAATTCTGATCACGTGACCAACGGTTGTGAGTATGAAAAATGGTCATAAGTCACTTTTTTCAGTGCTGTTGTAGCTTCAAAGGTCACTAAGTGAACTGTTATAAGTTTTCAAATATTACCTGTATTTGAAAAAACACTTCTGAAATGGTTCCCCCAACAAGGAGTTTTATTTGAAGGATTTTCAGCAGCTGTATCTCTCTTTTTAGTTTGCAGCATGTTCTAAAGCAGTGTTTCCCAACCTCAGTGATTTTAAGAAAGAGTGGATTTCAATTCCCAGAATTCTCCAGCCATTATTCTGAAAGTTGAAGTCCATTCACTTTGTTGTAAAGGACATCATCCAGTCCAGTTTAAGAATGAAGGTAAGGAGGGGGCACAGGGCCATTGTTTTGTGTGTGACTGACATAAATATGCCTGAGACACAGGCATTCTCAACAATGAGAAAAAAATTTGGATTTCTAATTAAATGATCATATTTGTTTTCCGAAATCTTCTCATTCTTCATCACTAACAGAGATTCCTGGAGATTTTCAATACAATTAATTTTGTTTCTACTTGGAAACTGTTTTTGGATTTTGTGCTTGAGGTACAAAAAAATATGAAACTTTGATCTGAGGGTTTGATGATTAGATCGATTATTGTTATAGAAATGGCTAGTACAGTGATGGTGAATCTTTTAGACACCGAGTGCCCAAAAACTGGCCCCACCCCTGCTCCACCCCCTGCCCCCCATCCCCGCCCCCGCCCCGCCCCACCCTGCCTCCCATCCCCCACCCCGCAGATTGCCCAGGCAGCCCAGCAGTGTTATGGTGGTCAAGCCCTCTGCCCACGCCCTGCAGCATCAACTGTGCACAATGGGGTGTGAGGGCAGAGTCTTATCTACACTGCCTGGTTGCCATGTCCTTGGCTGCGCTGCTCTGCGTGGGCCATGCTCAGGGGCGACTCTCCTTCAGGGGGGTTGTTGGAGAGGAGGGGGTCATGGGGGGAGGCGAGGCTGGGGCAAGAGCACGTGTGCTCACAGAGAGGGCTCCGAGTGCCACCTCTGGCACTCGTGCCATAGGTTCACCACCACTGGGCTAGTATATATTGTTATGTAAAAGCAATAAGTTGAGGTTGTATGTTATTATTATCTTATTCCACTGCATCAAAAAGAATTTGAAATTGATGCTTTTCTTTTTCTTTTCCTTTTTACTCTACAGCTTTTCCTCTTCCCCCTTTCCTCCCCTATTTTCCCATTATTTTCATTTTTCTTTGCATCTCTCTATTTTATAGTTTGATAAACTAATAAGATATATACATACATGTATGTATGTATGTATGTATGTATATATTGTTTTAAAATTGTTGACAAAGAAATAAGGGATTTCTGATATAGCTATTTCAAGTTTCTTAACTCTCTTCAGTCAGAACTCACCCTTCCGGGATTCGAACCTGGGCAGTCTGCATGCTAAGCAGATGCTTTAACCTATTGAGCCACAAGTTCTCTCCCGCTTTGTCAGTAGTCAGGGAGTAAGGATATGTGTCAAGTGTTTATTTTTTAGATCGCACCCTGTAAACCCAAATATGGGAGGAAGGAATCATTCTTTCCTTTTGCTTGTTTCAGCTCAACCCAGAGCCATCTTGCAAGCACAAATATATATATATATGTTGTTTTAAAATTGTTGACAAAGAAATAAGGGATTTCTGATATAGCTATTTCGAGTTTCTTAACTCTCTTCAGTCAGAACTCACCCTTCCGGGATTCGAACCTGGGCAGTCTGCATGCTAAGCAGATGCTTTAACCTATTGAGCCACAAGTTCTCTCCCGCTTTGTCAGTAGTCAGGGAGTAAGGATATGTGTCAAGTGTTTATTTTTTAGATCGCACCCTGTAAACCCAAATATGGGAGGAAGGAATCATTCTTTCCTTTTGCTTGTTTCAGCTCAACCCAGAGCCATCTTGCAAGCACAAATATATATATGTTGTTTTAAAATTGTTGACAAAGAAATAAGGGATTTCTGATATAGCTATTTCGAGTTTCTTAACTCTCTTCAGTCAGAACTCACCCTTCCGGGATTCGAACCTGGGCAGTCTGCATGCTAAGCAGATGCTTTAACCTATTGAGCCACAAGTTCTCTCCCGCTTTGTCAGTAGTCAGGGAGTAAGGATATGTGTCAAGTGTTTATTTTTTAGATCGCACCCTGTAAACCCAAATATGGGAGGAAGGAATCATTCTTTCCTTTTGCTTGTTTCAGCTCAACCCAGAGCCATCTTGCAAGCACAAATATATATATGTATGTATATATGTATATATATGTATGTGTGTGTGTGTGTGTGTGTGTGTGTGTGTTTTCTGAGGTTTTCGTGGGTGTTTGTATGTAGGTCTTTGGTTCTTCGGGTTTTCTCCCACGTAGAATTTGAAGTGTCTGGGCGACGTTTCGATGAAGTCTCATTCATCATCTTCAGGCTGGTGTTTTTGGCTTCTGCTTCTAGGAGCAATGTGTGGTCTGAGCTGTTTTTTCCTTTTAACTGCCAGTGGGGGTTTGAACTGATTGGCTGGGAGCTTGGCTATGTTCTGATTGGTTAGGGGCTTGGCTGTGCTCTGATTGGCTGGGGGGTTGGCTGTGTTCTGATTGGCACTGCACAAACAGAAAAATATCCACCATCCTAAGAAACCCTAAAGACAAAATTGAGTTAGAAAATCAAGGAGTATATGAAATCCCATGTACTGCTTGCCCCGCTACATACATTGGACAAACCAACAGAAGGATAAGTGCACGCATTGAAGAACACAAAAACTCAGTCAAAAGAGAGGAACCAACTTCTTCCCTGGTCCAACACCTTAAAGCCACAGGACATGAAATTGATTTCAAAAAGACCAGAACTATTGCCAAAACTGAACATTTTAATAACAGAATAATCAGAGAAGCCATCGAGATAGAAAAACGCCCTCACAGCATGAACAAACGAGATGATGCCTCCCGCCTACCAGCCATTTGGAAACCTGCCCTTATTGACAGACGAGTCCATAGTACGGGGAATGACACCAGACCTACACTCACAAAAACCACACAAGATGTCACCACCACACATCCAGGCAAAAAGCAAACCCAAACCCACACTGATGAGGAGGCATGGCCACAAACCAGAAGCCAGACCACAGCTGCATCATTAGCCACCTTAAACCCCTCCAATCCATATATGAAGCAAACTGACACCCACCATGAAGATGAGGCACGACCACGAACGCGAAGCCAAACAGCTATGCAGTTCACCATCTCTAATCCCCTTGTAAATCAGACTAACCTGAGCACAACAAAGCCCCCACCCAAACAGAACACTCCCCCAGCCAATCAGAGCACAGCCAAGCCCCTAACCAATCAGAACACACCTCCACCCAATCAGAACACAGCCGAGCTCCCAGCCAATCAGTTCAAACCCACACTGGCAGTTAAAAGGAAGAAACAGCTAAAATCTCACATTGCTCCTAGAAGCAGAAGCCGAAAGCACCAGCCTGAAGATGACGAATGAGACTTCGTCGAAACGTCGCCAAGACACTTCAAATTCTATGTGGGAGAAAACCTGAAGAACCAAAGACCTACATACAAACATCCACGAAAACCTCAGAAAACATATATATATATATATATATATATATATATATATATATATATATATATATATATATATATATATATATATATATATATATATATATATATATATATATATATATATATATATATATATATATATATATATATATATATATATATATATATATATATATATATATATATATATATATATATATATATATATATATATATATATATATATATATATATATATATATATATATATATATATATATATATATATATATATATATATATATATATATATATATATATATATAACGGGTTTTCTCCCACGTAGAATTTGAAGTGTCTTGGCGACGTTTCGACGAAGTCTCATTCGTCATCTTCAGGCTGGTGCTTTCGGCTTCCGCTTCCGTCCCCGGCTGGGAAAATACACACACACACACACACACACACACACACACATAAAGGAAGAAACAGCTACAGTCACACATTGCTCCTAGAAGCACGAAGCCAAAAGCACCAGCCTGAAGATGACGAATGAGACTTCGTCATCTTGAACATTTTCATTTTACTAATGTGGAAATGATTATGTTACCCTCAGATTATATTTCTGATGTATTTGTCCTTTCAAAATTCCCTGTAATTGATCACGAAGCTGCTAAGGCCATGCTTATGCTTTTAACTGCAACGGAATTTGATGTAACTAAGAAGAGGTGCTACGGGCTGCCTTCAGAAAGGGGATAAAGAGTAGAAATCAGGCCTTAGAAGAGGATTGTTGAAAGAGGATGGCTGTTTCTCCATGTGCAATATTGGCCCATTTGCTTTTTCTCCCCATTTTCACAAACAGTAAGAAGAGTTGCCAGGAGCTGATCTTATTCTCTGAAAAGAAGAAGAGAAATGGCTTTTCATCAGTTATGGATGGCTGAGTGTAGCTTTGGAGTAACTAGAGCACGGGGGCCTGCAGGCCGAAAGAAGTGCTTATTAACAGTGGGCAAATACTTATAGCTGGTCATCGCTTTTCTGCAGCAGGCATCCTTGATGGGGACTCTTCTACTTAGAAACACACAATGGAATGCCTGCTATTTATAATCCTAAAATAAAACAAGGAAGTTAAGGCAGGGGGAGGTAACAGAATGCTGGCATCCACTCTGGAATGTGGAAGTTTAGGTTTCAGCAATAGCAGGAAGACAAGAATAATTGGGGTTTCCTGACCAAGTTCAACCTGGTCATTTGGTATGTTTTCAGGAACTCACAGGTTTCACTGTGATGACCATGGAATTTCTTTAACATTTCAGTTTGGAAACCCCCGGGACCATTTCAATGTGGTACTTCTTCTACTCCCCAATAATAAATAAAATAAATTGCTACTCCCCTCCAATCTACATTTTCATGACCCTGTTTTGTGCATTTGGTTGTTTGTAGGTTGTTGCTTCTAAGACCTGCCTGTCTGTAAAGTTGTCATTTTTCTGTACTGAAGATCCTGTTTGTTAAGTCCTCGCAATGATGGCGAATGATGCAGACACATTCTTTAACAGAACAACACTCTTTATTCGATCTCAACCAAAACACCAACAACGAGCGGAGGCACGCAGGCCTCCTTTTATACGTCCGGATCCCTGGACACAATGGCAGCAAAACAGGTGCTTTTCCCGCCTTACGCATGTGCGCAAGGCTGGCGCCACTCAGTCTGGTCCCGGGCAGCTTTTGCAATGCCCAGGACCATTGCAGCGTCCCGAGCCTGCATTTGCAGGCTCCAGACACAACACTGTTCATCCTTCTTTTCCCAAGTCCATCCAAGCAAAACAGTGGACAAGTGTCTGTGAGGAGGAGAGCGAAAACTCTGAACACCTAAAATATCCCCACCGTTCACTTCACACATAAGGAAGAGAAAGGAAATGGGTCATAAGGCAATGAAGAAAGCCCAAAGAGCATGTTTTTCTCTAATGGAGACTAGTTCTGTGCAAAACACACAGAGATGAATGGCTGATGCGAAGAGGCTCTGACAAGTCTTGAAGTCATTCTTCCTCTATCAGGGAACAGAGTGCAAGGGCAACTGAAGCCTGGAAATGGAGCCAGAGTTCCCAGCAATGGGGAACAGAGCATCCAGAACCTGCAGTGCTTCAGCTTTGCAGAGATTCCTGTTTTCCTGGTTTGGGTTCTACTACAGATGGACCAGAAATAAAATATACGATGAATGAACATGACAGGAGAGAATTGCAAAGGTGATCATGGAACGAAAAAGGCCCAGTTTCTACATATAAACTGAAAGGGCCTAATTTGAAGAGCTCTGAAATCTAGGAGGTGTGTCGTTGAAAACACAACGTGAAAATGTAACTCGAGTTAATTTCCCAGACTTCTCATAACACAGTTTTTTTACATTAATTGAAAATATTAGAATTACATTCATTTGAAGATCTCTATTATAATTCTATTATTTACTGATGAACATAACTTGTTTCTACCTGAGTAACTCTTCTGGGGAATAGAAGAAGATTGGCTTAAAACAGTGTTTCTCAACCTTGACAATTTTAAGGCATGTGGACTTCAACTCCCAGAATTCCACAGCCAGCGTTGCTGGCTGTGGAATTCTGGGAGTTGAAGTCCACATGCCTTAAAATTGTCAAGGTTGAGAAACACTGGCTTAAAACCATATATCTTGCAGAGACACAATGATGGAGAGCCCTCTTCAGAGTGGGTAATTGGATACATAGGGGAACATGGGTCTCCAGGAGAGGTTAAAGGCAAGGCTATATCAATGACTCAAACCACTTTACAATCTGTACTTTGTTTAGCAGAGATCTCTAGTAGATTTCCATGTTGGTTCTCCATGCTGCTTTCTTGAGTCCATTATTTCCTCATCTCACAAAGCAAGACAAAATGTGTTCTGCAAGTCTGAGACCATTTGTAGCATTTGTCACATTACTAGAGTCACTACCTGGTTTCTAGAAATGGCTGAAGGCACCTGCTTTATGCTGTATATAATATATCCTTCCATATTCACGTTCATTACAGAGACCTTCTAGGAGCAAATGGAAGGACCTAATTAGGGTGGATATGAGGGCATCTTGCATGCTGAAATAATTTTGAACCAACACTTCCAAAGCCACTTGTACAGGCAAAATGTTGAACTTATAGATCATGCAGCAAAGTAATTGGGGTCTGACAGTTAGGGACATCGAAGGAGGCCATTTTAACTATGTCTTGTCCATCGTACATTATTTTTCTTAAGAAACAGGCCTGCTGAAAAATAAAAACAGGATACAAACTACATTGTTGGAGTCTATCGCCTTCCTGCACTGTCTGTTGCCTTTCGCACTCACTTCCTTCCGTGACATAGTATTCCTTTTGTGCATGGTTTTGAATGGGGTGCATTAAGACCCTAACAAGGGTCATTTATTAGCGGCTTGGCATCTTTTCACATAAATTAAGGGAACAGACAAACAGAGTCACTCCAGTTGAATTTCCACAGATAAGGTCATCTTCTGGAATGCAACTGAAAGCTTCTGGCCGTTGATTTAAAAGCCAGTCTGGGAATTTAAGAATCAGGTGCCAATTTTTTTTTAACAAAAAAAAAATCACATGTATGGTTTCCTTTTTTACCATATACAAAATATTTCTTGACCATTTGTGGAATTTTTATGATGCTACTATCATTGGTCTCAGAGAAGTAAAAAAAATGGCTCTTATCATTTAGTAAATAGCGATGACAACTATTCTACCTCATGTGGCAAATTCCTGCATATCATAAATTTTAAAATCATATGTTTCTATCACGTTTTTTATGCAAATAATATAATGCCCTGCATAATCTTTATATATCTATTCCTCAGACTCATTAGGTCCTGACCTATTGATTCTCCATGTGCCTGAATGGGGGGTGGAATTGCCTACACTACATCGAGATAGCTTATCCATATGTTTCTGTGTCAAGAAGTAAATGATAAAAACAGCAGAGGCTGAAGTGGTTTCAGGTTGCATTTGGGACTCTCTCAGCTCCTGGGTTGAAGAAACAAAAAAACAAGACTCTCCTCTCTTCCCGTTCTTAGCTTTACATCTGGCCTGAAGAAGAATTCTGGAGAACCAGGAAAATTCTCTTTTATGACTGTTGTGTCCTGGGCCTGATGAGGGAACTCAGCAGGCCCAGAATTGTTGCAAATGTGCCCGGGCATTCTAAAAGCTGCCCGGGACCAGACAGAGCAGCGCTGGCCTTGTGCGCATGCACAAGGCGCGAAAACGCTCTGTGCCGATTGGATGACACTGTCCAGGGTTCTGGTCATATAAAAGGCCTGTGTGCCTTTTACTTTTTGCTGGGTTGCGAGAGAGATTAAAGAGAGAGAAGAGAAACAAAGCCCTGTTGAATTCACCATGCGGTCTTCATCATTGCATTCGAACCAAGAATATAACAATGACCTTGAGTTCACATGATAAATGTATCACTGGTTGGGTTCCAAAAATCCAGATGAACACTAAAAGGCAGCAAAGGATATAGAAAACTCTCGTTCTGTGAGGCCATCCCAGAGTTACAACCCAATTATGACAGCCACTCACTTATCACTTCATTATAGAGTGAAGGAAAATTTATATGTGGTTTGTATACATTATTCTAAATAAGAGAATCATGGATTAAATTGCTGAGTATTGAATTTATGTTTTAACGAATAAATACTGAAACTGCAGCTGACATACCTCCTAAGCATAGAGTGGCAGAATATGTAACAACCTTATTGAGATTTTTATGTCAAAGGAATATCACAATTTTTTTTTAAAAATACAAACAACTCCTTTTTGTTATTGCCAATCTGCCAAGTATTCATAACTAACTTCAGCCTGTTCAAACTCTAATTTTTATTCCATTCTTTTATTCATAGCTTATGCATAGGGATTTACAGAATGGGCACAAATGTTATTTTATGGTCTATTTTATTTTTTAAAACATACCGGCTGTTTTAATGAGTAAAACACTTACAAATATCAGTGAGGCAAACATTTAATCTAATACATAATACAATAAATAATAAAAATAAGCAAAGAAAACAAAAATGATCATATTTCTACTTGGATCTTCTACTTGGATCCCAGTAAGCCAATTCAGGAAAAACCATTCAGAACAAATATATTTTAAAGGGGGCATGCCAAATAATAATAAAGTAATAACAGCCAATGGTATCAAGATATTGAATTAAATGCATAAAATTCTTCCCTGACACTTTACAATAAAGGAGCTACTGGTGAAAACACTCTGCTTTTACTATCTGTAAAGTCAAATTAGAAATAGCAATGATAAAGTTTCATCCTAAAGCTATCATAGACCTATAATTCGATTCAAAGGCTGCAGTCAATAAATAAGCAGCAGAAATAAATATCTTCAAATATTAGAAATCCAACAGGGAACATGACAGCCGCTCCATGTATGGTCATGAAAACTCATGTACAACTTTGGGCAAACTTCTAAATTAGTGTTTCTTCAGTGCTGGCAGATTCAAGATGTGTGGACTTCAATTCCCATAATTCCCCAGCAAGATGGAATCCCCATCTGGTGCATGCACTTAAGGCTGCAAAACATGAGGAATGAAACAAATTCTCCAATTTCTAGTGCATCAAGTTCAACTTTCTGTTTTCATTCTTGGACTGTTCTGTCTGGTTTGGTATGATCAATATAATTGTGAGTGAATTGTGTAGACGTTGATTCAGTTGAACTGGAGGAGTCATATTCCATACGGATGTGTTTACAATAGCTGAGGAAGAACAACAAAGATAAAATCAGCAGGACCTGCAAACAATTATCTATTTCCTCCCTATTTATGTATATATCTTTGAAAAGCCAGTGTGGTGTAATAATTAAGATGTTGGGTGGGATCAAGGAGACCCAAGTTCAATTCCCATGGGAGTTTGGTGTTTACTGAGGGATTCCTAGCTCTGCCCAACTTAACTCAGAGGTTTGTTATTGTTCAGATACAAAGAAAAGAGATTCTCATAAATGCCTTAAGTTCTCAGTGGAAAGGCAGGCTTAAAAGACAATAAATGTATCATGTAACGCACAAAGTCAGATCATTGGTTATCTCTGTAAGGCAATGCTTTATAATGTGATTGTTGGCGGTCTCAGCAGAGATCAGCTCAGCTTAAGGCCCTTTGTGGGTGGGCAACTCTTTATGTCTTTTCCCTTAAAAATTTTGTGGTGGTGGTTTACCTCCAAGCACGGTAAAAGATATTGCCATGCTATATAATGCCAGTATCTCAATGCTTAGAGCCAAGGGGTGAGTACAAAATAAGTCCATGAAACCTGTGAGAAAATAAATACATTCAGAAATAGGCAATTTTGCCACTAAATCACAGTGAAGCTGTCTGGGAGGATTCTATGAGCTGAAAAAAATGGAGGCCACATCTTGGTCATGGACCATACTTTCCTTACTTCTGCTGCAGGAGCGCTATAGTGCTGGAAAAGATCAAGGCGATCATTAGATAGCACGAAGAGGCTGTTGAATTCCAGAATGAGGTAACCCAAACAGGTGTGTGTGTGCAGAATATGGTTTAAAAAGTCAAGTTGGCAACCATAATGGTATAATTGAAACTCCACACCCATTTTTATGTGCAACCTATATAAAAACCAAGCTGAGCTCTGATTGCACTCTTGTGGTTACTATTTTGCCTTTTTTTCTATGATGCTCTGCAGATTCTCATGGATCGAAACTATGATTTATCAGCCTTGTGAGGAAATTCCAAGGCCATGTACATGTGCAGGATTATTGAATTGTGGCTCTTCTCTGCCCTAGTAGGCACGACTGTTTAACTTGGTCATGGGGGAGTTAGTATGTTGCATGAGCAGGAAAACAAGGTCAAACAATCCAGTTAATTCCATTAAGATGGGGGCATTTAG
This sequence comes from Bothrops alternatus, assembly GCA_034064705.1. NCBI lineage: Eukaryota > Metazoa > Chordata > Lepidosauria > Squamata > Viperidae > Bothrops > Bothrops alternatus. The sequence continues at coordinate 8,563,774 of JARGCV010000025.1, forward strand.
AGTCAAAACTTGCTCATGTCAAAAATCACATCTCCCAAAGCCTGGCCAATCATGTGACTTGCTACCAAAGGCTTAGCTAATCTGGATGAAGATGGAGAGAGGTGTCATCAATAATGGGACTTTGTAGGCATTCTGCATAGTCATTTTGGTCCTCACTGTAATCCTCATGGCTCCGTACACAAGGAGTAGAAATGGATGACACCACTGCAGACTTCAAAATATTGATATTCTGGTCGAAAGAATAAACTGCCAGGAAATGATAAGGGGCTGGGAAGTTTTAAAAGAAGGATGGTTGTGTGAACAAAACCTTTGTGTCTTGTGTCTTTTCCTCGTGAGACGCTTAAGTCTTTATCAGAGAGCAGAGACAGGACAAAATAATAATATATCTGAAAAGGAAACACAAAGCACATCTGCACTGATCCTGCCATTTTTCTTCTGTCCTTCCCTTTGCTTACTTGGTATTGTAATAGTACAACATTGTTCAGTTTGCTTTTATTGGATCATATTCTTAAGGTTACATTCCTCTGGTATCCCAGCCATGAAATAAAAACAATCCAAGATTCTAAAATCAATACAACCAAATCATGGGGAATCAAAGCCAGCTATTAAACAAATTTCATACTGTTCACTATAGGAACGCATGGGGCCTTTTGTTTAGAGTAATAATATAATTAGCAAGCATCATTTACAGAAGAGAACCCCCTCCTGGGATATAAATGCATCCTACAAGCCCATTTCCTGCTGCCTTTATAACTTGTGAACCTGTACATGTTTTCTGAGAATGTGGCGTTTGGCAAAAGAACATGGCAATGAAAACAGATTTCTATCTAAAGGAGTTTTCAATCATTGATGATAGAATCTGTGAACTGATGGTGGCTGAGGTGATTACCAGAGGCCATTGGTTATCAGCAGGTTATCAAAAGGTGTTGCGTAGACTTATTTCCTTTTTATTCTTTTATCTGATAAATGTGTATCCTGCCTTTTAGTCAGGAACTCAAGGAAGTGTATATATAGTACTTCTTCCTCCATTTTCTTTCCACCACAACGACCCTGGGAGGAAGGATGAGCTGAGAGACAGTAACTGATCCAAAAATCACCCATTGAGCTTCTAACACTGTAGGTGGACCTGAGTTCAGGATTCCCCATCTTAGTCCCACACCTTAACCCAGTGTTTCTCAACCTTGACAATTTTAAGGCATGTGGTCTTCAACTCCTAGAATTCCACAGCCAGCTTTGCTGGCTGTGGAATTCTGGGAATTGAAGTCCACATGCCTTAAAATTGTCAAGGTTGAGAAACACTGCCTTAACCACTACCCCACATTTGGTACACACAGTTGGTGGGCACAACTAATCCATCCTACACTAGAAATCAGCTGCCTGGTTGGGATATTGCGTTTTTATATGATCCAAGTTTCTCATGTCCTCTGGATTTTTTTTGCCACGAGTTGATAGCTAAAACTGCGGTCCTTTGTGTTGAGAGAAATGCCCATTCAGTTTGGCATGAGTAACTGTCAGAAAGCAGTAGAAAAATGGACAACTTACAAGAATGTAAGCTTGTAAATTTATAGGTCACATACTGCTACATGAGTAAGTGCTCCATAGCAAGTAATGTTTTTTCTCAGATTCAGCTCCAGTTCTTCAGCGCAATAATATCGGGGATAATTTTCCCTTTTATCTTCCAAGGACTGGTGGAGAAATCACCAGCTTTTGAGAGAAGGAAAAGCTGAATCTCAATGCTCCTCTAGGTTGCTTAGCACAGATCAAACCTGCAGAACATATTGCTTACCCAACCCAAGTAAAAAATCAGCCACCTCCCTTTCTTTGCTGGATAAAGTCTCCAAATCTTGATTCTGATTCTTTCTTAGAAATTGTACAGCTTCTTCTATTATCTGGAGCAGATCAAAGGTCGCTGTAGCTCATTTTGAAACTGCTGTTGCTGGCCAGCTCTCCCAGACAGACTTGAACTGACCTTTTTTCTTCTTGCTCTCATTCTCCATTGCTTTCTACCTCCTGGATACACAGAGAGTAGCCTCCAAAGAGATAAGAACAACCACAATAGCAAAATTCCTGGTACAGAGTAAATGGTTTTATAGGTAGCCTGGGAATGATATGGAAGAATGGTTAGGATAGTTAGTGACAGCTTGTGGAGAAAACTGCCTTCTCTCCTTGTCTGATGCAGATCTATGGAATAACAGCAGGGGTGTTGATGGGAGGGATGGCAGAGGAGGAGACTGTGTGATGCCTTCCTGCGGAGATCACCAAGGATGAATCTGAAGAAAATTATTGCTATCAAAGATAGCTTTCATCACTGGCATAAAAGGAAAGAAGTGAACACAGGCATGTTAATTTCAGGGACACTTCATAAGTTTCCCAGAAGCATTTGGCAGGTCCTGCAAAGAAGCAGGATGCTTAATCAGATCATTCCTTCATTGGCCTCTTCTTGTGAGACTCCTTTGATGTTCCCAATTTGCTCAGATTCCCAGGGACAAAGGCAGGTGATTTCGCTTTCATCTCTACTTCAACTGCCTTCATTGTCACTTGACCCACACTTATCTGTGTTCTTCCTCTGAGCATTGACCTAAACCTTCTTCCATTTAAGAAGTGGCAGAATTCTAGCTGTTTTCCAAAATATAATTGTTACTCATTAGGGAGATGACAAACAGAATGGCATAATATCTATTGTGTTTATAATGTAAGCACAATGTGCACAGTTCATCACTGTAAGGAATCAGTTGACCCTTGAGAGATCATAATTTTTGGCTATATATAGCAGGCTCCATTTGCTCTTCATTATTCATTTTTTTTTTCAGTTTACCATTCTGATTGACATTGTACACAAGTCCCTTCCTTATTGCAGAGTTAAATTGGATTTAAATTAAATACAGAAATTGTTTCCTAATCAAGCATTTCTTGAGGAGGTGATGGGAACATAAACAGGATGTCCCCTATTTGCTGTGTGGGCTGCTTTTGGGAAGCTATCCATTCTGTAGTTAATTTCACAAACAGTTTTCTCAGTCATCTTTTCTCTTAAAGAATTTCTAGTAAGTTTCAGCTGGTTCCAACCAGTTTCACAATGCCTGCAGAAAACTGACAGGTCAAGGTTCCCCCTCCCCCAAAATATACACACTTTTTAAAAAAGAAATACTTGCATCTTCTTGTAGAAATATTCCACAAATAAAACTGAGAGCACTGCAGTTTTTAAATAGGTTGCCTTTGGCTGGCAGCAGAAATTGTCATTGCTCAGAGGGTAAAAATGTGGATTTTTGAGGAACCATTGTGTCTTGTGTTATATCAGTGCTCTGCAAATAAGACAGTTGACACATTAGGGGAAAACAACATGGGTATAGGGTCCCCTCCCTTGTCTTCCCAGGCAATGCAACGTAAGTACCAGTGTAGCGTGAACTGAGAGCTAGTAGAAGATAATGTAAAAAGGAGGATCTCCACTGTATCACGCCATGTACTCATCTATTCTGTTCTAATCATTCTTTTTTTTAATGCATATTCTGCCTTTCATTCAGGACTTCAAGGCAATGTATATGGTGTACTTCATCCTGCTTTCTCTATAACCGTGTGAAGTAGGTTGGACTGAGACAGAATGATTGGCCCAAAGTCAGCCAATGACCTTCTGTGGCTGAGGGGGTTGAGGGGGGAACTTGTCTTTCTCTCTCCAACCCCTCCAACTCCTAGCCTGGCACCTTGACTGTTGCATCAACTGGACTTCCCATTGTCCTGCCTAGCCATTTCTCCTCATTCCCTTCCTCTAGGAGCAGGGCAGAAAAACTGTTCTGAATTTTGAACCAAGATTGCATTGTTAATTCTCATCTTATCTGGATGAAAATCAGGCAGGTTCCTGCTTGATGGTTTGAGTTCTTTGGTGGCCTACTCTAAAAGTATTAAGTGTGCTCTTCTTTTTTCCGTAACACAAACAAGGTCTACCCACTTATGCCTTTTGCTCAGAAGTATCACAATGCTCATTAGTGTTGACCAAAAGGATGCAGGATGTTAGTCACACATTGCTATAGGTAAAAAAATTGCTCTTGGTACCTGGCAACAGATTTTGAAAGTGTTATGCTTTCCTTTCCTTTCCTTTCCTTTCCTTTCCTTTCCTTTCCTTTCCTTTCCTTTCCTTTCCTTTCCTTTCCTTTCCTTTCCTTTCCTTTCCTTTCCTTTCCTTTCCTTTCCTTTCCTTTCCTTTCCAATATGGCTCATTTATGTGGAGGGGAGGGACAAGGTGTATTCAAAGACATCATTAGTGCAATTCCAGGTACAATCCCACCAGGAAGTCTTTAGCCCTGAAAGTCATGAAGCCCCATCCTAAATTTCATAAATTTTGGAGAAATAAAGAGAGAATCCTGTCAAATAACATTTTATCAATGTAGATTCTTAAGCACTTCCCATTTCCTCTCCCCCTAATTTTCATTATTAGATATTTAAAAGCACAGTCAAGAAAAGAGGGAAAGTAAAAAGAAATTATTCAATAAAAATTTCAAAGTGACAGTAGCATAGTTCTGCGTTTTAGAAGCTCTTCCATCACCTTAGAGCTTTACATTATTATTAATATCAATTCACAATAATTAACAATAAGCAGTAATAATATTCATTGTAATTCAAAATGAGAAAATGCAGTGATCTAACTGTCTAATCTAAGATTTCTAGCAGTTTAGGAAATAAAAACAAAAAATAGAGATCTCACACATACATTCAACCCAAAGTTTGGTTGCAGCACAAACCATTAGGTGGAATTATACTGTATTGCAAAAATCACTTTTTTTGTTGTTAAGTTGTATTGTATGTAGACATTTTGTGAGAGTGACAGAGAAAAACAATTCATCTCTGGTGTCTCTGTTACACCATGAGAACTGAATGCTTCTGAACATGCAAGGAATGTTCTGGCTCATACTTAGATAAGTGGAATGAGACACTTGGCATCTGAAGAATTGACTCCTTATTAAACACAAAAGGGGAGCACCACCGTGGCTGGAAGCGTAACTATGGCAGGAGAAGGAATGTTACTGGGTCAGTTGTCTGACTAGGGACTGTAGACCTGTAATTCAATCGTGTTCCAACCACACACGCATACATGCACACACACAAACACATATGCTAGGGTGGCAGAAGAAAGGAACAATTCACCTTACAGCTGCTTTTATTATTATTATTATTATTTATTTATTTAATTTCTATGCCGCCCTATTCCGGAGAACTCAGGGCGGCTTACAACATGATAGAAATTACAATAAAATACATAAATATAAAAACCCTTCAGTTAAAAAAGAAACCAATCATTCCACAAACATACACACAAACATACACTGGCTAGGGGCAAGGTGTTAGCTGCCCCAGGCCTGCCGGCAAAAGTATGTTTTAAGCAATTTACGAAAGGCGGAGAGGGTGGGGGCGACACGGATCTCCGGGGGAAGTTGGTTCCAGAGGGCTGGGGCCGCAACAGAGAAGGATCTTCCCCTAGGCCCCGCCAGGCGACACTGTCTGGCTGACGGGACCTGGAGAAGGCCGACTCTGTGGGCCCTAACCGGCCGCTGGGATTCATGAGGCAGCAGACAGTCCCGTAAATAAACTATCTTGACTTATTCAAGCGTTGGTAAGATGTATCTGCACCACTCTAGCTTCAGGCATCAAAATCAGGGGATGCAACCAACTTCAGAATGATTTTGAGTTTAGGACCTTGAAATAAAGAACTAGAATCTATTTGTATTGGTTTATGGAATTCACTTCCTGAAGGGGTCGTGACAGCTGTCAGCCTTGACAGCTTCAAGGCAGGGCTAGATAGATTCATGGAGGCCAAGTGTATCGGTGGTTATTAAAATGGATGTCCATATGCTGCCTCTATGTTGGTTGAGGCAGGCAGGATTCCCTTGAGTACCATTTGTTGGGGGTCAAGGGAAAGGGAGGGTTTTGCCTTCTCTTTCTGCTCAAGATCCCCATGTACAATTGGTGGGCCACTGTGTGACACAGAATGCTGGACTCGATGGGCTTTGGCCTGATTCAGCATGGCTCTTCTTATGTTCTTAAACTTTATTTTGGAATTAATTTAACACGATTGAGCTGTAACCAGCACATGTTTTGGTGAAATCAGGGGAATTCTCAATGGGTCAGCAAAAAAAAACAAACAAAAAAAAAAAAACTCCCATCTGCAACAGGAATTCCTGACCAGTTTTTCTCAGCCAGAGGATGGCATGATCATTGGCCAACAATAAACACAGAGATGAATTCCTATTACTGTTAGCAACACAAAATAAGCATTCTGTTCATGCTAACAAGAAACTCACTTGCCTGTTTTTCAACTAGTGAGTCAATTGGCCTGCTTCATTAACTGGTGGGACACATCAATGCTTTTCCGTTGGTAATGGCACATACAAGTCACTTGCATTTTTTTTTTTTGGTTCTTGTTTTTTGTTGACTCCAGACATTTTTTTTTAAAAGTGCCTACGCATTTTAGGGTTCATCTCTCCAAAGAGGCATTGCAGTTTACAATTTACTGAATGTACCTGCCTTTGCAAATCATTTCTACTAATAATGTATTTTTGCAAATTATTTTTCTAAATGCATGAATGTTGCAGAGATTCTAATACACATTTTCTTTTCAAAAAAATAACAACTGGCTGACAAAATTAAGAGAGCTTCAACTTTCCAATGATGACTACATTTCTGTTTGCATTATCAGTTTGAAAATATTGAAAATACAAAACGCTGTAAAGTATGTTTGGATTCAAATACTAATTAGCAATTCCACCCAGACAACCCCCTCTCCCGGTCACCCTGCATCCATTTCTAATCGCCGTCAGATTTTGGGGGGATAAAAAAAACAAGTGTTGTTGTTAAAAGCCTCATAGTTCAAAATGGAGAAAAGTCTCATCATGTTCACCCTATGATGCTGCTCAGAATTAATATTTCCTATATTTCTTTTGCTGCTTTTCTGCTGCTATTACTTATGGGTTATCATTGATGGTGATCACAAATACTGGGATTTTTATTTTCTTTCAGCTGAGAGCTGCAGAGATGTGGGCATGTGTATTTTGTGCACGCCATGATGACGTCACTCATATCACGAATTATTAGCATCATTGCCCATGTGATCTCTCTTACCCTGCCCTCTGGTCCCTCATTGGTATAATCATGCATATTCACCTCATCTAAGTCAAATTTTGATTCAGGAGAAAAGGAATGGCATGGAACTGAAGAATGTTTAACACTAGATATAGTGTTATTATCCTTTTCTCTGTGAATCATCTGCTTTTCTACTCAGTGACTGGAGCTTTCTCATTTCACATGATAACTTCCATCAAAGCTTTCAAAATCCTGCTTTCTGAACCAGAAAATGTTCACAGTTTCAAATTCAGATGACAAATTAAGCCACTGCTCAGTTGAATTGAAGAAGCACCTGTAATCCTGCGTACATGCTTGTAAATTCAGCATTTTAGTTTATTGTGTTGTGCAAACACTGTTTGTGAGATGGAATAAAGAAAAAGTGAACTGGAGGATGGCTTCATGCTGCATCCTAAAAATAATCGGGGCTTCTTGAAGTGAGAAAACAAAACCTTTAAAACCTCTCTTGGGCAGCTTCATGAGAAGGTGCTTCTTACTATGACAACCAAAAAAAGTATATTACAGCTAAGAAATGTTGCAAGAATTGAAGAATTTGGCACCCTCTTTGACTGATTTTGAAGATGAGCATTATATCTGATATTTTCCAGCACAGCTCTTCAAAACAACCAGGGATTACAGCTAGAAAGGCATCCTGCCCGTTATAGTATTGAATCAAAATTGATATGGATTTAATGAAAAAAGTGTGGGTATTTCTGCTTGTATTAGAGAGTTCGTGTTCATTTATAATTCGTCATCCTCCCATAAAGCTTATCCTAACAGTAACCTATCTATCCCTCATATTTAGCTCTTTATCACACTGTTTGGGCTGCTTCGAAGCTGTCAAGATGTAATGTCTCCAACTTGCTAGAGTTGAATCTAAACAATTCTCACTGTACCCACAGACTCCCACAAACAAGTATGGCAGGAATTCATGTTGCCAAGATTAACTTACCAGCTAAAATGAAGGAAAATAACCTTGGAGTTACAAGAAACTGAAATTGGGGGAAGGATTTGGTCAAACAAAGGAGAACATTAACTTTATTGTCTTTTTGTTTCCTCTCATTGTAGTCTTCCGTATTTTTCTCCCACGCGTACACACACACACACACATTAATATAAACTCCAACTCTAAACATTCCAGCATGAACTTGCTTTGTTTCATTTATTCATTCATGCAAAACATTTATGCAACTTTTTAAAACCAAGCAAGCCTTCACAAAATGGTGTGTCACAATGTTACAACCATCAACTAGACGTATTACTACAAGTTGGAGGAGGGAAAAAAAATCACCATATGTGTATTATTCCGTGAATCTTCTTCACAGCTCTTCATACCACAGGGAAGAGGGAAAAAACAAAGCATTTTTTTAAAGGATTAAATCTATATCAGCAGGAAAAATGTTCCAGAACTTAGTCTCTGCTACCAAGAAGACCCTGCATATAAAGCAGAAAAATGGGAGAAATTCATCTCTATACATTCCATTCTTTTTTTTCCTGGAGAGAGAAAGTTGGATCCCCTCCATGGATCTACTAAATCCCTTATCTGAATATTCAGTATTAATTTTAATAAGTGATTCTTAATTCCTTTTATTATGGGGAAACAAATATGTAGGTAGTGTTCTGCCAAGCTGCTAAGTAACCATGTCAGCATTTATCTTCCTTTAAATCATCTACATCAGGGGTGTCAAACTCAATTTCATTGAGGACCTCATCAGCATTGCGGTTGCCCTCGGGGGGGGGATGATGTGTGTGGCCAGGGTGGGTGCGGCCTACTGGGTGGGCGTGGGGGCCTGGCCAGGAGTGGGACAGATCTGAGGTTCTCTGGAAGAAGGGGGAGGGATTAGAGTGAGTGTCAAGGAATGGTCCACTGTAGGAGCCTCACTGTTCCTCTCAGGCCATGTAGGGGGGGGCTGGATGGTGGTGCGGGCTGCCCAGAGCATCTGCGGCACCAAGCCCAGCCCCACTTCCCCAAGGGGCTGCCCAGCTGCACTTACCTACTCCTCAAGGCTGCTGCTGCTGTGCTTGCTCTCCTTAGCCAGGTTGCTCATGATGGGTACAAGGGCAAAGTCAGAGGGAGGCCCATTCCCTCTCCATGGGAGGAGACCCGGCTTTGTATCTAAAGCTTCCTTAGCAATAGGACGGGAGACCCCAGGATAAGCCAGGAGGAGGGGGCAAGGGGATGGTGAAAGGGCAGCAGGGCAGGACTAAGGCAGGACCTCCCTCAGACCTTCCCCCTCCTTCTTTCCTTCTTTCCTTCCTTCCTAAGTACAGAGTGGTGGGAAAATATTTGAGATGAGGGAGGGAGGGAGAAAAACAGGCAAGAAATGCAGCTGGGGAGGTGTCACCCTTCGTGAGGCATGAAGAAAAGCACCATCGCCTGGAAGTGGCCAGCACATGGCCCTCACCTACTTCACATATCTGACTTGGTGGGCTCTGGGGGAGGGGATGCCATGAGCAGTGTGAGAGTCAATGTTACCTGCGCAATGCCGCCCAGCCCCCAGCCTGCCCGGTTTCGGCAGGCAGCGAGGCGCTCTCGTCACAGCACCAAGAGGTTGAGCCAGGAGGTGTGAAGTTTGCCAGCTTTGCACCTTGCTCCTTGCTGAAACTGGGCAGGCTGGGGGCTAGGCAGCATTGTACTTCTCATCAGATTTGCACCACCCAGCTCAGCTCTTGCCACTATGAGGAGAGCGCCCTGCTGCCTGCTGAAACTGGGCAGGCTGGGAGCTGGGCAGCCTCGCGCTTCTTTTTGGATTTGTGCCACCTGGCTCAGCCTCTTGGTGCTGTGAGGAGAGTGCCCTGCTGCCTGCCGAAACTCCTCCCCCAGAGCCCCTCAAGCCAGATATGTGAAGTAGGCGAGGGCCATTTGCTGGCTACCTCCAAGCAATGGTGCATTTCTTCATTCCTCACAAAGGATGACACCTCCCCAGCATGCACCCAGGGGGCGGGGCTGACATGGCAAGGGCTGTTTCCTTGCTGTTTCCAGATGGTCTTGTGTAGCTAAGACTGAATACGTTTCAACATAGATGGCTACCACAAAATTGTACATTGGTTCCCGGTTGGCCTGGGCCAGGGCCAAGGCAGCAGGGTCCGTTCCCTTACTGTTTCCAGGATGGCTTCGCGGGCCACATGAAACCACTTTGTGGGCCGCATCCAGCCCGCGGGCCTTGTGTTTGACATGTCTGATCTACATACACCCCAAGATTAATTCAACCTACATGCATTTAGTTAAGGGAAGTTCATCCATTGAAACCCACATTTTCTGCTGAATCTTTATGTTCTCATTCACAAGAAAAAGTAATCTCACTAGGTATGCCACTTTCTTCTACTGTAGTTTGTAGTACTTATGAAGATAGCAGTAGCACTTAGAAATAACATTTAGACTTAGTTAGCGCTTCACAGTGCTTTACAGCCCTCTCTAACTGGTTTACAGAGTCACCATTTGGCTCCCAACAATCTGGGTCCTCATTTTACCGACCTCAGAAGATGGAAGGCTGAATCAACTTTGAGCTAGTCAGGATCAAACTCCTGACAGATAGCAGAATTAGCCTGCAATACTCCATTCTAACCAGTGCGCCACCACTAGCTAAGATAGTTAGCGATTAGATGTTGTATCTCACCTTTTTAGTCATGTCAAGGCAGTGTATATACCTCATGCTCCCATCTTCTGTTTTCCCATAACCACCCTTTGAGTGGGTTGGGGATAAGAGAGTGACCTGCCCAAAGTCAGCCGGTCAATTTTTATAGCTAAGGGAGGACTCATACTAGTCTTGCGGTTTCTAGCCCAACACCTCAGCCAGTATACCGACTCCCCCTCCAGTCAGAGGCTTCTGAGAACCGAGAAGCTGTTTACCAGCCGTTTCTACCGGTATTAAAAAGAACTTTTCAAGCTAGAACTTGTTGGAACAACAATCCTGTGGTTTTTCTTCTTGGGTGTTTTCACTTTTTACTTTTATCGAAGCCTATCCCAATCCTTTTGAGGTTGCAAAACGAAAGTGCCTTCCCAGGAGAATCTGATGAACTTTTGACATCTGATGAAGATACCTCTCGGTTTTGAAAGAGTTGGCTGGTGTCTTGAGAAAAAACAGAAAGGTCATGAATGTGCCTGTTAGAGACGATGGAAGGAGAGGGGTGACTTGTAGATTTTTTATTGATCCATTGCAAGAACCAGGGATGCTGGAGGGATGGGCAGTACTGCTGCTTCCAAATTTCTGCCAAATTGCTGTGATTCCACCCCCTGATCTGGCCATTGTCCCTTTCCTCCCACAAACACATTCACACTGTGAATCCTTTTTATCTCTAATACACTCAGCATGCGCAAGTGCCATGGGAACAGCTTGAAGCCTCTTCTGTGCTCCTGGTATTATAAATACAAAAACTTTACCTATCCCAGCTCAGACCATTGATGCATGTAATGTAGCATTGTTTACACTGATTGGCAGCATCTGAAGAAGGGATCTTTCCCAGCTTTACTGGGAGAAGCCAAGAATTAAACTTCACCTTTTTTTTTTTTTTTTGCATCCAAGGCAGATGCTCTAATTGCGTGTGCTGGAGAGTGATAGAATTTATGGCAGAATTCCTAATATTAAATAAGTTTTAAGACATATGCTTATGGTAAGTCTGAATTATTATTTGTATCATCATACATCATTCCATGAGAGATGGATGTGATTTATAAATTGAAGAAATAAATGGCCAGTCCTCAGGTTTCATTGTATGCTGCTAAGCTCTTTTTCTAATCAATTCACTATTGATTAAGATAATGCAAAGTGGATAAGATTAAAAACATGCAGTCGTGGGAACCCTTATAGAGTGGAACTGAGAAGAACTGATTTGGTTTTCAGCAGCTCCATTTTCAGTTTTATGAGGAAGGGAAATGGGCTGCATTTGGCAAATATGTTGGGGAAGAGCAAAACCTGTCCCTTTTCTTCAAATAAATAGTTCTTCATAAGTTACAAGGGTTTTTCTTAACCATACATGCCTGGAGAAATCTTGAGGTCCCATCTTCTATCTTTTTTCCCATCTGAAATGAACACTTGTGTTGGAAAAGGGACAGTATTGTATCTCAGCCCTCCGCTGAGAAGAAAGCCATTCAGTAGTACAAACATCCTGCTACAAATGCAGCAGGGATGACAAACTAGATCTGACTCAAGAACCTAATTCACATACATACACAGCTCATACTACCCGCAGCCTGGATTATCTACAAGGGCGGGCTTGGCCCTTGCCTGAACTCGTGCTCCCAATCTCAACTGCACTGGAAGGAAAAGCCAATCCTCTGAACACCTGCCAGTGTTAGCTCTGTTAGTCCCCATTGCGAAAGATGTGAGGCTGTAAAAAACCAAACCAGCAATTGTGGATGTTCTAGATCAGGGGTCCTCAACCTTGGCAACTTTAAGACTTCTGGATTTCAAATCCCAGAATTCCTCAGAATTCTGGGAGTTGAAGTCCACAAGTCTTAAAGTTGCCAAGGTTGAGGACTCCTGTTCTAGATGGACCACTTTCAAACTTGGGGCTTCTTCTCTACTTGAAGGAAGGCCAGGAGATGGAGATTTTCCATGATGGGAAAAAAATAAGGTCCAAAGCAGAACCAACAGTGGTAAGTAGAATGGTTAGAACATTTGCAAAGACCAGCTCATACCAACCTTCAGACCCCCTTTACCTTGGCTACCAGATAAGAGAGAAGATTTGGGTGGGAGGGATCTCGTCTAGCCCGGAGGAGCTGATTTTTCTTGACCTAGATTAGGCCAATTGTCCAAAGCTTCCCTGTGCCCACAACAGAACATTTTGCAATCTGTTGGTCCTCTCTCTTGTCCTGCTCATTTATATTGAGAGGTATAAATCAGGCCATATTCCTGATACATATATACCCTATGAAATAAATCTGGGTTGGCTAGAAAATTCATTGATGTCAGAATTAGTTCAAGTGATTCAGTGACCTGTCTTTGGGCATGAGTTATATTCTTTTGAATTTTTTCCCCCTCTGGTTCTTTCTTTATTCCGGGTCCTTGACTAATAATATATGTAACATTTTTCATACCTTCATTTTGGACTCCACCCATTAATAATTTCCCCAAAGGAAAAATGAGGTTGCAGCTAATGCAAATAAACAAGGTTGATTGTCCTAGTCCAAGGGTAGGCAACCTTGGCTCTTTTATGACTCATGGACTTCAACTCCCAGAATTCCTGAGCCAGCATGGCTGGCTCAGGAATTCTGGGAGTTGAAGTCCACGAGTCATAAAAGAGCCAAGGTTGCCTACCCCTGTCCTAGTCATACTCAATGCTCACTGTTTTTTTTTTTAAAAGATGACAATCTAAAGTAGGGTACTTACTTAGTATTGAATGCCTTCTTCACAACTCAAATATTGCAAGTGCAAGTCCAACAAAAGAAAACTTCTGGATACATTCCAGAGTAATGCATATAATGCTCTTTCTCCAGCTTGCTGCACTGTGGGATATGTTGGGACTACAAGTCCCTGAATTCCCAGTTATTGTAGGTGAATTCTGGAGATTGAATCTCCTCCTATTTGATAAGGCTGTCCTCATAATCATTCTGGAATTTGCTGCAGTGTCTTCCCTGTGTTTTATATGCACATAAAGAGATCCAGAGTTGATCTCGTCAGCCTCCACATTTAAGCTGAGCCACATGTATCTATCTTTAGCTAGGTACAGATCCCAGAGATCTGAATGTTACATTTCTGTGTTGCGGTGTATTTGAAGGCATTTCCAAACTCGAAATAGCAAGTTATATTCATGTTTATATTTGCCCCAAATTTACTGTAATCTATTGCAAGAAAAATGCATTCATTAATTTGCACAGTTAATGTACTCTTTTATTTCACATTAAGATTTTTGACACTTTCATTTCATTCTGAATGTGGTCATTTAATGTAAATGTGGTCATTTAAAGTTTTATTCCCCTTGAAGGGAACATACAAGTTTAACTTCCCACTGAATAGCTGAGAATTTTGAGAGTCTGGGTCCAACCATTTGGAGGGCCTTCAGTAAGCAGGATGGGTTTATCTCTTGCTGAATCTTTGTTATTAAGAGGAAGTAGTACTGTATCTAAGATATCAAGTATTACAGATATTAGTTAAGGGGAAATAGGATATTGGCCATTTGGACAGAAGTTGCCAGTTCTGTATTATAAGATCAATCAATGGAGCATCTCACTCAGCCTTCAATGAAGGTTTGAACTGTGCCAACAGATAAAAATAAAAAGCAAACAGTAACATATACTTCTTGCAAAATAAATTCCATGTGCAGAAGAATAAGATAAGTCTGAAAGAAAACAAGGTCCATGCTGGACAAATCTGCTTTGAAAATATTTCTTCACCATCTTTCATGATTTGCTACTGACTTAGATGGCATTTGGTTTTGCAAGCATAGCTGTCACCAGGTAGGGGCTCTGAAAGGTATGTTTCACTTCAGGAAAGATTTGGTCGATGGAATTGTCTACTTCCTATGATTTGTTTTCTAAAAACATAGGATAATTATAATTTTTCATTGGCTTCTTCAACTGGCACAAGAGGGAAATGGAGAAGGATCCACAGATTTAAGGAGGGGGGGGAGAGAAAGCATTTCACCCCAGCTTCTGCAGCTTCTAGTCCATCCTCACTCTTCCTCACTTGCATTAACCTAACATGCATTTGACAATTTTCCTCCTAGCCCATAAATGAGAGAGGCTTCACTTTGTCTTAGCTACACTACTATAAAAGCAGCATCCCATCCTGCTTACTCCAGAACCATTTGAGGACAACTCAAAGTCAGATGCCAGGTGTAGGTGATCAGTAATATATTTGGGAAGTGTTGGGAGGCATAGGCAGTTATGCACCCTCCTTTCTGGTCACCAGCCAACTTCAACCTCAGCCATTTCTCTCCCAGCCTTTGCCCTGTTTGTTAGCATTTTGTTTCTCAAGGTGATTTTTTAAAAATATCCATCATGTTAAACCTCCAAGCTTCCAATAAGGCAAGGCAGAACAGACCTCCAGGAAGAGAGTCTTGTTTTTGTTTGTCAGTTTCCTTGTATTTGCCAGTTTTAACTACTTCTCTTTTCTCTTCTTCTTCTCTTCCTCTCCCCTTGGAGAGAGGTGATTATGAAGCAGCTAGTTAATTTCAGTTATCACACACTTGAGGAACTAGCTATTCATAACAAGGCATCTTTCAGCAATGCCTCAGATCTGACCCGATAGAGGTAGGGTAAGAATTGGGTTCAAGGGCAGCACATTTTAGGTTGGCATTGTTAAGTGCTGACTCAAGGAGAGATTGGATAACATTTTAACTTAGTCATGGCTCTCAATGAAAGCCCTTAGCTTAGAAGCTTTACTATCTCCTCATGCTGAGAATTCACCCCCCCCTTGAGTACCAAAGCTGGGATCATTTCCTTTGACCTAGCTCCTAGTTCTTAGAGCAGGGGTTTTCAACCTTGGCCACTTTAAGACTTGTGGACTTCAACTCCCAGAATTGTTCAGCCAGCTTTGCTGGCTGAGGAATTCTGGGAGTTGAAGTCCACAAGTCTTAAAGTGGCCAAGGTTGAGAACCCCTGTTTTAGAGGCTTAAAGAGACTGCAAATACTTTATATACATTATAGAGTATTTGCATTTTAAATCAGGAAACCGTTAAAAGAAGGTGGGGATTTCCACCCTGTTTAGACGGAGTTTCTCAGGGACTTTTAGAAATAGAAAAGAGTGCCCGTGTGATATATATATATGTCTTTGAAATTAGACTTCACTGTTTCTTCCACCTCCTCTAATATGCCATGCAAAACTTTAGAGAGAAATCAGAGAATCTAAGTCAGTGTTTCTCAACCTTGACAATTTTAAGGCATGTGGACTTCAACTCCCAGAATTCCACAGCCAGCATTGCTGGCTGTGGAATTCTGGGAGTTGAAGTCCACATGCCTTAAAATTGTCAAGGTTGAGAAACACTGATCTAAGTAAAGGCACGTTAAGGTGTCCCCAATAACCAGGTAGCCAGTATCTCTGGAAACTGTTTCCTTTCCACTCAGAGCCACAGCCCACATTGTGGCTACTTGAGGGAAGGCCCTGTCCATTTACGACATTGCATAACCAGATTGCTCATCTTCTACTACTTGGTATCACAGTCCTTCTCCCCTCCTTCCTCCCCACCAATCTTCATGCATTGGGAGAATCCGATGAGAACCTGGCTGTCCTTATGGAAGCTCTTCCATTTTTTATTTGTGAGGTAAAATAAGCAACCAAAGCTAAGAAGTGTGTGTACTTGTGCGCCATGCGCATATGCACCTAAAATAAACTTGATAACAGAGCAAATGTTGAAGTGAAAATGTGAAAAAAAATATACAAAGAAAGGGGAAAATATATAGGGGAAAAAACATTCTAGTAGCCTTACCCTCCTCCCCCATTGCTACTTAAACCAGGGGTTCTCAACCTTGGCAACTTTAAGAGTTGTGGACTTCAACTCCCAGAATTCCTCAGCCAGCAAAGCAAAGCTGGCTGAGGAATTCTAGGAGTTGAAGTCCACAAGTCTTAAAGTTGCCAAGGTTGAGAACCCCTGACTTAAACACTTCTAAGCTATGCTTTGGACATCTGCAGTATTCCTTGTTTCAATTTGGATTGCTTTAATTAGTTTTTAAACAATTTCTCCTTTTCCCCCCCAAACCCCTATTTTAAGTACCATAGCTTGCCTTGCTGTGTAACATAGTTAAGGGAAATTTCTTACTTGAATTTGGCAGACTTCTTTTGTGATTTTATGCAATTAATTCATCTATTTTTCATGTATTCTCTAGTTTTAGCCTCCTACTTTTGTATTGGTGGCAAAGTTTCTCTTTTCCAGTGTTGTCTAGATTGATTCTTGTCACTTGCAGCATATAAATTAATAACTTGTGGTGTTTTTTTATTTATAGAATAAATACCTAGTGAATCATACCTAGTGAAAATATTCGGATTTTATTTTTAGAATTGTATGGATATTTAGTGTATTTCTTTCCAGTACTTTGGAGTCTTTTAAAATTACCATCACATGTGGTAAAATGTCCCTTCTTTGCTGTGGTATTTCCAACATTTAATGTTCTTTAAATTGTCCATCCTGGCAATCATTGATAGGGTTATATACCATTGACAGGGCATTTTGTAACCATTTAGTCTCAAACTGTAGGTTGTTGTAAATTTTATTGATTTTTCCATGTTTTTACAGTTCCATTGTTATCACTTCCTTAAAATGTCACATCTGAAGCTCTTCTATACAATCAGACAGTCTATTAAGACAATGCCCCCCAGTTGCATGGAATATTCCTTTGTATTACCTTATAATGCTAATACTGTAGCATTGCTCAGTAGGTGGAACTTGGGTTGAAGCCAGTATGTAAATCACAAATCTGAGTATGGGACCAATTGTTTGCATTTCCATCTACTTTCAGGAATAAGAAGAATGATGGAGCACAGCCAATATTTCTGCCTCATCTCCACTTGTCATTGGCTGATGGGTTCCAATACTGTTGGTTTTTTTGTGAAAATTGATGTTTCAGTTTTTCCTAACTCTGCATAAATATTTACACCTATTCAAATGTGAAATTTTGCACAGCCGTTTAAGATACAGGAGTTCTGCCTCTGTCGTTCACCTTGCTAAGAGCTGAGCCCTTAAGAACCTAGATAGTCTGCCTGCCATTAAATAAATACTTGTGGTAGTCTGGTTGAGTAAAGGGTCAAAGACTGTTCTGTGATTTAAGAAAGAAATTTAGGTTAATATTTTACAGATGCCTGTTTGTGCGAGTCTGGAATTTAGCAAGCTCTTTATCAGCTTTTTAGCAATTTCATGGGTGAACCTGTTGGTGCTTTTAGATTTCCTTCTCTGCCAATTTCAAGGTTCTCCCATCCTCTGCAAAACTATTTGCTGCTTGTGAGTTGAAATGCTTCTAATGCCCACTGTCAAGTTATTTCATCTACTGAATGGAAAAAAAGATGGAAGAAGGAAGGTAGCATAGGCGATAGGATGTCTAGAAACACCCATTTCTAAATCAGGCACAACTGCTTGTATCTTACATTAGAGTTACTTTTTTGTATCTCTCTGCTGCTTACCTTTTATACTCTGAATTTTTGTAACTCAGATCTATATTGAATGAACCAAATCATAGTTGGAAGGAATAGGAGTCAAAGGGGAAGCATCCTCATGGTGTCTATGTTCTAAGAAAGATATACAGAAGCAGAAACCGGAAAATTGAAGAAAGAGGCCAAAGGAAGAAGATTAACGTTTTAAAAACAAAGTTGTTCTTTAAATTGTGCTGCTAATTGGGCTGCTGAGATTGATAATTTTACCATAGGCAAATGCAGCTGAATAAGCAGTAAGAACTGATCCAGGGTGGAAGTAGGAACTTCAAGAATGAGAAAAATTCAGTTGTAAGCCAGCTTTGTTGTAGGCTAATAGCAAAGTCTGCAAAGTGACAAATCAACTTCTGTCCTTTAGCCCATCTGAAGTACAGGTCCTTTGTTGAAGCCACTGATCATGGGAGAATACTTGTTTGCAGAAAAAAAACCAAACAGCTTCTCACTTCTTTATCAGAAACATTTTTAAGAGGCTTAATTAAACACGATAAGTACAGAAAAGCAAGCATTGGCAAGCCTAGATGTTTCCTAACAGAGAGTGGGGATAGATAGATAATACTGATACTTCACTAAGGGAAAAAATTCACTCTCTGTATTAGTTGCTGAAACCAGCGGTGGGATTCAGCCGGTTCCCACCACTTCGGCAGAACTGGTAGCTAATTTTTAGTTGCCCAGGCCCAGAATGAACTTCCGGAAGTGGCATCCACACAGAGAACCAGTTGTTCACATATTTGAATCCCACCACTGGGCGAAACACTGTACAGGGAGAACAGTGATCCGTGCTCTTGGCTTTGTTTGTTGTTGGAAAATTGCTGCCATGAAGCCCAAATGTAATCCTGGCTCTTGCCCTTATGAAAAGAGACTGCAATCTTTAATTCAACCCATAATCTTAGATTAACCTTAATTCTCTCGTTTAACTATAAATTTCATTTAATCAATCAGCTTCTGGGCTCTCTCACTTAACAAATAAACCTCAATAGTAAAAACAACCTATTAATACCATTTCTAACTTACATTCCAATCTAATGTCAGGCCTAGATCATCAAAACAAATACATCCTTCATTGAATTAAATTAATTACATCAGCCATTAAACATCTCCATAATCTTAACCCTTAATCCAATCCATAATTTCAAATTACCCATTCTTTACTTCAAACGAACTCTAGGTCTTTTTTTTGACCAAATAAACCACCATACCAAGGCCCCCCTTCCAAATATTAAGTCTCTCATCTTTATTTCTTCGGCCCCATAAATAAATTGCATCTTAAATTGACTCTTCCCTTGAATCAGGTCTTCTTGCTTCCCATCAAAGAGAATCCATTTCGTTTTATAGTCTAATTGCGTCGTAAAATAAGACAATGTCTCTTCTTTGCCAATGTCCTCGTCCTGCTGCTTAGCTGGAAAAAATTGCTTTTCTTGAAACTGAACCATTCCATAAGTAAACTGCTCATCTAGCAAAATCCAATTATAATCAATATTCTCAGAACTGTCTTCTAATTTCTCTTGTGTTATATAACAATCAGCAGATAATTGTAAATCAGTTTCCTTTAAAAAAAAAGTTCCAATTGGTTGTTCTAAATCTTCTCCACATTCAGATTGTAGAACAAATTGATCAACAGTCAAATGTGAGTCCACTTCATTAGGAAAAAAGAGTTTAACTAATTTAATTGGTAATTCCTCAATATCTGTAAGAACCTCTTCCAATATTACATTCATCTCTTTAAACTCTTGCTCAAAAATCCTCGGTGTATCAAGCCTTTTCTCATAAAATTCATCAGTAAAATCCAACATAAGTTTAGCATTTAACTGTAAATTCCCCTCCATGTTAAAATCATATAATCACAGCCACCTCTCTGGCTGCGCTTAAAAGAACAGGAAGAGAAATGAAAGTAACAGATCCACTTTCACTTTCCAGGACTTTCCATAACAATGAAAGTAGTGAAAGCTAAGCGCCATTTTGAAACATCATGTTGATTGTAGAAGTTAGAAATGCATAACCAAAAAAAAAGATCAATAAAATACTTGCAATCCATTTAAGACTCCTGTATTCATTCAGCCTGCTAACAGTCTCTCCAGCACGAAATCTTGAAAAAGCAGAAGTGGTCGCGACGCCTTTCTCTGCCAAAGACAGGATGTTCAAATGATATATTAAGATATATTAAGATATATTAAGATATATTAAGATATATTATTACAAATTAAATTTGTTAGTATTGACTTAGATTGGTGGTTTAGATGTAAATGATAAATAGTATTCTTAACAAGATGAGTTGATTGTTCAATAAGGAATTGAGGTTAATTTAAGATAAGGGATTGAATTAAAGATAAATATTAGGAGTAAGGTTTAAGAGAGGATTTTTTAAATGAATATATTTATTAAGATATACAATGGTAAATTGAATTGAATAAGAGTATAATTATTATTATAATTATTTTTTGGTTTTTCTTCTTTCTCTTCCTTTTTTCTTTTTCTTTTAAGGTGTATAATTCTTGTTAGGACTATACAATTATTATGTTTGATGTAGTGGGGCTTTCTTTTGTTATACCCTGTATTCACTCTGGGAAGTCCTGGGGGGGGGTGGGTTAGAGAGGGTTTATAGTTTTGTACATGATGTTTTCTCAACTGTGTTTGGGGTTTTTGGAGGGATATGTAATCGCCGTTGTTGATGGGTTGCTCGGGTGGCCTCTGGGCACCACATCTGATGGGAAATAGCTAGGAGGAGGGGAAGGATAGGGTTGGTGGGATGTGGTGGGGGAGGTTCCGAGCAGTGATGTTGATAGTTTGGGATGATTATTTTTACTTGAGTTATTAGTAGTGGATGTGTTGAAGGATGTGTTTATATTTTGGGTATGCATGATTGTTCATTTTTATATTGTGGTTTGATATGATTGGTGTTTTTTTTTCTGTAAAAATTGTTATCAGTTGAGTTATTGTATTTCTGTGTTAAAAATTTATAAAAATCCAATAAAAATAATTAAAAAAAAAAAAAAAAGAGACTGCAAGACACACGAGCTCAGGTCTGTACCATGACACAGAGCCAAAATAGCACATCTCATGTACAATAGCTACCAGTTTTCTTTGTGTGCTTAATGTGTGACTTTACTTGCGCTGAAGATGGTATGCAAGGTTGGACCAGGCATTTTAGTATGCCATACTGTACCACACTAATTGACAACTTTATCTTGATTTCACAAATTCTTGTCCTTTAAGCAGAGGCCGAATCTTGGCTCAAAAGGAAAAAAAAGGAGTTAGAACATGAAACTGGGCACATATTAACTGTTTTGGACCTATTCCCTTTAAAATCACACAGAATCCTGGAATTCAGCATATTTGTAAAACTTAGGCTGTTGGGCTTCTATGTGTGTTGGCAAACAGCCAGCTCCCAGTCTATTTGCTGTGAAAACAAAGATGATATCTGCAAGCAAAGGTGATAACAGCTTTTTAATTTCCTGAAATGTAAAAACAAATGAAAAAAGGCATATTGATCCAATGTGCATGGATATAAGTAACATCCTTTCAGATGTTGGTAAAAAAAATTGCAGAAAATGGAAAGGATACATTTCAAATGAAAAGCCTAAGTCATTTTGAGGAAGACCCGTTTGGTTCAGATATCCATGCATTCGATGGATGCCATGATTAAAGGTCAGTGATCGATATCTTAAAAAGTTAGACCGCACCATATTGCTACCACTTGTGGCACCTTCATATCTTCCCCTTCCCACGGTACTACCTGTTACAATCAGGCTTCTTGTTTTTCTTGATAAGAGAGTGTCCTTGTTCCCTTGTTCAAGTACTCTCCAATTTCTAAGACTTTTCTTGGCTCTCTTTCCTTCTTTCGTTATTGCCATTGAATTACCCTTTTAAATCATTCATGTATAACTTTGCAAACTCCCTACCTTAAGGTGCTATAAAGATTATATGTGTGAAGATATTTTATTTTTAAACCACTAACATTCATAGAACATTGACAAATGGGTTACAACTAAATTATGGCCATATTTTCTGGGACAAAAAAAGGGACAAACCTGAAAAAGGGACAAATCTGAAAGAGGTTCACAAGGTTAAAAAATCTAATTGTTTATGTTTATAACTTTGCTTTACAAAGGAAAATTCAAAAGTAAAATAAAAAAGATTACAGAAATGCATATTCAAATAAAAAATATCTATGATCAAATAGTTTATGCAAATTTACTCAAGAAAGACAATTCATTTTCAAGACTTTTCAGATGAATATGAAAGACTATGCATTAAGTGACAACAGTTCTATGGTAAAAGACCTAAATAAAATACAAAAGTGAGTTTTTGAAAAATAAATCTAAAAGACAGCTTTCTGAAATATAGTTGTTTTGTTTATTCACTTTTTACGGATAATATAGATGATACTCTTTTTCAGTATTTCTCCACTATTTATTTTTGTCTTGCAGAACAGTGAAGAAACTGGGAAGAACTGAGATAGAGAGTATGACAGTACAATCCTTCTCTTCTTAATAAGTATCATTTTAACATGCTATGCTAATGGATGAACATACCCATAAATCTACTTTAGTGCACTGATCTATATATAACTTTGGTAGCACTTTGGAGTAAGGTAAACATTCTTGAAATAAATTTAATTCCTATGATAGTTTGTATCCTATATAGAATTCCCATGTACATATCTGGGAAACATTTTCAAAAACTCAATATACCATTCCGTAAATTGTGATGAGATTCTTCAATTCTGAAGATAGTATATCTTTAAAAAGTTAATGCAGGGTGGGGCATGTTTTGTTTGCTCAAAGAATTCTAACATTACACATAGCTTTTGACTCAGACTGAATTTTGGATGGTTTTACTTAGTATAAATTCTCCTCCCTGGTCCCTTTTTAAATATTTTCATATACCATCTTTAGTTAATTGAACTGTTTTAGGTTTAAGATATAAAAGGTTAGACTTATCTTATGTTACCATTATATCAGGTTAAAAATTATGACATATTATTTTTTGAAAACTCCTTTTCAACCCTTTTTCATACTAAACTGATGCTACAGAGTGATCCAGACCTTTAAACTATTTTAAATGTCTGTTATTTGGGAGATTTGGATGGATATTAGGATGATTACTTAGTTTTATTATTGTATTATTATTTTGCTTTGTATAATTGAATTATAATGGGTTTTTCATATTCCATATATTAGAGGATTAATTTTCTTTTGCCGTCCACTGGCAGGGTTTACAATTACAGCATTTGTTAATATCTCCATTTAAACTAGCATCATTTGCAGCCTTACATTATTATAAGTGATTGCTGTGTCTTATATCCTAGAACATCTCATTCCCCTCATGTGAAACCTATAAGGAAGCCTCAGTATAGCCGTAACATGATGAAACAGACTGATTCCAAGTTGGCAGAGATCACTCCTGTCAAGATTGTGTAGTTGTCCCTTACTTATTTAACCTGTAATCTGAATACATATTAAGGGTAGCTGGATTGAAACAAGAAAATGATGTTTATAAAATTGGAGGGAAAAAATTGAAAGAAAGATCCTTTGGAAATTTAATGCTGGAGAAAACTTTTGAGTATAACCCATGAATAGGCAAGGGGGGGGGAAGGATCATTGAACAAATTAACCCAAATTAAGACTTGATCCACTTCCTGGATCAGCATTCTCCACGCCCCTCTGTCTTGCACTGCCTCCCTCAGAGCCACTATAGTCATCTCAGTGTCATCCTTTATAGCAGGGGTGTCAAACTGCCGGCCTGCGGGCCGTATGCGTCATGCCAAAACGGCACCCACCCCATTGCCGGCAGTGGGAAAAAAGTCACAATACGTCGTGACATGTCACATGACTTGCGAGTTTGACACCGCTGCTTTATAGTATTCAACCAATGGATACTAGTGCGGTCCCTTCTCCTTTTTCTACTGATCACTCCCAGCATGACTGACTTTTCGAGTGAATCAGCTTGCATGACATGGCCAAATTATGATAGCCTTTGTTTCAGGATCTTGGCTTTGAGTGATATTTTTGCTGAGGCTTGGTCTAGGACTTCTTTGTGGTTTTTTTCAGTCCATGGGATGCATAATAGTCATCTCCAGCACCACAATTCCAGCATCACCACATCTGCTACTACGCTGCCTTAAATCAGAAAAAACATTCCCCTGCGAATTGCGGTACATTATATTCATTGCTAGAAGGGGAATAGCAGAGAGAACCATCTCATTTCAAATGTGGCCTCACAGTCTGAAATCTCTCCCTTGGGAGAATAGTTATCTGCATTATTTTGCAAAAGAAAAGGAAGCTAATGTTTATTTTTAAACCTCCAGGATTTGTACCTCTTCAGATTCATTGTTTATGTTCTGAGCAGAGAGAGAAAAGGATGCACATTATTGTTATGTTTATCAACACAACCAGCTTCTCCACTAAGGCATATAAACTCAAAGTGTAAAAAGTGCATTTGCGATGGATATATATATATATATTGGTCCAATAGTTGTACCTGATTCAAGAACACAAGAAGCACCCTATTGGATCAGACCTCTGGCCATTTACTCCAGTGCTCTGTTCTCAAAGCGGTCTGCTGTCTGCACAAGGAAGCCCATTTGTCTCCCAGCAGATAGTTTTCAATCATGCTGCTAACAAGGCTAATGGCTGTTGTTCCCCTTAATTTCTATGAATTTGTCCAACCTTTTTTTGAAGCCAGCCAAGGTGGTAGACAGTGGCCACATCTTGTGGTAGCAAATGTCAAAGTTAAACCATGTGTTGTAAAAACAACATTTGGTTTTGGCCTGATTTGTCCAGGATTCCAGGATTCAACTGTCTTGGATTACCTCTGGTTTTAACTTCATTTACACCATACAAACAATTCAATCTTGTCTCCATTCATTAGCCTCCTTTCTAGACTAAAAACATTGCAACCAATGTTGCAATCTTCTCTCACAGGAAAGCTGCTCTAGCCCTTGGATCATCTTCCTTGCCCTCCTCTGAACCTACTCTAGCTCCTCCACATTGTTTTGAAGTCCGGTAACCAGAATTGCACACAATTTACCAGGTGCAGTTGGACCTTATATTTATACCTTAATACATTCTCTATGATTTCCACAATGGCCTAAATTCTGTGTTTGGTCGCAGTCTTTGGACTTAGGACAGTAATCACCATAGGAACAGAAACCCCTGGCAGTAGCTAGATTTTTGTCTCAATGGGCACTTTATCAGTGGTAACTTTTTTCCATTGGATGTACAGAGACCTCTCTGGATAACAAGGCCAATCCAAAGGAAGGAAACAAGCTGAGACCTGAAAATTTGGGCAAGTCATCAGTGTAGAACAGGACTGATGCCAGGAAAGTATTTTGTGTAATGGCTTTAGATCCTGGATGCAGTTGCTGGAGCTAGACAGCAGCTTGATTACCTGGACTGGATCCCAGTTAAGGAAGAACAAAAAAAAAGAAGTGCAAGCTTAGCTGTAGCCTTCAAAAAAAAAAAAAAGTACAAAGAACCCAGTTGCTCTCAGGTTGGATGAAGATGAAACAAAACAATGGTGACGATTTTCCTTTGGGAATTTAAAAAGAGAGCTATAGGAGCATTCCTGTGTGCCTGAGTTTAACCTGGTTTCATGAACACTGCAGTATTATGGAAGAGTATAGAAGGGAGGTGCGGAAAATGAAAGGTATCACAAGGGATGCTCTCCCTTCTGATATCTTTACCATCTTATTCTTTAGGGAATGCTACAGGATGTTGTCATATTTCCTACCAAGATTCCAGACTACCCAGTTTACAATTACCCACTGAGCAAGAAACTACAGGCATTTCCACAGGGAAACATCTTATTTAAGAAACATTTTATTTAAGCAGTGGAAGAAGCAAGTAGAACATTCAAACATCTGCAACTACGTATCTAAGATCCTAGCAGTCTCCCAGCGTTTGTCTAATTCCGTCTCAATAAATTCCTCACATAAGACGACCCAGACTTCTTGAAGGAAGGATTTGCTGAACAAAACCCTTGCAGGCATGCCAGATGAATTTGTGAACTATCAGGGGATAAAGTCACTTATACCTAGTCTGTTTAGAGACTAATTGGGCAGAATCTATTATAATGAGCAAGGTGATGCCTTATGTTGCTGTCAGGGATATGTTTGATCTTCTGGCACCCAAGGAAGGGTCTTTTGTAATCTGAATTCTGCCATTTGTAGGCTAGATCAATCCCCCCCCCCTGCCGCCCACCTTATTTGAATGGCTAGGGATACTGTGAGCAGCAGGCTTAAGGGGATAATCAGTGGTTATTTGGGGGTCCCGTCAGCCCAATTATTCTGGCTGGTGGGGTCCAGGAGGAGGGCCTTCTCTGTTGCTGCTTCTGCCCTCTGGAACATCTCCACCCCCCCCCCTTACCCCGAAGTGAGGTTGGCCTCAATCCTCCTATCCTTTCATAAGGGTCTAAAGATCAGGTTCTGCCAGTTGGCCTGGCATCCCAATAGGGGAACAGCACAGTGGAGGTGGTTGATCGAGTATTAAATCCCACCTACACCCCCCATTTCATCCCCCCCCTTTCCCCACATGTCCTTGATTTTAATCATTGGTTTTAATTTATTTAGTTTTAATATGTATGTATTTTTTGTCTGTAAGCTGCCTAGAGTTACCTCATGATAAGATGGGTGGTCAGTAAATTTTATAAATAAATAAATAATGTCATTTTTCTTAAAATAAATAGTAGCATACTTTCTGTTGAGGAGGTGCTCGTTGGACCCAGCTTTTTTTTTTTTTTTCCTACTTTGCTAGGATGGAATTTGGAAGTATCATTTTGTAGTGATTCTATTCCTAGCTCTCTTTCCAGGGAAGACAGCCCTCAGATCCTTGGGAATTCCAGTGCTGTATTCTGTGTTTCCCCTCATGTTATTCAATATCTACAAAAAACCTCCAAAGGAATTTATTTTCAAGTTCCAGATCAGCTGCCATCACTATGTTGATGACACTCAGTTGCACATAACCACTTGAGCCAAGCTGGAGATGCCGCAAAGTCCTAAAACATTTCAAAAGACTGTAAGGATCAGGATGAGACAAAAGTAACTCAGATTAAATCCTAACAAGACAGAGTTGCTCAGCATCAATAAATATCTTAATTTCTTTTTTCAGTAGTAATTGTGGATGCAATCATGTTGTCTCCAAAGGAGCTGGATCATGATTTGGGGATTCTTCTGGACTCACAGCTCCTAGTTAAACTATGGGTAGAATCCAGTTGAATCTTCATCCAATTATAGCTGGCGCACCAATTACAACCTTGCCTGCACAAAATTGTTCTAGGGACAGAATTCACGCCCTGAGCATCACCAAGTTGGATTATTACAACATGCTGCATGGGGCTGCATTTGAAGATGACCCATTCAGCCTAATTCAGTGCTCTCAAGCAAGAGTAAAACCTATTCTGAAATTGCTGCATTTTACAAATAGGCTTTCACACCATCACCTTTAATTTCCACAACATGCAATACCGTATCAGACAATGCATTGAATCTAACTACCTGGTCCAATATTGTAGGGAAAGACTGTTGTAATGCCCCCTTCCTTGCAATGTTTCAGCAGCATGAGCTAGACCAGTGGTGGTTCCATGGAGAGAGGTTTTTCTGCAAACCAGAGGGTGCATGGTTTTGTGTGCTTTGCTTGCTTGTGCAGCCCAGTTGCTGGCATGCCATGGCCTGGTACTGATCCACTGATCCACAGATTGGGGACCCCTGAGCTAGACAACAGACCTTCTCAGTGATGATCCCAATTCTATTTTATGAAAAGATCCCCAAATCTACCCTGATTTGAAAGTTGGCCAAAGTAGCTCTGTTCCAGGGGAATTTTGGCCTTTAGATTACATTTTGATATACAGATAGTCCTTGACTTACAACCATTTGTTTAGTGACTATTCAAAGTTACAACAGCACTGAAAAAAGTGACATGACCCTTTTTCACATGACCGTTGCAGCATCCCCATCGTCACGTGAACAAAATTTGGATGCTTGGAAACTGACATGTATTTATGACGGTTTCAGTGTCCCGGGGTCATGTGATCACCTTTTGCAACTTTCTCACAAACAACGTCAATGGGGAAGCCAGATTCACTTAACAACCATGTTACTAACTTAACAACTGCAGTAATTCACTTAACAACTGTGGCAAGAAAGGTCATAGAATGGGGCAAAATTAACAACTGTCTTGCTTGACAACAGAAATTTTGGGCTCAAACCTTATGGTCAAGGACTATTTGTATTGTTGAGTTCTGATATTTATATATATTTCAATGCTTTTTAAAGACTTCATTGTACAATTCCCAGGGTCCATTAGAGGTGTAAGTATTGTTTAAATAAATAGCAATGTCAGCTAATAATACAAAGCATTTGACATGCATATAAAAAAACTCCCAGACAGGGTCCCTCTGTAAACCCTTCCTCACACATACACCCACCACTACAGTTAAATCTAGAACCAGATTATCCTGGGACACCTTAGATCAGTGGTTCTCAACCTTTTTAATGCCGCAACCCCCAACCGGTTGTAAGTCGAAGACTAAACAACTGGTCGTAAGTCGAAGACCCCAACCGGTCGTAAGTCGAGGACTTTCCTGCCTGGGAGCGTTGCGCATGCATAGTGCCGCCCCCTGCGCCGGCTGAGGCATAGCTGGCAAGGGGCAGCAACGACGCAGGGCGACCACCGGCTGGGCCACAAGCTGGCCCAGCCCAAGGGAGGTAAGGCACTTGCTGGGCCCCACGCGTGCCAGCAACCCTCCCTGCGCCCGCCAGCCTCCCACCTCCCACCCCTGGCCTTCTTTTACTTACATTTTTAGTAGTTGCTCAGCAGGGACGGGTGGAAACTTCTAGACAGCTCGCCTTCGCTGCAGACAACTTGCAGCACCGTTTGCAGACTGGGAATTTTGGCGGGCTCAGCAGGGCAGAGACAGCCTGGACAATTCCTAGTGGCTTTTGAAAGCCAATAGAATTAGACTCTATTCAAGAGAGTCTATTCTACTGGCTTTCAAAAGCCAATAGAATAAGAGAGAGTAGCACAGCTAAGGAAAAGGGGGGGGGGGAAATGGCGGACTGCGTTGTTTGGCAACCCCCATGAAATGGTTGTTCGACCCCACAGGTTGAGAACCACTGCCTTAGATGGATGAACCATCTTGAGATAAATCATAGAATCATAGAATCGTAGAGTTGGAGGGGACCTCCCGGGTCATCGAGTCCAACCCCCTGCTCGAGGCAGGATTCCTTAAACCTTCCCAGATAGATGGCCGTCCAGTCTCTGCTTGAAGACCTCCATCGAAGGGGAGCTCACCACCTCCTGTGGCAACCTGTTCCACTGGTTGATCACCCTTACTGTTAGAAATTTTTTTCTAACATCTAATCTGAATCTTTTCCCCTGCAGTTTCATCCCATTGTTTCTAGTCCTTCCTTGAGCAAGTGAGAACAGGGCTGATCCCTCTGCACTGTGACAGCCCTTCAGGTATTTGTAGACAGCTATCATGTCTCCTCTCAGTCTTCTTTTCTGTAGACTAAACATTCCTAATTCCTTTAACCATTCCTCATAGAACCTGCTCCAGTTTGTCAGTGTCTTCCTTGAACTGGGGTGACCAGAACTGGACACAGTACTCCAGGTGAGGTCGGACCAAGGTAGAGTAGAGGGGAATAATAACTTCACGTGATCTGGACTCTATGCTTCTCTTGATACACCCCAGGATCGTGTTTGCCTTTTTTGCAGCTGCTTCACACTGTTGCCTCATGTTCAATCGATGATCTACTAGGACACCGAGGTCCTTTTCACATGTACTGCTGCTCAGCTGGATTCCTCCCATACTATATGTGCTTTTTTCATTTTTCTTACCCAGATGTAGTACCTTGCATTTTTCCTTGTTAAATACCATTTTATTAGTTGCAGCCCATTGTTCGAGTTTCTCTAAATCTTTTTGAATCCTTTCTCTCTCTGCTCTGGTGTTTGCAATCCCTCCTAGCTTTGTGTCATCTGCAAATTTGATCAGTTTCCCCTCAATTCCCTTATCCAAATAATTTATAAAAATATTAAATATAACTGGGCCCAGAACAGAGCCTTGTGGCACTCCGCTTGAGACTTTCTTCCAGTTGGATGTGCAGCCATTTATAGCCACTCTTTGAGTACGATTACTAAGCCAGTTATGAACCCACTTAACAGTCACCCTGTCAATCCCATATTTGATCCTTTTTTCAATGAGGATGGTGTGAGATACTTTGTCGAAAGCTTTGCTGAAATCCAGAAATACTATGTCTACTGTATTTCCCTGATCAATCCATTCCGTGATTTTGTCATAGAATGAAATTAGATTAGTTTGACACGACTTGTTTGTTACAAACCCATGTTGACTGCTGTTAATTATTGAATTCCCATCCAAATGCTGACATATATGTTGCTTAATAATTTGTTCAAGAATCTTTCCTGGTATTGAAGTCAGACTAACACGCCTGTAGTTCCCTGGGTCTGCCTTCTTCCCTTTTTTGAAGATAGGGACAACATTTGCCCTTCTCCAATCATCTGGGACTTCTCTTGTTCTCCATGACTTTTCAAAGATTACAGCAAGTGGTTCAGCAATTACTTCTGCTAATTCCTTCAGTACCCGAGGATGTAATCCATCTGGACCTGGAGACTTAAACTCATTTAAGTTAGCTAAGTGTTCCCTTACCTTCTCTGTGTCGATTACATGCCTTAATTCTCTTAGTCCTTCACTAGCACAGTGAAGGTCAGTTGCAATTACATTATCTTTCTTAGAAAAAACAGATACAAAATAGGAGTTTAGAATCTCCGCCTTCTGAAGATCACTTTTGACCACTTCCCCATTCTCGTTCTCTAAACTTCCTATAGCCTCTTTAACTTTTCTTTTACTTTTGACATATCCCCAAAACCCTTTTTTATTGTTTTTAGTCTCTCTTGCAAGCCTCAATTCATTATTAACCTTAGCTTTTCTGATACTTGCCCTGCAGTTTGTACAGATTACATTATAATCTTCCTTAGATATGTATCCCTCCATCCAATTCTTAAACATTTCTTTTTTCCTTTTTAGCAAGTTTTTAAGTTCTAGGTTTATCCACCCTGGTCTCTTTAGATGTTTCCCATTCTTCCTTCTTTGAGGAATTGTTAAAGATTGTTGTAATGCATGAGGCTTGGAGAGGCTTGGGACAAAGAGACTGTGCCATATGACTTTACCATGCTGTTTTGGAGCAACAGGAAATGGAGGCGGGTCCAAGAGGTGGCCTGGAAAAAAGGAAGCAAGATGGCCATGTTATGTTGTAATGCCATAGGCCTGGAACAAAGGAACAAAGAAGACCATGTGGCTGACCATATGGTCTTGGGACAGGAAATAAGGGGGGCTAAGAGGTGGATGGACGTTGTACCAAGATTTGAATCCATTGGCCACAGGGTGGCCCTGCCAGTGTAGCCTTGTCATTGGCTGTAAGAAATAACATTGTCATTGGCTGTTTGTAACCATGTGATGCATTGTGTAACCGCCCACTGTAACAGGGAATAAAAAGGGGGGCAGCCTTTTGTCAGTTGTTGCTTCGCCCCGAGAAAATGTGCCTGTCTGCATGTCTCTCATTAATTCGGCTATCGTGAAGGACCCACCATTGATTGGGGCGCAATGAGGTGCCTCAAATCAGAATTGAAGCTGCCTACGGAGGGCAAGGCTTCAAGTGGTGACCCCGACGTGATTTGATGCAAAAGTCACGTCCTTCTGGCAGCCCACCATTTACTACGCCTGGAATAGGCCATTGTGCGCACGCTTTTGGTAAGTGTGGGACAGGAGCTAGGCAAAAATTGGGCTGAGTACCTGAAACAATTGCTTAGCTTAGTCAGGAGAGCAAATTATATTCAGAAACTTAATTAGACTGTTTTCCCTGTCACTCAAAAAGATCTATGTCTTTTATTGGCTTTTTTGAAAAAATCTTACCAATTAGACCTCGCCACATGGCAATAGATATCTGGCTCCATTGCTGAGAGCCCCGCCAGTTGTCTTAGCCCATGAGAGGCTGTAGTGTCACATGCTGGCATTACACTATGCAAAACAGAGCAAGCTAAATTGGCTAATCCTCAGGCTTTCAAAAAGCAAGCCCTGAGACAAAAAAATGTTACAATCTGACTCTAAATTTGGCCAACTGGAGGAACAAACCTCGTGGCGTTTCTTCAGCAAGAAACACACCCCCCTGTGAGTATGTGGGTGGAATTCTCCAAGGATCAAAGGGGAGGGCTTGATGTAATTGTCAGGACCTTAATTATGCAACTAACAAAGTTCACAATTTGACTTCGCGTAAGGAGTTTAAAAGTATTATTAATGTTTGTTTGGCATTTGTCTCTCATACATCTTAAAGGGACCATTAAAAATTGCTAATTGGATTAAAATTGGCTTATGTGTTCAAAAATTCTCTTTACGTGAAAGAATTGTTTTGCATGGCTATTTTAAAAGATCTACCTTCTTTTTCTTCTCCTGTAGTTATTGGCTTGCAGGATTCTGTTTCTGTTTCTTCCTGTGCCTTTTAACTTGCTAAGAAATCTTAAGTCTGTTTCTCCCCCTCTCCCCCCCCCTATATTTCTCCTTCTGACTCAGAGCATGCTGGCTCAGAGCATGCTGAGTTAATAACTGCCTCTGCCTGTCCATCCAGTCTTTACTGTCTTACCTTTCAACTTGTTAAAAAATCTGAAGTCTGTTGTTCCTGCTTCTTATAATTGAAAAAGAGAAAAATATTTCCTGGTAATCCATTGATTCAAAATGCCTTGTTCGCTTGTTAACTTTTCTTAACCTGTGACGAACTCCCCTGGGAGCCTGCAGCCATTTCCTCCCCCGCAGGGCCCTTTTTTCTCTCCCCCCCTCTTCTTTTGAAATTGCAGGTTTACCGGTTTAAAGCTAGAGGTTTATTTGAAGACTTTGTTTGTCGCCTGAGGACCCAACTGGGCCAGGTTTAAAACCAGAAAAGCCAGCTAAGCTAAACTTCTCTCCTGGTTTCCAAGGAAACGGATGGCTGTAAACGGAGACTCAATTTACATATGACTGCGCTTTATTGCTGGCCATCTCCAATCTGCATTTAAATCTGTGTTACCCTCTGTCTCACCCCCCCTCTCTGGTTGTCTTGT
The DNA here is from genome assembly GCA_034064705.1 of Bothrops alternatus. NCBI lineage: Eukaryota > Metazoa > Chordata > Lepidosauria > Squamata > Viperidae > Bothrops > Bothrops alternatus. The sequence goes on from JARGCV010000025.1 coordinate 8,597,057, forward strand.
TTAATAAACCATGCCCCCCCCTCTTATTTCTTTGCCAATTTTGCCTTTAATTTTGCCTTTCTTATTTTCTCTTTGCCAATTTTGCCTTTCTGATTTCTCTGCCAATTTTGCCTTTCTCATTTCTCTTTGCCTATTTTGAATTTTATATTTTCTAGTTTTGTTAATGATTTAATTTTTGTGACAAATCTTTGCTGTTTTGCATTTTATGTTTCTCACCATGCTAATATATCCAATTGTTGGATCTGATACATGCCAGCACAGAACAAACACAGAAGCAAACGTGTATGCCTTCATAGCGTGCCTATGAATGAAATCTCTCTTTCTCTCTCACTTTGAATCCTTCCTTACTTTGTGTTATGCATTAATCACACAGCTTCATCAGTTAGTAACAAGACCTTTCTAGGTATTTGGCAATCTAATAAAACAACTATCCCTTGGCAGCTAGATAATGAAGCAATGCCTACAACAAGAAAGCATGTGCTGATTTTGTTCCCTTGTTTGATTTTGGTAAATTTTTAAAACTCTTTACAATGCCTCAAAAGACAATGCTCTCACATCTGACAAAGATTGGATCTTATGTGGAAAAAAAATGCACATTGGTCAACACCCCAGAATTGGTCTGGTACATATACATTTCTGACAACACACACAACATTTCTGCCACAGTTGCTCACATGGAAAATATGGTACAAAACAATCCCTTATCACAAGAAACTGATGCCTTGTTTTATTGACAGTTTATTTTCCTGGCTACCTAATGCTGGGTGGCTCAAGGAATTGGTTTTTAGTATCATAATGTTTCCAGTATTCTGTGTAACAATCTGTTGCTGTGTACAAATGTATTCCTCTCCTGCTGAACCTGTGTAAGCCTCCCTCTTCTAACCATCTCCTGTAAAAGAACCAAGAACCAACTCCTGCCTCTGATGACTGGACAGAGATGTTTCTATGATGGCAGCCTCTGAGGACTGGACAGAGATGCCTGTGCCCTAGGATCGTGTCAGAACTGGACGGAGCATAGGTGGAACAACCCACAGCTGCTAAAAAATGAAATAAAAAAAGTGGATATGTTGTAATGCATGAGGCTTGGAGAGGTTTGGGACAAAGAGACTGTGCCATATGACTTTACCATGCTGTTTTGGAGCAACAGGAAATGGAGGCGGGGCCAAGAGGTGGCCTGGAAAAAAGGAAGCAAGATGGCCATGTTATGTTGTAATGCCATAGGCCTGGAACAAAGGAACAAAGAAGACCATGTGGCTGACCATATGGCCTTGGGACAGGAAATAAGGGGGGCTAAGAGGTGGATGGACGTTGTACCAAGATTTGAATCCATTGGCCACAGGGTGGCCCTGCCAGTGTAGCCTTGTCATTGGCTGTAAGAAATAACATTGTCATTGGCTGTTTGTAACCATGTGATGCATTGTGTAACCGCCCACTGTAACAGGGAATAAAAAGGGGGGCAGCCTTTTGTCAGTTGTCGCTTCGCCCCGAGAAAATGTGCCTGTCTGCATGTCTCTCATTAATTCAGCTATCGTGAAGGACCCGCCATTGATTGGGGCGCAATGAGGTGCCTCAAATCAGAATTGAAGCTGCCTACGGAGGGCAAGGCTTCAAAAGATTGCGCTTCTAGTATTGCATTTCTCAAAATATCCCATCCTTCTTGGACATTTCTATCCCTTAGTACATTCAGCCATTTGATCCCCCCAACCCTCTTCTTGAGTCCATCAAAATCTGCCCGTCTGAAGTCCAACTTTGAAGTCTGAGTCCTCTCAGGCTTTCCTTCCCTTATTATGCAGAATTCAAGGATAACATGATCACTACCTCCTAAGGTCCCAGAAACTCTGATTTCCTCGACCATTTCCTCCCTGTTTGTAAGGATTAGATCGAGGATAGCCAATCCTCTTGTTTTCTCCTCCACTTTTTGGTGGATGAAATTGTCAGCAAGAGAGAATAAGAACTTATTAGACTTCTGGCTTTTGCCTGAGAGAGATTCCCAACAAATGTCTGGATAGTTAAAATCTCCCATAATCACTATATCATGCTTTCTTGATAGTTTAGCCATTTGATCTAGAAAGAGGTCATCCATATCTTCTGTTTGTCCAGGGGGCCTATAATAGACTCCTACAATAGTATCCTTTCTGTTATTCTCCCCATGAATTCTTACCCATACAGATTCTACTGAGTTTCCACTCTCTGAAACCTGGATCTCTGAGGAGACAAATGCTTTTTTAACATAAAGTGCAACACCCCCTCCTCTTTTGTTAAGCCTGTTCCGCAAAAATAAGTTGTAGCCTTCGATGTCAGTGTTCCATCCATGTGTGTTATCCCACCAGGTTTCAGTAATACCTATGACATCATATTTATCTTCCTGAATTAAGATCTCCAGCTCTCCTTTTTTATTTCTCATGCTTCGTGCATTGGTGTAGAAGCATTTTAGTTTGTGACTGGTACCTATTGCAGACTTGTCTCCTCCACTTTTCTTACAATCTTTTTGCATTTGTTCTTTTGTTCTATTTCTGAGAGAAAGAATATCACCTGGTTTGATTGGCTGAGTATTTTTGTTTAACTTTTTACTTCCCTTCCCCTTTTGTTTTAGTTTAAAGCTCTCCTGATAAGTGAAGCAAGGCACTTGCCAAATACATTCTTTCCTGTCTTTGTAAGGTGCAACCCATCCCTTGCAAGGAGTCCATCATATAGGTAGTTTTCTCCATGGTTCAAAAATACAAATCCTTGCTGCTTGCACCACTGACATAGCCAATTGTTCACCTCAAGAATCCTGTCCCATCTTCTTTCTCCATGACCATCCACTGGAAGGATAGACGAAAAAACTACTTGTGCTCCGAGTTCCTTCACTTTCCGTCCAAGGTCTTCAAAGTCATGGCAGATGGTTTCAAAGTTGTTTCTTGTAGTGTCATTTGTGCCTACATGTATTAGTAGGAATGGGTTGTAGTCTGTAGGACTGAAGAGCCTCGTTATGGTATCATTCACATCTTTGATTCGTGCCCCTGGGAGACAGCACACCTCTCGTGAGTTTCTTTCGGGTCTGCAGATAGCTGTCTCTGTTCCTCTCAACAGGGAATCTCCCACAACCACCACTCTCCTGTTCTTCTTTTCAGTACCATTTCTTTCTCTCCATTCAAGAGGTTTCTGGGGGCATAGTGGAGCATTCTTTGTGGACTGTGTAGTCAATTCTTGAGATACATCTGTATTGCTCTCCTGACTAAGTGGCTGGAATTGGTTCTTAAGTTGTAAGGGTGTAGAATGTCGCCCAATTTTCTTGTTCCTATGTGTCACATGTCTCCATCCCTCAGCTTCCACAGGTACAGCAAAATTTTCTTCTATTCCGTCTTTTTGAAGAGTTTCTTCAGTTCTGTCAAGGAAGTTCTCGTGTTCCCTAATCTGTTGCAGTGTGGCCACTCTCTCTTCAAGACTTTTCATCTTTTCTTCTAGGAGAGCCACAAGCTTGCATTTGTGGCAGGTGAAGTTTAGTTTCTGTTCCGGAAGGCTCATGAACATACAGCATACACTGCAGCAAACAATAGATCTCTTCCCCTCTTCCATATTGTGTGGAGCTGCTTGATGTTTTTCTTTGTGATTCCTTTGATTGTTGATCAGTTGATCAGCCAGTCTCCAGCACTCTTTCAAATTGCATTAACTTTTAACTTCTTTACAGTATAAACTATGAATACCTAAGGTATAATTCTTTCTTTTACTACTGTGTAGGAAGAGGAGGAGAAGAAGTGGTTAAGGGGAGAGGGAGCTTTCCTGTAGTTCTTCCCTGCTTGTGGGGGGAAGGACAAAGGCTTAATCAATTAATTAATCAATAAATAACCTATCTCAGACTTTAGGTCTCATAACCTGGTCCAAGGTTTTTCAAATTGTATTTCATGGAACCCTAAGATTCTAGGAGAAGCTAATGGAATTCTTTGAGAGATTAAGGGTGGCAGGAATGAGGGGGGAGGGAATCATTCACACACAGCCAATTTCCTATCAGTGATGCTTTGTCTCCTAATCAGCAATTCCAACAATTTTTGTCTTAACTAATAGGTTCTATGACCTGAAAATGATTGGAACCCTCTGGCCCAGTGCAATATTTTTTTTTCTTAACTAAGGCAGTTAGAATGAAATGATATGTGTAATTACTGTTCATTATTTCAACAAAGGATTATACGCCCAGATTGCTTTAATACAGGGGTAGTCAACCTTGGCTCTTTTATAACTCGTGGACTTCAACTCTCAGAATTCCTGAGCCAGCTGTGCTGGCTCAGGAATTCTGGGAGTTGAAGTCCACGAGTCATACAAGAGCCAAGGTTGATTACCCCTGCTTTAATACATGTTTTGAGAAAAACCCAGTAATTAAGACATATGAGGTACATAACAAAGAGTTTGTTTCACTCTCTCCTACCACCAAAAATACTGTTGTGTCTTTCAGACTTCTCCTTGGCATTTCAGAAGCTCTGTCTGTACGATGGAAATAACATTTCCTCTTCCCTTCAGAGCCACTCAGAGTATAATATTATTCAAATGACAAAGTATTTGAAAGAAGGCAACCACTTTTGCTCTTCTCCTTGGCTGCCCTTAGAAAGTTTTTCATGCATCTTGCTCTCCCCGTGATGAATAAAATCAAGGGGAAATACCCTCTTTCAAGCTTTTGTGTTGCATTAAAAAAGATCATAAGGCAGAAATGATTAGTCTTCAAAGAAGAAGAGCTATCTGGATCTAAAAAGCATCCTTTTTCTCTTGTACACGCATGGCTAAATTTTACTGGTGAGGTCTACTACATATGGGCTTCTAAGGAGTATCACATTTACAGTGTGGCTGTGTGTGGAACTTAGAACAAATGTGTACCAAAGATGCTGGCTGGCTAATTCTTAACCCTCAGCCTGACAAGTATCCAGAAATAAGACCCATAGCCGAAACACAGTCGGCTATTTAAAATCTACAGGTGAGCATCATCCGGCTTCTGTTTCTGAGATCAACACAGATCCTCTCTCCTCCATCTTCCTCCGGTTCCATCCAACATACATTTTCTCATGTTGAGCCATCTGATTTTTGGGCCTCTCTTCCTTCTCTTTCTGCTTTGGAGTCACCTGCTTCTTCTATCCCTCAGCCAATGGCATTCACAGTTCCATTTCAATGTCTAGGATTTATTTTACAGAAATAAAGCTCAGGCTCAGTGGAAGCTGCACCAATACTTAACATGCTATGGATAGACAAGAGTGTTTACTGTATGCTATGATGAAGCCACTTTACAGAGTTGAGTGCCTTCTGTCAACGTGGAGCGGAGGAGACCCTCCATGGTATAGCATTTCTATATAGAGCGTACAGCATTTCTTTTTCCCACTTCTCTCACAGTTTAACAGATATTTAGCACTTGTTGGCTGTTGACATAAGTGACATTTCTGCCCTAAGCAACTGTAGCTGTCAGTGCAGTTCCCACAGTTCAAAATCAGACTAGCTGCCTTCTTTATACCGAAAGGAGGGAAGGGCTCAACTTGTTATTTGCCTGGAGTGTCAAAATGTCTTCAGCTGACAGGCTGGAAAAAGATGTAAAGCAACAATATAAGTTAGTGTAGTGAATAGGCGAGCCATTCAGTCAATCATTTGGTTCAGGTAGGTAAGGCAAGCAAATCCAGCCCTCCACACTCACTCAGTCATGTCGGATAATTTGAATCTTATTCAGACAGGAAAGCAACGCCTTTGCTTCCCAAGTCAAAAAAATGCCCCATAGCCCATACACACAGAGCCCATCACTTTGGGCTGCAGGGAATAAAAGTTTAGTCATTTTGAAATCCTTTCCTCACAAAGGGGAGGGAAAAGACAAGAGGCTTGCTTGGGCAAGCTCTGGAAGAGATTTCCTCAGTCTCCTATTTCTAGTTCAAAAGTCTTGATCTTGAGGCAGAGGACGCGGAGATCACTGAAAGACCTAACTGGAAAAAGAAAAGCAGAAAATGGTTGAAGTAGGCTGGATGAATGCAGACTGATGAGAGCCTTGGGGAGAGATGGAGAATGAAAAGACATATGGCTTCGAAAAACAGTAGTTCTCCAGTGATGTGAAGCTGCTTTCTCTCTAGAGCAGGGGTAGGCAACTCTAGAGCGATGCTTTTCAACCTTGGCAACTTTAAGATATATGCCTGAGGAATTTTGGGAGTTGAAGTCCACACATCTTAAAAGTTGCCAAGGTTGAAAAACACTGCTCCGGGGAACGGAGAAGAAGGGAAGTCTGGATCAGATCTCCAGAAGCCTCTGGGCAACACAGGAGCTGAGCTAAATTGTTCCATGGCCTCTGAGTTAAAGTTGCAATCTACTTGAATCAGGGATTATCCAGGAACAGCAAACAGGGAAAGAGATCCTTCAATGCCAAGGATGCGTTAGGCAAGGCTCTGTTCTTTGTTTTGTGTGCTGTTCTGCTTTATTGACTGTGATATCTTGTTTCTGACAACTGTGCCTGCTGAGTAACCTTAGTATCTGAAAACTATTGTATTGTGTAAAGCAAACTCAGTTCTTGGCATTTTAGTACTTTGTGAGGTCTGTGATTTTGCCTTATTCTGCCTGCCCTATTTAGTTTTGCAAGTGACTACCTTAAAGTTCAAAAGAAAGTTTACATTTTCCCTCTTCTTGTTTTTCACAAAGTTGTATTTTAAATTATAGATTGTGCTTTGGTTTGAACTCTGCAACAAAGGAACTAGGGAGGACCTGTTTTCTCTGGCGACATATGCCTCTGAGGTATACATGGGTCAAGAGGTGACGCTGTGGAGTTTATCTGCTGTTATTGTTGTTGCTGTTATTACTCCTAGTTATTAGAAAGTAAGAGTGACCAAATGGTGAGATCTTCTGTCAGTCTCAGGGCAACTGTTAAGGAAGAGGAAGCCAGGGCAAGGATTCTCCCGAATATTAGTGATGGCAAAAGAAAGAATAATACTGATCATTGCGCCAAGGTAGGAAGATGGCTGGACCCATTTTCCTATCAAAGGGGAAGATTGAGATCTTTCACCTTTTACCCTAGGGGTTCAGCTTTGCTGCTATAGGAATGGCTGCTTTCTCATTGATCCGTTTTTCAAAATGCACATGGTTTCCTCTGTTTCTGAATAGTTTTTTTTTATGCACTGCATTTTAAATAACAGCAAGAACAAAACCAATCTCAATCATAAAGCGACGTGATCTTTCACTGTTTTGTTGCGTAAAGTCAAGGTCAACCCAAAAACACAAATTTTGTATGTATCGTGGAATATGTTAACTCTGTAAATGTCGGCTGGAAAGTATCAACTACTGAGATCTGTATGTGTCTTTGTTATCTGGGTGTTATCTATATACCCTCATCACAAATATACCCTCAGATCAATTCAGTACTGTAGACACAGACCAGCATAATGTAACCTCAGAAAATTTTAAAGAGGGGGGAAAAGAAACGTACATCGAGACATTTGGAAACTTCAAGGTCTGCTCCGTATGTTAAGGTGAAGGGCAACCTACGACCGGTGAGAGCACACAGGGTTGGCCTCCTCCGGGTCCCGTCAGCGAAACAATGTCGTCTGGCAGGTCCTAGGGGGAGGGCTTTCTCTGTTGTGGCGCCCGCCCTCTGGAACCAACTGCCTCCTGAAGTCCGCGTTTCTCCGACTCTCCCGGCCTTCCGAAAAAATCTTAAAACTCACCTTTGCCGGCAGGCCTGGGGATGACTGTGGTTGACTGTTGAATATGAGTGGGTGTTTTTATTGTATTTTTAGATATTTTTTGTTTGGGATTTTTATTGTAATTTGTTGTTTATACATATGTTGTTAGCCACTCCGAGTCTCCAGAGAGGAGCGGCATACAAGCCCGAACAAATAAATAAATAAATAAATAAATAAACCATGCAGGCTAATCTCTACCATGCATGCAAATACGGGCAGCTAAATTTGGAAAGTTTATGTCTTTTTTCCTCCTTCTCCCTGCCTCCTTTGAACAAGTAATTTCAGATGGGACCAATTTACAAAGAATAAATTTCCTTTACCTGCAATTTGCCTTTTTGAGATTGTTTCCTTTCAAAACAGTTTTGTTGGAATAAAAGGGGGCTCCTGAGACACCAGTAAATCTGTACCGAAGATAGACAGCTGCAGCCCACAGCCTTGAAAAAAGTCTGATTTAATGCTGAGGTGAGAGAAAGCAGCCAGTACAGAAAATCAGAAACAGAAGTTTTGCTACTGTACAGCAGTTCTCATTTGCCCTCATACCACTTTGCAGTGTCCCTGTGACGAGAGGGTTGACTGATGTTACCATGCTTTAGCAGGCATTTTCTTGACATTTCCCCTCTTAATTGTTGCTCTTCTGTCTTCTTGTTCATTCAGACATCTTAAACATTATAGTTACTTCTGGCTGATGAGTTTCTGTATGAAAAATGGAAAATGCTATGATTGTGCCTCGTTTTTACAATAAATAAAGTGGAAAGGCAACAAATGCCTGTGGAAAATCAGAGTAATGTAAATAACTAATAACAATTCATCTGGGAAAGTTCATTTCAAGACTTTGAGGCTGCTAAAATTTAGCCTGAGGTCTATGGCAAATACATCTCTTTTTCTAACTCTAGGAATGGGTTTGCATTATTCATCGGTGCAGACATTATTAGAGCTTCTCAGTGCTTTTTTTGTAAAAAAAAAAAAAAAAGGTGCCAGAACTCACACATGTCATACAACCCGCCTTGCCTACCCTACAAGGTTCCATCCAAAAAAGGTGCTGGAACTCCGTTCTGGGCGTTCTATGACAAAAAAAGCCCTGGAGTTTTTACTATAAATCTTCAAAACCCCAAAAAAGGTATGAGTATAGATTAGGCAAAACTTGGCTCAAAAACAGTAATTGTGAGAGGGACCTTGGAGTCCTAGTGGATTATCACTTAAATATGAGCCAGCAGTGTGTGGCAGCAGCCAAAAAAGCTAATACAATCCTTGGTTGTATAAACAGAAGCATAGAATCAAAATCATGTGAAGTATTAGTACCGCTGTATAAAGCCAGTTTTGGTCACCACATTACAAAAAAGATGTTGAGGCTTTAGAAAATGTGCAGAGAAGAGCAATTAAGATGATTACAGGCCTAGAGATAAAAACTTATGAAGAACGGTTGCATGATTTGGGTTTATCAGTCTAGAGAAAAGAACTACTAGGAATAACATGATAGCAGTATTCCAGTATTTGAGGGGCTGCTACAAAGAAGAGGGGGGGTCAACTTATTTACCAAAGCACCTGTAGGCAGGACAAGAAACAATGGATGGAAACTAATCAAGGAGAGAAGCAACCTGCAATTAAGGAGAAAGTTCCTAACAGTGAGGACAATTAACCAGTGGAACAACTTGTTGTCAGAAGTTGTGGGTGCTTTATCGCTGGAGGTTTTAAAGAAGAGACTGGACAGTCACTTGTTTGAAATAGTATAGGGCAGGGGTAGGCAACCCAAAACACTCAAAGAGCCACTTGGACCCGTTTCCCACCAAAAACAAAACACTGGGAGCCGCAAAACCCTTTTGATATTTAAAAGGAAGATAACACTGCATATATCCTTTTTTACCTTTTATATATATATACACACATACATATATATACATACAAACATATACATATACATATACATATACATATACATATACATATACATATACATATACATATACATATACATATACATATACATATACATATACATATACATATACATATACATATACATATACATATACATATACATATACATATACATATACATATACATATACATATACATGTTTTTAATTTAAATTGCTAACAAAGAATAAGGGAGAACTGGTATAGCTATTTCGAGTTTCTTAACTCTCTTCAGCCAGAACTTACCCTTATGAGATTCGAACCTGGGCTGTCTGCATGTTAGGCAGTTGTATTAACCTCTAGGCCACAGGCTCCCTCTCACTTTGCCAGCAGTATCAGGGAGGGAAGATTTATATCGAGTGTTTCTTTTTAAATTGCACCCTGTAAACCCAAATATGGGAGAAAGAAATCTTTCTTTCTTTTACCTGTTTCAGCTCAACCCAGAGCCATCCGCAGGAACCAGTATATATATATGTTTTTAATTTAAATTGCTAACAAAGAATAAGGGAGAACTGGTATAGCTATTTCGAGTTTCTTAACTCTCTTCAGCCAGAACTTACCCTTATGGCTGAAGAGAGTTAAGAAACTCGAAATAGCTATACCAGTTCTCCCTTATTCTTTGTTAGCAATTTAAATTAAAAACATATATATATACTGGTTCCTGCGGATGGCTCTGGGTTGAGCTGAAACAGGTAAAAGAAAGAAAGATTTCTTTCTCCCATATTTGGGTTTACAGGGTGCAATTTAAAAAGAAACACTCGATATATATATATAAAGGTAAAAAAGGATATATGCAATGTTATCTTCATTTTAGATATCAAAAGGGTCTCTCTCTCTGTCTCTCTCTCCTTCCCTCTCTTTCTTTCTGCCCTTGGTCTGCCAGTCCTCTTCCCCCACTCTCTTTCTCTCTCTCTCTCTTTCCTCTCTCTCTCCCTCTCTCTCTCTTTCTCTCTCTTTCTCCCCCCCTCCCTCTCTCCGATCTTCTGCTCACCTGGCAAGCTGGCTTCAAGCTGTTCTCCAACAAGCTCAGAGGTAGGCAACCTCAGCTCTTTTATGACTCATGGACTTCAATTCCCAGAATTCCTGAGTCAGCATAGCTGGGCTAGCTAGCTCTCTCCTGCCCTTCCTGCTTCCTGCTTCCTGCAAAGACGCAGCAAAGGGAGGAGCCACACCCAAAAAGATTTTCAGCTTGTCGGAGAACACAGTGAGTCCATTCTCTTTTACACACTCTTTTACACACACACACACACACACACACACACACAAACACACACACACACACACACACACAGAGAGAGAGAGAGAGAGAGAGAGAGAGAGAGAGAGAGAGAGAGAGAGAGAGAGAGAGAGAGAGAGAGAGAGAAGCAGGAAGCGCAAGTGCCTTTCTCTGTCTCTCTCTGAAAATGGCAGAGGAGGCTGGGAGCCACAGGAGAAGGCTCAAAGAGCCGCATGAGGCTCCAGAGCCGCAGGTTGCTGACCTGTGGTATAGGGTCTCCTGCCTGAGCAGGGGGTTGGGCCACAAGACCTCAAAGGCTCCTTCCAGCTGTATTCTGATTTTGATTCTGAATGAAGTTCCAAGATTAATTAAAAGTCTTGTTCCCGACAGAGGTATCCATGGTGAGAAGGTGATGTCAAAAAAGTCAGGATGGCAGCTACAGCTGTACTATCAAAGACACAGCCTCTTTTTTTTTTTAACATGCAGCTTTAAAAGAGGTGGCGATATGATTGCCACCATCTTGACTTTTTGACACTCCTGTCATCTTGCTTCCAAATCACTGATAAATGCAGCTACTATTCATACCTGACATTTCAGGCAAACCAGCCCCACTGTCATCACCTCAGGTCTAAATGGTTTTGGTTTTTAACGTCTACCATACTGAGGCTGCTACGGTTCTGGGTAAAAGTCTGCTCAATCATTTATCTTATTGTGGGGAATCACTTAATAAAATAATTTTCTTTTGCCGGTTATACCTAAAACATGCCACTATTTTTTGCAAAATGTTTTCACGATAGAACTGCTCCTTGCTTTTTTTCCCCTATGTATTGTTTAATATTATTTATATCCTGCCTGTCATTATTTATGACTGACATTTACAATCTTAAATAAAAACACCAAAAATACTTTTTAGTGGGGTTTCCTCAATTTGGCAACTTTAAGCTGGTTGGGGGAATTCTGGGAATTGAAGTCCATCCAACTTAAAGTTACCAAGATTAACAAATGCTACTTTATTGGACAGAAATAATTATTTGGGGATCCTTCTCAAAGGGCAGTTGGTAAGGTGGAGAGAAGTTGAGGCGGCCTTGTAAAATGGTCCTGGACTTTTTCTCTTCCCTTTTCCCTTTTCTCTTTTTTGTGCTTTGATGCCTTTCTTTTGCTATTTACAAATGTGGTCCTTTTGCAGAAGTAGCTCATTAAATGCCTGCTGTGCAGAAGTTGTTGATGTTATCTGCAGAAGGAGTACTTAAACTGGATTAGATGTCTTTCCTACTAACAAGTTAACAGGCTGATCCCAGTGTGGGGAATTATCAGGCCCTGTTTTCCCACAAGAGGATCCCATCACTTAATATGTTGATCCAAACTTATTCAGAAGCTGTTCCCACCTCATCTTTAATCTCTTGAAGATGACAAGCTTAAGAAGTGGAAATAGAAAATGAGGAAAGGATAGTTTTCTGTGGGGACACAAAAAAAAGTGTGTGAACAGGCTGTACTTTGTTGCAAACCTCTCAAACAATCCAGCATAGTTGCACACCACAAAGGGGCAATTATAACTTCCCAATATCACACACATTTTGAAAGTGCGTGTGTAGCATCGGTAGATGAGAAATTGTTAATGTGTTTGGGTTATTTGAGTCTGCCCAATAACCTGGAAGGCAGATCAAAAAATATTGAGTGTTTAAATAGCCATCTTTTAGCAAGGAGATATCAGTATGTGTGCATGTACATGGCAAGCCTTTATTTATTTGTTAGATTTATATCCCACTTTTCCTGCAGGAGCTGAAATGCATTCCTCCTAGTTTTCTCTACTACATAAACTCTGGGAGGTAGGCTGGATAGAGAAAGAGTGACTGGCTCAAGTCACCCAGGTAGCTTTGATGGATGATGATGAATGCCAGTTCAACACCTTTTCCATCATGCCAGAATGCAATTTGTTTGGTTCTAGCTTAATGTCAACCCTACAGGGTAAATCAGTTTAAGAAGTCAATGCCATATAGGTGATGGCAAACTTTTTAGAGACCGAGTGCCCAAACTGCAACCCAAAACCCACTTATGCATCGTCGGGTGCTGGGTGGGTGTGGCCCATTGGGTGGGCACGGCTGCGGTGGTAATGGCAGATTGGGTGGGACTAAAAAGTTCGATCAATCAATTCCAACTTTGCAAGATCTTTTTTTTCCCATGAGAAATTGAAATTGACTCATTGATTGAACCTTCTTTTTTTTGGACACGGCGGCGGAGGCCTAAAGCAAAAAGGTTTTATAAAACCCAGCTAAAGGCCTAGGACTGGGGCAACAGCGCGAGTGCCCACAGAGAGGGCTCTGAGTGCCACCTCTGGCACCCGTGCCATAGGTTCGCCACCACTGGTATAGGTATATCGAGCAGCTATAGGAACAGAATCTTTCAAATCTGCATGTGCTTCTCTCCTTCATTCACTTCATTTTCATGTAAATTTGGGAGGGTCCTATCTGAGAAATTTTTTTAAGTTAGTTTCTTGGAACGGGCTCAAGCCACATTTGCTTGATCATAACAATAGCAACAGCAAGAGCACTTAGACTTGCATACTGCCCCATGGTGCTTTACAGCACTCTCTGAGTGGTTTACCATGTCAGCGTATTGCCCACAACAATCTGGCTCCTCATTTTACTGACATTAGAAGAATGGAAGGCTGAGTCAACCTTCAGCCCCATCGGGATCGAACTCTAGGCTGTGGGCAGAGTTTGCCTCAATATGCATTCTAGCCATTGCCCACCAGGGCTCCTTTACTTTGGTAATACAGATAGTCCTCAACTTACAATAGTTCATTTAGTGACCATTAGATGTTACAATGGCATTGAAAAAAGTGACTTATGACGGCTTTTCATACTTATGACCGTTGCAGCATCCCTGTGGTCATGTGATCAAAATTCAGATGCTTGGCAATTGACTCATATTTATGACTGTTGCAGTATAACAAGGTCATTCACTTGCTCATCTTTTGCAACTCTGTGACAAGCAAAGTCAATGGGGCAAGCCAGACTTACTTAACAACCTTGTTACTAACTTAAAAACTGCAATGAATCACTTAACAACTGTGGCAAGAAAGGTTGTAAAATGGAGCAAAACTCAATAATTGTCTCACTTAGCACCAGAAATTTTGGGCTTAATTGTGGTTGTGAGTCAAGGACTACTTCTACTATAGTTCTTCCCACGTGCTTCAAGGCAATTCTCTCTGCTGTCTACATTTACCATAATGTGTAAATCTATTCACTATGATTTACCATAATGTGTAAATCTATTCACTATGATTTACTTAGTAATCAATGGTCAAGGAATCCTGGATTAAGGCAGTACATAAACTGATTTGGTGACCTGATTCACATGTTTCTCTAAGTATGACTTTTAAACATGATTTATTGATAAAGTTAGATAGGTTCACACAAGGCAGTAGGCAATAAATTATAGTTTGTAAATTGCAAATAGTGGGTTCAATAATATGAATCCAAAATTAAACAAATTACATTATGGCTTTCCATAATGTGTAAATCCAACTGGTGTGTGTGTGTGTGTGTACTTCTGTATTTTTGGGATTATAATTCCCCACTTACCATAGTTCTCAAACTGCCAGTTGTTTCAGGGTAACTACTGTTTATATGATGGGATTATCAATTTCTGCTTGTCATTCACTAGTCTTGCAAATATACCTTTTATCAAACACTAACACCCTGCCTAGGATATGATGTAGCAACTTTTTAAAATATGTAATTATTTTGATGTGGTCTATAACTTGAGTTGAAGCAATCAAAATCAACCAAATGTTCCAGAGATTCAACAATTCTGACTTATTTCTTTTTACTTGACCAAATGGCCCACTAAGAACAAAAGGCACATGCAGGTCTGTTTCCTTTCTTTTTGCAGACACACACAATTAAAACGTAATTCTTGATTTCATTGTTGGCAATGTCCACAGGAAAGCTCCCTGTACATCAATATTATGCAGAGGATCATATGTAGACAACTAATGAAACTTTATTTACATAAAGATGAATCCAAACATTTATAAAGCCTATCAATTACTTCTCTCAATAAAATAGATACAGTGGTACTTTGGTACTTCTCTGCTTTGTAAACTCATCAAATTTGGTAGTAAATGCATTTTGATGGGAAAATTTTGTCCCAATATTCATTGTTTGTTTGGTACTCAATGCACAAGCTAGAACTTGTCACTGTCGACTACCTTGTGACTCACTACATTATTCCTTATGGGAAAAAAATGTTTGGTATTCATTGTTTTTGGTACTCATTGTGCCTCCCATAACCAATTAACAACGATTACTGACTTGGCTCTTTTATGACTCGTGGACTTCAACTCCCAGAATTCCTTTCCCCTCAGCATGGCTGGCTCAGGAATTCTGGAAGTTGAAGTCCACAAGTCATAAAAGAGGCAAGGTTGCCTACCCCTGGTATAGGGTAACCTCAACTTTAAATCATGATAAAGAATTATAAATAAAACATTAGAGGGTTATTTTCTGTCAGGGGCAAAAGAGCAGCACTACTGATGTTCCAATTAAAGTGATTTATTAATCACGCCTATGCACAAGAATCTACTCAACTAATGGTTAGCACTGTCTTGGCTTTAGATAAGGATCAACAACAAAATACAAGAGGGGTTGGACTTAATCCATTTGTGGCAATGTTGAGACTCAAGGCCGATTCTTCCTTTGACTCCTTTGACTCCTCCCCCAGGTTCTGCCACTCCTTCTCCTGCATATTCAGTCATAAGAAAAGAATAGAAGTCTGCAATGGGGTCAGGGAAATCCCTGGAAACTGGTGGCAAGGGTGGAGAGATAGAAAATACTCAAGGTGGTTGCTGCCGCTGCACCAGCAATGCAAATAAAAAGGCTTTAAACATGTGGTCACCCCAGCCTTCTTGACTTTTTTAACTTCCCCGTAGAGACCCTTGCAGAGAATTGTTTCTATTTTGTTGTTTGAGGATTTGCTTCAGTTCCAGAGCGGAGAATCTATCAATAGTTAACCCTCCCCCTTCCAGTCTTACTTCTTCAGCCTTCTGTGACTGATTTTAGTCAGAAACCCCCCAAAGGGAACATATTGGAGAAGCAATTTCTATAGAATAATGGATAAGTGAAATGTGGGATTCATTATTATGGCAAGACTATCATACAGAGGATATTTCTGTGGTCCGTTCTGCTTTAATTGAGTCACACACACACCCATTTGTAATTTTGCTTTTGGGGCCTGCAGGTGCAATAATACAGAGGAATGAATGTGCAGCTAATATATTTCATTAATTAAAATATTTACTAAGATAAGTATAATGTTTACACAGAGACAACTATGCAATGTTTACATTGGCTCCTTCTTTGTTTACTTAGCTACCAAAGCAGGAGTGCTAAAGGCTTAAGCAATACAAAATTAATTGTTATTGTTTGTTGAGAATACAATTGTATGTTAATTGGAATTTGGGTGTGAGGTTTTGGCTCTCAGAGCACATGCACTAGGTCTAAAATGCAAAGAGGGAGGGAGGGAGGGAGGGAGGAAGGCAGGAAGGAAGGAAGGAAGGAAGGAAGGAAGGAAGGAAGGAAGGAAGGAAGGAAGGAAGGAAGGAAGGAAGGAAGGAAGGAAGGAAGGAAGGAAGGAAGGAAGGAAGGAAGGAAGGCAGGCAGGTAGGCAGACAGGCAGGCAGGCAGGCAGGCAGGCAGGCAGGCCTCTCTTAGTGTAGTGGTGAAGGCACCAGGCTAGAAACTGGGAGACTGTGAGTTCTAGTCTCATGTCAGGCATAAAGCCAACCTTGGGCCAGTCCCTCTCACTCAGCCCTGGGAAGGATGCAAGAACAAGTCATTTCTGAAATCTTTCCAAGACAACTGCAATCACCAGGAGCCAATGCTGACTTGAAAGCACAGTATATTTTACACTGTATATATGTATTATAGATTATTTATGGGTCTTATAAAGTAATACAAAATGATAGTGGAAAACATACCTTTAAAAACAATACCAAAAGGCAACATAATAAAACGCAGAACAAGTAAGATAAAAACAGCAGAAAGCAACACTGTCTCCGTAAAGGACAATTGAAAACGGATAAAGTTGGGAAGAAACATTACTGAAATTCCATTTAATACAGTAGCATAACAACCATGACAACAGTCAGCTAGTTAGCTTGAGAGAAAAGCCGCCGCCTCAGCTGGTGTCTAAACATCTCACAGCAGGTGCTAGACCAAACGAGAGAGGAGCCACCTCCTGAGGAAGGAGGTGCCACACTGACCAGGAATTCACCGGCTGACTTTTTTTTTTTTTATTTAAATTTACTAAGAAAGTTGCAGAACAGAATACATTACCTCCAACCAGAATGGATTAAAAAAATAGCATATTATAAAGGAATTTATTAAAGAGTCATCAGTTTCCTTATCTAAGTATATCATAATTAAACCAATTAAGTGTTTAAAAAGTATTTATCTTTATAAATATGCACAAAAGCACTACAATAATATTAATTACAACTAGTGCTGTCTTTATTTAGCTCCATTAATGCAAACAAATTGACTTTCAATCCAATCCGTGCAAGTTAATTTAGGAAGCAACAAATTGTTTTAGACAGTAACATCCAAAGAAAAGTATACTTAATTATATTCAACTGTGGGAGCTTTGGACTTCTTCAATACTTCCCTGACATTTACAAATCACCTTTGG
The DNA here is from genome assembly GCA_034064705.1 of Bothrops alternatus. Classification (NCBI taxonomy): domain Eukaryota; kingdom Metazoa; phylum Chordata; class Lepidosauria; order Squamata; family Viperidae; genus Bothrops; species Bothrops alternatus. The sequence goes on from JARGCV010000025.1 coordinate 8,614,541, forward strand.
GGAAAAAATGGGCTGTGCATAGCCATTTGTGGTATGGCAGGAAGCTATATATACAAATACATGTATATATCTGCTAAAGGGGAAAAAGCCCTTTAGAGGTGTCAAGAACTTGGTCCTGCCTAAAATAGCTCAGTAGATTCCAGCCGAAATACAAGAGTTTTTCTTAATCGGCTATGACAAGTATAAAAGAATAAAAATGACACCGTGGAGACATTTTTGCCAACAAACCACATTTTCTTTCCTACTGCTCTTCTTAGTGTTAAAAAAATATACAAAAAAATAGGACCAAATGATCACATTGAAAAGTAATTTTTGATGGGTTTGCATCAGTCTGTTACATACTATATGATCTTTACTATTAAAAGAGTATTGGATACTTTAATGTTAATATTTTACCAATTTTGTAATGGTTTTATGGAAGGCAATGCCAAAATTTCAATTAAACAAATGCTTCAAGAAAGCTAAAGTGAAATACACATATTTCAAAAACATGCTACTTCGAACATCTAGTTCCAGCCTAGTTATTAAGGAACTTGTTTTCTAAGTTTCATTTCATCTTGAAGTCAAAGTAGCTCAAAGCTTAGCTTTGTCTGCTTGGAGCTGTAGAGTCTGTAGCTTCATAGCCATGCCCATATTCCCAGAAATTTTCAACTTCCCTTGAAAGAAAGCTGTCTGAGGATTCATCTTGCCAGTCATCAGTGACAGCAAATCTTCATCACTCATTATAATTGTACAGTCGGCTTTCTTATCAGTGTTAGTATCCACACAGCCTTTACCATTTTTCACATCAACTACCCAAGTAGCTTCTTTACCCTCAGGACCATCTTTTATTTTAAAGGCAAAAATGCCACCAATTTTCTTGACATACTGTTCTCCTTCCTCTTCAAGTTTCTTTTCAATTTCTTTGAATACAAGTGATGATTTAAATCCATCAACCATTGCTCTAGTGGGAATAGGCTGGATTTCCCAATTCCGTGCGGCTTCTGGAAAGCCCATTCTGTAGAGAGATACTACAACTGCACCACCGAGGCCCAAATTATGCTGCAAAGCAACACCGGCTGACTTGAAAGAGGATATCCTAAGTCAGAACTTCCTGTTTGTGGAATGCCTTCATGGTCATTGTGGCTGAGCCTTCTAAGCGTTTTGTCACCAGTTTGAAGATATACTGACTTGGATACGTCCTGTACTTGGTTATGTTATATCCTTGGTTATGGCTTGGAACCCATCCTATGTTAGGCAATTTTAGGATTTTTCATTATTTATTATTATTATTATTATTATTATTATTATTAAACTGTTTGCAGAGAGGTGGTTGTTGCATAGTGTGTTTCTTGCTACTTTTTAAAGAGACTTCCAGGTTGTCAGTTGTTGCCTACATTAGAATGCCTGTTTGGGGATGGTTGAGTTCGAAGGAGAGACATCTCCAGCTATATGACATACCTTCCTGTCAAAGGTGAAGAATGAAGTGGACCGAACTCCGTCAACTGCATTTAGTATATGGATATTTGTAGATTCAACTATTGTGAAATGCAGTCAGGGCTGCCAATTTGAATAGCTTTTTCATGAAAAAAAGATTAGGCAAATGAATTGAAAGATTTGCTGCTGTTTCTAGCTTTCAGTACTGAACAAAGCATTTGTGTCCTTTGCTGACTGCTGTTGTTATTAGTTTTTATATCTTTGGCAATTAAAAATAAGGCCTTTGAAAAATCTCTGGTGCCTTTCAGGTTTGTTGAATTTCAATACAGGTCGTCGTCCTCCACTTATCACAGTTCGTTCAGTAACCGTTTGAAATTACAACGGCGCTGAAAAAAGCGATTTAGGACCGTTTTTCACACTTATGACCCTTTCAGTATCCCCGTGGTCACGTGATCAAAATTCAAACGCTTGGCAACACCCTCATATTTATGACAGTTGCAGTGTCCTGGTGTTATGAGATCACCTTTTGCAACCTTCTGACTAGAAGCCAGATTTATTTTACAACCGTGTTCATAACTTAACAACTGCAGTTATTCACTTAATGACTATGGGAAGAAAGGTTGTAAAACAGGGCAAAATTCACTTAACAACAGTCTCGCTTAGCAACAGAAATTTTGGGCTCAGTTATTGTTGTAAGTCGAGGACTACCTGTATTCAAATGACATACTAAAGCTGTTCACATCTGAAGCCCATTGACTTGGGCAAAGAGATGAAAAGGACTCTTGGTGGAACTCAGCAAGATTTTTCTGACATTCTTGCCAATCCTCCATTCTTTTATAATTTAAATAATTCCATGTGTTATAAATGATCCATTCGGCTTGGCTGTGGGAATAATATATTATTATCTGACACAATCCAGGTCAGGGAAATTTACTACCTTGTCAGCGCTTCTCTTCTACAAATTTTCACTGTCAGCACTCAGATAGGATCAACAACCATAAACACTGTTGCTACCTCAAAAGAATTGCAGAAAAGCATTAAGCTGAAAAGACGGAGATATTCTGCTTTTGAAGAACCATATATTCCATACTGGAGAGTTGTTCCATGTGGATAAGCCATTTAAAGTTTTCAAATTCTCAATGAAAATTAGTAACTATTTTCTTCCTGGTGAAAATAACTGGGTTCCAAAGCATTGCACAAGGGTAAGCAATGAACCAAACTACAGGTAATCTTTGACTTACTGTCAGGCATGAAATATCAGGACCAGATGTGAAGTTCCAATTAAACTGATTTATTGCTAAACAACTAATGGGTTAGCATTATCTTGGCATTAAATAAGGACCAACGGAATTCAAGAGGGTTGGACTTAATCCATCTGTAGCTATGTAGAGACTCTAGACTAATTCCTCTTTTGACTCCTCCCACAAGTGCTGCCACTCCTTGTACACTTATGACTACAAAAGGGATCAAAATTTCAGGTGGTAAATCAAGGTGCAGTCGTACGTCTGGTGACCATGTGACCGTGCCCAATTTTATGACCATTTTTTCAATGGCTATAAAGCAAGTCACCATGGTCGTTATGCAAATCACATGGTTGTTAAGCAGCTCCAGCTTCCCCAATGGACGTTTTTGGTGGAAAGTGGCAAAAATAGTGGCAGATTGTGATCATGTGACTGCAGAAGGCTGCAACTGGTCATAAATGCAAGCCGCTTGCCAGGCACACTAATTGCAATCCCATGATCACAGGGGGGGGGATTCAGTGGTTTGCAACAGTTGTAAGTGTGAATACAGATTGTAAAGCGCTTTTTCCCAAGCCATTGTAACATCATTGTAAATCGAGGACTACATGTATTGTTTGCAGTTTTTCAAAGCCTGATTACTGCTGACAGTGGGCTTGTAATATAACCTGGATTAAGTGATTTTTGTTGAATAAACAGTAGCAGCTAAGTGGCATACACAAATCTATTTTTCACTATTGCAGTGTGGAACACATTTCAGTTCCTTTCACACAGCGCATGTTGACTTTGATTTTTTAAGTAAATAAATAAAGCAATATTCTATTTACATTTAAAAACTCACTTTAGTCTGTTTCTCCGGGGAAAAAGTGAGGGTCAGAAATAAATGAACCAGCCAGTGGTATTAGAATTAGATACTGTAACTGTTGTTTTCTTTACTTACCAACAAAACATCTGAAAAATTATCATGGTTCAATAATCCTAGCATAACCACTTTAGAAGCAAAGACAGGAGAGCATGAAATATCAAGATAAACCAGATAAAAAGGGGGGGGGGAAATCATCTATTATATGCAGTACCTCAGTCAGGCCTAAGCTATAAGACCACAAGCCTCAATCTCATCAAAGTACAGTACTAAAACAGCCCAATTCTCCTCTGTCCCCACAGAATGTCATATTTATTTTCTTCCACACAAACTCCGAGCCATTCTGTTAAAGAGTTTTGTGTCAGCTCTGATCAGAAAAGTGAAGCAAAATAGAATAAATTGAGGTTAAGAAACTAGAGAAGCCTTTTTAAGGCCTCATCTCTATGATTTAGTCACTTAGATCCTTCCAGATGAACACTTGACTGAAGGGAAGAGTTTGACCCACAGCTTTATTTGGAGGGGATTTGATGACTTAATCAGCAAAAACTTTGCCTTTTTATGTTCACTTGTTCCCTCTTTGGGAGACTAGACTCCAAACAAAGTGCCCTTATTGTGAGCAGCAACACTGCAGCAGCTGCAGGTGTCCGGGGCAGTGGCATATGACAAAGCTCATTTGTGAATCAGCCCTTGTCACATGGCCTGCGGTGCCCTACTCCAGCCATCGCTACTGCCTTCAAAAGCAAAATCTACACATTCAGTCAAAAGAGCCATTCTTCTTGGCTTTCTTAGCAACTAGTGTCCTTGGTAGGTATGTAAAGCAGGGGGTCTGTCTTTCGCCTGATGCCCAGAACTAAGAGATGGGTGCAGTGGCTGTTCTGGCTTCTGCTCAGTTTGAGGATGCTTTGAAAGAATCTACATGGAGATTTAAAATATATGTATAATGCACGGCAAGAGAAGTTATACAAGGATACCAGACTGGCAGATGGCAGAGATGCCAGAAGAATAACTTTCTTCCAACCTTTTGAAATCTAAGGAACCACTATCAAAATGCTTGGCAAAATTTGTGGCTTTATTTATTTTTTTTTTAAAAAAGGGTAACTATATGTAAAAAAAGGAGATAAAAATGGAAAACAGTCCATAAATTCATGGATTACCTATACACAAAAACCACTAAAATGAGTCCATTGTTTCACACTATAGATAGAACTATTAGATGAGATAAGTAAGTTATTGACATTTAAGCTAGATCACTTAACCAACAGAAACAGTGGGGAAATTAAGCCTATTAACTACTAAACACACTCCAGATTTCTAAATGGCCCTCAAAATGGCACTGCTGATGGACAAAGGTTTTGTTCAAATGCAGAATAATACAGTAAGTGAACTCTTGTACCAATTAGTATTTTTCAATCTTGGCAACTTTAAGATGTCTAGACTTCAAGTTTAAGTCCAAGTATCTTAAAGTTGCCATGATTGAAAAATACTGGATTAGATTGACCATTACATACTTGAAAGTGAGAAGCAGTTTGGGCTAGCTAAGGCAGCAAGCTAGAAACCAGGAGACAGTGACTCACCTGATTGGGTGACTTTCTTCCTTCCTTCCATCCATGTAATGCTGTATCAATACAGCATGACAAAGTTACCATAAAGTTACACTGTTGGAGGTTATTTTCTGATCTGGCAAAAATATCCAAGCTGCTGATCCCAACCATCAGTGGTTTTTATCTCACTTTTATTCCCATTCAGAAAATGTCTTGTTTCTCATTGTTTTGCTATAAATCACCTTCAGTATTATTTCTTTAACTGAAGGTGATTTATAGTAAAACAATGAGAAATAAGAATGCAGTTTATTGGATTGAATCTAGTGGTTTCTATCTATCTGTGAGGTAAACTCCACTGGTGTAATGAATTATCCATTGATATTATGCTTTATATTAAATGCATTTTCTGAATGGAAATAAAAGTGAGATAAAAAAGCACTGATGTTTGGGGATCAGCAGCTTGGATATTTTTGTCAATTTAGAAAATATCCTCCAACATTGTCAGCATAGCATTATTTGTTGCTGTGAAAGGAGAAGTCACAAGAGCTTCTTCAAGGGCTTTGTGAAATATACTCTAGGAACCTGTTGGGTGAAGTTGCTCTGGCCAGCTTGGAGATGGATCTGGATCTTCTCCTGTTAACTGTGCAGTCCTGTAATTTCTGAAGAAATGGACAGAATCATTGGAACTGTCAATCAGTCACCTGACTTTTTCCATGCATGTTTCTACCCGTGTTTCCCCGAAAGGAAGAAGTGTCTTACTTTCTTTTTATCCCCAAAAGCCCCACTATGTCTTACTTTCGGGGTACGGCTTATATTGATTGGAAAACAATTGTCAGTTTTATTTTAAGTATTTTAAGTATATTAAGTATTTTAAGTATTTTAAGTATTTAAGTATTTTAAGTATTTAAGTATTTTAAGCAGGAGGCGGAAGTGGGCAGGAGTAATATGTCTTACTTTCGGGGTACGGCTTATATTAGCCGACCCCCTGAAAACCCCGATACGTCTTACAATCGGGGGTGTCTTACTATCGGGGAAACACGGTATTGGCTGTCTTCCTGAGATATTTATTATATATGATTGGTTACATGTAGTGATGAAGGTGGTTCTAATATATCTGAAACCAACAGTTCTGGAAAATTTGTGACTAGTCTCCCATCTGCCCTTTTTTGGAAGAGGTTTATGAGCAAGTAGTAAGGCTGCAACTTCAGGCATTCCATGAAGCTGCTGGGATTATATATTTTTGCCATGAACCTTCAAGACTTCTTCACTCCTCCCTCCCAGGACCCCCCCCCCACACACACACACACATAGACCAACACCACTGTGATAAGCATAGGAGTTATGGGAACATAAGAAGTATACAGAGGGAAAGCAGAAAAGAAGTCATTTTAGTTTAGAAGAGTCTATTTCTATGTCATGGAACTGTATTCCTTCAAAAAAACAATGTGGCACAGATGTATTCATTTTAAGGGAGATGGTGGTAAAGGTTTGAGAAAACAAGAATGACTTTGTTTCCTTTCAAAGCAGATCTTTAAAGATCTTTATAGGGGACCAAGGCTCGGTTACACAAATTTGTGCAATGGTCTGGCCATCTCCCCCACAAACACTGCCCTAAAATTTGTGAAATGTAAGCAAACATTTCCTGAAAACTTGCAAGATCTTATTTAGTTATTTATTTTATTTGAATTTATTTATGTGAGAACACCAACAAACTCAGAACATCATGCACAAAGCCTTATTTTTATATGAGTTATGGTAAGTTTTCAGCCACATTTTTTCATTATTATTATTATTATTATTATTAACTTGATTTCATTTCGGAATTGTCAGTCCAATTTTGCAAGTAGAGAAGGTTTGTGATGTGTAGGTGCTTTATTGCCAAGACCACCTTAAATTGGATAATATGCATAGTTGCCAGGCTAAGTGCCACGTTTTACACCAACTGCAACTTCCAAACACTAAGCAACACAAGAGAGTGTTGCAATAGTAAAGATGGGATGAAACCAAAATATAAATAACAATTGCCAACCCAACTGGCATACGAATAGTGCTCTAGCTATAATTGTGCTATAATTATGCGAATGCATCATTCACTATAATAACCATACTGCAAAACCTAGTCCAATTTCCTTTTGACAACAGCACAACATTTAACCTTAATTTCAGCTTTTTCTTTGTTCCCTATCCTATTAGCTAGGGTGATATTCAAAGTTATCCACTGATTCTTTGGAATTAAATGATAAGGAACAATAGAGCTAGATACCATCAGCATAATTATGACAGTTCAATCCAAAGTTTTGAATTATTTGTCTATGCAGTTTCATTCACATGCATATTGCTGTAGAATATGTCTCTCTACCACAGAACCGCAGCTCCCAGGAATCCTTTATTCAAAGCAAACTGACTCATATTGGCCTGAAGCTGTAGACTCAAGAGGCAGCAAGTCATTCACTATTCTTTTCTCCTACCCTTTCTTCTAGTTCGGACTGGCTTCCAAAATCCTTCTGCATTTTCCTAATAATTACATACAAAAAACAATAAAGCATTCATTTGGTTTTTGGATTGCATGCGATTGTGTCATTTTGACAGATTGCCCATGAAAATGAAAAAACTATTTTTAAATTTTGCTAAAACAGGCAACTTTCTTTTTCCTGTGTGACTAACCTGCCCCTTTCCTTCCTGTTAAAGTTCTAAAGAAATGCTAGATAAGTTTGTACAATGGCACAGATTTTAAAAGTGTGAAAACTACAGTAGTCCTCCTTTCCTATTTCTAACATAAATAATATTTGTTAATCAGAAAACATGAATTCAGACTCTTTCGGATTTCTCACTACCATAAATTAACACAGTTTTCCTCCTATCACATTAGTAATATAGAGAACCTGGCCTATAACCAGTGGTGGGATTCAAATAGGTGAACCACCAGTTCTCTGTGTGGATACTGCTTCCGGAAGTCCATTCTGGGCCTGGGCAACAAAAAATTAGCTACCGGTTCTGCCAAAGTGGTGCCAACCGGCTGAATCCCACCACTGCCTATAACAAAGCAAAAGTCTATAGCTGAGAAATTAAATTTATTTATTTATTTGTAAAATTTATTGGCCACCCATCTTACCATAGGATAAATTTACAGCTGCATTGCAGTTTATGTTTTAAAAATAAAATTTAACAAATTTTGTTTGCACTTGTATATATCAAAACCTGATTCCTTTAGTCATTGTTGCATGATTACCCTTGATAGGTGGGAATTATGGGAGCTGTAATCCCATACTCATACAAGATCAAGTGGTGTTTCTGATTAAATTAGTTTTGTAGTTTTGAAACAATTAAAAAGTGATGTGTATTTATCAAAACTTAAAGTGGGGTAAGTATAGAAGCAAAAAATCCTTCTTTCAAACTGCCTTAAGCTTTTCATTTTCTAGGACAGTGGTTCTCAACCTTTCTAATGCCGTGACCCCATAATACAGTTCCTCATGTTGTGGTGACCCCCAACCATAGTGGGCGTGGCTGCCAAGTGGGCGTGGCTGCCAAGTGGGCGTGGCAAGAAAGACAGCCCCGGCCACCATTAATGCTGCATGTATTTTAATGCATGTATTTTAATGCATGTTTACCCTGCCTTTATATGTGGGACCAAAATTTACAGAAAGTTAGTAAATGATATTTAAGAACAGGCTGCTTTCATTTGAACCATAGATTATAGTGGGGACCTGGAGGGATTTTCTTTCAGCGAAGATGAAAGAAAATATATGAAAGAGAGGGAATAAAAAGCAAAGCAGAAAGGAATAAGAAGTGTGAGAAATGGCATGGAGGTTATAGGTTTCGTGGATCAGAAATAAACAAAACAATTAAATCCGTTTTAAGAGAATAAATGGCAACAAATGGAAAATTCAAACTAGTTTTAAGAGAATAAAAGGAAATAAATGGAAGTATTAAACCACAATAAATGGAAGAATCAAAGCAGTTTATAAAAGGAAATAAATATCAGCAAACAAGAATGCTTTAACCAAATTTTTGTAGCCCAGATGTGATAGCCTCAGAGATTACATGTATATTTGTGCAGTTGTGCATTAGAATAGCACAAAATGTTGGTTTCAAATAATTTTATTGTGCAATAAATGAATGAATAAATGAAGCCACTTTGTTCAACCCCCCCTCCCATTTGCTAACAAAGTTAATAGCACATGGGAGTCCACCCACCCCAGGGGTAGTGTTTTTCAAAAACACTCAAAGAGCCACTTGGACCCATTTCCCACCTAAAACAAATCACTGGAGCTGAAAAATCCTTGTGATATCTAAAATGAAGATAACACTGCAGATATCCTTTTTTACCTTTAATGTGTGTGTGTGTGTATATATATATATATAAAATAAAGGTTAAAAAGGATATCTGCAGTGTTATCTTCATTTTAGATGTCAAAAGGGTCTTTCTCTGTCACTTTCCTTTCTCTCTCTTTCTTTCCATTCTTTCCTCTTTCCCTCTTTCCTCTTTCTTTTTCTGTCTCTTTTATCCTCTTTCCTCTCTTTCTTTCTTTCCTCTCTCTTCTTTCTTTCCACTTTCTCTTCTTTCTCTTTCTCTCTTTTCTCAATCTTTTTTCTCTTTCCTCTCCCCCTCTTTCTCTTTTTTCTTTCTCTCTCTCCCTCTTTTCTCTCTCTTCTCTTTCCTCTTTCTCTCTCTCTCCCTCTCCCTCCAGTCCAGGTGAAGAGAGAGAGAGAGAGCGAAAGGCAGACGGTGCCAAATGGACAGGGAGGGCGAGCTGCTCCCAACCGCCCCCCCATCTTCAGCCGAGAATCGGCGGAGAATCGGCGGAGGGCAACGGGCGAGAAAGGGAGGCGGAGAATCGGCGGAGGGCAATGGGCGAGAAAGGGAAGCGGAGAATCGGCAGAGGGCGGAGGGCAACGAGCAAGAAAGGGAGGCGGAGAATCGGCGGAGGGCAACGGGCAAGAAAGGGAGGCGGAGAATCGGCGGAGGGCAACGGGCGAGAAAGGGAGGCGGAGAATCGGTGGCGGACGACGGGCGAGGAGAACAGGCGGAGAACGGGCAGATGGGTAGGGGGAGCAGGATGGACGGCAGGCAGCCAAGCATAGGAAGCTCAGCAGCAGGCAAAACTTACTGTTTTTGCTTGTTCTCTCTCGCTTTCTGCCGCTTGTTCTCTCTCGCTTTCTGCCGCTTGTTCTCTGTCTCGCTTTCTGCCGCTTGTTCTCTCTCGCTTTCTGCCGCTTGTTCTCTGTCTCACTTTCTGCCATGTGCTCCGAAACCGAAACTTCCTTAGTTTATATTGGCTTTCGAACGCCAATAGAATAGTCTCTTGAATAGAGTCTATTCGCGTTCAAAAGCCAATAGAAAGTAGCGTAACTAAGGAAAAGGAAAAAAAATGGCAGACAGCGTTGAGGAAAAAAATGGCAGACAGTATTGATTGGCGACCCCTGTGAAATGGTCGTTCGACCCCAAATGGGGTCGCGACCCACAGGTTGAGAACCGCTATTCTAGGAGGTAAAAAACTGCTAAGTCTATAGCCAATCTATTCTTTTATCTTTTATAAAAGAAACACTATATTCTACATTCTAAATTTAGGATGAAAAAAATAAGTGCCCATAACATAAGCTTCTTTTTAAAATTCATTTGCATAACCTCAAGTGATCTTGGGAATGGTTCAGCCAGAATATTGATGTCCCTTCTTCCCATACATTTTATTGAGAAAAAACAACAACAGAAAATACATTTGTGTTTAAGATAGCCCAATTAGAGTAACAAAATAACAGAATAACAGCGTTGGAGGGGACCTTGGAGGTCTTCTAGTCCAACCTCCTGCTCAAGTAGAAAACCCTATATACCATTTCAGACAAACGGTTTGTAATCTCTTCTTAAAAGCTTCTTCAGGAAATTAACTATCCACCCATGAGATCAATAGGCAACTGAACAGAGCCAGATCCGTTCTCATGGAGGACTTATTAAAAAAACAGACCATAGAAACAGAACAATAGAACAACAGAACCCCGTTGCTTGTCTCTACAGTTCACATATTAATAGGCTGCAAGCCCTTATTGGACATTGTACTTTCTCAGGTACTGGGTGGCATATCTACATTTGTATACAGACCACCACCCAACAAAATGCAGATTCTCACAAGCAATAAGAAAACACTAGGACAATTATGCCAACATGGAACTAGACACCCCATTAACCCAAATGTCTTCTTTGTCCCCACATCTATGCCAACACATCATTATAAATCCCAGGAAGTACCCACATAAGATTCACATGGTGTTCTCCAATGTCATGTGTGCCATCATCTGCCAGCAACATCTCTCTGGATTCTAAGTAGGACAAATCACCAAAAGAATTAGCGGGCAGAAGTTTGACAAAAGAGAAAATAGACAGTTTCAGAGTATTTTGTCCCTTCAGAGCCTCCATAAATGTCCATCAAAGACAGCGGTTCTCAACCTGTGGGTCGCGACCCCATTTGGGGTCGAACGACCATTTCACGGGGGTCACCAAACAACGCAGTCCGCCATTTTTTCCCCTTTTCCTTAGCTGTGCTACTCCCTATCAATCTTGAATAGAGTCTAATTCTATTGGCTTTCAAAAGCCAATAGGAATTCTCCAGGCTCTCTCTGCCCTGCTGAGCCCGCCAAAAGTCCCAGTCTGCAAACGGTGCTGCAAGTTGTCTGCAGCGAAGGCGAGCTGTCTAGAAGTTTCCACCCCTTCCTGCTGAGCAACTACTAAAAATGTAAGTAAAAGAGGGCCAGGGGTGGGAGGCCGGTGGGCGCAGGGAGAATTGCTGGTGCGCGTGGGGCCCGGCGGGTGCCTTACCTCCCTTGGGCTGGGCCAGCTGGTGGCCCAGCCTGTGGTCGCCCTGCGCCGTTGCTGCCCCTTGCCAGCTACGCCTCGGCCAGCGCAGTGGGCGGCACCACGCATGCGCAGCGTTCCCAGGCAGGGAAATAGTCCTCGACTTATGACCGGTTGGGCTGTCCTCGACTTATGACCAGTTGGGTAGTCCTCGACTTACGACCGGTTGGGTAGTCCTCAACTTACGACCGGTTGGGGGTCGCGGCATTAAAAAGGTTGAGAACCACTGATCAAAGAGATTATTTTAGGGACTCTCATAGCACCATCCAGCAAGAAATGTTGAACTCATCAAAAAGTTTCTGTCAATCTTAGAAGTTCTCAACAAACACAATGGTTTTTAACATACTACATACATGTTATAATAGTAATAATAATAATAATAATAATAACAACAACAACAACAATAATAAAGTTGGAAGGGACCTTGGAGGTCATATTTTACAAGTAACCTACATCTGCCTAACCAACCTATCTTCCCCTCCTCCCATTTAGCTTAGCCTCTCAATTGCATCTGATGATGTGAACTGCCTCTCACAAAAACTCATGCCTTTGAATGAAATGTGTTAGGAAAAAAAATTGCTACAAAACACCTCATAATCAGTAAGTGACTATTAGGTTATATTTCCAACATATCTTGGAGGGGTCACCAGTCTGGACCAGCTCAGTAATGAGGATGCAAGTGGCAACTGTGAGGGAAAATGGTATTTCATCCCTTTATGTAGGATGTAAGTGCAATGTTCCAAATGTCCATATAGCTTTGCGTTTCTTTCTGTTCCAGAAGAGACACTCAGAGTTGCTTATTACACAAGAGACACATAAAATACTTAATCACTTAATGTAAATTGTTTGAGAAAACCATTAAAATTCCTCTCCTCAAATGTGTATTTTTACATGACATCTGGTATAGAATCAGAACAATGAACAAGGGTGGCACTGTCTTCTTGAATTTGGTCTATACTGTAACTTCACCCCAAGAAAGTCATTTTACTTTCCTTTCTCCCCCTCTCTTTGCTTTAATGGTGTATCACTGCTGAACTTGAAAAATTGTGATCATTTTTACTATTTCTAAAGTATAAGGATGAGAGTAGTTGTCCCATGATAACCCAAAGTTGGAAAAGTATGCTTTTGCTACTTGGTGCAGGAGACCCATTCTTTCATAAAGCACATAGTGCTGTAAACCAAGATTGTTGTTGTTCAGTCACTTAGTCATGTCTAGCTCTTGGCAACACTATGGACTATAGCATGCCAGCCTCTTTCCCCCTCTCCCCCCCCCCCCGTTCCTCCACTGTCTCTTGGAGTTTATTCAGATTCATGTTTATTGCATCATGACACTGTCTAGCCATCTCATCCTATGCCATCCCCTTCCCCTTTTGCCTTCAATCAGACCAAGGTAGGGCTAGGGCAGGGGTAGGCAACCTTGGCTCTTTTATGACTCGTGGACTTCAACTCCCAGAATTCCTGAGCCAGCATGGCTCACCTTGGAAACCTCTCCCTTTCTCCTCAGCATGGCTGGCTCAGGAATTCTGGGAGTTGAAGTCCACGAGTCATAAAAGAGCCAAGGTGGCCTACCTCTGGACTAGGGAAATGCCTTCTTGCAAATCTTGCATGGAGCATATGCAGCTTTGCACTTCTAACACTTTTTTTTTCACACTGAGCTGTTTCCCAAAAGATTTCTCTCCCGGAGCCTAGCTAGATAATAGGAAAGAAGTTAGCTGTTCCATTCTCATTCGATTAAGATGTGTTCTGCAAACGTGATACTAGAATCAGGGAACCTTCAGTCCATGGGCTTGAGCCCTTCCCATCCAGCCTGCTCGGAGGAGGGAGGAAGCAAAGGAAAATGGCTTTTGGAGGAACCTAAAACAATGTTCCCAAAGAAATCTCTCCCCTCAGTGCTGCTCAGCTAGGAAACCACTGAGGAGCTGTGAAGAGGAAAAGAGATTGAGGGAGGGAGGAGTTGAAACCTTTTCTTACAGCACTTTCTCCTAGGGCCTGACTGCTGCTTAACCAAGTGGAAACACGATGGAAGCAAAGCAGATCCAGTTCACTGATTATACTGGCAAAGCCAGGAGCCCTTGTCTTCTCCAAAGGCAGCGGTTCTTAACCTGTGGGTCGTGACCCTATTTGGGGTCGAACGACCATTTTACGGGGGTCGCCAAACAATGCAGTCCGCCATTTTTTCCCTTTCCCCTTGGCGGGCGCAGGGGGCATCACCGCGCATGCGTGATGCGGGCCGTCGCACCGCGCATGCGTGATGCGGGCCGTCGCGTCGCGCATGCACGATGCGGGCCGTCGCGCCGCGCATGCGCGGTGCAGGTCGGGGTCGCGGCCTGAAAAAGGTTGAGAACCGCTGTCCAAAGGGATCTCTCAGTTCTGGGTCTGGGAGGAAAAAAAAATGAACTTAGCACTAGGCTATTTTATTTTCTCATCAAATGGGCTACAGAATGGGCTCCTTTGTATCACTCGGCTTTTATTCTCCTTAAAAGGCAGCCTAGACACCTTTAAACAAATAAACAGAGTTTTGAGCCATCTTGAAGACTAATACAGGTACTCCTGGACTTACGACCACAATCGAGCCCAAAATTTATGTTACTAAGCGAGACATTTGTTAAGTGAATTTTTATAACTTTTCTGGTCACATTTGTTATCACTGCAGTTGTTAAATTAGTAACACGGTTGTTAAGTGAATCTGGTCTCCCCATTGAGTTTGCTTGTCAGAAGGTTGCAAAGGGTGATCACATGACCTCGGGGATATTGTAACCGTCATAAATGTGAGTCAGTTGTCAAACATCTGAATGTAGATCATGTGACCATGGGGATGCTGCAATGGTCATAAGTGTGAAAAATGGTCATAAATCACTTTTTCAGTGTTGTTTTCTTTCTTGAGTGAGCAAACATCAGTTAGTAGGTGAATGAATGGCTATAACACCATCTATTTTAAACTCTGAGACTCTTCCCACTTAGGGCTTCAGCCAAATCCATGTACGTTTCTACTTCTGCGATTCTTCATAGATTCCCCCCAAGAATCTGAACAGGTTCCCAGTAAGGTATTTCCATATCTGTTTTACAGTATTTGAGGTACAGCCCGGTGAGAGTATGCTGCCTTGAAGTTAATTCATTCCAAACTAAAACATAATGCAGAAATTTAGCAAATTTACATAATGTTCAAAACTCCAACATGTCTTTCTCCGAGCACTTTAATTTTCTGTTCCCATAGACAAATAGTTTAAAAACTTTCTACTATCTAAAAACCTTTTAAATGTCAAATCACAATGAAAATTCAACTGTTTGCAGAAAATTCTACAGTCTATTTGACCAATCTATTTTATTTTCAACATTTTTTTTTACATGTACAACAGGGTGCTTGTCATTGCTGATCTTTTCAGATATAATATAAATCTGTATATTATCTATTGTTTTTTTTCAAACAATTGGTTTTTATATTTACTAATCTGATTTGAAGTATACACTTTATAATGAAATTCATCTTAGTGATCATTTATTCCAAGTAGGTTGATTTTTCTGGATTTTTCAATAGTATAACTCTAGAGCAGGGGTGTTAAACTGCCGGCCCATGGGCTGGATGTATCATGCCGAAACCGCACCCACCCCATTGCCGGCAATGGAAAAAAAGTCGCAACGCGTCACGACACATCACGTGACGTTGCGAGTTTGACATCCCTGCTCTAGAGGATCAAACCAAGATAACATTGTTGAGCTCTGTTTTGAGGTCATTTAATGGTAAGCATCTGAAATAAAATTAGAAGGTTTGTACTATATTACCCTTCCCATGCTATTAAAAATCTACCTGGAACCAGATAAATTTATATTTTTGCTTAGAATGTCACCAATATAAGTAAAAAAAAGACATATATTAATTCTCAGGTTTTCAGTGATAAGTCTTTATCCTATTCAGCAGGGCTTTTTTTGTCATAGAAAGCCCAGAACGGAGTTCCGGCACCTTTTTTGGATGGAACCTTGTAGGGTAGGCAAGGCGGGTTGTATGACGTGTGTGAGTTCCGGCACCCTTTTTTTTTTTTTTTTTTTAGAAAAAAAGCACTGCTATACAGTATTTCAAGAGGTAGAATAAGTGTTTCAGATGTTGTTTTTTTTATATATTTTACATGTTTCCCTTGATAAAACATCAAACTTCCGAAATACATTGGGAATAAAATCTATATTTAATGCCATTGTTGTTTTATGTTTCCTGTAGTGCCTCTAATGACCCCTGGTTGTTGTTTTTTGTCCATAGTAGATATATGACAACCAGCTGTGCCTCTCATTTCCATCTTTAATAATGACTAATAATGACCCTCCGAGTCATCGTTTTAGAGTTACTTCCTTATCTAAACAGACAAATAGAATGACCAAGGGCAAAAAAAAAGCAGTGGGAGCACCTTCCGACTTCCTGCCAATTTGACCACAACTGACTGTCCTTCAGCAGCGGATGGTGGGACTGATCTATCCAGCCTCCAGGAGGCTAGGGTGGGAATGGTGTACTGAATCTCTGGATGGTTGTATACCAATGCAGCAGCACTGAAGTCAGCACAGCTTCACTAATTTCAATTCCACAAGAGTTACGGGTCCTAGATTTTGGGTGTGTTCTTAAAGTTAGCCCATTAAAGATATCTTGGTTCCAAAAAATGTTGCCTTTTGATTCACTGTTTCACTCAGTTCAAAGTTATAGACACAAGAGTTTTAATAGTATATCCAGGGCTTTTTTTCTCATAGAACGCCCAGAACGGAGTTCCAGCATCTTTTTTGAATGGAACCTTGTAGGGTAGGCAAGACGGGTTGTATGATGTGTGTGAGTTCCGGCACCTTTTTTTTTTATACAAAAAAAGCACTGAGTATATCTAGATCAGCGGTTCTCAACCTGTGGGTTGCGACCCCATTTGGGGTCGAATGACCATTTCACGGGGGTCGCCAAACACCGCAGTCCGCCATTTTTATTTTATTTTTTTGGTCGGCCATTTTTTTTGGTCCACCATTTTTTCCCCTTTGCGATGCGGGCCATCGCGCCGCGCATGTGTGATGCGGGCCCGCCATTTTTTGGGGGGTCGGCCATTTTTTTTGGGTCTGCCATTTTTTCCCCTTTGCGATGTGGGCCGTCGCGCCGCGCATGCGCGATGTGGGCCCGCCATTTTTTGGGGGGGTTGGCCATTTTTTTGGGGTCGGCCATTTTTTTCCCCTTTGCAATGCGGGCTGTCGCGCTGCGCATGCGCGATGCGGGCCCGCCATTTTTTTTGAGTCGGCCATTTTTTTTGGGTCGGCCATTTTTTTCCCCTTTGCGATGCGGGCCGTCACGCCGCGCATGCGCGATGCGTCCGTCGCGCTACGCATGCACGATACGGGCCGGGGTCGAGCCCCAGAAAAGGTTGAGAACTGCTGATCTAAATGCAGTAATGGAAGTCCTAAACTGCTGATTCTTAACGGTTTTGGATGAGCTTAGGACAAAGCAAGCAGACATGTGATCCAGGCAAGATGGAAATTTGGCAGCTGCCTGGCACTTCCTACACTAATGCAGAAGGAGTACAATAGCTTTAAAGTTAATGAACACTTCTGGAAGTTGCCCATCTTCCTTGGTGGACAGTTTAAATTGAGAGATCTTTTTAAAAGGCATCTAATCCACGACCAACACAATTTACTAAAAAACACTACACATTCACTCATTTATGACTTCAGTCATTTTAACTTCCTAGTTCGATTATTCTGGCTGAAGCTCCTTTGGAAATCATCCGCTTGTGATCAGATTGTAGTTGCCAATGTTTTGACCAAAATCAAGAAACCAGCTGAATAGACTGCTTTGATTAAAGAAAAGAATACAATTAATTTCTAATTGGAAACCACTTTTGGACTTTGTGCTTGAGGTGGAAGAAATGAAATTTTGGTTTTGTTGATTAGATGGATTTGTTGTTATATAAATGGCTAGTATATATTATTATGTGAAAGCAAAAAGTTGAGGTTGTATGTCATTACCTTATTCTACCACACCAAGAGAAGTCAGAAGTCAATGCTTTTCTTTTTTTCCCCTCCCCTTTACCGTACACTTTTTCCTCTTCCCTTTTTCCTCCCCTATTATCTCATTATTTTCATTTTTGTTTGTATTTCTGCATTTTTTTATCTTGATAAAACTAATAAAAAGCGTGAACCCCAAAAGAAACCAGGTGTCTGCACACACCAATCCTTTACATCTAGATTGAAGTGAAAGTACTGAAAATTATCATTTTATAAAATTCAGAACAACTTTGGGACAGAGTGTCTGAATATATATTTTTTTCCTTTCCTATAAGCCTGCCTTAGATTCCTATACCCCTTGAGGACAATTTGTAAGTACTCTCAAAGGTGTAGACCTGAACCTTGATTGTAAAGGTTCCAGATAACCCACTTCTTCTACAGTACTTTGCAAGTGAAGAACAGCTGTCACTTGTTCCACACTTTTTTTCTCCCACTAGAAAGAAGGAGTGAGACAACTGGATTATTATTATTATTATTATTATTATTATTATTATTATTATTTTACCTTTTTGATATATAATTCAAGGCAGCAAACAAAACTAATATGAATTGCCCAACATGACTGGGAGTGGATAGTCCATTGAAGAACTACCCCCATTCCCCTAACAAAGCATGATCCAACTCAAGCCTACTCCCACTATGACTCACAAGTCTCTATCTTGTGATCTCCATTAAGTTTTTCCCCATGTAAAGACTTACACAATTTTATCAGTGAAATGTGACTCCAAATTCTCACACCATCCTGTGGGCAGGTTTCGCCAATTCCCATATACAAGGTAGTCCTTGACTGACAGCCAGAATTTCCATCGCTAAACAAGGCAGTTATTAAATGATTCCCGCCCGATTTTACATTTTTGCCATGGTTGTTAAGCATAGCACTGCCGCCTTTAAGTGTAACCAGCTTTCCCCATTGACTTGGCTGGTCAGAAGCCGACTGGGAAGGTCACAAATGGCAAATCACGTGATCCCACAATGTTGGAACCGTCATAAACACATGCTGGTTACTGAGCACCCGAATTTTGACTGATGTGACTGTGGGGATGCGGTGATAGTTGTGAGAGTAAGGATCAATCATAAGTCAGTTATTTCAAAGCTGTTGTAACTTTGAAGGATCGCTAAATAAATGGTTGTAATCCGAGGACTCCCTGTTCTAGGGCAGGTTGTTGGGCATTGTGTGCCAAAGTAAGAATGTCTCGCAATCCCAATTGCCTATATGTGTATAACTCAGCGGTTCTCAACCTGTGGGTCGTGACCCCATTTGGGGTCAAACGACCATTTCACGGGGGTCGCCAAGCACCGCAGTCTGCCATTTTTTTTGGTCAGCCATATTTTTCCCTATCGCGATGCGGGCCATTGCGCCGCACATGCGCGATGCGCCCCGTCGCGCCACGCATGCGTGGTGCAGGCCCGCCATTTTTTTTTGGGTCGGCCATTTTTTGGGGGGGGTCGGCCATTTTTTCCCCTATCTCGATGCGGGCCGTCGTGCCGCGCATGCGCGATGCGCCCCGTCGTGCCATGCATGCGCGATGCACCCCGTCGCGCCGCGCATGCACAGTACGGGCCCGCCATTTATTTATTTTTTCGCGCGGCGCTGGCCGGGGTCGAGCCCCGGAAAAGGTTGAGAACCGCTGGTATAACTGAATGTAGTGTAGCTCTGAAGTGAGTTTTTTACCCATCTTGGTCACATTCACTTAGTTTTTCTCCATGAATGCTCTATTTTGCTTTATTTCTTGGGACTCCTTGGTAAATTCAATGGGCTAGACATGGAGTCCTCGACTTACAACAGTTCATTTAGTGTCCATTCAAAGTCATTGTGGCACGGAGAAAAATGTCCTATGGCCTTTTTCACACTCATGACTGTTGCAGCATACCCATGGTCATGTGATCAGAATTTATGATGACTCATATTTATGATGATTGCCGTATCCTGGGGTCACGTGATCACCTTTCGCGACCTTCTGTCAATGGGGAAGCCAGATTCACTAACAGCCTTGCTACTAACTTAACAACTGCAGTGATTCTCTTAACAACCGTGGCAAGAAAGGTTGTAAAATGGGGCCAAACTCACTTAACAACTGTCTCACTTAACAATAGAAATTTTGGGCTCAATTGTGGTCATAGGTTGAGAACCACCTGTATTTGGGTGCTGCCAGTAATAGTCACTCACTTCTAGTACCTTGCAGCATTCACTGGAAAGAGAGCTCAATCATTGTCAGTTGTCCTTCCCATTTTGCTCATCCTGATGCCAGTGACACAGCTCAGTCAGGCTGCTTCTGAATATGACTCTAGGCTTTTTAAAAAGAATGCTAAACTCATGTCCAAAACTAGCATGACTGACTGATCAGAAAGGACCACAGTCATCCTGGGACTGTGACTGTGACAGGACCCCAGTGCTTCTTACATCCCCCACTCTCCACCTGTGACCCCAACCAATGGATCCCAGGCACAATGCCATTCCACTGTTGCAAACTGTTAGTTCAACGGCTCAACAGGTAGCCAAACCTGTCTTTCAAAGCATGTGCTTAAACTCATCCATTCCCAGTCCATCATAGGTTAAGGAGAGTGATGGGTGATGATTCCACCAGCAGCTGAAAGGGGAAGTAAAGCCAGGAAATTCCAACCACTTCCTTAGCTTGTTCTGATTGGAAAAAAGTAAAGGCACCACCACACCAACCTTGTTTCTGAGGCAGAATAAGACACATCAGAGCAGTGCAATTTAAACTCATAGCCTTCTCCTAGTTTTAAGACTGGTGGATTGTCCTTTGACAGGGTCATAGGCTGTCAGCCAAAATAGGACCAGGATGAACCTGGACAAAGCTGCAAGTGAAAAAGAAAGGAAGAAAGAGGCAGCAGATAAGACTGCAGAGGAGAGGGGAAAAGGAGGGGGAAGAGAAAGAAAAAAAAATATTATGGTGCAGAAGAAAAATTTATTTATTTATTTATTTATTTGGGTTTGTATGCCACTCCTCTCCGGGGACTCGGAGCGGCTAACAACATATACATAACAATAAATTACAATAAAAAAACCCAAACAAAGATATCTAAAAAATACAATAAAATACACATTCAATTCAACAATCAACCACAATCATCCCCAGGCCTGCCGGCAGAGATGAGTTTTTAAATTTTTCCGGAAGGCCGAGAGAGTCGGAGAAACATTTTTATTTTTTTATTTATTTATTCGGATTTGTATGCCGCTCCTCTCCGAAGACTCGGAGCGGCTCACAATATATATATATAAACAATTGCAACAAATCCGAACAACATTAAAAATACAAACCCCATACATACTCATCAATCACACCACAATCAACAATCATCCCCAGGCCTGCCGGCAGAGGTAGGTTTTTAAATTCTTTCGGAAGGCCAGGAGGGTCGGAGAAACGCGGACTTCAGGAGGTAGTTGGTTCCACAGGGTGGGCGCCGCAACAGAGAAAGCCCTCCCCCTAGGGCCCGCCAGACGACATTGTTTCGTTGACGGGACCTGGAGGAGGCCGACCCTGTGCGCTCTCACCGGTCGTAGAGAAGTATGTGGCAGAAGGCGGTCCCGTAAGTATCCTGGTCCCAAGCCATGAAGGGCTTTATAGGTAATAACCAACACCTTGAATTGGGCTCGGAGACCAATAGGCAACCAATGCAGCATGCGGAGAGTTGATGAAATGTGGGCACAACGAGGAAGACCCACAACTGCTCGCGCAGCTGCATTTTGCACTAATTGTAATCTCCGAACACTCTTCAAGGGTAGCCCCATGTAGAGAGCGTTGCAGTAGTCGATCCTCGAGGTGACAAGGGCATGTGTGACTGTGAGGAGTGACTCCCAATCCAAGTAAGGACGCAACTGGTGCACCAGGCGAACCTGGGCAAATGCCCCCTTCGCCACTGCCGACAAATGATGATCCAATGTCAGCTGTGGATCGAGGAGGACTCCCAAGTTGCGAACCTTCTCTGAAGGGTTTATAGATTCACCCCCCAGGGTAATGGAAGGACAGATAGAAGTGTCCTTGGGAGGCATCACCCACAGCCACTCTGTCTTATCGGGGTTGAGCCTTAATCTGTTAACACCCATCCAAACCCTCACAGCCTCCAGACACCGGCACATCACCTCAACCGCTTCACTGATATGGCCAGGAGTGGAAATGTACAGCTGAGTATCATCAGCGTACTGATGGTATCTCACTCCATGGCAGTGGATGATCTCACCCAGTGGCTTCATGTAAATGTTAAAAAGTAGGGGGGAGAGAACCGACCCCTGAGGCACCCCACATGGGAGTAACCTAGAGGTGGACCTTCGATCCCCCACAAACACCGATTGCGACCGACCAGTGAGATAGGAGGAGAACCACCGCAGTACGGTGTCCCCCACTCCCAATCCCTCCAGCCGGCGCAGAAGGATACCGTGGTCAATGGTATCGAACGCCGCTGAGAGGTCAAGAAGCACCAGGACAGAGGACTGGCCTCTATCCCGGGCTCGCCAGAGATCATCCATCAGAGCGACCAAAGCAGTTTCAGTGCTGTAGCCGGGCCTGAACCCCAACTGCAGAGGGCCCAGATAATCGGCTTCCTCCAGAGACCGCTGGAGCTGATGCGCCACCACCTTCTCGACAACCTTCCCCACAAAGGGAAGGTTGGAGACCGGACGATAGTTGGTCAAAATGTCTGGATCCAGGGAAGGCTTCTTGAGGAGGGGGCGCACAAGTGCCTCCTTTAAGGGAGCCGGAAAGGACCCCTCCCTCAAAGAAGCGTTGACAATCTCCTGGATCCAGGTACGTGTCACCACCCTACTGGCCGAAACCAGCCAGGAGGGACACGGGTCCAACAAACAGGTGGCAGAACATACAGATCCAATGGCCCTGTCCACTTCCTCAGGCGTAACAGCCTCAAACTCTCCCCAGATGACCGGACAAGAACATGCCCCTGTCCCCTCAACTGAATCATTATCAGTCGACTCTGCTACACAATTGGAGTCTAGGTCAGCCCGGATCTGAGCCACTTTGTCTGCGAAACAGTTATTAAAGTCCTCGGCACTACCCTGCAAGGGAGGCCCCGGACCCCTTGGGTTAATAAGGGATCGGGTCACCCTAAACAGGGCGGCCGGACGAGATTCCGCAGACGCAATCAAAGCAGAAAGATACAAAGATCTTGCCGCCTTAATCGCCTTCAGATAGGCTTTAATAAATAAGCTCAATCTGGTTCGGTCAGATCCGGACTTACTTTGTCTCCATCGCTTCTCTAGACGTCTCTTGTGGCGCTTCATCCCCCTGAGCTCCTCAGTGAACCAAGGAGACCTCCTGGGGCCAGCACCACGGAGAGGTCACAAAGGCGCAATCCGGTCAATAGCCCCCTTCGCGGCCGTATTCCATGCCGCTACCAGGGACTCCGCCGGACTGTGAATGAGGGAGCTCGGTAATTCCCCAAGCGCCGTCTGAAAGCCAATTGGATCCATCAGGCGTCTGGGGCGGAACCACCTAATCGGTTCTGCCTCCCTGCGGGGAAGGATTGGGGCCGTAAAATTCAGTCGAAGCAGAAAATGATCGGTCCATGACAAAGGCATGATATCTAAGCCCCTTAAAACCAGATCATTACCCAACTGCTCCGAAAGGAAAATCATATCTGGGGCGTGTCCACCCTCATGCGTCGGGCCCTGCACTACTTGGGTCAGGTCCATGGTTGTCATGGCGGCCATGAACTCCTGTGCCAATCCCGAGGATTCGCCAAGCGACGGCAGATTGAAGTCCCCCAGGACTATAAGCCTGGGGAACTCCACCGCCAGCCCAGCAACCTCCTCGAGTAGCACAGGCAGGGCTGATGCCACGCAGCTGGGAGGCAGGTACGTAAGCAATAAGCCCACCTGGACCCCTAGGTCCAGCGTCATAAGGATGGACTCGCAACCCGGAATTTCGGAAACAGTGAGTCTACGTAGACTGAAGTTCTCCCGGGCCAAAATAGCCACTCCTCCCCCCCTTCCCTGGGGTCGCGGCTGATGCCATACCTGATAACCTGATGGGCACATGTCTGTGAGGGGAACTCCCCCCTCAGGGCCCAACCAGGTCTCAGTCACACACGCCAAGTCAGTCTCCTCATCCATGAGAAGATCATGAATGAGGGGAGCCTTATTGTTAACCGACCTGGCGTTAAGCAGCAATAGCATGAGCCCAGGGCCCGAGCTACACCCATCACCAGAATTGTGGGGAGAGCAAGTTTTTTCAGAAGGGCCAGAACAAGGAACTGCTACGAGACAGCAGGACCAAGTTCCCCGTGTGCGGCCTACCCTCCTGCTCCCGCCATACCTGCCTCTTCCCTGAATGACCGGTATATTCCAACCCTCATTGTCTCCAGAGTCCGCATCTCCCCAGTCCCTGGCCTCCCTCAAGCTCGGCAGGCCTGTCCATTTATCTATCATACATTCTTCAAGCATGTCCCCGTCCCATACATACATCACTCACCCCCCAATTTGATAAAAATTAAAAATTTAAATTTAAAAGTTTAAAAATTTAAAAACAGACGTATAAACATATTAAATTTAAAAAACCACAGTATAAAACATATTAATTAAAAGAACCACAAGCAGAGATACAAGAAATAAACCAGTCGCCCCAAAATGCCTCATCAGGGGCACAGACTGAGCTTGAAGGTCAACTAAAAATGTTCACTAAAAGTTGCTCTCGGGAACTCCACAGCCATGTCCCACAACATCTTCTCTTCCACTATAAAAAGGCTCTCGAGTGGGGGCAGCAACCAGTGGACATAATCAAGCCCCCCGACCAAAGCTGTACAAGTTCCCAGTTCCTCATCCTTATCATAAATAGTATCTAGGTTATTGTCCCCTGACAACCAGCATACACTTCCACCGACAAGCCAGCATTGGGACCAAAACTCGGCAAAATAGAGGCCGAGAAACAATTGGTGGCAAAAAGCAGGGAAACCAAAAAGCTCTCCTATTTGAAAATCCCCAAAAAGCCACATAAAGCCAGACAGCAATGGCAGAAGCGGGGCGAACCAGCGAAGGACAAGATGGACACCTCCGACAGGCGAGCCAGCTCCAAGCCCCCCTGGACTTGCTGTTCGCCAGTCGCCAGTCGCTGGTCACTGGCCGCTGGTCACCGGTTGCTGGCCGCAGGCTGCCGGTTGCAGGTTGCAGGCTGCTAGTTGCAGGTGGACTTCAGGAGGCAGTTGGTTCCAGAGGGTGGGTGCCACAACAGAGAAAGCCCTCCCCCTAGGGCCCGCCAGACGACATTGTTTCGCTGACGGGACCCGGAGGAGGCCAACCCTGTGCGCTCTCACCGGTCGTAGAGAAGTATATGGCAGAAGGCGGTCCTGTAAGTATCCTGGTCCCATGCCATGAAGGGCTTTATAGGTGATAACCAACACCTTGAATTGGGCTCGGAGACCAACAGGCAACCAATGCAGCATGCGGAGAGTTGGTGAAATGTGGGCACAACGCGGAAGGCCCACAACTGCTCGCGCAGCTGCATTTTGCACTAATTGTAGTCTCCGAACACTCTTCAAGGGTAGCCCCATGGTACCCTCTGAGTCATAAATGAAGAAGGCGGCGGCAATAGAAAGTTACACTAAAGAAATCTGGTGGAGAGACTACCCCCCCCCGTGACTGGGATAAGGGTAAGCATTGCAATGGGTGAAAAGGTGAAAACAAGACTATAGGGCAGGGGTTCTCAACCTTGGCAACTTTAAGACTTGTGGACTTCAACTCCCAGAATTCCTCAGCCAGCTTTGCTGGCTGAGGAATTCTGGGAGTTGAAGTCCACAAGTCTTAAAGTTGCCAAGGTTGAGAACCCCTGCTATAGGGGTACTCCTCGACTTACTCCTTGTGTAGTGACTGTTTGAAGTTACAGTGGCACTGAAAAAAGTGACTTATGACCATTTTTTTTTTCACATTTACAACCACTGTAGCACCCCTCTGGTCACTTGATCAAAATTCTTGGCAACTGGCCTGTATTTGGGATGGTTGCAGTGTCCCCTGGTCATGCGGATCACCTTTTGTGACCTTCTAACAGGCGAAGTAAATGGAGAAGCCAGATTCACTCAGCAAACCCTGTGACTCACTTAAAAACTGCAGTGATTCACTGAACAGCTGTGGCAAGGAAGGTCATCAAAAGGGGCCAAAACCCCCTTAGCCCATGTCTTGCTAAGCAACAGCCATCTGGGGGCTCAATTGTGGGCCTCAGTCAGGGACTACCTGGGCGGTAAAGGCGGGCGAGCCTCAAACTTGATGACTTTAAGAGGCGTGGACTTTTAACTCCCAGAATTTCCCAGCGTGGCTAGGGAACTGTGGGAATTAAAGTCCACAATCTTAAAGTAACCAAGTTTGAGAATCACGGCCACAGGGGCCAAGCCTTCCTTAAAACGACCACCGGGAAACCTGGTGGCGGCGGCGGCGACGGCGATGGCTTCTTACGCCTGTCACGACGGGCGCCTCTCCCCTCAGTGACCAGCTAGCCAGGTGCTTCGCAGGGAAATCCCAGTCGGGCTTCCTCCGCGGTCGAGGGGGCGGCGAAGTGGGCGGGGCGGGCAACGGGCGGGAGGAGACGAAAGGCTCCTTTCGCTGCTGCTGCTGCAGCAGAAGGAGGCGGAGTCGCTGATCAATCTCCCCTGGCTGAGGCGCACGCAGCGCTTCAGGTTGTCCCGCTCCCTAGCCGTTTGCCCGCCGGCAGGGCGCTTGGGGAGCGTTGGCCGGTGGCGAAAGCAGGAAGGAAGCCCCGCTTGGGGAGCCCCTGGCCGGGCGCCTTGGCTTATGGCGCTGCAGCCGAATGTCTGGGACGGTAAGTTCCCCCCCCACCCCCCCCCGCGCGCGCGCGCGCGCTTCCTAAAGCTGGGATCCGCCGCCGGCACTGCGAGGCGGGCGAACTTTCTCCCGCCTGCCTTGGCAGGAGGCAGCGTCCCCAAATGACGTTTGCTAGGCAGAGACAGGCGCTCATTCATTCTCGGCAGGTCCGGGCAGCCGCCTCGGGTGCCTTGCCTTTCGGAGCGAGACCGTTGGCCAAAGGCAGCTTGCAGGGAGGCAGCGGACCAAACTTCGGCGGCCGGAAAAAGGAGAGTTCTCGCGGCCGCGGGCGAGGAGCTGCGTTTGCACCGCGGGGCAGCCGAGTTGGGGCTGGGGAAGTGCGGAAGGCGACTTTCCGAAGCTTCTCGTCAGGCAGGCAGGCAGGCAGGCAGGCTGGCTGGCTGACCCGCCTTGGCTTTGTTTGGGGCAGGCTTTTTAGCTCGGAGCCCTGGCACGTGCGGCGTGTCTGTAGATGCCTTTCCGCCGCTTTGGTGGAGCCGGGGATTGAAGAGAGCCCAAAGGTGTGGCTGCGTTCCCAAGGCTTGCCTTGCACAAGAAAGGAAAGCCGTGGCTTTTGCCCGGCGTTAAAGGACCCCCGCCGCACTTGCACAAAAGTGACAGGGCTCAGCTGTTCCCTTCGGAATCTTTGCGATGCCTTCCGTGAGCGAGAGAGAGAGAGAGAGAGAGAGAGAGAGGCCTTTTTTTTTTTCTTATAAAGCCGAGGAAACGGAACAGGGCTTAAACTTAGGTGATCTTTGCAGGGTTGTCCTAAAGCTTTTAAACCCAGATTTCATTAGATGCCCAAATTGGAAAAAAAAAAAATGGAGAGGAAATGTTACGAAAAGCTGAACAGCCAGAAACTGTAGTGGGAATTGGTATTGTTGAACAACCTTTTTTTTTCTCTCTCGACTTCAAACTCTGCACAGTTGAAACCCTTTTTTTCCCCTGAGTATTTCTGGAATGCAGTATTTACAGTCTTTTGGTTTCTTACCTCTGCGTTGCTCAATTATTTTAAAGTTGCCAATTTCCTTAAAGCCTGCTGTATTTAAAATGCATTCTAAACTGTCTTTTCATTTTAGCTGAACCTTCTGACCATTCCTTACTATGTTTAATGGGCCTCTTCACCGACACGTTTCCATATAATTTTGGATGGAACGCTTCCCTTTTCTTCAACATCTCTGATATAAAATGTTTCCAAGGGAAAACATTATTGAAGACATTCCTTTCAAACTTAATGCCATAAAGCTTAAAGATATACAGAAGCAAGCAAATAATCTAATATTTATTTATTCATTTAGGATATGGCAGACAATGAAAATATTGAAATGTAATTTTTTTTGACTGATTTGCAAATCTGTCCTAAATTTACCTTAATTAAGGATTTTTTTTTCTTGCGGGCAGTTGCCAGAAATCCAAATTGTCAGTGTTTTGTCTACCAGACCGGACCTTTTCAATTTGTGCCTCTCAACCTCGGCAACATGCTGGCTGGGGAATTCTGGGAGTTGAAGTCTATACAGTCCATATAGCTTGAAGTTGCTGAGGTTGTGAAACATTGTGTTAGACTGCAGTGTTTCTCAACCTTGACAATTTTAAGGCATGTGGACTTCAATTCCCAGAATTCCACAGCCAGCAACGCTGGCTGTGGAATTCTGGGAGTTGAAGTCCACATGCCTTAAAATTGTCAAGGTTGAGAAACACTGCGGTTAGAGACTTGATAAACTAATTCTGCTGTCTGTTTGTTATTGCTAAAACAGTACAAAGTGTCAAACACCTGGCAGGCAACAGAGCATGGTTAGTCTGGGCTCCTTGCAATATTTTCAGTCACATGCTACAATTTCATTTTTCTCTCTGGGATACTTTCATCTCCGTGAATTTTAAGAACAGCGAAGTACACACATTTACATCTGCTCCAGTTTTATCTTTTACCGGTGGGGATGATCCAGCCACATTTTAGCCCATTTTATTTCCACTGATTTATTGGGTTTAAATTTCTCCCACTGAAGTAAATGGAACATTCTCTTGTTTAGAACTTAGCAGTTTGATTCTGGGGATTCATTATTCCACTAAAATAGGCCTAACATATGTTGTATAAGGCGCCATGTGTGGGATATGGTTCTTGGCTGATTATTTTTATTATGTTTTTATCAATTTTATATCTGTGGTCCATGTTTTATACTTTTATGATGCTGACTGCCAGGAGCCTTAGTTGATTGTGGCAATGTTCAAAACTAATAAATAAATTGCAACCACCCACATTCCTTCCAGAAATGAATCTCTTTGTGCATGGAATTGTTCCTCTTTCTTTATAGCTGTTTGGTCCTTTGGGCACCAAAGGTATGCCAGTCCCTAACACATGGAATCACTAATTTATTTATAGTGACTAAAGCCCAAGCCATTTTTGCTGAATGATCTACCATAACCATGAATTATGTCATATGGTCTGTCGTTTTGTAACAGCTCTTATATTTCAGTGATAGTTATTAATGTGACTTTTCTTACCATAAGGCTATATAGATCTTGAATGCCATCTCCTGGGATTTGGGGGTGGGTGAGAGAGGTGTCTCCTTTGACATGAATAGGAAAACACTATAGAAATGAATGCATCTCTGCATATCCTGATGGCTTGCCATTCCCATGGTAGTTAAAGTCCCAGCTGATCAGAACAGGTAGGACTATATTATTGATCCAGGCAATGAATAATCAGAGACTATGAGCTGCCAGTCTAATATCCAGCATTTTCTCTGTATCTCCAAACTTAATACCTACCAAGAGGTTCCCTTTCAGAAAGAGAAGATTGTGCACAGCATTGAAAAAGAGTTAACTAAATATATTAGAGGCAGAAGATAATAGGAAACCTAAATAAATCTGGTTAATACGAGTCCCATTCACTATATATATATTTGTTTTCTGAGGTTTTCGCGGGTGTTTGTATGTAGGTCTTTGGTTATTCGGGTTTTCTCCCATGTAAAATTGGAAGTGTCTTGGCGACGTTTCGACGAAGTCCCATTCGTCATCTTCAGGCTGGTGTTTTCAGCTTCATGCTTATGATGATCATAGCTGTTTCTTCCTTTTAACTGCCAGTGGGGGTATGAACTGATTGGATGGGAGCTTGACTGTGTTCTGATTGGGTGGAGGTGTGTTCTGATTGGTTAGAGGCTTGGCTGTGCTCTGATTGGAGAATAAAAGGCACCAAAGACAGAATCAGAAAGATCCTCCACAAACACAACATCAAGACAGCATTCTGCACAAA
The DNA here is from genome assembly GCA_034064705.1 of Bothrops alternatus. Lineage (NCBI taxonomy): Eukaryota > Metazoa > Chordata > Lepidosauria > Squamata > Viperidae > Bothrops > Bothrops alternatus. The sequence goes on from JARGCV010000025.1 coordinate 8,644,486, forward strand.
CAGAAAAATATCCACCATCCTAAGAAACCCCAAAGACAAAACTGAGTTAGAAAATCAAGGAGTATATGAAATCCCATGCACCGCTTGCCCCACCACATACATCGGACAAACCAACAGAAGAATAAGTGCATGCATTGAAGAACACAAGAACTCAGTCAAAAAAGAGGAACCAATTTCTTCCCTGGTCCAACACCTTAAAGCCACAGGACATGAAATTGACTTTAAAAAGACCAGAACTATCACCAAAACTGAACACTTTAATAACAAAATAATCAGACAGGCCATCGAGATAGAAAAACGCCCACACAGCATGAATAAATGAAATGATACCTCCCGCCTACCAGCCATTTGGAAACCCGCCCTTATTGACAAACAAGTCCCTAACACAAAGAATGACACCAGACCCACACTCACGAAAACCACACAGGATGTCACCACCACACATCCACACAAAAATCAAACCCAAACCCACACCGATGATGAGGCACTACCACAAACCAGAAGCCAGACCACAGCTGCATCATTAGCCACTTTAAACCCCTCCAATCCATACATGAAGCAAACTGACACCCACCATGAAGATGAGGCATGACCACGAACGTGAAGCCAAACAACAGCAACGCAGCTCACCATCTCAAATCCACCTGCAACTCAGACTAACCTGAGCACAACAAAGCCCCCACCCAAACAGAACACTCCCCCATCCAATCAGAGCACAGCCAACCCCCCACCCAATCAGAGCACAGCCAAGCCCCTAACCAATCAGAATACACCTCCACCCAATCAGAACACAGCCAAGCTCCCACCCAATCAGTTCATACTCCCACTGGCAGTTAAAAGGAAGAAACAGCTACGATCACATATTGCTCCTAGAAGCACGAAGCCGAAAACACCAGCCTGAAGATGACGATTGGGACTTTGTCGAAACGTTGCCAAGACACTTCCAATTTTACGCGGGAGAAAACCCGAATAACCAAAGACCTACATACAAACACCCGCGAAAACCTCAGAAAACACACACACACACACCATTTTAGCCTTGCCAAATCATGTTTTCACCCCTTCTATACTCTGCTTCATGCATCATCTTTTGTTATTTTGATTTGTCATGCCCCTCTTTGAGAGGATTGCATTAATTGTAGCAGCCATGCCATCCTCATTTTTTCCTTTCCTTTCAACCCATTCGCTCTTCCTTCGTGTATTTGTTTTACTGTTTGTTTCTCATTCATTCTTTCTGTATGGCCAGATCACGTCAGCCTTCTTCTTTTATGCTGGTTACTCCGTTTGGTTCCTTATCCACATTCCTTCCGCTCTCGTTCATTCTTGATTGAATTCTTCTTGGTTTATCAGATAACATTTCTTCTTTCCAGTCATGCCCAGTTCTAGGGGGCAGTGCTCATCTTCATTTCTTAGCCAAGGGAACCAGTGTTGTCTGAAGATATTTCCATGGTCATGCAGACAGCATGGCCTATATGGGGAGGAGCATAGAACTCTGTTACCTTCCCATCGAAGTGATACCTATTTATCTACCCATATTTGCATGCTTTCAAACTTCTAGGTGGGCAGGAACTGGGACAAGTAAGAGGAGCTCAGAAAGCTTGGAAGATAAAACGTCTGGTCCCAGCGACCCACCCAGATTGGATCCAGGAGCTCACCTTGTAACATGGTGCTGGGCTGTCGGCTTTCCAGCTGACAAGCTTAGTGTCTTTAACCACTGAGCCATTGCACGCCCCACTTCATGATGCTTGAAATGATGCTTCGATTCTGTAGCAGGCTAGCTGGGTTTTCATCATATTGCCCGCAATTAAGTTTATATATCATGTTTAACATCTTCTAAATCCATTCCTTTATTCCTGTGCTTATGGAGCATTGCTGTTCCATTTTTGGAAGAAAACAGATGTGGTGTGTTATTTTGTCTCCCCAAGATTGTTGCCCCAGACAACTTTATACTAATTCTGAAATCTGCCCTCCATCCTTTGTGATCCATACTGGTTGTGTTTGAAAGTTGAGCCAATTTATTTCATGGTCAGCTACAAGCTGTTTGAAATCACAGAAAAACTAGAACTTTCTTTGAAAAGCTGCAAGTCTGTGTACTCATTTGCAGGAACTTTTTTTTTTTTTTTGGGTCAGGCTGTCTGTGAGTTCCTTGACGTTAGAGTTAGGGTTAACCCCACCTAGATGATATTTCAAGCAGAAAGAAAGTTTGTTGGCTCTGCAGTTCTTCTCCTTCATAGGAAATATTTAGATGCTTTTTGTGTATGACCAAACACGTGCAATAGAAAACAAAAATATACTGTAGTATTAGGTGTGCATACAATTCATTTTATGTAAAGTAGAAAGGAATTTCTGTTTCATCTGTTTCACCTGTGGATATCTCAGGACAGGGCAATGTGTGTGTGGGGCGGGACAAATGAATTAAAATAATTAAAAATCTAAAAGAGTCAAGTTGCTTTTAAAGTCTAACATAATTTTTACTGTATGACCTTGGGAGATAATACTGTACATTTCATAAAATATGAAGAGAACTGAAACATGGTAGTTTGTGCCATAGGCATTTGTTGGATTTTACTATATTACTGCAGTACGACAATATGGCAACCATCTGGAAACTGCTAAAGTAATTAAGAATTTGGCTATTGGCTCAATGAGATGTGTACATTGTAAATGGAGGTTCCAGAAATACTGCATTACATCTGCTAAATTGAAATGTCTTCAAATCATCATGCTAATTATGAGAGAACAGGCTAGACTTTTTAATGTTAATTTTAACAAGTCTTGAAAGCTTATGTGGAATTTTCTAATTGATGACAAGATGATCCTAGTAATTAAAGATCAGGTAGCCTTACCTCAATCTGGAATGTAGTAATGGAGACAGAATATCTGAAATGGAGACAAAATATCTGAAATGGAATTTAACAAATTTATATCATGGGGGTTTTAAAAGAGAAGTGTAAAAATGTCAGATGTTCTGGGGTTGGGCCACTCTGGCTGCTTAGTCAGATAATCTAAAAACACTTAGAGGCTGTAGTGTCTGTATAGCACAGTGATAGCGAACCTTTTAGAGACCGAGTGCCCAAAAACTGGCCCCGCCCCATACTACACCCTGCCCTGCCCCTGCTCCGCCCCTATCCCGCCTACCCAAAGGGCCACTCACTGCCTCCAGGGCCTGCTGTAGATCACCCAGGCAACCCAGCAGTGCCATGGCAGCCACGCCCTCTGCCCGCGCTCCGCGCTCCGCGGCATCAACTGTGCGTGATGGGGTGAGGACAGAGACTTGTCTACTCTGCCTGGCTGCCATGTCCTTGGCTGTGCTGCTCTGCATGTGCCACGTTTGGGGGCAACTCTCCTCCAGGGGGGCTGCTGGTGAGGAGGGGGTCATGGGGGAAGCAAGGTTGGGGCAACCGCACGTGTGCCCACAGAGAGGGCTCTGAGTGCTGCCTCTGGCACACGTGCCATAGGTTCGCCACCACTGGTATAGCAGTAACATCATGGCAATGACGATCAACCTGGTCTCATTCATCACCAGAGATCATTGTGAGCTTGGATCCCTCAGAGTCCAAAATGGTACCCACTCTTGTACAGGAGTGAAAGACAGCATAGCTTTGAAGGAATGTCAGTGTTTGCAAAAGGTGCTATAGATCTTAAAAGATCTACCCCACCTCCCAAAATAGGCCAAAAAACCCTTCTTATCATACTTAGAAGCCATAAATGAAGACAGAATGTCAGGAGAAATGGAAAGCCCTGGGCATGTCTAAGTGGTAGAAACCCTAAACTGAAGTATTTCAATTTGCCCATTTTCTGCAGGACTAACTGTTGCTAATATAACAATTATCTTTATTTATGTAGACTTAATACTTAGAGCAATTGAAATGCCACCAGTTGTTCTTGCAAAAAAAAAAAAAACCTTGTATAAATAGACCGTTACAGATTGTGAAAAGGATTGCAACTCAACAGAAAAGGCTACGACAGGACAAGAAGTAACAAGTGGAAAATTATTAAAGAGAGATCCAACCTAGAATTAAAGAGAAATTTTCTGACAATGAGAACGATGAATCAGAGGAACGGCTTGCCTCCAGAACTTGTGAGTACTCCTTCACTGGAGGTTTTCAAGAAGAGGTTGGGTAACCGTTTGATTGGAATGGTATAGCACAGGGGTTCTCAACCTTGGCCACTTTAAGACTTGTGGACTTCAACTCCCAGAATTCCTCAGCCAGCAAAGCTGGCTGAGGAATTCTGGAAGTTGAAGTCCACAAGTCTTAAAGTGGCCAAGGTTGAGAACCCCTGGTATAGCATCTCCTGGTTGAACAGGGTACTTGGACTAGAAGACCTCCAAGATCGCTTCCAATCCTGTTTATGTTCTATCTTCTATCGTTGAAAAATAGCAGATGTTTTGCTAGTACATTATTAGACAGTATTCTATTATTTATTTCTTAGTTTGTTTATCAAATTTATAGATCCATCCACTTCACGGTGATTTTGGGTGGTACCCACAATTAAAATATAACAACAAAAAACAATAAGCAAAGCAATTAAAAAATAACCATTAAAGTACAATGAAACAGCTAAAATTATAATAAAGTGGAAAAACACAGGAGAGTACATTCTAAATTTGACAAAACCAGATTTTAAGGGCCTTCTGGAAGGTTAACAAAGTAGGAACCAATCACGCCCAGGATGGGGCTATAATGTTCTACATTGTGTCAGCGTTGCACTGACACAACAATGATCACAAAACAGATGCAAATGTTCAAAATATTTTTGTTAGAAAGTTTTCATTTAATGTGCGGCATATGTGGCATGTCCTGGCACTAGAAGCAGCAGCAATTGCTGATCCACCTGGAGTTGGGATGAACAACAATTGCTGTCAGGCATCTAGACAGGGACCCCTAAAATATTGGTTCATTTATTTTTCTGTTTCAACTGTATATGATATGTGGATTGGCAAAAATCTCTATTAGTCAGTAGGTTTTTTAGATTTTTCCCCAGATCACTGCATATATACAGTATAAATTAATTCTAAAAAAAATGAGATAAGCATAAAAAAGCTAGAAAAAAATACATGTACAAGAAGTATTTTAGTAGGCTTTTAGCATAGTCTTATCTTTTCACCTCTGAACATCTTCAGAAAATAGTTGGTGTTTCAAAATCTGGCAGATACCTGTTATTTATTTAGGTGCTTTCTTGAACTTCCAGATGTTAGCCTTCTGTAGGTGTTAGATTCACATTATTTTAGCATTGTTGCCATATTTAGTTACCCAAAACAGGAACTGCTGTATTTCACACAGGGTGAGCTCAGCTTCCCTCTGCTTTTTTCACTGCAAATGCTATGCATCATGGTGAGTAATTCTTAGAATTGTTTTCCTTCCCTTACATTTTATCTCATCTGTTTTTGTAACATAAAGTTCATTAATTGCTGCATTTAAAGCATAGAGACATGTGGGCAGAATTTGGAAAATTTGAAAGAAGAATTCACTCAGCTTTGTGCAGTCAACTTTTGCAGCAAATACATAGAACTATTTCATTTTATTTTAGAGATTTTTTTGATGAATGGATTGAATCGGATGTTCCATGATATTGTGTTTTTGTATCCTTCTTGAATAAGGATGCAAAAATTGTATGTCTTGCAAAGTGAAAAGATCAACAAAATAGGTTAGTGGTTTTTCCTATTATATGGAAAGGGGCTTCATATTTTTGAGCCATTTACAGAAGAGAGGAACAATCTCAATTTTCATGCCATTTTATCAATAATAACTATGCCAATGAGTGGAACTAAGTTGAAATACATTCTATTTATATATTACAGTTATCTCAGTACATTGATAGCTCAGCTGACAATTTCAGAAGTTGACTTTTCTTTTCTTTTACTCTTCATTGTTTCCCTTTTTCTTTCATTGTATAGAAGAGCAAAATACGTTTTTGCTTCATCAGCATACGGACTTATGATCAGTAGTATGGAACGTCTTCAGAATGTGAGCTTCTTAAATTTCCATTGTGGCTAGTTAGGCAAATATTCATAAACATATATACATATGTGTGTTTTCTTCTTTAACACACTATGGGAATGAAAAGAGCATTTTTATTCTGGTTGGCCTCCGTCATTTAGGAATCTAAAACTATTGTTTCAGTAATCAAAATTCAACAGGCTATAGCTTAATTGAAGGGTAAGAGGTAGCAAAAGTAAGCAAGCATATTTTAAAGGAGTTTTATAATATGCCTTAATTAAATAAAGTTGTACTGTACAACATTCCTAATTATACCTGTGGAATTTCTTTTATTGTGCCTAAAGAACATCTCCTCCATGGAAAAATCATTTTACATGAAAGCAGGCATTTTCCACAGGGTGTATAGTACGCTAAGCAATAATTTACTTGAATTTAGAATGATGAAAGTGAAGGAAAGAAAAAAAAATATTCTGGCTTGCCCTAGCTACTATTTAGTTTAGGGTGTATATGACTGAACTGAATGTTAATCAGTAGTTTCTTTATAGAGCATTTACTGTTATCCCAGTAAATGGTACTCAAATGACTCTTCTTTTGGTGAGGTCAAAATTAGAATCAATTCAGATTTTGTAATACTTATTGAATAATCGTGAATAGTGATTGATCGTTGTAACAGTTCAGGCAAATAGGCTAAATAAGGAAGGTTTTAAGATAGTATCTAGTCAGAATTGCCAGTGGAATTTCCTAAAAATACCCCAAGATTTCACACTCAAATAAACCCAGATTCTACACAAAAACATCCAAATTAAAAAAACCCACAATAAATCAGTTTTAAGGTAAAATATTTTCGTTTATTATAAGCAATTCTCGACTTTCGACTACAATTGGGGCCAGAATTTCCACTGCTGGGCAGGGTGATGGTTAAGTGAGTCACACACCTGAATTCACAACCTTTTTGCCATAGTTATTAAGTGAATCGTGTAATTGTTAAGTCAATCCAGCTTTCCCTGTTGACTTTGCTTCTCAGAAACTGCCTGGATAGGTCGCTAATGGTGATCCCATGACTCCAGAACACTGCAACCATCATAAATACATGTCGGTTTCCAAGTACCTGAATTTTGATCATGTAACCATAGGGATGCTGTATTGGTTGTAAGTGTGAGGACCAGTTATAAGTAACATTTTCTAGTGCCACTGTAAATTTGAATGGCCACTAAATGAATGGTTATACATCAAGGACTACCTGTACATGCAATGCAATATAATGTGTAGAAGGAACTTAGATTTTAAAATAAAAAACCTAGAAACCCAGACAGGGATAAAAACAAACAAAAAACAGATCTGGGTTTAAAAACCCAATTCTGGCCCCCTTGCATCTAATAACTTCCAGACTTACTTAGAATTCACAGCTATCATAGTGTTTATCTAAGTTGGGAAGACTGCTTTAAGGGAATTGTGTAAAACCTTTAGTCCCGGAGTTCATACAGTGTATCATTTTAAAAGTCTTCAGTACTTTTAGAATATAAAATAATCAAAAATTATGCATTTAGGTCCAATGAGAACATTTGTGAAATTAATGGATTTCACTCGTAATATACCAATAAGCGATTAAGGCTGGTCAATACACTTCAAATGGAGTAGACCTGCCAATCAGTAGCAAACTCTGCTAACTTGGTCTATCCTAGCCATTATTTACATCTTTTAATTTTATATTTTATGTTGTACACTGCCCAGAGTCACTCTGAGATAAATAAATGATAGAATATTTTTAGTTTAGTTTACATTCCATCAGGAACAACAATAATGTTGTCTAATCCACGGCTTTTCAACCAGTGGTACAGGTACCACATGTGGTACATTGGCACCTGGCAGGTGGTACATGACCATCCTAGTAAAGTGGTAGCAGGGGAGGGGAATGAGCTGAACCGGTGGCAGCACCGCACAAGCCTGAGCAAGAGATAGCTAGAGCTGCAGGGCTGTCAGAGCTCAGTGGAAGTGCCAGGATCAGTGCTGCTTTCCAGCTGATCGGTGCTTTTTCAGGGTTGTCAGGGCTCAGTGGAAGCACCAGGATCAGCGCCAGGCTCCAGCTGGAGCTTGGCACTGATCCTAGCGCTTCTGCTGAGCCCAGAAGAAGCACCGATCAGCTGGAATGTTGCAGCATCTCCAGGGTTTTGTGATTTACATTCAGATGCTTAGCAACTGATTCATATTTATGACGGTCACAGTGTCCCAGGGTCACGTGAAGTGACCAAAACCTGCTGCAACCACCCAGCAGACGGGGGAATAAAAACCAAACACCCCCTACCCCCACCCTCGCTGCCAATCCTCAACAGAAATGCTCACAACAATGAAAACCTTGGACAGGAGGAAGAGCGCAGCCGGGCGGGCAGGCAGGTGTCTTGCTCTGCTGTGGCTTGCGGGACACTTTTTTCAGTGCCATTGTAACTTTGAACAGTCACTAAGCGAACTGTTGTAAGTTGAGGACTACCTGTACTTTATTACTTTTTTCCCCTTTTTTTTGGTCATCAAGTTTTTGACACCTTGCTAGGCGACTGGTGGTACTCGGATATTGCCATGTCCCAAAAGTGCTACAATGGGTGAAAAGGTTGAAAAGCCCTGGACTAGAGCATTAATTATCATGGTAGTGGGACATGGCAACATTCGAGTACCACCAACCTTTCCGTCTTGGCGACCAAGTGTGAGAGGGGGGAGAGGGAATGGTTCTGGGTGAGTGGTGGGTGTGCACACAGCTCCATTTGTGTGAGCGAAGCTTCATGCGTGAGCTCAAGCACATGCCGCTTGTGCAAGGGGAGCTGCGTGCTCACGCGCGCACACCTGACAGAGTTCAAACTGGCCCAGTTTCAAACTGGCTGCAGCCTGGGTATTGGGGACCCCTGGTCTAATCTATGACATGGCAAGGCAGAGAGAATAATGGGGCATGAGAATACTACTGTACTGCTGTATTCTGAATGCTACTTTGAAGTTCTTGAAAGAAGAATTAGACTGAAATGTTTAAAAAGCTTTAGAAGTGACTTAGAATTAACAGATCTCAGGTTTTTAAAAAGGACAAATTACTATGAGAAAATAAAATAAATATTAGGCCCAATAAGACATAGCTTCAAAATCTGGATATTTACCCCAGTGTTTTTCTTTTTTCTACATAAATGTGTATTCCATTTGACAAAGGAACACACAGTGTTAAGAGACAATAGACAGATTTATTTTTTTACATTAATATTTGTAAATCATGTTCTTTTTAAAAAGAGATATCCCTTAATTTTTTTAATCAAAAGCCTTAAATTTAAAAACCCCATTTTAAGTTCATTCATTTTAATCCATCTCAAGTTATAACCTAGTTCTGTATGGGTGCAAATATAAATTTACTGTTCATTACTGATTTGTCAGCTCTGGGTATTTTAGTTCATAGTAAAGTTGACTTCCTATTCTGAGAATGATACATATGTTTGTTAAATCTTTGTTTGATTTATGCAAAAAGCATTTCTCCAGATACCATTCCTGCATGTTCTGTTTTAAAAAAACGTTTTTCCACTCTACCAACAGTTCAAAGGATGTGAAGGGAAGGAATACCCACTTCTTACAGATATGAAACTTATCTTTATATTGACAATTTGTTTTACAGGTTCTAATTTTTTATTACTTAAGGCCAAAAGTTTGAGGCCTCCCAGAATACTGTTCCATTTTTCAGAGGAAACCTTTTGACCCCAAAGTCTTAAGTCTCAGTGGGAAGAGAAGAATTTCAACAGTGCCGTTACATCCACTTTCCAAACCCTTGAATGCAATAGCAAAATGATTCATGGTCCTCTTCACCAGAAGCACTGAGAGTCTCAGTTCTTCCTTGCAGTTATCGAGCAGAATAGAGAACACACCCAGCCAGCAATTGCCCCATCAGTAATTCTGGTTCACGTTGTGTGCATTTGCCCTGTAGTCTTAGAAAAGAAATATAGAAAGGAGATGCAAACAGAAAATATTTTTTTTCTGTGGCATTAAAGGCATCCGTGAAGGTGATGCCATTTCAGTCATAAGTGATAATGGCTGAATTTGCAAAGTGAATGAGGAAAGGAGGGTTTGGAGCCTAAAAACGGGGAGTTGAAGCAAGCCAAGCCACTGCAGAAATGGCTCACTCTAGAGCAGTGGTTCTCAACCTGTGGGTCGTGACCCCATTTGGGGTCGAACGACCATTTCATGGGGGTCGCCAAGCACCGCAGTCCGCCATTTTTTTTTGGTCGGCCATTTTTTCCCTATCGCGATGCGGGCCATTGCGCCGTGCATACGTGATGCGCCCCGCCGTACCGCACATGCGCGATGCGCGCCCGCCATTTTTTTTGGTCGGCCATTTTTTTTTGGTCAGCCATTTTTTTCCCTATCGCGATGCGGGCCGTCGCGCCGCACATGTGCGATGCACCCCGTCACGCCGCGCATGCGTGGTGCGGGCCCACCATTTTTTTGGGGGGTTGGCCATTTTTTTCCCTATCGCCATGCGGGCCGTCGTGCCGCGCATGCACGATGCCCCCATCGCGCCACGCATGCGCGATGCGCCCTGTCGCACCACGCATGCACGATGCGCCCCATCGCACCGCGCATGCATGATGCACCCCGCCGCACCGCACATGCACGATGTGGGGCGGGGTCGAGCCCCGGAAAAGGTTGAGAACCGCTGCTCTAGAGGCTTTCCTAAGCATCAGTATTGCATAACAAAAGATTCATTTCATTCAGTTTGTAGGGTAGCCTAATTAAAAACCAGGCAGGCAGGCAGGCAGGCACAGTGATGGGATTCAGCCAGTTCACACCACTATGGCAGAACCGATAGCTAATTTTTTGTTGCCCAGGCCCAGAATGGACTTCCAGAAGCGGCATCCACACAGAGAACCAGTTGTTCACATATTTGAATCCCACCACTGGATAGATAGATAGATAAATAGATAGATAGATAGACAGACAGACAGACAGACAGACAGACAGACAGACAGACAGACAGACAGATGATGGATGGATGGATGGATGGATGGATGGATGGATGGATGTTTTGGATATCCTGCTATAAATAAGTATCCTGCTTCCAAATACTTTCTGAAGGTAGCCCCATCTAGAGTGCATTGCAATAGTCCAAATAGGAGATGATCAGGGCATGAATGACCAAGCAGAGAACCTCCCTATCCATGAAGTTGAGCAAAGGCCTTTAGCCACAACTGCTAAAAGTGGGCTCAGTTGCCAAACACAGGTGCAGAGCTTCTTCTGGGCACTGCAAAGGCTCCCATGTAAAAATGTGCTGGGGGAGGGGAGTGACGAGAGAGAGGAGAAGATAAAAAGGAGAAGGGAAAAATGTGAAAGATAGAAGAGGGAGATAATCTAGTTGCTTGTATTTAGACTGTATTTATATTTTGGAGTAATAGTTGGAAATGTAGAGAATTCCATGTCAGGAAAAAGAATAGCTCTGCGTTATATGCTCTGGCTTTGTAATAGCTTTATAATAGCTATCATGATTTGCCATACAAACTTGCTAAATTACAGTTGGTGTAACTATAGTCAATAATATGGATGTGTATTTGTGTGCTCGACGAAGAGCTGCCATTTGGAGCACAAGCCCTCAATCTTTTTATAACTGTGTTGTACTTTGATCTGTTGGACTGTAACTCCCATAATCACCAGCCTAAACACAAGCTGACTGGAAATGTTGAGAACTGGAGAAAGCTATATCTCTGGTATAAGGAAGTATTTTGTACTGGCATGGTAGGTCATTAAATGAAGCAGCCACCAGGTGAAATGCAATTGTGCTTGTGATCTTACTCTAGCTTTTATTTGCTTTGACCTGCAAAGATTGTAAATGCGAAGATTGATCGCAAAGTTACTGTTCCATTATGGTTATAACTGTGAACGGTCACTAAATAAGGCAGTTACTGAATGAGAACTATCTGTACTGGAAACAACAGCTTTAAAAAAATTGTTGTTTGTATTTTTGAATGAATGCATACAGCAAGCATCAACTCTGTTGCTAGTCAACACTGCCAGAAACTAAGAGAGCAAATCACATCATAGACATCATTGCATCATTAGGCAGATTTAGTGGTGGGATTCAGCTGGTTCACACCACTTTGGCAAAACCGGTAGCTAGTTTTTTGTTGCCCAGGCCCAGAATGGACTTCTGAAAGCGGCATCCACACTGAGAAACAAGAAAGTCCAGTTGCCTCGTCAAAAAGCACCTTTGGGCAAAAATAAAATGTACCAAAAATTACCCCCATCACCTTTACTCCACAGTTTGTGCAATAAATGTGCACATTGTTATTTCCTGCAAAACAGCAACACCGTTTTGTCGTGTCCTTTACAGACACACAAGCATAGCATTTCCATGTATGGGACACATTTGGAGCCTAGGAAAGAGATGGGATGGGTGTTTGCAAACTTTTCTCTGTTCCTTATGTTACCATAATCTTGCTGTGGGGAAAAGCATATACTGAAGAGCAAGCAAAACTGATGTTATCTTGTGACTAACGGAGAACAGGTGTATGTGAGGATGCCCAATAATGGGAGATATTGGAACTTGGGAAACAAATCTGGAAAAAAGGGGGACATTATTAACATTAATTCTGTGCTCTTTCTTTGTAGTTTGGTTACAAGTCCAGGATTGTTCAGTCCAGCCGTAGAGAGGAGAACAAAATGAACCACCAAGCCCAATACAGAAGGTGCAGAGGGCAACGGAAGTGAAGCAAGAGGGCTTGAAAATGTCTGTGTGCAGTGATTTTGTGGAGCACATCTGGAAACCTGGCTCCTGCAAAAACTGTTTCTGTCCCAGAAGTTTTCACCAACTGCAGGCACTTTCCCTTGATCAGCAAGGTGGCAGTGAAGTCTTGCAGGATTTGAATGGAATTGGAGCCAAAGTTGAAAATACGCCTTGGGCGGATGACAGTCTAATTTCCTTCTCTTACTCGAAGCCAACTATTGCTGTTAAACCAACTATGATAACCTCGGATGCTACTGGCGTGTGGGCGGATGGCAACTTGAATACAGATTCCTCACAGGTAATGATTAATAAGAGGTGTGGTGTATTTTACAAGGTTGCTTCCGTTGTAAAATTTGTAACTGCCTGAGAGCAGTCTTTGTGTTTGTTATGGCAGGACTTGGCAGAAATGAATTCTTTCAATTTCTGGAGCAGTCAGGGAGATATGCAGCAATCAGCAGGCCCCAAAAATCTGCTTCTTAGTAAAACGGGAGATACTTCAGACATGTATGATGCTAGTGAGCAAGATGTTTTTGGTTTAAAAGCGAACAGAAGAGCTCAGATACCTCTTGGTATGAAAAGATCTTACCTGTTGCACTTTGATCCTTTGATTCTCCAATCCAGTTGAGTCGCATCACTGCTCTGACGAAGCACCTTCCAGTTGACCAGGCTTGACTTCCAACCTTCTGAGTTCAGTTGATCTGAGATTCAAATATTTTCCAGCTGGGTCCAGATTCTTTGGGGAATCACAATGCCATCTGCCCTATTCCCAACCTTCTTTGGAATACATGAATAGATTTCAGTTTGGAAAAACACCTCCATAAAAGAGAAGTGTTGATTGACCCAATCAACTCATCTCAGTTTTCCACCCTTTGGCTGGCTAATGATATAAGTTTAAATTTCCTTGGACTGAAATATGAGAACGGTAAGCAAAATAACATGAAACAACAACTTTTTTTAAAAAAAATACACACTCCATTATTACTGGAAATAGGAAGACCTCATGTGAAAGGACTGAGATGGACACTTTTTCAGTCTCAGACTCTGTCTCTCACCTGATCGTTGTAAAATAGCTACATGTTTTAAGGCATTTGCCAATCTCACCTCAGGATCAGTATGAAAAAAACAAAATCTGTCAACAGTATCATTTTAGCATTTGCAGATCTCTAATGAGATTCCCCCAAACTTGTGGATATTTAATGAAGTTGCAAGATTTGGGGCATTTGATGGGCAAGAATATGCCGTTAGGTGGGCATTGAGCCTGGTCCTCTAGCTGCCAGGTCACTATCAGTCTAGATTTCAGTAGAAACTATCCTCCTTTGGGTAATTCTTTTTTGGATTGAATAGTTGAGCCTCCCAGACAGGGAAGCTTAAGAAATCAGCTGTCTCTAAACTTCAGTAGGAATTGACCAGATTTTGAACTAATGTGCAGGTTGAAATTTTGTTTTATTGACTTTGATAAATGTTACAACATAGCTTTCAAGTTAACAAACAGTAACAAAACAGATTGGCAAATATATATATTTTAAAAGGGTTCTTTTTAATTGAAATGGACTCTTTCAGGTGGATTTTAAAAAACAAGGTTATTATTTATTCATTATAAATGCCATTCAATCCTTCTGAAAACCTAGAGAGCTTATAAGAGTAATAAAATGCAGATTATAAACAAAGCAACATTACTGTAATTAATATACAGATAAAACCATACATTAACATTAATTAGCTAACGATTAAAAGCTGGGTGATAGAGATGTACTTTTTCAACTTCCCAAATACTGGGAGAGTGAGGGTCAAATTCATATCCCTGGAATGTGTTCCATAGCCTGGAAGTGATGCAGGGAAAGCCCCTTTCCTATGTAGCAGATAATTGAACCATCAGAAGGAGTATCTTCAAAAGGCCTCTCCTATTCATCTGAGTACCTGGAGAATTTTCATTGGGAGATGCAGATAGTCAGACCTTAAGATTTATAAGATGACACCAACACCTCGAATTGTGCCCAGTTGCAATTAGCAACCAATGCAGATCTTTTGAAACAGAAATGATATGACTCCTTTGTCTTGCACCAATCAGCAGCCTAGTCACTATGTAGTGATTTCCTTATAGTCACAAGAATGGGAGAGGAAAGACAGACAATAATTCCAAGACTTATTCATAAAATGCTAATCTACAGTTTACCATTAAGTCCGAATGTAGTCAATGGCAGTGATGTTTATTTACATACGCCAGCCAGACTTTACTCATTTATTTTATTTTAGTCATAAAGCTGCTTTCCAAATTAGTTAACTGCAAATATTTTAAAAGAATCCATTTTAAACATGCAGCATTAACTAGGCAGCTTATCATGAAAGTGCTGCTTACGCTATTGAAGTGTTGGGATCAGATTGAGAAGATCTAGATTGAAAAACCTACACAGTTAAAAGAACAAAACCTCTCTGGGAAACGGTGCTAGTGTATCTTTCAACCTGGCCTCTGTAGTAAATGTGCAGAGAGAGTAAATCATGAAGAAGGAATCATGTATGTCAAACTCAGCTGCTTAGAAGAATAGCAATGGGTAGAAATGCTGTATGTTAAAAAAAAAAAAGTAAGACAAAACTAGCAATAAAACTATTGGTATCACCCCTTTACTCTGATAAAAGTAGAATGATCTAAACCAGTACACAGGATCATTTTTTTAAAAAGCCCTCTATAACTAATAATCATCTTAATACAATCTTTTGCTATTACCTAATAAACCCCATATTTAATACAATTTTATGTGGGGCAGGGGGTGTTGCTCTTCTATGTGGCAGACATAGACAAGATGTAATTCGACCATCCCAGAAAGCAGAAATACCCTGTGAGGATATATCACCCAGATTCTGCCGTCTTTCCTAAAGAGTCCGTTTTTCCTTTATTTACTGGATCACCAAACTAACAAATTTTGTAAGAAGCTGTGGTCTTCCTGTCTCTTGCGCAACAGGAGAACAATTCAAAAAAAGGGCTGCCCAAAGAATTAAGGATATAGAAGCACAAAATGATATAGCGATCCTTAGTAAGGTGGGTAACTTGAAATGGCTGAGTAAATACAAGCGTACTTTTCAAGTAGACAGCTGTTTGAAGTTACAACTGCCAAAACACCTTAAGGAGGTATTTACATGAGTGAGATTCGAACAGCTTGACACAATGGCCAGATATGGGAGATTCGATTCAATACCTTACAATGTCTCTGCATTTACGGAGCGGCAGAGGTAGAAGACCTGGCTCACATACTATTTGATTGTTGCCTGTGCAAGAGGGTGAGAGACAGGTACCTCGATCTATATACCAAACGAATGACTCATTGGGATCCCCATATCAAAACAACTTACCTTATGTGTGGCCAGACCTTGAAAATAACATTTAACGCAGCACAGTATTTAAACAAAATGGTTTGGTTGAGATCTGCATATGTGGGACTGATTGGGGTAGATTGCAAGGGTGACTCCAAGATATAATTTTATCGTATTTTATCTATATTTTAAATTACTGTACTCTATTTTAATTTCATTTTAGACTGTATTTTACTCCAATTTCATCTTAAGTCATATTTTACTCTAGTTCCATTTTAAACTGTATTTTATCAAATTTTATTTTAAATTGCTTTTATCAGATTTTGGTAATGATTTGTTGCTGGAATTTTGCACTTTGATATGGCCCAAGGGCTAATCGATAAAGATTTATTATTATTATTACTGATGAACATTTCAAATTTGGGCTGGATTTATGCACCACACTAAAACAGATGTTGAGAGTCAACAGAACCATTGTGAGCTGGTTTACATGTGATGCTAAGTTATAAACCATGCCTTCCACACTGCAGTTGTGGATATACACATTATAAACCATGATCAAATAAACAACATGATGGCATAACACAATACGAAAACCCAGACATCATATAGCTTAAGAACAAGTTTTTCTTCCTATATCCTATCATTGGGCATACTGCAACCATTCATCTAGTTTGCAATTTCTAAGGCATTCTTGGAAGTAAAGGTGATGTTGGAATCTGACTGCTCCTAATGAAAATATTTTTTTATTGTAAAAGTCATGTAGGGAAAGAAAGTTGTTGAGACTAAAATAGGTAGATATTGTGCAGGGGAAATGCATTGGAAGTCTATAATCTTACTTATTCAATGTCTCTGTTTTCTTCTAAGTTGCCAAGGAGTATATGGGAGGGATGTCAAGGTATATACTTGTTTATTTATCAAATTCCTATACCTCCCATATCACCTATGTGACTCTGGGTGATTTACAAATAAAAACCTACAATCAAAAACAAAGTTTAAAAAGAATGAAAGGAAAGTTTAAAAGTTTTTTAAAATTTAAAAAGCAGACAGAGCACTGGGTTGTATAACCTTGTATTTAGCAGACAGTTGGAAATAATAAATCCTGTATCCCTTCCCTACAGTTGATCCATTAAATTGCGCTAAAGTTGCCAAGATTACTAATAAGGTTGATCATGGGAAGGAACTACCTCCAGTAGTCAGATTATCAACATTGTTAAATTTCTTCTTTTCAGTAAAATTTAGTAGAACTTAAATGTGCCAATCTTTAGTTTTAGCATACCCACTAAATCTGTATAAAAAAGAAAAGCATAGTAAATCTGTATATAAATTGCTAGTAATTTGATTCATTTTATTGATATGCCTTATGGTAAACTATTTTTTTCGCTAAGGTCATAATCCCATTGATTCCAAATACTTAAAAATTATTCAACATTTTCTAAATCTTTGTTATATTTTTTAAGAAGATGGATACAGCCATGTTATAGAAGATTCTAATAGAGCTGTATATGAAGTATTTCTGTCTTTTATTTATTTATAAAATTGATATGCCATTCATCTTGTGGTGTGAGGTCACATATAAATCCCCACCCCCATCTTGGAGAAATGTCTATCTTGCTACATTTCATCTTTGATCAATGCAGGTCAATGAGATCAAAAGGAAGCCTCAGAACATCTCAGAAGATCGTCCTTTATTCCTTGGCCCATCTGGTCCTGAAAGGGCAGAAAGAAATATGTCATACAGTAAAGAGGTATGTGTCCATGGGGTCAAAGCACTCAATAAGAGGAACGCGGTCGTGCTAATTTGGAGTCTCAGTCTCATTCCTGTCTCACTTCTGAAAAAAATGCTCTTCTATTCACCCATGGAGCACAGCAACACCACTACAGGTAGTCCTCGAGTTATTAATGTAATGGAGCCTGCCCATTCCACTCGTAACTAGAAAACTCATAGAGTGAATTTAGTTCCTTTAGCGAGATCAGTCTCTTGCTTGTTAAAACACACGTGGCTTGTTAAGTAAACATTTCAGGATGGGGAAGGCCATGGAGGGCCTAGTGATGGAACAGGCCCCCAAGGCCTCCCTGACCCACTAAGATACCTCATGCTTCCCCCTCCTTTTCTGCCGCACAGGACTCACCTGGAAAAGGTCTGTCTTCTCTTTGCCGCAGTTTCTGCTGCTGCTCCGATCTGAGGCCAGGGGATGCGTCCACAGCCCCCTGCAGCCTGATCCGGGCACTGGAGGCCTGGAAATGGCATCCAGAACCCCGATCTATGGCTGTGGGGCAATTTTTCAGCCCCCAGCAGCCCAATCTGGGCTCCAGAAGCCTTTTCCAAGCCTCTGGAGCCCAGATCCAGGGCCACAGAACAATTGTGCAGCCCCCAGTGGCCTGATCCAGGCTCCGGAGGACTGGAAAAGACTCCAGAGCCCAGATCTATGGTCATGGAGCGATTTTTGCCCCCCTCCCCATGGCCCAATCCGGGCTCCGGAGGCCTTTTCCAAGCCTCCAGAGACCAATCCATGTCCACAGAGCGATTTTGCAGCCCTTCCGTGGCCCGATCCGGGCTCCAGAGACTTTTCCAAGCCTCCAGAGCCCGGATCCATGGCCACGGAGCGATTTTGCAGCCCCCCAGCGGCCTGATTCGGGCTCCGGAGGCCTGGAAAAGACTTCCAGAGCCCAGATCTATGGTCACGGAGTGATTTCCCCCCCCCCCCGCGGCCCGATCCAGGCTCCGGAGGCCTTTTCCAAGCCTCCAGAGCCTGGATCCATGGCCGCAGAGTGATTTTGCAGCCCCCCAGCGGTGGAGCCCAGATCAGCCACAGGGGGGTGGTATAAAATCATTCAGCGGCCATAGATCCGGGCAGCAGAGGCCTTTTCCAGGCCTCCGGAGCCCTGATCCAGCTTCTGGAGGCATGTCAAAGCATCCCCCAGCTTCAGTTTGGTTCTCTGTTGCAGAGAACAGAGGCCTAAAGAACCATGAGATCATGCAAGATCTGTAGTGTGAGATCTCACTCCATTGATCTCACGTCATCTTGCATTATTTTAGGCCTCCATTCTCTGCAAACACACCAAAGGCCTGGAGCAACCAAGAAAGCGAAGATTCTCCATCTTCGCAAGGTGAGTACTGAAGGCCAGGTGCCTAGGGAAACCCACAGCTGGGGCAGGGAGGGAGGGAATAACCCGGGTGACTGTTGCAGAGCCACTGCGGTCGCTCGTAGGGACGAATGACTGCTGTGGTGCTGCAATACTCGTAACTTCGGGAGTTGCTCGTAAGCACTAGGGGGCGCTCATCATGTAACTTTGAAGGAGTGTTAAGTGAATGCTCATAACTTGGGGATTACCTGTAATATATTTAATTTCTCTGAGCAAAAAAGTGAAGGTTGGGAGTACTCCCCCTTTTATTGTAAATCCCAAAACCTTTGAGAAAGCCACCACCAGTGTAGCATGACATGATAATAAAAATTATTTTTCAAAATTGCAGGGCCAGGATTCCATGGCCGGTGCATCCAGAGTAACAAATTTTGGTGAAGATAAAAGAAGGGTCTTGAACTCATTCTCCAACTTTCATGTGCATGATTCTGTATATAACCTCTTAAACCCAGAAAGAGACTTACTGGCATGTCCACCAGAAACTGTGCTAAAAAGCAGCAGTTCTTTTGATTTGTCCCAAGGAAGTCCTTACTGTCTTCTGGTCAAAACCTCAGATCAAATCGAAAACAAGCCTACAGATAGCAGAAGTAATTCCAGAGAACAACAGCCTTCCTTTCAAGGAAAGGGACAGAATGAACCCATCTATGCTGAGAGTTCAAAGAGGAAAAAGATGCAGCATAATAACACCAATACATTAAAGAGTGGCGTCTTGACAATTAGCCCAGGTAAAAATCAACAAGATGGAAGAGAGAAGACCCTCCATTTGACCTGCGAGAGGAATTTTCAAGATCCTGCTTTACAAAGAACAGCAACTATTACTCTGATGGCCCCACAAAAAGAAGATGACAGTCGAGCTTTTTTTCTTAGCAGCCCAGACTCAGCGGTTGGGGTACAGTGGCCATGTGTTAGCCCCACTATTAGCCCTGATACTGAGAAGTCACCATCTTTCTTTGAGCCTAGAGAGTTGCCACAAGAAAGATGTGATATGAAGTCAAGAGACAAAAGCCCAAAGGCTGAGTCGCCAGTGTCTAGCAAGAATATGATTGATAGGAGTCCTGCTATTCCTCCAAAGATGTCCAAAGGAAGCCCTCCTAGACTTGAAGAGTCTCTTCCACAATCAGTCAATTCTTCCATTAAAGCCAGTTCTTCCATTGCTGAAACCTGGGATACCAGCATGCCAAGGGACGGGACAGATGGCACTGTGACTGGGCCTTTGTCCTCCTTATGTTCCCAGATGAACAGCATCTCTCCAGATGAATCTAGCAGAGGTCTTCTGCCCTCAGGCTCTGAGAGAAGACCAAAATGCTACCATGTGTCCTGGCACAGGCCATGTAGGATTGAAGAAGAAGAGGAGGAAGAGCAAAGAAGTGCAGCGGAAATGGAGAATGAAATAACTAGTTCTCCAAGTTTTTCAGATTGTCTTCAGATGACACCATGTCCTGTTCAAGCAGTTGGAACTGGAGAAATGAGTCAATCAACAACTTTTGCTTTTGAGTTCCCTAAAGATAAGCCTGGACCTGAGGAAGTTGTAACTCCTCGGCTGCCTCCAAAGAAACCACCCAGGTAATTTTTTTTTTTAAGTTGCTTATAAATAATCAAAGATAGGTAGATAGGATAAAGGATAAATTCAGGATGTTCCCATGGTGATTCTCTCTTTTCCCCCATTTCTGCTTTCCAGTGGAAACATTTAGGTGCTTCCTAGGATTAAACTTTTGCGTGCATATAAGTGTGTGTGTGTATGTGTGTGTGTGTGTGTTCTTGAGCAGCAGCCTTCTATTTTGTAATGATTTCTATTTGAACCAGGGTTTCAGAAAACCATTAACTGCAACTTAATCGAAATGAAATTTTGCTAATGTGTTTTTAAATAGTTTCTGTATTTCAAAAACAAGTTGAAATCAACCCTAATTTTTTTTCTTCGAGTCTGAGACTTTTTTTAAAAAAAAACCCTGATAGATTAAAATAGCATTTCAGATGATTGAGCAGTGAATCAGTCATTTTTCCTGCAACGGGGTCTCTTCAAGTGCAAACAAAAGCACATTGCTGGTCAGAGGAAAACAGACACGTCTGAAAATGCTCATTCTTCTGACAAGAACTTCATTGTGTTGCTCTGATTAAGTTCACCCTGCTGAATGACTGTCTGTAGAAACCAAGAAGAAATTGTAAGGAAAGGCCTGTGACCATTTATTTGGAAAATCAGAAATTAACTATTGTTAAGGAGTATTTTTCCAAGAGAAAAAAAAATTAAAATCGAAGGGAGGGATGAGTTAGAGCAGGCTCCAATCTGCCGTTTTCCAGGCGTGTAGAACTAAAACCCCATCTCCCCAGTCAGCCTCTATGTTGATTAAGAATGATGGAAACTCTAACCTTGTGAAAGGAGGAAGCGGGGAGAGGATACTTACGGGACCGTCTTCTGCCACATACTTCCCTATGACCAGTGAGAGCGCACAGGGTCGGCCTCCTCCGAGTCCCGTCAGCGAAACAATGTCATCTGGCGGGTCCTAGGGGGAGGGCCTTCTCTGTTGTGGCGCCCACCCTCTGGAACCTACTGCCCCTTGAAGTCCGCGTTTCTCCCACCCTCCCGGCCTTCCGAAAGAATCTTAAAACCTATCTTTGCCAGCAGGCCTGGGGATGATTGTGGATTGCTGTTTGGATGTATGTGTGTTGGGTTTTTTTTATTTTTAAATATTTCTTTGATTTGGACTTAGACTGTGACCGATGTTTTATATATGTTGTAAGCCGCTCCGAGTCTGCGGAGAGGAGTGGCATATAAGTCCAAATAATAAATAAATAATAAATAAATAAATTGGGGAAAAGCAAAATTATAAAAGTATGGTCCTGCAGGTGGTTTAAACTTATGATGGACGTGAACAAGTGGTACTTATAAACTGGTGCTTGTATTTATGGCCACCGCGTGGTAATGATTTCAGATCCTCCCTGCCAGCTTCCCACAAGCAAAGTCAATGGGGAAGTTGGCAGGACGTTGCAAGGTACAGTAATGTAAGCACCTCATTTAATGACTCACACAACAGTCAGGACTGCCAGAGTGGCTGTTGCTAAGCAGCATGGTCACATGATTTGTTGACTGCATCGTTTTCTATTCTGATTAGCACTTGTGTGACCAAAGCGTACCTGTATGTACCGGTAGATACTTCTGTGAAATTAGGAGCCATGATTTCACTGAGCTCAGGTCAATGTCAATATCAACCCCGCTTTTGAGCTTTCCCTTCCCACACTAGAAAATTGGGATGTCTGCACCGAAAGGTTGCAATCAGGGTAGGACTTTTACTTTACTTTATTTTGACTTATATGCCGCCCTTCTCCTCAGACTCAGGGGGGCTCACAGCAAATAATACAAGTACAAAATATAAATTAGTTAAAATAATAATATACAATATAAAAAACAATAAAACTATACCCACTCATACGACATACAGTCCCAATCAAAGGCCCAGGGGCAGAGCGCAGCTCACAAGCCCCAAGCCTGTCTGCATAGATGTGTTTTTAAAAGTTTTCAGAAAGCTAGGAGGGAAGGAGCAGTACGAACCTCTGAGGGAAGTTGATTCCAGAGGGCTGGGGCAGCAACAGAGAAGGCCCTAGCCCTAGGTCCCCCCAGACGGCACTGTCTAACAGACGGGACCCGTAGGAGGCCAACCCTATGTGCCCTAACCGGTCGCTGGGATTTATGAGGCAGAAGACGGTCCCGCAAGTATCCTGGCCCATTGCCAGTTTTGGGGTTAAGAAATCCAGACAATAACTAGCTTGTAGCAAAGAGATAAGGAAAATTCAGTGCTCAAGTGGATATTTGCAGGCTGGATCTGGTAGCCCTACATCAGATCAATTAGATGGCCTCATCCATCTTACTATTGTTACTATCGGAACATAATATTGGAATATGATTATTACCTGTACCACATCAGTTGTTTGAAATGATTTGTTGACTTGGCTTACTGTTACATATGTATTCAACAAATCATGGTTGAGCCAACAAGGGCTTGGAAAACAACTTTATTATAACTGTATGTTGCTGCCTTTGAAAACATCTGGAACATTCAGAAATGAAGGAATTGCATTTCATAAGACAGTGCCTCCAACCTGAGAGAGCTGTAGTAGTTTCCAGTATTTTTTTTTCCAGTTCAGTTAAACTTTAATGACCTAGATCAGTGGCCAATGAAAATGCATCAGGATCTTTAGGCAGTGGTAGAAATCTTTGTGACTTGTAATAGGTTGTCAAAGGTTCATAACTCTTCAGCATTTAACATTAGTTTTACAATTGACTCCTGCAGAAGGAATTAAAATTGATCTTATTAGCTTGGTATTGGCCCATCTGTAATCTAAGAGTATAGATTTGAGACATCTTAGAGAAAACACTTTTTCATGGGGAAAAGATGGGCCCTGCTTCAGATGTTGGCTTGTGAACAGATAAAAGGGACTCATTAAATTAGCCCCATTACGTGTCACGGGAAAGCCGTTTGGCTGTTTATCTCAAAATGTAATTCAGGGAATGCTTAAATAAAATGGAATTAAAATTCCTATTTTTAGAGGCTGTGTTACTTCATTTTTAAACTCTTGAGCAGAGTGGCAGAAGGGATGAAGAGTTCTTTGTTTCAGTCAATAGTCAGCGATCAATTAACCTCATAAAACATAATCATCCTTTATCTGTTATGTAGAAGGAAAATGGATCTTTGTGTATCACTCAAATGTGCTGCAGGCAACACTGGAAAAGAAGTATAGAGTTGTCAGAAAAATGGAGTAATTTTTAGCACTTAAAGCCAGAACCGTTTTTGAAGAGGAAAATACAGAACAGCCATATAAAATTGCTTAGAAGAATGGAGAGAGGCAGGGAGCAGCTTGTAACCTACATGGTTAAACTCCTCTTCCATTTAGCCTTGCCGGTATGTCCAGTAGTGAAGGTTGATGGAACATCTGGAAGCATAAAACTCTGTTAGAAGCCACAGTCCCATTAAAATGATATCTCACACATTGTCTCATTGCAAAGATAATGCAATTACATAATTTGCAGCCGGCACATCTGTGACTGACACAAATTGCATGAGTGCATCATTTGTGCAATGATGTCATGAAGGCTTTGCTGTCATTTGCCCCCCCAGGATACCTACATCTGGAGTTATTGCTTACAATGCAGACCTTTTCTGCATCCAAATTCTGGCTTAAGAATCAAATTGTGCTGATATCCTAAATTAGAAAACATTAAGGCTGCAATGTATGAAAATAAATAAATAGAACTTGCTTACTCTTTCACACACACGGACACACAATATACATGATTGCATTGTGCATCTTTTCCTTGTGTGTAGTCTAATCATCAGTCATTTTTCTGTACTTTGAAGAAAGCTACTCCAGATGTTATCTCCCTCCTCGTTACATCTACAGAATACATGCTTTTACTTTTTGAAAAGATGTTTCATTTTTGCAAAAGGAAGCACTACCATTCAATTAAACATGGAATCTCCCCTCTTCAGTCTCTATTTTTAATTGAACCAGTTTAATATGCCAATTAGAACCCACTTTTTTTTTTTGCATTGTTCACTTAAGTTCTGGAACAGTATCCTTGATTCACTAACTAAATGCATGTTGTAGAAAAAGTGCAAATAAAAATTTGCACATTCAGATTTTAAAAAATATAAACCACTGTGGAAACTGGAGAGAACGCATTTCTGACTGAAAACAGATGGTCCTTGATTTATGACTGATCACTTAATGACCATTTGAAGTTCCAATGAAACACACACACACCCCAAAGCTACTTACAACCCAGTTCTGAAGTTCTGGTAGCTGCTGCCTCCCCCATGTTCATGTGGTTGCATTTTGGGTGCTCAGCAACTGGCCTGCATTTACGGCCGTTTGTTGTGTTCTGCAATTGCACAGCCACAATTTGTGACATTTTTGCTGGAAACTGGTGTTTTATTTCCAATTTCCAGCAAAAACCAGCCCTTAGCAAACAATGGGTTTGCTTAATGACTGCCACATTCACTTAGTAACCACCTCACAGAAGGTTATAAAATCACCAGTCACCTGACCATCGCAACTTACAACCGTAATTGCTAAGCTCAATTACCGTCGTGGATGGCGGATTGCCTGAATTGCACAATTGAGCCAGACTGATTCATCCAGCCTAGTTTGGCCTGTTCCCAGGGTGAGGGAGAGACCATGGAACGATCATAGAAAAGACTTTTCTTTTTTTCCTTCCTTGTTAGTCCCGATAGAAGATAACTTCTTATTCTTTAGCCCAGGAGGGGGGGGTTTGGCAAAGAATTGTACATGCTGCTTGATGGGACCCCCAATCTTGTCTCAATCCTTTTTCAGCCAAGCATATCTATGTTTTTCTCTGTAAAACTGATATTTTTTAACTTCATCGATTACCTTTTTAATTGGATAAAATTAAATATTGAAGACTTCATTTATATCTGACATGTCAAACTCGCGAGTCATGTGACGTTGCGTGATGTATCGGAGCTTTTTTCCCATTGCCAGCAATGGGGTGGGGGTGGTTTCCTGGTGACGCATCCGGCCCGTGGGCCGGCAGTTTGACACCCCTGATTTATAGATACTGAAAAAATGGTGCCAATGCAGGTTATTATTTCACACTTTCAATCTAGTGAACTCCATTGCTATTCTAAGACTAGCACAGGACTAATTTTTTGGATTGTTTACTCATTTGCACCTGTCAAGGACATTACTTCAAAGCTACCAAATGCCCCACTTCTTTCAAATATTACCTTTGACTAAAACCTTTGTCTTCACACAGAATATACATTATTTTGAATGTTGAGTAAGGCAAAAATGTCCCTCTGTGCCACTGATCAGGACAGCAAAATGCAGGAACAAAACAGAAAGAATTTATTACTTGGTTTCAGTATTTTTCAATAGATTCAATACTTCTGTGAACTGTGACTTCCTCAAAGATCAGAGTTTGGGACTGTTTCAGAATGTGTTTTGGGGGTGGGGGTGGGGGTTAGGTCTTCATTGTTGTACTGGCTCTAACACAGTGTTTCTCAACCTTGACAATTTTAAGGCATGTGGACTTCAACTCCCAAAATTCCACAGCCACCATTGCTGGCTGAGGAATTCTGGGAGTTGAAGTCCACATGCTTTAAAATTGTCAAGGTTGAGAAACACTGTTTAACAGAATAGCATTTGGTTCTCTTCTGCATTTAGAAGTTCAATCTGAAATTCAAAGAACATGCAAGTAAGATGTACTGCTTATGGTTGGAGACTGGAAAACCAAACTTGAAAATAGTAACTTGTAAAACTTATGACCTAGGAAATCCCATGATTGTTTTCATTGCTAGCACAATTTTCAGACAACCAGCAGATATCAGCAGATGGAGTTCCCAGAAATCCATTTAACTATATTTCGGGTAAAAAGAGGTGGAAGAGCTTGGTTGTAACAGCGAAGACGTAATCAGGCTCACTGTGGAACAGATCAAAAAATGCTCATGTGCGAGTTCCAAGTCAAACTAAAGCAAAAGAACAAAGCCAATCAGTTTCTACAGTATGGGAACCAGAGGAACTATGGAACAAAATCAAAGAAATCTTAAGGATGAATGTAAAGGGAGGCTGCCAAAGATCAAGAAAAAGAAGAAAACAAACTGGATGTCAGAACAGTTGATAGAAATTGCCGAGAAGAGAAGCCAATAAGAAAAATAGAGTATCCTTTTTTTTCCCCTGTCTCCTGAGCAAGATGTCTAAGCGAGGACGTGGTGGTTCGTCTGGTGCAAAATTTCGTATTTCACTTGGTCTTCCAGTGGGAGCTGTTATCAACTGTGCAGACAATACAGGAGCCAAGAATCTCTACATAATATCAGTTAAGGGAATTAAGGGGCGTCTGAATAGATTGGCAGCTGCAGGTGTGGGGGGACATGGTAATGGCTACTGTCAAGAAAGGCAAGCCAGAGCTGAGAAAGAAGGTGCATCCAGCAGTTGTGATTCGTCAGCGGAAATCATACAGGAGAAAAGATGGGGTATTCTTGTATTTTGAAGACAATGCAGGAGTGATTGTAAACAACAAGGGAGAAATGAAAGGCTCTGCTATCACAGGCCCTGTAGCCAAGGAGTGTGCAGATCTTTGGCCCAGAATTGCTTCCAATGCTGGCAATATCGCATAAATATATTTGTTTGTAAAAATCAAATAAAAATGATTGGCTCAAGAAAAAAAAAAGAAAAGAAAAATAGAGTATAAATTAAGTTCTCAGAAGGAACTTAACCAAGAAATTAAAAGAGATCAGAAGCAACATCATAATGACATCTGTAAAGGCAATGAAGATGAGAACAGAGGTAGAAAAACAAGGGATGTCTTTTGAAAGATCTCTAAACTAAACTCAAATTAATATGCAAAAAGATGCCAGTGGACAGAATCTGATTTCAAGAAGATCAAACAAATATAGAATATATTGAAATTAAAAAGTAGAGATGTCTAAATGCAAGCTGTCTTACAAGATATTCTAAGATAGCTTCACATTCACATATTCACATTCGCAAGAATCTTTAGTACTAGAAGATTAAGTTATATCAGAATTCCAATCAGTCACCAAGTCACAAGGCTACTCTGATTGATAAAAAATATCTATAAAAATATAGCAACCAACAGAAGAAGAAGCGACATTGCTGCTGTCTTATATTGGACAATCAAGAACCAAAAATACCAAAAAACTCAATATGTGTTGAATTGACTATAGAAAGACCTTTTATAGTGTTGATCACATCCACTTGTGGAATGTCCTTAGAAAAACAATAATCCTAGAACATTTCATTGCCCTCATGCAAAACCTGTACCCAGGGCAATAAGCCACAATCAGGCTGAACTAAGCATGGAAAATCCAAAGCACCAGATGGACCATGAACACACAGCCATTCAGTCTTGTGAAGATTAAGCCTATTCCTCCTCAACAATCTCCAGGCACTGAGATAAGATTTTGATGGCATCACTTGTTCTACAGAGGGTCAGGATGTATAGTTGGGTATCTTCAGCTGCTTGATGACAGCTGACCTCACATGGATGACCTCATCCAGCAGCTTCATGTATATATTAAAAAGAGGGGGCAAGAACTTTGAACCTGTGCCACGCGATACAAACCAGGGGCTTCTGACTCAGTCCCTCCTTTCCTATCAATTTGACTAGAACCAAATTCACTAGGCCTAGTGAAAAGAGTGGTACCACCTCACACCATGCCTCCCAATCTTCCAATCTCAATCTCCACAGTCAGATGGATATTGTTATCAATCATACTGAAAGCAACTAAGATCTCTAGGAGAACCAAGATGATTGCATCACCCCATCCTGGATTAATAGTTAATAGTTCTCAGCAAATGTTATTCAGTACTGTCTATGTCCAGCCTGAAAGCAAATGAAAAAGGTCCAAATAATCTTCCTCCCAGGCTGTCTGAAGTTGCAGCTTAACTATTGTCTCAACAACCTTCCTCAAAAAAGGTAGGCTGGAGACCAACCGGAAACTTTCCAAAACAGTTTATTTCCAGCAAATTGAACCACCTCCTCCTCAAACATGAATTTATCACTGGGTATATCCAATCATAAATAAACTCTCAGGAGGACTTAACCAGCCAGTAAAAAAGTGCATCAAACAAACATGCTGATTAACACTGGCCATTTCTTTAGGATCTACAGCAGTGTTTCTCAACCTTGACAATTTTAAGACATGTGGACTTCAACTCCCAGAATTCCACAGCCAGCAATGCTGGCTGTGGAATTCTGGGGGTTGAAGTCCACATGCCTTAAAATTGTCAAGGTTGAGAAACACTGATCTACAGGATCAAACCCAATGTATTTTAAAGTGCTCTTGTGACCTCTCTCTTCCCACCACTGAGAGCTCTCATATTTTCTAAGTTGACAAAAAAAAATATCCGAGCTGTGTTCTCCAAGCAGCAATGCTTTCATACATCACTTTTATTCCTATTCAGAAAATGCATTTTACATAAAGCATAACACAATGGGAATAAATGGAACTCTTCCACAATGACTTCCTGCAATCAGTGCTGCCGTGCTTTGCAAAGGCAGCTAGCTTGCTTATGAAAAGGATTTCCAGTCCTGAAATGATGTCATTGAATAGTGATATTCTTTTGACGAAATTAGTTATTGTCAGGTTTTTCTGAACCGAAGTTAGGTCTTCTGATTTTATACCATTTGATGATGGGAGAGAAAGGGTATTGTTGAGTACCAATAGTACTCTGATGGTTTCTGCTATTTATCCAGCTATTTGGTTTAGTTCTGTTGGGTTTTGTTGGTATTACTTTTTATATTGTATGTTCATGTTTATTGTGGCTTTTCACATTCACATCTTCTCTGGATGGAAAAGATAAGTTAATCATACTGTGCAGGTAAATGCTAATAAATTTTAAAAGGTAAAACTCAGTAGTCCTTGGCAGTACAAAAGATTAGCAAACAGAGTAGAATAATTCCTGAATAAACATACATATGACTGGATTGTTACTGTGCTCGTTTTTGAAAAATCAGAATCAGATGGACATGGATTTAAATTTATGGCATATGTTGAATGTTTAGGCAAACTAGTTATTGTATAACTAAAGCACATGTATGGACTTTTATATTTTAACATAAAATATAAAAATCTTAACAGGCCTATGCTTACCGAATATTTTAATAACAAAATATTGGAGATGAATAGATCTTAACAAGAGTTAATAGACCAGTCCTTTTAAAAAAGAAATTAATTGTGAGGTTCTTGAGTTTTACCTTCTTATGTTTGAAATGTCTGAATCAACTTCAAGCAATAAACTATGTTTACTCCAAGAGTTCCACTTTGAAGACATGTCATCATGCTTGTTTATATATCTTGACTTGTTCCAGCCATGGCTTGCAATGACAGACTTTGACTCCACATGCTATGCAAGAGGAATATGTGGGGCAACTAGAGACAAGAAATCCTATAGCGGGGTTCTCAACCTTGGCAACTTTAAGACTTGTGGACTTCAACTCCCAGAATTCCTCAGCCAGCAAAGCAAAGCTGGCTGAGGAATTCTGGGAATTGAAGTCCACAAGTCTTAAAGTTGCCAAGGTTGAGAACCCCTGTCCTATAGACTAAGAGAGTCTCAATCTTCTTCTTTTGCCAGGCAACAAAATCTGCTCCTATCCAACATATCCCTGACCAGTCTTTGCCCCCAAGCTTACCTGTTGAGCTTTATTGCTCTTTAAAAGAAGGAGAATTTTAAAAACATTTCTATAAAAAGGGGGTTTTATAGCAACTGGAAAGCCCAACCAAACCTTTAGTGTGCTACCCTGTTCGTAACACCTCTAGGGAGGGCTGGTCAATTACTTCTAAGAAGGAACAAAGGATTCCTTTTTTACACTAAAGTGTTGCATTCTTGGTGGACAGAAACCTTTCTGGGATTGAATACATTCCCAAGGGTTTACAAGTGAGAATTAAAACAGCAAGAGTTTTAAAAGGTGACTTGAGATCCATCTTTGCTTGTTGAATGAGACTGTAGGAATAGCTGAGGATGCAGGTCTCTGTACATAGTCAAGAAGTTTGGGCTGAGAAAACACAGATTCTACTCCATCCTCAGCCACAGAAGCTCATTAGGTGACTTTGAGCCATCATCCCTCTCTTGGTCCACCTGCCCCACAGGGTTGTTGTTCGGGGGGGGAGGGAAAAGTATACATTTTCTCTTTAAGGGAGGGTGGAAGGAAGGAAGGAAGGAAGGAAGGAAGGAAGGAAGGAAGGAAGGAAGGAAGGAAGGAATTCACCACTAATTGTGCCATCCCAGCTCCACTCCAGCCTGCCAAAGAATAAAGTGAGTAGTGAACTTAGGCCAGTCACTTTCTTTCAGTCCTAAAAAGAAGGCAATGGCAAACCACTTCGGGGGGGGAGAAAATTGCAGGGATTTATTTGTCCAGGCCATCTCCAAAAATCAGACAAAATTGAACAGAAAAAAAAAACCTAGCTCAGAGTTATACGATAATCCCTAAACTATCATCTATCCAGAGATTGACAAATTTAGTACTTGTTCATGTTTATAAATATACCACCACACCTTCATCTGTCTATTTCTTTTTATGTTGTGTTGCAGTGAGAGGCCACTTTGTTTGTATGTGCTACATCTTGAACAAAATAGGGTCAAGAGAAATAAACAGACACAAACTGAAGCAAATCTAGCAAAATCAAGGGGCTCTCAAACAGACCTAGTATAATTCTTCAAAAGTAACATATCTATTGCATACGTTTACCGTATTTTTGTGACATGTTTCCCCCCAAAATTCTAGGCGTCATCTACAAACAACAAAAAATGGTGAACTGGAGCAGTTGAACAGTGATTCTACCGAGAGCCTCAGGGGATCAACAGCCAGCTTGAATTTGGATACAAATGCACTCAGCAGTGGAGGTAGCTAAATTTTATGTACCAGTGTGGAATTGTGATGATGATGTAAGAAACATATTCTACAATACTTTGCACTTCTTCAGTTGATCCAAAAGCAATCTTGTCCTTTACATTCAGCTTGCCACTTCTCCAAGGAATCTCTAGAGCAATCTTCTTGGGAGGACAAGAAGAGAAAACCATATGCTTATGGTGATTTATAAAGCTTGTTCCTTCACAAGTCAGGGAGGTATTACAGCAGGGGTCTTCAAACTTGGCAACTTTAAGACTTGTGGACTTCAACTGGCTGGCTGGCTAATTCTGGGAGTTGAAATCCACAAGTCTTAAAGTTGCCAAGTTTAAAGACTCCTATTATTACAGGGATGCAAGAACACCAGTAAGTAGTGAAGGAATAATACAGCTTATTCATTCGTTCATTCATCTGGAATATTTACATCAGCAGTCCCCAACCTTTCCAGCTTTGTAGACTGGCAGCGGTGGCAGCAGGGCGGAGGGGATGGTTTCATGCGTGCAACCTGATCCCAAGCGTGCGCAAATGGAGCTTTGCATGGTCGCCTGTTGCTTGCACGACCCAGTTTCCAATGGACCGTGGACCAGTAGAGGTCCAGAGCCCAGGGTTGGGGGCCACTGATTTACATGATCACCCAAGTCAAACAACAAAATTCTAGCTCGCAAAATCATTTAGCAAAAATACAAAAGGAAATGAATGCCCACCACTACAGCAGGCTAGAACAATTAAAAGCCAATTGGGACTAAAATACATTATAGCTCACCAATTAGGAATTCTGCTCATCCTGATCTAAGAATCTAGGAAAACGTCCAGATCTTAGCTACCTTTCTAAAGAGCTGCAGAATTAGGAACCAAGAGGGACACTATTCAAAAGACACCACCGACCCCCTGAAAAAATGCAGTGCTTTTTTCTTCCACAGCTAAAAGTAAATTCTGCTTTCTATACTTCTTGGTATATATTGCTATGAGGTGCAAAAAAGTTTTCTAGAGTGCTTGTGCAGAGTGCCAGTAATGGAGTTATTCAATTTCTTTGTTGCCTTCTGCAAATTGAAATGCACCAAGTAGAGATGCTGCAGGGAAGAAGAGTATCGATAGGCAAGCAAGGTGCCCTTTAGGAAAAAAATTATCCAGCCTTGTTTTTTCATTGAGGAATTTATAAGAAGCTTCTGAAGACCCGCTAGCATACACCGTAAACATAGCATGAAAGTCAGAATAGGAAAATACATTTTCCCAACTTAAGAAGAAATTGCCTAATTACCCAAAGTAGAGCAAACTACAGAACTCTCTGTCGCCGTTTGAAATAAAATATTCATTCATTCATTTATTTGTCATATTTATACAGCTGTTCATCTCACAATCAAGTGACTCTTGATATAACTGTAATTAGTCTTTCCCAAACAGATGAGACAGCTTGCTATGTCACTACATGATTTTCTGCGTTGTACTTGCAAATCAATACATAATGCAAAACTAGAAAAAGCAAGCGTATTCCTCACTTGTGAATTTAATTTTTGAAGGGGAATGCATCTTAATTCCAGAAATTTAAGGGAAAAATATTATCGTTAAAAAAAGGCATGTTTCAGCCAACATTGGTTTTTCAGTATGTAATGCTGAGCAGACATGCTTTTTACTAGGCTGTCATATGGCTGACTTTCTGCTTAAATGTTTACCTTGTTCCAGCTTCATTTCTATAGGGCAGTCAGCAGTGCTTGCCTATATGACAAAATGTCAATGATCTTCAAAACACTACATGGCATTGACTTCTACCTTTCAATAGTGTTTCTTTATTATACTTAGTGATTCATTTCCCATATTAGTCAGTTTATTACAATCCTAGACCAGTACACCCATATGAATACAAACATGAGTTATATTTAGTTTCCAGTATAGAATTTGTTGGAAATGTACTTTGAACTCCACACAAAAACTCAAATTTTAAGGTGGTTGTTGCTACTAGTTTGGTTTGAAAATATATTTCCCCACCTTCTCCAAAATTTTCTCCCCAAAAATGAAATGTGAGAGATAAAGCAACAGTTGTCCAAAATGACTGAATCAAGAAAAAATCCCATCAAGAAGGGTTGCACCACTGCCTTCTTCAAAGCAGATGGCACAGCCCCCTTCCTCAAAAAAATGTTAACCATTTCCCAAATCTAGTCATACAGAGTGAGTTTAACCACCTTTACTAACCAAATAGGTCTAGATCTAGTCTATGAGTGGCAGAACTTATATTACAGAGAGCCGTATCTAAATCCTTGGCCTCCACAGGCCCCACACATAAATACTTGAACAGCCTGTCAATCTAAGTGATCTTGCTCTATTAATTTCATTTCTTCTTCCACAAAAAATAATCTTGCTAGAAGCATTATATGCTCATGATATGTTCACCATAGATGGAGAAATAGGCTTTATGGAGCACTGGGATGATGATGATGATGATGATGATGATGATGATGATGATGATGATGATGATGATGTAGTACCAATAGTAATAGGCACCTGGAGCACCATTTGAACACCATTGGCATTGACAAATTTGCCATTAGTCAATTGCAAAAGGCAGCCTTACTAGGAACTGCTTCCATCCTGCGACGATATCTGTAATACCATCAAACATCCACATCTGCCTATCCCAGGTCCTTGGTAAGGACTCGATAAGTAGACAAAAATGCCAAATTCAGTCTGAATATCTGGCTGACTGTGCGATGATTAATAATAATAATAATGATGATAATAATAATAATAGAGTTGGAAGGTTGGAGGTCATCTAGTCCAACCCCCTGCTCAGGCAGGAAACCCTATACCAGTTCAGACAAATGGCTGTCCAGTGTTGGAGCATTCATAACTTCTGGAGGCAGGTTGTTCCACTGGTTAATTGTTCTAACTGTCAGGAAATTTCTCTTTAGTTGGTTGGTTAATAGCTAATAGTTAATAGTTCTGTCACAAAATGCAATATTATCTACCTATTTCCCCCAAAGTCAGAGGATAGAGTCAAAGGGTATGGGATATAGTTACAAGCTGACATGAGGATCAGCAGCAAGAGCAAAAAATGTAAGATCATTTTTGTCTGTTTCGCTGAAGTATAAAGAAACTGCTGACAGCATTATGATTTCAAAAATCAAGTGACCCAACTTTGGGGGGAAATGGAATATACCACAGACCTGTGCTGTCCAGATCATGTGCTACGTCTATAAAATGTGACAGAAACACATAGTCCAGTCTGTGACTAATTTTGTCATATACAAAGTGAATTGAGCCCTGGGTCCATTACTGTTGTTGTCTTCTGATAATCCAGTCGGGTGCCTAGAAAAGCTTTGCTGCAGCAGGGATCAACGGTAGTGATTGCTGAACAACCATTGTCAGTGATATTGATACAAGGGAAGTCATTTGTTCTCATACCATCTTTATTTGGTAATAAAAATATTCTCAGTAAAATAATTCTGTTCTTTGCTTCTGCGTTTCCTTTTTAGATAGAACTCGATACTAGACTCATGCTGTAAAATGTCTTTATCCACGCTGCCATGATTTTCTGTCTTAAAGTCAGTTTACTTGTCTCTGTGTGTTTTAGGAGAATTGTGCAAAACGAGTCTTCATTCCTCCACCCATCCTGAAAAACCTACCTTGCCTTCTTCCGTTCACTTTTCTGCATGTTTGACTGAAAACACGGCGCCATGCAAAACTGGGGAGCCACCCCCTCTGCCCCAAAAGAAAACTGTCAGCAGAGCTCTTTCATCACCCGATGGATTTTACTGGGGCTCATCCTCTCCGTCCAAAGCAGCGGTCTTCCCGAGCTTCAAGCTGAACTCCAGTCAATCAGAAAGTAACGTCTATATCCAAGAAAAATCTCTCTTTTGCTCTAACTTGGGAATTAACCATCATACAATTTCGTCTTCTGAGTCTCTGGGAAAAAACTTCATAGGGTCCACCGCTACTCCGTTCCCAAGTTCTGCTAAGAACAGCAGCCTGTTTCCATCTCGTTCTTCCTCACAGCACAGCATATCCATCCAGGTCTCCTCAAGTTCTAGCCTTCATCTCCACAACCTCTTCAGCAACATCAACAGCAAAGAAGGCATCTATACTAAGTTGGGAGGACTCTATGCAGAATCCTTGCGCCGCCTGGTCTCAAAATGTGAAGATTATTTTATGCATGATCAAAGAAGTGAGCTGCGTTTCAGTGAGAACTACTGGCCTTTCTTCAAACTTACGTGCAACAAGCCGTGCTGTAATGCGGGAGATGCGGTATATTTCTGTGCAACGTGTGCCAAGGATCCTTCCAGCACTTACGCCGTGAAAGTAAGTAGTTGAAGAATACCATTTTGAAATGTAGGAGTGGGAAACATTTCTTATGCCCGATGCCCCCATCCAGGAAATGTATCCAGCCAAGAGTTCAGCTAAAGCCTGAGCCAAGAAGGAGCAGGTGCTCCCATCCTGCAAAGTCCTTTTTGTCTTTGCAACACTTCAAATAACTAGACGAGGAGACCACTCTCCAGAAGCAATGCAAAGGTCCAGAGAGCAGGTAAACTTAGAACTAAGGAGAAATTTCCTAACAGTGAGAACAATTAACCAGTGAAAGGGCTTGCCTTCAGAAGTTGTGGGTGCTCAATCACTGGAGGCTTTTAAAAAGAGATTGAAAGCCACTTGTCTGAAATAGCATAAGGTCTCCTGCTTGAGCAGGACGTTGGATTAGAACCGTGGTGGCGAACCTGTGGCATTCAGAGCCCTCTCTGTGGGCACATGTACCATCGCCCCAGTCCTAGGCCTTCAGCTTTAGGCCTCCATCGCCATGTGCAAAAAAAAAAAAAGGTTCAATCAATCAATTTCAACTTCTTGCAGGGAAAACAAAAGATCCCACAAAGTTGGAATTGATTGATTGAACTTTTTAGTCCCACCCAGTCTGCCGTTACCACCGCAGCCACGCCCACCCAACTGGCCACACCCACCCAATTGGCTACACCCACTCAATGGGTCATGCCCACCCAGCACCCAAAGATATATAAGTGGGTTTTGGGTTGCAGTTTGGGCACCCAGTCTCTAAAAGATTCGCCATCAGTGGACTAGAACACCTCCAAGGTCTCTTCCAACTCTGTTATTCTGTTATCTTTTTTTTTTTTAAATATATTTTATTGGTTTTTTTTTAATTTTTACAGAAAAAAGAAACTACTCAAATCAAATCATAGTGTTAAAATAAACAATCATCCATAAACAAAACATAAATACATTTTTCAATACATCAAATACCAATAGCTCAACTGAAAATAATCATGCCAAACAATTAACATTACTGCCCGGTACCCCCACCACCACATCCCCCTAACCCTATCCTTCCCCCCTCACATACCAACTAGCTACCTACTTTCCTCCCTCCTTCTCTTCTCTATACCCACCTATCCCTACTCATCCCCCCTCTTGCCATCCTTCTTTCTACTTCCTTTCTACTTCCCTCCATCCTTCTCTATCTCCATCCTACTCTTCCCCCTACTTATCAACTTCCACTTACATCAGCCTTCACTCCTCCTTCCTCTTTCCATCAGATGTGGTGCCCAGAGGCCACCCGAGCAACCCCTTAATGAAAGTAATTACATATTCTTACATCAACCCCAATTACAGTTGAGAAAACATCATATATAAAATTATAAACCCTCCCTAACCCTCCCCCCCCCCGACTTCCCAGAGTGAGTACAGGGTAAAACAAAAGAAAACCCACTACATCAAACAAAATTATTATATAATCCTAACAAGAATTTTAAACTATATACTATATGCAATCTCTAAATCAATTCAATCCATTAGACAAAACAAACAAATCATCTTGTTAAGAATAATAATTTTCATTTACATATCTAAACCATCAATCTAAGTCAAACCTTAAATCACTTCAATCCATTGAGAGGTTATATAAAATCACCCAAACAATCAAGTTTTATATACATCTTCCAGTAATCAACCTCTTTCAAACCATTAAACATCAAAAAAAATCATCTTTTTAGAAAAATAAACAAATAATATCAATAAACCCCTCAATTCAAACAAAAAGAAAAAGAAAAAATTTTTTTGTTCTTAATCAATTTAATATATCTTCTATTAAACATCCTCTCTTACATCTTACTTATAAAATTGGTCTTTGATTCAGCCCATAGTCTTAGATTAGCCTTAATTCCTTTCATTTAATTATAAGTTTCATTTCTTCAATCGACTTCTGGGCTTTCTCATCTGTCAAATAAACCTCCATAACCAATACAGTCTATTTTATTCCATTTCTAACTTACATTCCTTCAACTTTATCCAATCAGATAATGCTTATCTATCCCATCAATCAATCAATCAATCTAATATCAAACCTAGATCATTTCAAAGCAAATACATTCTTCATCAATTTAATTATATCCATTAATCATCTTCTCTTATATCTTACTCATAATCTTAGTCCTTAATTCAGTCCATAATTTTAAATTACCCATAGCTCCTTACATACAATTTTAAATTTCATTCCTTCAATCGAATTCTAGGTTTTTTTTTCAACCAGGTAAACCTCCATAACGAGGCCTCCCTTCCAAATAATAAGTCTCTCTTCTTTACTTCTTCAGCCCCATAAGTAAATTGCTTCTTAAACTGAATCAATGTCTCTTTTTTCTCAATTAAATCCTCTTCTTGCTGCTTATCTAAAAGGAATAGCCATCCCTTCCTTTCTTGAAACAAATCCTCTTCCTCTCCATAGATGAACTGTTTATCAAGCAAGATCCATTTCCCTTTATTCTCTTTATTCTCAGTACTATCTTCTTCTTTTTCTTGTTCTTCTTCTAATTTAGATTGTATTATAAAATGTTCATCAGTCGATTGTAAATCAGTTTCCTTTGGAAGAAAGAATCTAGTTAATTGTTCTTGTTCTTCTTCTTTAGATTGTATTATAAAATGTTCAGCAGTCGATTGTAGATCAATTTCATTTGGAAAAAAGAATCTGGTTAATATTTCTGTAATAGTCTCTTTCAATATTGCTTTAAACTCTTGCTTAAAACTCTTCACTATTTCAAGCCTTTCTTCATGAAATTTATCAATACAGTCCAAAATAGGTTTAACATTTGAATGTAAATTCCACTCCATTTTAAATTTAAAACAATCACTCTGGCTGTAAATCAATTCCTACAGCCATCTCTCTGGCTTCACTTACGAGAACAAGAAGAGAGAAAAAAGTAAAGAATTCACTTTCACTTTCCAGCACTTTCCTCTAACAATGAAAGCAGTGAAAGCTATACGCCATTTTGAAAGCATTATGTTGATTGTAGAAGTTAGAAATATATAGCCAGAAAAACAATAAAAAAATACTTGCAATCCATTAAGAACTCCTGTATTCACTCAGTCTGCTTACAGTCTCTCCTGTGTTGTAATTTTTATAAGCAGAAGCGGTCGTGGCGTCTTTCTCTGTCTGATGACAGAAGCGTCTCTGGGCAGGAGCGTCCTCCGGAGCTTTAGGGAGCTCACACTCTTGATCCCTGAAAACTTTTTTTTCCAGGGATTTAAGAGGAGCTCAACCCTGCTCCCGATGCTCTACACCTCTCCTTTGCCCGAAGAGGGGATTTTTCACCGCAAAAAACAGCTGGTGTGCGCTGTTTTTTGCGGCTTTACAAGCCCAGAGAACGGAGCCTCACAGAGGAGACTCTAGTGGCGCCGGCGGAGCCACCGGAAGTCCTCTTTTATTCTGTTATCTTGAGGTCTGCATAACGATAAAAAAAAGTTCCACCTAGGTGGAAATTCTCCTCCGTTGCAGTGGCTTTTATCTGGTCTCTTGCTGCTAGGAAAAGACATCTATCATTAGTCTGGACACTTTATTAGCTCTTAAATGTATCTCCTAAAGCAGTAGTGGTGAACCTATGGCACGGGTGCCAGAGGCAGCACTCAGAGCCCTCTCTGTGGGCATGCGCACCGTCGCCCCAGTCCTAGGCCTTCAGCTTGGTTTTATAAAACCTTTTCGCTTTAGGCCTCCGCCGCCGTGTGCAAAACAAAAGGTTCAATCAATCAGTCAATTTCAACTTCTCGCGGGGAAAAAAAGATCTTGCAAAGTTGGAACTGATTGGTTGAACTTTTTAGTCCACCCAGTCTGCTGTTACCACCGCAGCCATGCCCACCCAATGGGCCACCCAATGAGTCACGCCCATCCAATTGGCCATGCCCAACCGGCACCCAACGATGCATAAGTGGGTTTTGGGTTGCAGTTTGGGCACTCAGTCTCTAAAAGGTTCACCATCACTGTCCTAAAGTCATTGTTGAGTGGCTTTGCTTGAGGTGAAATATTGGCTGATCATGAGAACTTGAGAAAAGCACCCATTTCTTTTGCTTTGTCTTGCTTTGCCTGTGTAATTGCTCAAGGAATTTTCACTAGTCTGATTTAAATGCTCAAATCAGTTAGTCTCTTTCAAAATTCCTCAAATATATGGCCTGAAAGAAAGCTCCAGGTTTGCTGGAACATAGGGTCAAACAAATATACTATAAACTTTTTTTTTGCTTTTATTGTTCTGATCAAAATGTTTTTGGGCTTCAGTTTGAGGTCTTTTGGGAGATTTTACCTGGATGAGACAATTCTCTTCAAATGAAAAAAATTCAGGGGCGAATAGCAGCTAGCAGGATTTAAGCCCATTGAGAAACCAATGTGGATTAAAAAGGTGAGCTTCAAGAAAAACAGCCAGGGAACAAGTACAAAATGCCAAGTCAGAACAAATAGAAATTTGGGGGAAAAAATCTCTCTCTGACACTGTCATCAAAAAAGGAGAATTTCTGGGCTTCTGCCAGTGTGCTTGGCACCAATAGTTCTCTTTCTTTTAACAGGGAAGTTAAGTGTCTGGAGTTAGGCCAAGAGGGTGTGTAGCTGGGATTGTTGTCCTGGCACCCCTTTTAGTGCCAGGAGAGCAGAACAATTAGGAGGTGAGTCTTGACCCTTCTAACATCATTTGAGCACAAACTGGTGCCAAGAACTTCATGAGGCCCTGAATTCCTGTGATTCATGAGAATCCTTCATGGGTGCAAATGACTCATCCTTTCCAAGACATTTGGCCATGTAGGGCAGGACTTCCAGAGTCTTCCTGTGTTCAAACCCACCAGAGCTTCCCTGGCAGTTGCCACCTTCGTTCTGGCTTTTGGTTCTGTAAGTTTTTAAATTCTTCAAAATGAAAAAGGTCTTCTGCAGTCAGGACATAAGCCTAAGACTGAAAATCAGGCTTGTCAGATGCTATATTTTTTCTATCCTGCTCTATGGAGTAGAGAGTTGGTCTCTGACAGAAGGCCACCTGAAGAGACTAGAACAGCGGTTCTCAACCTTTTGCACAGTGCGACCCTGGCCCGCATCGCGCAAAAAAAATGGTGGGCCCGCACCGCGCATGCGCGGCGCAACGGCCCACATCGCGATAGGAAAAAAATGGCCGACCAAAAAAAATGGCGGACTGCGATGCTTGGCGACCCCCGTGAAATGGTCGTTCGACCCCAAATGGGGTCGCGACCCACAGGTTGAGAACCGCTGGACTAGAAGCATTTGAAATACTTCTAGAAATACGGCTGTTACGTATAAGCTGGGTTGACAAGATCAGAAATGAGGAGGTGATAAGCCGCCTGGGAAAGCCAAGGGAAATTATCAAAACAATTAAAAAAACGAAAATTAGAATATTTCAGACATGTGATGCGACACCCAGAAAAATACGGCATACTCCATTTAATCCTCCAGGGAAAGATTGAAGGCAAACGAGGTCCAGGCAGAAGAAGAACATCGTGGCTTCAAAATCTAAGGGACTGGTTTGGACAAAACTCAGCAGCACTTTTTTGTGCGGCTGCTGATAAAAACAGGATCATCAACATGATTGCCAACGTCCGATAACGGATATGGCACAAGAAGAAGAAGTTTTTAAAGGATGCCCTGGCATAACTGCACACCCTTAAGGAAAAAATGCCAGCATCCTTGCACTTCCAAAAGAAAAAAAAAGATATTTTCAAATTATTTCAGTCACATAATTTTGATTGTTGCTTCCTGCTCTTGGTTCAAGATACGGTTACATCTTTTCAATCCAAGGAGGCTGGAGATGGTCTTAGTCGCTTTAAAAAAGAAGTCAAGAAGCTGTATTACTTTAGTTCCGCTGATCCCTTTGCCTTTTGTGAATTGTGGCCTTAATTTTCAATGCTGTGCACGAAGTGTTGTCTGCATGGATGCCAGTTTCACAAAAGGAAAGGGCTTGCTTTCCTGTCAGTCAAGCAATCACACAGCATGTATTCACAATGAGAGTTTAAAAACAGAGTACGCTATTGCCAGGAAAGGAAATAAGCCTTTTTTTGTGTTCATGGCAAACCACACGTGTTTGTGCCTATGTTACAAAATGTGTCTTTATTGTCTCAGGCCAGCACTGTAGCATTATAAGGCCAAGCCCAGAAAACTAAGATCTAAGTTAGGCTGCTGTGCACTACCTCGTCGTGGGAAAATTTAGTTAAACGGTTTGGGACAATTCTTTCAGTTTTCACTGCTGAAATATTTGATTGATGGATATATTTCAAGACAGGATACTTACGGGACCGTCTTCTGCCACATACTTCCCTACGACCGGTGAGAGCACACAGGGTCGGCCTCCTCCGGGTCCCGTCAGCGAAACAATGTCGGCTGGCGGGCCCTAGGGGGAGGGCTTTCTCTGTTGTGGTGCCCGCCCTCTGGAACCAACTGCCTCCTGAAGTCCGCGTTTCTCCCACGCTCCTGGCCTTCCGTAAAAACCTTAAAACTTACCTCTGCCGGCAGGCCTGGGGATGATTGTGGATTGAATGGTGAACATGAATGGGTGTTAGTTTGTTTTTAGATATTTTTGTTTGGACTTGTATTGAAATTTGATGTTTTATATACATGTTGTTAGCCGCTCCGAGTCTCTGGAGAGGAGCGGCATACAAGCCCAAATTAAATAAATAAATAGTCACTGAGCGAAATAATTTTCACATATGCATCTCTTACGTTGCAAAAATCTGGAGCATTTCACATAATATCCAAACTCCTCTTTTTTTTCCTTTCTGCTATTTGCAAGAGGTGGGTGGGATAGCCTTGCATAATTTGGGGCTTTTAGCATACAGTGCAAGAAGAACCACAATCTTCATCTGTATTTTTTTAATCCAAGTTAATAATGAGACAGGTTCTTTGGATAAATTGTAATCCAGGAAGAGATATAAAGAAACCCTCCTTTTAAAAGAGATGTTGTAGTGTAATAGATTTATTAGATTATATTCCTAAAGTTTTAGATCCTGGTATGTGTGTGTGTGTGTGTGTGTGTGTGTCTGCTTGAAATAAAACAATAAATTAATTTATATTTTACTTATGGGAGTCCAATAAAAATGGAGTAATTAATAATAATAATTTTCAGTAATATTAATTGTACTAGCAATAACAACAATATAAGAGTATCAATGTGTATACACGTTTTTCCCTGTTCAGTTGTGTCTAATTCTTGGAGACTGACTGAACAAGTTCCTGCAGTTTTCTTGGCAAGACTTTTCAGAAGTGGTCTGCCATTGGCTGCTTCCTAGAGACGAGAGAGCGTGATTGGCCCAAGGTCACGAGCTGGCTTTGGGTCCAAGGCAGGACTAAAACTCACGGTCTTCCAGTTTTTAACCGGATGCCATCACCACTACAGAAAACTGTTCTTTACACTTTACAGAGTATCATAAGGGAAAAAATTAGTTTTGGAGACTACTTGTCTCCATTTAGATTAGATTTACAGAAAGGGAAGGGGGGGATGAGAAAATCCTAAGAGAGTAAGCCAGTACCAGTGGGTTCACATGTAAATTACTCAGTAGAAGTCAATATGAAAACCAGGAGACTTCCTCCAGTTCTGATCCTTCCTTACCTTCTGCTCAATCTTAGCGACCTATCATTGATATTTAGCACTGATTGGCAGCTCACACTCTAAAGGTATTTGGAATTCAATTTATGTCAGACCCAGAAACCATGACACAGAAGCTAAAAGCTTTTGTAGTCTAAAATATCTGAATATTTTGTAGTCTAAAATATCTGAAATTGCTCTTTAGTTCAAAACATCTCTAGATGCCTTCTTCGTGACTCAGCTGCTTTCCCACTCAGCTGCTTGGATATCTCTTTGCTTGCTAATTGCTTTAGGGAATATCTTTGTCTCTGTATCCATTTCTTTGTCTCCTAATCAGTTTCCAGATGTTAGTGACATTTTCAATCAATCTTTGCCTGTGCTTTTTCCTCACAGATATGTACATACCAAGACGTTAAAGCTGCAGCATCCTGTATTAGCCCTTCCATTCCCGTTCACTTCAATATCCAACAGGACTGTGGGCATTTTGTAGCCACTGTGCCCTCCAGCATGGTGAAAAATGCTTCCGTGGACAGCCAGTGTCCTTCCCACTCTGCCACTGAGCAAGAGTGTGTGGTTGTCATTACCCGCGAAGTGCCACACCAGACTGCTGCCGACTTTGTGGGAGTTGCTGAAACTTTCCATAAAGATGAGCCGGACCAGTATGAGAGGAGAGTGTGTTTCCTGCTGCTACAGCTTTGCAATGGATTGGAGCATCTTAAGGAGCACAATGTCATTCACAGAGATCTTTGCCTAGAAAACTTGCTGCTGGTGCGCTGCAAACCTTTCATAGGCTGTAGCAGGACCAAAAATGACAAGCATCTGCCAAGGCTCCTCATCACCAATTTTTTAAAAGCCATGCAAAAGCCAGGCACCAGTGAGTCCAAATCAAAGAAGAACCAGGCCCGGTTAGCTCCAGAGATAGTATCTGCCTCCCAGTTCAAAAAGTTTGACGAATTCCAAACCGGCATTCTCATCTATGAGCTTCTGCACCAGCCTAACCCATTTGAAGTTCAGACCCGTCTCAGAGAACAAGGATACAACCAGGATGACCTCCCTGCCCTTCCCAACCTTTCCATTTATTCCAGCGGGCTCCAGAAGCTTGCACACTTGCTCTTGGAAGCAGACCCCATCAGACGTATCCCCATCACCGAAGCCAAGCGGATCCTGCAGTGTCTG
Organism: Bothrops alternatus; assembly: GCA_034064705.1. NCBI lineage: Eukaryota > Metazoa > Chordata > Lepidosauria > Squamata > Viperidae > Bothrops > Bothrops alternatus. Next base: position 8,688,991 of record JARGCV010000025.1, read on the forward strand.
CTTTGGGGCCCTAGGAAAGACATAGCAGATCAGCCAGTAAAGCATAAGGAGGCCCTTCACGGAGCTCTTCAGAACTGGGTTGACATGAAACGGGCCTTGTTAATGATGAAGTTTGCTGAGAGGGCAGTGGATGCAGAGCACAGCGTTCAGCTAGAGGACTGGCTTTGCTGCCAGTATCTAACCTCTGCAGATCCCTCCTCTCTTTTCAAGTCTCTGAAACTTCTTCAGCTCCTTTGATCTCTATAGTGTTTTCAAACCTGGCATTGGTTCTGGCAGAATCTGCATAAGAGTGCCCGTGGCTCTGTTGAACGTGGGCGCACACCACAATTTTTCCTTTGTGTAATATTAACTGACCAATTTTTTTTTTAAAAAAAGATAATGCATTTTATGCTGTCATTGTGAATGTTATAAAAATGTAAACAGTGTTATCTAGATTCCACCTCTAAGTAACTCTTGAAAGCCTTGGGGTTTGTTTTTTTCCCCAATTTGAAGGAATTTGTTCTTGTAAGATGGTTTGTTGTTATTTTCATATGAAATAGATTTAAGTTAAAACAATATCGGCATTTTGTTTTATTTTTGCGGGTTAAAGAAAAACGTTCCGGGAGAAGTGTGCAGCCAGGCCCCAACAATGCTGCCTTGAAATTGCATCTTACTGAACCACTGAAACTATTCCTTTCAGTTTTGTTCCAATTCCATCTTGCCTATTTGGGTTCATATGGGCTTAGTGCACTATTTCTGAAGCTTATGCTGGTTGGGGAATTCTGGGAGTTGAAGTCCATACGTTTTAAAGCTAAGGGTTGAGAGAAACTGGCTTAGAGAATACAGGGCAGGGGAATGATGGGATCTTTCAGAGGAAAGAGAAGTGGAAAGTTGAACCATAAGAAAATCTCTTTGGGGTTAACTTCAGAACCATACTCAGCAGTATTTCAGGCTCTTGTTCAAAGGCAGCCCATGTACACTGAATTACAATAATCCCAATGCATGGTGAATTCCTGGCGGGAGGACAATGGCGGGGGGGGGGGGAGTGGAACTATTGTAAAATGATGCCTCCCATCCCAATATCTGCAAGGAGAAGCCTATTCTGGCAACACAGGGCCTTCCCCACAGGTCTGATTTTATATCCGTATTTACTCCGTGTGTATTTCTTTGGGATTGTTCTCTTCTTGTTAAACAAGATTCTCTTCCTGTCTTTCTCTTGAACATGCAAATAATCTCTTGGCATGGCAATATTTCCTCTTCTGACCGAGTTTCTTTCACTGTGATTCTGAACACAGTAATCATTTGCAAGGGCAGAAGAAACTTAATCTGCCTGATTCCCCAACTTCCTTTGAACCAACTCCTTCCTTTATGCCTCGTTTGAAACCACATGCAATTATGTTGGGCTTGCTTAGCAATTTTGGGTTTATATATAGATTATCTATTTCTAAATTTTTTGAATTGGGATCCTATAAGTTTCAAAGTACAACATAGAGATGGACAATCCAAAGCCTAGGGCTGCATGTAGCTGCTCAAGCCCACGTTTCAAAGGCCCTAGGGCTTTCTCATCAACTTCTAGCTACAAATGCTTATGTTGCATGGCACAGTTTCCCGTATAAGAAAACTGTGATGTATTCTCCAGAATCCAAATGATAATAAATGGTCTCTCAATAAATTGTGGTCCTCACTGCCATCAGCCAGTGATACATACAATCTCTAGATTCCAAATTTTGGTCTCCCCTGGTATATAGGACAATTGAAACACCCTCTGAAAAGTTTAACAGTTCTGTCAGGCTTCTCATGTGCGTTATGCACAGAAAAGGGAATTCATTGGAGAGATTTTGCAGCTATTGGAACTATTCTAAATAATAGAAAATGCAAAATATTTGTTATGCACTCTGAGCTATGTGAATAGTACAATCTTGCTGAGTTACTGGAACAAATGCCTATGATCTGATACATAACATCTCTACAATATCCGCACTGAGACATTTGAGGAAGCACTGAAGCCCCCGGCAGCCATATTGTTTACAGAGGGCAGTGAGGAACAATGTAAGATTTATATCACCAGCTTTGTAATGTAAAGAACAGCAGCATCTGGTTTCTTAGTCATACTATGATTGGTTTGGATATCTTCCCATTTTCCTTTACTAATCTCATATAACTCAACAGTGGAAGGGATTGAAAAGAAAAGGCATGCTGTAAAGGTTATAAAAGAGACTATTACAACTCTTATTCCATATGTTTTCTCTCTGGGGCCAAAATTAGAGAGACCAAGTGGCACCAAACAGGGCCTTGAGGGTACTTCTTGTTGAGACCCCGTGCACAATTAAAATGAATGCAGTCATTATAACACATTACCTCTTTTCTATGTTTATTTTAATGAATAAAAAGGTGTAATAAGAATAACATCGAGAACCAAAATAAGTTATCCTGTCAATGACAAAACCCAAAATAATAATTATTTTCTTTCTTGTCCTGTTCATCAGCCTTAAATGGTGCAGAAGTGATATTAGAAGGGACAGAAACAACATATTGGTGGTGATGATTCAGGGTGAAATCCATACCTTAAAACCAATGAACTTTTTCATCTGACTTTGTTTTCAAGTCAATGGATATTTGAACATCTGCCAAGTATTCACAGGCAGTCTTCAACTAATGACACAAATGGGCAATAATTTTTATTTATTTTAATCTTACATATTTACCTGTATCCCACTTTTATTATTTTTATTATTTTTACAAATAAGTCAAGGCAGCACCTTCCCCACAACCACAACCCAGTGAGAGGAGTTGGGCTGAGAAGATCACCCAAGTGGCTTTCATAGCTAAGGAGGGACAAGAATGCACAATTTCCCACTTTCTAGCCTGTTGCCTTTTGCCTAGACCCATGGTAGCGAACCTATGGCATGGGTGCCAGAGGCGGCACTCAGAGCCCTCTCTGTGGGCACGCGCGCCATCGCCCCAGTCCTAGGCCTTCAGCTGGGTTTTATAAAACCTTTTCGTTTTAGGCTTCCGCCACCGTGTGCAAAAAAAAAAAGGTTCAATCAATCAATTTCAACTTCTTGTGGGGGAAAAAAAGATCTCGCAAAGTTGGAATTGATTGATTGAACTTTTTAGTCCCACCCAGTCTGCTGTTAACATCACAGCCACACCCACCCAGTGGGCCATGCCCACCCAGCACTTGACGATACATAAGTGGGTTTTGGCTTGCAGTTTGGGCACTCGGTCTCTAAAAGGTTCGCCATCACTGGCCTAGACCAAGCTGGTCCTCTGTTTTTCTGTTGCTAAATTCTATTTCTCAATTTTTTCCTGTCTTTTCTGTTAAGTGAATTGCATCTGAATTTACAACTTTTTTTGTGACAATTGTTAATGAATCACTGCAGCTGTTTTAAGTGAATCGAGCAGTTAAACCAATCTGACTTTCCCCACTGACTTTTCTGGTCAGAAGCTAGCCTGGGGGGGGATCACGCATGGCAATCACATGACCTGCTGGATGCTGTAACCATTGTAAATACATGCCTGTTGCCAAGTACCTGAATTTAGATCACGTGACCACAGTTGCTGCAACAGCTGTATTAAGTGTGAGGAACAGTTGTAAGTGGCTTTTTTCAGTGCTCTTATAACTTTGAACAGTTGCTAAACAGATGGCTGTAAGTCGAGAACTAACTGTATTGTCTTCATTTTTTATCCATTTTTTATCCCCTGGTATTGGGAAACAAGGAGAGAGGAAGGGGGGGGAATCTTCACATCCAGATGCTATTAAAAACACAGGAGAAGCACCAAGATAGTGATGCATTTATTTTTAAGGAAGTCTGAGTGGGTATGAAAAGTCAATAAAGGAAAGGCTGTTTCAGTCCTGACTTGCCACAGATCCTGGTCAGTGGTTGTCACCATTGACCAAAGAGTTATGGAGGTGTTTCCCCTAACTTTTGCGGAACCAGTTGTTTGGTTTTTATTTTTGAACAGAATCTGTTATAACCTATATAATGGAACTGGAAAAGGTGCAAAAAAGGGCAACAAGAATGATCAAGGAAATGGAGCGCCTCCCTTATGAAACCAGATTGCAACGCCTTGGTCTCTTCAGCCTTGAAAGACGGCGTTTAAGGGGTGACTTGATCAAAGTGTATAAAATCATGCATGGGATAGAAAAGGTGGATAGAGAAAAATTCTTTTCTCTATCACACAATAAGGGGGCACTCCCTAAAGCTCATAGCTAAGAAAGTGAGGACAAATAAAGGGAAATATTTCTTCACCCAGAGAGTCGTTGATTTATGGAATTCACTTCCAGAAGGGGTCGTGACAGCTGTCAGCCTTGACAGCTTCAAGGCAGGGTTAGATAGATTCATGGATGCCAAGTGTATCGGTGGTTATTAAAACAGATGTCCATGTGCCGCCTCTATGTTGGTTGAGGCAGGCAGGATTCCCTTGAGTACCATTTGTTGGGGGTCAAGGGAAAGGGAGGGTTTTGCCTTCTCTTTCTGCTCAAGATCCCCATGTACAATTGGTGGGCCACTGTGTGACACAGAATGCTGGATTCGATGGGCTTTGGCCTGATTCAGCATGGCTCTTCTTATGTTCTTATGTTCTAACCTCTTTTTCTCCCACTAGTTACTGCTGCCAGTACTCTGAAACTGAGATGCCACAATTCCTCTTAAACTGTCTATAGTACACACCATCAGATCTTAGAATAAGGAACACATATGTGTTTAAATCTCCTGGCTACATCTCTCTTATTTATTTTATTTTTTTCCATATATTTTATTGATTTTTTTTAAACATAAATAACTTAATAGTTGGTAAACAGTGTTTGCTGGGTTTACATTTGTAAAGAAAAATCATTTCCCCCTTTCCCCAAAATGTCTTCTTTGCAAACCTTGAAATAATACAGTTCTTATTATTTTGATAAATAACAGTTAGATATATATTTTTTCCCAATATTCCTAGAAATAATGATCACATCAATATAATATTTCTTTTCTATCTAATCATTCTGGTTGCCTCATCTTATATCCTGTTACAGTCCTTATTTAGATTTGTTTCTCCCATAAAGTTCAAAGTATTCTTGCTGGTTAAGATTTTCTCAATAGTTAATTACATGTAAAGATTTAAATCCATTTTTCCCATATAAACCATCTCAACACTTTTACATTTCTTAAAGAATAGGTGAAAACAGTAAACTAAAGGAAAAGAGAGCAAGAGTAAAGAAACATAAAAAGTAAAATACTACTTAAAATATATATTCCTCCTAAGCTAATATATATTCATTCCCAAAATTTCTTATTTTTTTTCTAAAGTTTATAATTCTCTCTTTGTCTGCAGCCCAGATTGTTGTCTTTTTTTGTCACAGCTGTTCTTTATTATTAAAGCTTTGAAGGTCACAAACACAGATTAACTTTTCCCAGGTTTTGGCAAGTTCTCTATGGAAATCATAGCTGTCATAATCTTCATCCACCACTAGGTGTCAGCATCTATTTAGTTTTCAGTATGAACAATGGTCTTTAAAATGAGAGTCTTAACTATTCAACAATTTTAAACTTGTCCAAAGTTAAATTTTAGCTTTCAAGTTTATAAATTATTTCACTACCATATATTTTGATCCTCCATAGAAATTTTAATTCGCTGCTTCCATTAGTATAAGGGTGGGGTGGACGTCCCCCTCCTTCACTGTTGGAGATATTTTGCTTCTTGGGGATCTTTTCCAGGAAATTAAGTGTAGAATAGAAAAGGGAAAATCAGATTCCTCACCCAATTTCAAGCACACTGTTTACCGTTGTGCTAGTTAGTTCTTTTGGACTTTGGTTGCAAGTAGCTTAGGCTGATCGGTGAAATACAGCTTTTCTCCTGTCGGGTTAGAAGGCTTTCCCCAAGACGAATGGAGCGACCGCTGTCATTCCAGAGTCGCCAGAGCACCCTTCTTTCTTCGCCACCTCTTCGGGGAGGCTTGGAACAATTAGGGTCTCCAGGCAGTCCGCAAGCCCGCAACCAGTCGCTACCGCACAGGACCGGAAGTCTCCTCTCTTATTTATTTTAATATATTCATATTCCACTCAACCCCAATGACTCTACATGGCTTTCATACTTTTAACAGGAATAAAATTCAACTTCACAAAATCATAAGCCCAGCCAACCACAAAAAATTTAAGCATCCTATGCATATCTACAACAAGGAGGGGAAGTCGGCTCCCAAAACTCCGGGTGGCTTGCAGTTAAAATTATTGTGAATATTAAATTAATGAATGTGCTTGAAATATTTAATTTACTTAAAATAAGCAAGGCATTTAGAGCAAGAGTACTTTGGAACTGCAACTTCTCTTTCCTTGAATGTTCCTTCTTTACATTCTTGTCCTATGAGTTTTAATCTAACATTTGTTCTATGCTCCAAGATCAAGATCTGCAGGATTATTGTGCCAGAAAGCACAATAAAAATATCTCACTGAGAGAGTTCGATGTTGTGCTTCAGCCATAGATGGTGAGAATTGAGGTGCAAAAATATTTTCTTAGGAAATATGCATATTAGCAGCTAACCCCAGTTAGAACTGGGACCTTGGGCTCTCGGCAGTGTAGGACTTACAGTCATAATGAGAAGAGGATATTGTTCCTGAAGAAAATATTTGAATGACATCCAACAAGCAAGTATTGTGTTTGCTTAGATACTCGGGCAAACATCAAACACTTGCATAACAAGATGACCCATGGCCTGCTGAAGGCAAAAGAGAACAGAGACAGATGGAACTGGAGTACAAAAATAGCCTTCCTTAATACTGGTGCTTGTTTGATCCAAATCATGCCAGGTAGTTGTATGTTGTTATTTGCACCAATCTGAGCTGCTTGCTTCTTGTTACATATGGGGATATAGGATAGAGAAATGGCCTCTCCTTGGTAATTCTGATCAATACTTTGTGGAGTCCATTTAATCTATCTATCTATCTATCTATCTATCTATCTATCTATCTATCTATCTATCTATCTATCTATCTAATATATATGGTTGCCTAACTCACACAGGTAACTGCAGCATTAAAATATCACAATGTAAGAAGCCACCACCCCCAAGAGCAGTGATCACACAATCACAACAGCTCAGCTTGGGTTCCCCAGTCCCACTGGCAAAATCACATCTTCAGTTTTCTTGGCCATTATACTTTAAGAAAGGTAATTCATAACCGTTACACTCTTCGAACAGTTACAAATTCAGATTGGTCACCTACTTCAGCTCCACCCCTTTGCCATGCTTCATGTATGTTTGCAATGAATAATTTGTTATAACCACACTCAATTTTTAGATATACACCTAAAACTTAAATGTATCAAAGAGTTCCTTAGAAGTGGGAACAAAAAGTAGAAAACATGTCTGCCAGCAAAACGTATTTGCAGTCCCACTTCATACATGCCTGGGTCAGGAAATGCAGGTGGTCCTCGATTTACAACCACAATTGAGCCCAAAATTTCTGTTGTTAAGTGACACATTTGTTAAGTGAGCTTTGCTTTATTTTACGACTTTTCTTGCCATAATTGTTAAGTGAATCACTGCAGTTGATAAGTTAGTAACCTGTTGCTAAGTGAATTTGGCTTCCCCATTGCCACAAAGAGGAGGGGGTCAACTTATTTTCCAAAGCACCAGAAGGCAAGACAAGAAACAATGCATGTAGTGCAGCGGTTCTCAACCTGTGGGTCGCGACCCCATTTGGGGTCGAACGACCATTTCACGGGGGTCGCCAAGCACTGCAGTCCGCCATTTTTTTTGGTCGGCCATTTTTTTTTGGTCAGCCATTTTTTCCCCTATTGCGATGCGGGCCTTCGCGCCGCGCATGCGCAGTGCGGGCCTGCCATTTTTTTTTAATTTTGGTCGGCCATTTTTTTTTCGGTCAGCCATTTTTTTTCCTATTGCGATGCGGGCCGTCGGGCCACGCATGTGCAATGCACCCCGTCGCGCCGCGCATGCATGGTGCGGGCCCGCCATTTTTTTTTTATTTTGGTCGGCCATTTTTTTTTGGGTCGGCCGCCGGGGTCGAGCCCCGGAAAAGGTTGAGAACCGCCGTATATCAGAGGTGGTGACCCTTTGAGAGCTGTATGCAATGAAATTTCATTTTAATGTATGCCAATTAGTGTACATTCAAGTGACAATAAAGTTATTATTCTATTCTAATGGATAAAAACTAATCAAGGAGAGAAGCAACCTGGAATTAACTTCCTAATAGTGAGGACAATTAAACAGTGGAACAATTCACCATCAGAACTTTGGTTGCTTCATCACTGGAGGTTTGTTAAGAAGAGACCGGACAATCACTTGTCTGAAATGGTATAGGATCTCCTGCTTGAGCAGGGGTTGGACTAGAAGACCTCCAAGATCCCTTCCAGCTCTATTCTGATTGACTTTTTCAATGCCGTTGTTTGAATGGTCACTGAATGAATTGTTGTAAGTTGTGGACTACTTTTGTGAGAACTAAATTTGTCCCTCCCCTGTAGAACTTGTGTTACTAACTTTTCATCTCTGTATTCTTCACCAACAGTGGGTGATTCTCAACCTTCTACAATTCACACAATTAGCTTGTTGCCTATTGAATGTTGAATTGATGTTGTAAGTTAATAACTAATGTCACAAATTTAGTCAAACACAGTTATTTCTTTCTTTGTTATTTCATTTATATGGCCACTTATCTCAAATTCATGACTCTGAGTAGCTAACAGTATAATAGTCCTCCTTTTGTGACTGACTTGTTTAGCAACCTTTCACAGTTGCAATAGTACCTTTGCAACCAATCATTGCATTTACAATCTTTGCAGGTCTGTAATGCAAAAAAAAAAAAACCACCTTAAGTGAGATTGTAAAATCATGAAGTTTCCATTGCTGTAGAGGTAGAAGAAAACTTGCTTATGATCCAGCCTTAATCAACAGTGAATTAGTGCATTATCATTCTTGTTTGTCTGGAGGCGTTGGACTTCCTGCAGGAAGAATCTCTGCAGAAACACTTAAAATATTTCAGAATAAACCGTAACCTTGGATTGTGCTGCCACCTGGTGATTTGTAAAATAAAATGCAATTTGATGTTTGCCTATTTTTAAGCGTGTTGCAGATGTAGAGCATAGGGGAGAAAGCCAATTCTCTCTTGTATAATGCAGCTAATCATGAGTTTTTAAAATATATTAATTATTGTTAGGTATGACACTAAATATCCTTATTCAAACATGACATGTTTGATAGCAGCTGGGGAATGACAATGAAGGGAGAGATATTGCTCTTCTGACATGTTTGTTAATCCCCTTTGGATGAACTGTTTGGATGAATCTTTCGGCGCTTCTGATACCACCACGTGTAGTATCCTTCTGGGTTACCTGCAGAGTTTGGAGACTGGAAGTTGTGAGTCCAGGACGACACTGAATTTGTAGACTTGCTCCTTTAGGAGAAATGCCATCTCTAGAAAAACATTGGAGCCAGCAATGAATTGGCACACTACTTCCAGGGAGGGGAGAAATATGGCAGGCAGACTAACATCAGCAACATTACAATATTGCACCCCAAGGCCCAACCCTTTTCTATACGTGTTGTGATGTTAAACATGTGACTCAAAGGGATGCCATTTGCGTTCAATCTTGGATTGTTTTATCCCATCCAAACTTCAAAAGCTATATTCTGTTTAGTCGAGAAATATCTGCTTTATTTGAAAAGAAATGGCAAAATTTCTTCTATGTTTTGAGGGTGATGCTTGTGGTAATAAATTAAATATGGATTAAAATTGGTGTCTTTATCCCAAAATGTTAAACTTAGAGATTTCTGTTGTTTTGTTTACTTAGAATATCCTTTTTTAATGGTTATTTTCTTAGCAGCATTGTATTTTTCTCCCATTCCAACTTCTCTTAAGGCAGTTAACTCTTTATTTGCATTTGTCGTTTTGATTCATTTAAACAAGTTTGTCTTTGGTGTTTTAACTTGTGAACCACCCAGATTCATATAAGTGAAATACGAGGAGGGCTATATAAATCCAATGAAATAAAGATAATTTCCATTAAAAGCTACAACCCATCATTTTATCATAGGCATAGCATAGACATAAATGTACAACACACAAACATTGCAACTCAAGCTAATTCTGAGACGCCATATGGAGAAAGAGAATCACTCTGAAGTAATCTGTGCTGAATCCAGAGCATAATAAATAGTATGAGCAATTTCTGGAAGTAACATATCTGTGCTGCAAAAAGACCCACAACCAAAAAATGGCAAAAACAAGATATAGAAAACGCTGGGTTTTTTTGCTGCTGACTAGTGACAGTCCATAGATCTGCAGTCAAGTTACTGTATTTTCAGCAAAGTGATTCTTTTGAAAATTGTATAAAGACAGGCAAAAGGTTTGATAGGAAAATATAATTACTTTCAAGTTTCCTTCTCTAACCAAGATGAAAATGAATAAATGGCTATCTGTCTAACAGTATGGCAAGCTCATCAACCACCGAAATTTGGGTGACAGTCTGTTTGCTTCCTTTAAAAATGTTCTAATTCTATCCAAAAAGGGAGAAGGGCCTGTTTTTAAGCATAATCAAGTAATAAGCTTACAAAACAGTTGTACTTATCCTCAGCCAATTTGGCAGATTTCTTATTAATAACAATATTAAGTCTATAATGTTCATGATTTTTCTGGAAGTTGCCTTACTGCAGGGGTTCTCAACCTTGGCAACTTTAAGACTTGTGGACTTCAACTCCCAGAATTCCTCAGCCAGCTTTGCTGGCTGAGGAATTCTGGGAGTTGAAGTCCACAAGTCTTAAAGTTGCCAAGGTTGAGAACCCCTGCCTTACTGTTTATACCTTTCCGATTTTTGAAGCCAGCCACATTAATACGGTTGTTAAGACACTAGTCTAGAAGCTGGAAGACTCTGAGTTGCCTTAAGCACAAAGCCAGTTGGATGACCTGAGGCCAGTCCCTCTTTTGTAGCCCTAGGAAGGAAGCAATGGCAAACCACTTGCTGAGAAAACTGCAGGACTTCATCCACACAGTCACCAAGAACCAATATTGTCACAAAGGCACAAAACGCAAACCATTTTTGAAAGATTCCCTTAACAAACGTCGTAACAAAAATATAGGAGCCAATTCTTTTTTAAAATTAACTTTCACTTGATTTGATTACAAGTTTTTAAAGTACAAAAACATATTAAAAAACAATTAATTACCCAAAAAATGCAATGCCCCCAAACTATTTAACAAATATTTTAAAAAGAAATTCATAATTAGTCATAATTTAAAAATGGGGGGAAAAGGAAGCAGAAAGACACAATTAATCTCAACGTATCACCTACATCTCAAGTGATAAACAAAATATTAAAAATTCCTTCTTCAAAAGAGTATCCTGACTGCCAATTTCATCCCTTCTCTTGGACAAAAAAGTTTTGGGTGCTTCCCTGCTAAGCCAATGAGAGGTAGGAAGCATCTGTTTCCTGTAACTCCTGCCTTGGGAAAAAAAATCCAAGTGGGCTACTTTGTAATGTCCCAATCAGCTCATACATTCACAAATATATAAACACCAGCAGCTTTTTTTTAAAAGAAGCATGCTCTCTGCATGAGAGTAGGAGGATCACAGTTAGATTTGATTTAAAACTAGGTTTTTAACATTAGAAAAGAGTTTTTCATCTCTGTATAGAGCAGCGGTTCTCAACCTATGGGTCGCGACCCCATTTGGGGTCGAACGACCGTTTTGCGGGGGTCACCGGACACCGCGGTCCGCCATTTTGGTTTTTTGTTGTTTTTTCGTTGCGCGCGCAGGGCGCATGCGCGGATCGGCCCGTCGCGCACGAGCGGTGCATGCGCGGATCGGCCCGCCGCGCGCCGCGCATGCGCGGATCGGCCCGCCGCGGTCCGCCACTTTGGTTTTTTTGTTGCGCGCGTTCGGGCCATCACGCGCGGTTCAGGCTGTCGTGCGCGCACTGCGTATGCGCAGATCGGCCCGTCGCGGTCCGCCATTTTGTTTTTTTTTCATCGCGCGTTCGGGCCATTGCGCGCGCGCCGCGCATGCACGGATCGGCCCGTCGCGGTTTGCCATTTTGTTTTTTGGGTTTTTGTTTTTTGTTTTTTGGCGCGCGCGCGCCGCACATGCACGGATCGGCCCGGCGCGCGCGCCCCAGGGTCACACCGCGCATGGGCAGGGCAAGTGGGGTCTCAACCTGAAAAAGGTTGAGAACCACTGGTATAGAGACAATTGCAACTTCCCCTCTGCTTTGAAATAGTGGAAAAAACAGATTGTGTTTCTAAAGGTGGGACTGCATGTAAGCAGGGTCAATACTTTGACTTCTTTTACTAACAATAAAAACAAAAAGACATACACAGATTGAAAGAAAATGTAGAAAAGGAAGACAACCACCAAAGCATTGAGCTGTAACAGCAATTGCATAAAAACATGCCATGGTTAGCTCAAGATGTAATTCAGTATCTCTACGGCTGGAGATTTCCAAGTGAACCCAAAAGTGATGGAAATATTAATCAGCTTGTCATAAGGCTCAAAGACCTGGACCGAGTGAAGGCCATGGCACCAGGTTAAGAAGTCAAAGATGTTCAGCAGAAGATATTAATTATTCCATTGAATTAGAGTCTGTTTTCAAAACCACTGAGCCTGACTTTTGCTCCGTGTTTGAATAACAACAGCAATCATTTAGGTTGTTTCTAGAGCCCAAACGTCTCTATCCGTAAGTATCAACATTCCGGATAAGACCAACACAGCCCCAAATGAGATGCAAGAGGAACAAGCTTATTCATGTGTGAAACCAACTGAAAGAACAGCAAGAACCTCCAGGCAGGATAAGAAAGGTAAGTACAATATGGTAATGCCTGGAATAGGATCATCCAAGGAAATCTCTCTTTCGGACATTTTATTTTTGTATTCTTCTGTCATGGATATCCAAACCCAGTGAGGTAACTTTCTAAGTCTTCACTATGAGGCAAAAAGAGCGATAGAAAACCCAAAACAGCGTGGAGGTGCAATATTATGACAGAAGATTTACTTTATAGTAATTTAGAAGCAACCCTGTTTTAAATATATTGTCTTCTGCCCTTTATTATACCTATGTGAGAAAACATCCAAAGAGGTTGTACTTGGTGAATTCTGCCAGAGTGACTTCCTGCATGAAGCAAACAAGAAATTAAACTAGACATAACAAATGTGCTACTGGGAATCATGGGAATTTTTTTAAAAAGTATTCTGGTCTGAATTATAATAAAAAAGATGCCTCTAATAGAAATATCTTGATTTATCTTGTATCTCCAAACTCATCTGCTATTACTGTTGTTATTTCAAATAATCTAGTTGATGCCATAACTCAGTGGTGGCGAACCTATGGCACGCGTGCCAGAGGCGGCACTCAGAGCCCTCTCTGTGGGCACACAGGCCATGCCCTGGAGATGGCAACCATCCCTCTTCAACCAGCTGCCCACTAACTCGCCGAGGTCCCACATGCATCCCTGCACCCGTATGCTCACTGGCCTCTGTGTGCAGAGGTCAATGGTGTCAGGCAGCAGCCGCCCCTGCCCCATCATGTCCTGTGACAATGGCAACCCCACCCTGCCTCGCCTTGCCTCGCCTCACCCCGCAGGACGAGCCTCCTGCCTACCGCCCACCTGGCAGAGATCCCCCAACCCTGCCCGGCCCCCACAGGCGTCCCTCCCCACGAGCAACATCGAGGTGATCACACCCACATTGGTCACACCCACCCAATCTGCCATGACCACCACAGCCACACCCACTTGGCACCCGGCGATAAATAAGTGGGTTTTGGGTTGCAGTTTGGGCGCTCAGTCTCTAAAAGGTTCGCCATCACTGCCATAACTATTGTCATGTCTATTTTGCTCCTGTGTATGCAAACCAAAATGCATCAAAGCAGGCAGCTGTGTACATCTGCTATACACAAAGAAACAAAAATCCAAACAAAATTGTAATAAAAAAAACTAACACAAATGCCTATAGTCACTTATGGAGTTGGGTGGCTGGCATTGTGCTATATACAGCAAACAATAGAAACAAGGAAAGCTTCCTTTATCCTGTCTTTCTATTTAATATGCAGCTTGGTAGTGTTCTTTAAAATGCAGTAATCACTTTATCACCTAGAGAACCTTGGCTGTGCTGACTCAGGAATTCTGGGAGTTGAAGTCCACGAATCATAAAAGAGCCAAGGTTGCCTACCCCTGCCCTAACATAAAGGCACTGTCTCTCTTTATATTAGACATCTTTCAATATAAATATATAGCAAAGCTATAAGCTATTACTGAGCCTATTAGTAGAAGGGGCAAAATTATCTTAAACCTACCCTTTATTACAAGAGAATCTTCCAAAACTGCAGGACAGAAAATATGGAACAAGGTCTAACTTTATAAGTATAGGAATTCTCAGTGTTTTCTTCCCAGTAATGTGAACAGAGGGATTAAACACATTTGCAATGGAAGATAAGATTACAGCAAGCAGGTTTAATTCTTCTCCTTCCTTCTGCTGCTTCTCCCCACCCACTTGCTCTAAGTCTGTATTTCTCCCAGCCAAAGAAATGTCAGATCTTGTTTCAAAAGAACCTAAGGCAACTAAAAATAGAGTTAGGCCGTAAGCTAACAATTGAAATCATTACTTGTATATTAAAACTAACTTCTAAAACAGCAGCATCAATAGTAGACACCAGCAAAATACATATTTGCTCTCTAATTCTTTCCCTTGCTGTGTGTATACACATATAAATCAATACAAATACAAATAAATCAATTAAACAAACAACTAAGATCAAGTCAGTAAAAAGATACTTACAATCCAAACTACTTCCAAAAATAAATATATTCACCATCCTCTCAAAGACCATTACAGAAGAGATGAAGTTGATTTTGCTTAGAGGGACAAAGCAGAATGTAAAAGACAATAATTCTGAAAAGGCAATTTTTCTTTTTCCAAAAAGATCTATTTTTGGCTTCTTTGGAATATACCTAAAGGTTCAGAATTATTTACTTAAGATTTTGAAAACTGCATCTTTGCCAAAAAAAAAATTGGTTTCAGGGTTGTGCATGTACCGGTAATCATTTAAAGACGATTGTCAAATATTAAAAACAAATAATAAAAGCAAATGGCTGAAAAGTTAAGCTTCTAATAACAAATGTAAGGATTGACCAGTCCTGAAGCAAGTTAAAAAAAAGTTTAGCCTGGTGGCAAAAGAAATGCAGGACCAAACATCGCTTTATTGACAGTGCATTTAAAAGTTAGGGTCCTATTCTAGACAAGGACTTTGTTGTACATCTATAATGCACTTCTTACATCCCCAGCACCTAAAGAAGTGCAGTCTGGTTGATTAAAAAAAAAAACCAAACAGAAATTTGGCTGCACCTTTTTCGACAAATAAACTTTATTAAAAAGCTTTTACATTAGCCAGTCTATGCATCTGAGAAAGTAAACTGCTATTCATGAAAGTTTATGCCTTTTAATAAAGTTTGTTAGCAGGAAAAGGTACTGATTAGTTTCCACCACAGACTAGCCTGATTCTCCTCTTACGAAGCCTGGCTGATGCTCAGGTAAGAGAAGACAATCCTTCATAGCTTCCTCTCCTAGGTTGTAAGTGGCTACACCTTTTGCCACAAACAAATTGGGAGCTTTA
The DNA here is from genome assembly GCA_034064705.1 of Bothrops alternatus. Lineage (NCBI taxonomy): Eukaryota > Metazoa > Chordata > Lepidosauria > Squamata > Viperidae > Bothrops > Bothrops alternatus. The sequence goes on from JARGCV010000025.1 coordinate 8,704,571, forward strand.
GACTAAGTGGTCAAAAAGCAGACAGGAAGGAAGGATTCCAGTGAAAGTGAGATAAATAGGAGAAAGTTGAAAGCATTCTGCTCCTCCTAAGTAATTTCCTCCCCCTTGACTGCACAGTGGTTTCATGCACTCTACACATTATTGGGAATCTTGTTTGTTGTTTGGAATGTCTCATTTCAGGCTGTGTTCCAGCCATAGAATAAAACCACATTAAATTTGCAGTTTGATTCATGGTGATTAAAATTAAGCATATTGGTTGTCTCAAAGATTTTCTATATGAGGTTTCCTCTGCAGGTAGTCTTAAAAGCTTCACCTGGTCCAGAATTCTAGTAGTTTTGGGAACAGGTGGTAGAAGACAGAGTTGCCATTTTAGAACTGGCATGCTTCCCGAAACCATCTAAAATAGTCATCATAAGTGAACCCAACATTATTCAAAGACCATATATTCCTATATTTATTCCTGTGCCCAATCAAATAAGGTGAGGAAATCTTGCTATTCCTCCAAGTATTGAATAAGCTTATAATGTCTCAAATGCTGCTCTTTGGGAATAGAGCTTGTTGGTTTTCTGTGCTTTTTTTTTTGTAAGAACAGATAATGAACTAGTAATAACATAAGCACACACAGTTTACAGGCAGATTCCTAAAAATACATAAACCGTGAAAGAAAGAAAAATATAGAATGGCAGCCAAGTGAATGAAATGGGCTTCTCTATTTCACAGAGACTCTGCTTTTCAAAGGCTGCTTTGTTGGTGATCTTCCAGCCTTGATCTCACTTAAATCAAAATGCTCATCATACAGCAATGAAATTTTCCTATATGGGATGAGCTAATAGCAGGAGTCATAAGACAACCAACAGTGACCAATTCAATCTGCTTACGAAACTTAAGTCTCTGCCCTAGATTTCCTGAACACTTCTGTATCAAGAAAAAAAGGAAATGTGATTTGTTTGCCAAAATGGCATTTTCATTTTGCTTTCATGTCATGAAGTTTGAATTGACAGATTGTTGTCTGCCTGATCTGTTTACAAGAATCACTTGGAAGCAGATGAGAGCCTCAATACTGAACTGTTTTCACTTCGAGAAGGGCGGCATATAAATTTAAACAAATAAAATAAATATTTAAGAAGAATGAGAGAAACCCAGCGTGTTGCTATTTTTCCCTTCATAAGCATGTCTGTATTGTCAATGCAAAAAAAAAAATGACAAGGCAGTTGTGATAATGAGGATCATGAAACTTTTAGTTGTTGGACTATTAAGAGACAGCTATGTACATAATGAGAGCCAATCTGATGTAGTGATTAAGGCATCAGGTTAGAAACTGTGAGTTCTAGTTCAGTCTTTGGCACAAAGCCAGCAGGGTTACCCTTGGGCCAATCACCTTTTCTCAGCCATAGGAAGGAGGCAATGGCAAGGCTGCTTGCTCAGGCAATCTCTGAGACTGAAAGAAAGAAAACAAATATACAGAAAGTCCTAAGAAGCGAAGCAAGATGGAGGAAGGTGGTGTTACCGTTTGCGTGAGAATGCGGCCACTAATTGCAAGAGAAAATGAAGACCTTGATGAAAAAGGACAGGTTTCATGGAAAAGTGAAGACTGTATTGTATCACAAATAGATGGAACCAGGTCATTTGTCTTTGATCGTGTGTTCCACTCTGACAATAGTTTTATTTATTTATTTATTTTACAATTTTTATACTGCCCCCCTCCCGAAGGACTCGGGGCGGTGTACAGCCCAATTAAAAAAACATCAACATACAAAAGGTAAAATTATTAAAAATAAATTAAATAATTTGGCCCAATCATTTAAAAACCCAATACATAATCTTAAAAACAATTAAAAACATCAAAAGATAGGGTTATTAAAAATAGATTAAGTAATTTAGTCCGATCATTTAAAACTAATGCTTAATCTTAAAACTCAATCCCCTAAAAACAATTATGGCCTTGTTGGAACCGGAGCTACTATCCCAGGCCGGCTTGTCGAAATAAATATGTTTTTAATTCTCGACGGAAGGAACGCAATTCCGTCAACGTACGGAGTTCGGGGGGGAGCTCGTTCCAAAGCGTTGGAGCTCCCACAGAAAAGTCCCTCCCCTGGGGGTCGCCAGCCGACATTGTCTGGCCGACGGCACCCTGAGGAGACCGACTCTGTGGGAGCGTACCGGACGGCGGGAGAAGGCGGTCCTGTAAATATCCGGGTCCGATGCCATGGAGTGTTTTAAAGATGGTCACTAACACCTTGAAACGCACCCGGAAGGCCACCGGCAACCAGTGGAGCTCACGCAGGAGCGATGTTACATGGGAGTGCCATGGCACTCCGGTCACTACCCGCGTGGCCGCATTCTGGGCCAGCTGAAGCCTCCGGGTGCACCTCAAGGGGAGCCCCATGTAGAGAGCATTACAATAGTCCAGCCTGGAAGTGACGAAGGCATGAGTAACTGTGCATAGCGAGTCCCGGTCTAGGAAGGGACGCGACTGGCGTACCAGGCGAACCTGATAGAACATCCTCCCGGCCACGGCCGCCAGATGGTCCTCTAAAGACAGCCGTGAATCCAGGAGGACTCCCAAATTGTGAACCCTTTCCGCGGGGGCCACTGTTTCGCCCCCAACAGACAGCAAAGGAGTCAATTGACTAAACCGGGACGACGGTAGCCACAGCCACTCGGTCTTGGAAGGGTTGAGCTTGAGTCCGTTCTTCCCCATCCAGACCCGCACGGCCTCCAGGCATTGGGTCAGCACGGCAAGAGCATCGTTGGGGTGGTTCGGCGTGGAAACGTACAGCTGAGTATCATCAGCGTACAGATGGTACTCCACACCAAAACCACGGATGATCTCACCCAGCGGTTTTACATAAATGTTGAACAGTAGGGGCGAGAGGACCGACCCCTGAGGTACCCCACATACAAGGGGTCTCGGGGTCGACCTCTGACCCCGTCAACACAGACTGCATCCAGCCGGAGAGGAAGGAGGCGAACCACCTCACACCCAAGGTGTGACAGCTCCTATTATCAAGTCAGCGGTTCAAGGATATAATGGGACTATTTTTGCTTACGGTCAGACAGCTTCAGGCAAAACGTACACAATGTTGGGTACCAAAGATAGTCCAGGTATCTTACCCATGGCAATTAATAATGTCTTCAATACTATCTGCCGAATTCCAGATAGGGAATTCCTACTCCGTATATCATACATGGAAATTCATAATGAAACTATACAAGACTTTTCCATTAGGAAAAAGAAGTCATTAGTGGTTCGTGAAGACATCAATAGGACAATCTATGTTGAAGGTCTGAATGAAGAAGTAGTGGTTTTTCCAGAGGAGGTCATGATCTGGCTAAAGAAAGGAGAAAAAAACAGACACTATGGTGAGACAAAAATGAATGAAAGAAGCAGCCGGTCTCATACAATTTTTAGAATGATCATTGAAAGTAAAGAAAAGCATACTTCTGGCTCAAGTTATGAAGGAGCTGTAATGGTTTCTCATTTGAATTTTGTAGATCTGGCAGGAAGTGAAAGAGCTAGCCAAACAGGGATTGAAGGAATTCGACTTAAAGAAGGGTGTAATATTAACCGGAGCCTCTTCATCTTGGGCCAGGTTATCAAGAAACTTTGTGATGATCAGTCTGGGTAAGAAAAAAACAATTCCTGTTTCAATTGGAGCAGCAAAAATTTGATGAGCTCTGAATCTCCCCTTTTCCAACTTCAAATTTTTAACATGTCTCTTTTCACATTTTTTCATCTATATAGTTTTATTATTGCGCTGATTAGTGTTCTCACTTTGTCTAAAGATAATGAGTTGGCTGTTGAACCAATTTTCCCTCAGCCTTAGCCATAATATTTTATTCTTCTTTCTCTCATCCCTTTGCACCAGAGGTTTTATAAACTACAGGGACAGTAAGCTAACAAGAATTCTTCAGAACTCTTTGGGTGGAAATGCTAAGACTGTTATCATATGTACAATTACACCAGCATCGTTGGAAGAAACTCTTAGCACACTGCAGGTAATATTTAAATGTTCCTGCTAAAAGAACATTTTGGGTATAGATAATCACAAGCAGAAAAGTGCAAAGGGCAGTTATCACTTCAAAATTATGTACCAGTTATTCTTATGATTATTTTTTATATATTGTGCTATGTGGAAAAATGTGAGTATATTCTAAAAAAAAAGAAAGAAAGAAAACAAATACTATATAGCTGTGGTGGCGAATCTATGGCACGCGTGCCACAGGTGGCACGCAGAGCCCTCTCTGTGGGCACGTGGGCCATCGCCCCAGTCCTAGACTTTCAGCTGGGTTTTATAAAACCTTTTTGCTTTAGGCATCCACCTAAAAAAGGTTCAATCAATCAATTTCAACTTCTCGCGCAGAAAAAAAGATCTCGCAAAGTTGGAATTGATTGATTGAACGTTTTAGTCCCACCCAGCCTGTCGTTACCACCTCAGCCACGCCCACCCAATGGGCCATGCCCATCCAATGGGCCATGTCCACCCGGCACCCGACAATACATAAGTGGGTTTTGGGTTGCAGTTTGGGCACTCGGTGTCTAAAAGGTTCGCCATCACTGCTATATAGATATCCTGTTCATCGAGATTTGAAAACTTTGTATTTATTTTTAAATAACTTTTAAAGTTGGTCTTAGATTGGAATTACTGTTCATTAGATTATTTTACGTATTTTATTGCAGTGATCTTAGATTAAATGCAAATAAAAATCTTGAGAGACAACAAAATACCAAACTGTCCATATTTACTGACGCTAAATGCCAATGAAGGTCAGAAAATGGATTTTCAAGACCTATAGCAGCTAGATATAGATCCAAGACCTAAAGCAGCATCCTCCAATGAAGCAACTTGAAATATTCAATTTGTGAAGCCACTATGACTCTAAATAAGGGGTTATCCTGAACAAACTTCTATCCATTTGTTGAAGATATAATGTGCCATTCTCTGAGTGTTGTCTCACCGAACAAGATCTGAGAATGTAGCAAATGCAAAAGGCATTTTCTCTGATGTTTGCAACACCAAAGTTTCTCCTGGTTTGTTCAAGATGGGATCTTTCATCTAATCATCTTGAATTAAAATGCAATGTTTATTTATATGAGGGGCAGTGAGTAGAGATGGAATGGGACACACACTGATTTATATCTTATGCTTCAGAAACCCAGCTATTTTTCCAGCAAATGTGAAGTAAGCAGGGCTCCAGCTTTACAATGAAAATTTTCTTTACCCTAAGATATAAAGAAGAAAACCGTTCAGTCTTGGTTGAGAAAGTATGAGTATACTCAGTCTAAGAAAGATAACACATGTGGGACCTCCCACACAGGAACAGGCTAACCCCACCCCTACCTTCAACTTAGTACTAAATCCAACTTACCGGTAGTACTAAATTGGTATCTTTCCCCAAAGCCATCAAGATGGAATTAGGTAGTTCTATTGCAGGGCGACAGAAACTGTGAAAAATAATTTTATCCAGTTTGGAACAGACATTTGTGGCTACTGTCAATAGTACTGCTTTATTTTAATAACAATTTATTAAATACATTATGAATTATTATAGTAAGCAATAATTTCTGTACTTATTTATTTAGTGAAGTTATAATTGTATAACTATATAGAAACATATAATAAATAAAATAACAAATAACATATACATAAAATAACAATATATGGACACATATATAATAAATAAAATAACAGTACCGGTAATACTATTACATAATTATAAATTTATATAACGGTAATTATACAGTCTATAATTGTATTATATAACTATTGTTAAACTTTGGTTCACTTTTCGTTTTAATTGCAATTGCATTTCGTTACTTGCCATTGTCCTCAATCGCCTGCTTCTTCCGCTGACTGCAAAGAGCGCGCGCGACCGAGTGCCAGGCTGACGAGTTGATTGCCAGCCGCGCGGCCTCGATCTGCTAATTCTGCCATCTCTGCGAGGTTGTCTCGTCGCAGGCCGAATAATGGATGGGTGAAAGGAAAGATGGCGGAGAAGGCACAGAAAAGGTAAGGGGGCTGGGTGGCCAAGCCTCTTGCGCGATTAATCTCTGAAGCCTTCCCCCATATGAGTTATTTTCTTTAGTTTGTTGCTTGGCTCCGTTTTTTTCAAGGCTACAGTTGTGTGTGAGTGTACAAAAGGAACGCCCAGTTCCTTACAGTCGAGCGTTGTTGCTACTAAGCTGCTGCAATAGCCTCTGAAACAAAAAAAGAGGAGGTTGGACCTGCCGATAAATATCCGTTTTCAATAAACCCGCAAATAATTCAGTCGAGTCGGAGAGGACGGAAAGCTTTACATCCAGCTGTTCGTTCCGTGTTTTTACATTTCAGTTTAGGATGTCACTGTGTACAGGAGCGTTGATGATTTCTGGAAGGTTTCCAGTTCGCTGAATCTTGAATAAAGCCTTGCATTGATTTTTTTTTTTTACGTTTCACTGAAATCCTTTATATTAGAAGAAGCCAAGCCATCTTGTGGATATTCCTAAATAGTTCTGGTAGAAAATGAGGAATGAATGAGAATCGAAAGACTTGACCGTGAAAGTGTGTTGTTATTTTCCTACTATTTAATAATATTCACCATTTTTCCTAAGTATTTTAGGTGCTTGGCATTCATCAGCTTAGAAATTCTTAAAACAACTATTAGGCTTGAGTATTAATATTATGCTTGGCAAGTTGGAGGCTAAGGAGATGAGCTAAAGCTTCCCATTTTTTTTTTTACAATGGACAGCATTTTAATAGTGTGAGACTAGGAGCTGTTTTGTCAATGACAATATATCTCCATGTCTAGTGTTTCGACTAGAACTGCAGTTAAGGCAGTATTGTGGTTTCTCAATAGTGACCTAGCAATGTTTTATTACTGACAAAACAGCTCCCTACCCTCAAACTGTCAATTAAACTTAAACTCTCATTGCAGGCAATTATTGGTTAATAGCTGTGATACAGAATCTCAGGTTACAGAATTCCTTCATTTTGGGACTTTTAAACTATTACTGAGCATTTCTGTGGCTCAGGATTGACTCTTTTCATTACTATTGCTTCATACACTCCCCCCCCCGTACATTCAGATAGATAGAGAGTTTTCTATCTTTTTTTAAAATATATTTCCAAGGATCTGGAACTGTCTGACAGTGATGAGCCCATGCAAGAGAGTAATGCCAACCATGGTTACTGTTTCTGTATATGTCTTTTCTAGTGTGAAGATTGCTCCTGGAGCTGTTGTTTGTGTGGAGAGCGAAATCAAAGGAGATGTGACTATTGGTAAGAGAAAATAATTTTATAGAACAATACAGTTTATTTATTTATTTATTTTGTAAACTTTTATACCGCCCCTCTCCCGTAGGACTCGGGGCGGTTTACAGTTGGATTAGCACAACATACTTAACTTGATTATTGAATTAACTGAGGTATCACAATATTATTGGATTATTAATAAATTGTCTATGGTTATACAGTGTGCTAAGCCACAAAAACTAATCAGGGTTAAAACTAGCAAAGCTTAGAAATAGTACTCCTTTTAGGTATGTGAATAACTGGTACTGCTCTAATAGTCAATTGTTCAGTAATACGATTGATCACTTATTACTTTAGCGAAAAATGATGCTTGCATCTGCACTTTTTGCCATCTTTCTTAATACTGCTGCTATAATTCTAGTTCTAAACCTGTTTATCATGTTGCCCTCTCAAGAAATGTGGATAACTATCTAAAAATTTTTTAAAAAATAGATTCAAATGTAGGACAATAAAAATGTTGATGAAAAGTTGCAATAAATGGTTGTATAATAATGATTGTGATTCTTCTTTTAATATATAAGTATTACACCTATTTAAAATGTATAGAGAGGGCTGGCAGCAGTCCTATGTTGATTGAAGCAAATTGGTATTTTTAGATGAATTTATGCTCAGGATAATATACTTCATTGAAATACATGATAATAAGCACTATAGCAATAAGTATATTTTTTTATAGGTCCTAGGACAGTGGTTCATCCCAAAGCCCGAATCATTGCAGAAGCTGGACCAATTGTGATTGGGGAAGGTAATCTCATAGAAGAACAGGCAATTATCATTAATGGGTTAGTATAATTTCATCAACTTTCTTAAGACATTTATTCATTCCACTTGCATGGCCACTCAACCCATAACAATTCTGGGCATCATACAAACAAATTAAAAACAATCATAAAAAAATTAAAAACAGAACAAATTGGAATAGAGATGCTAATCAGTATAACACCACACTTCTTAGGGCTCACTCAGTACTCTAGACCAATGCTCAAGTATTGCCAAGTCTTAAGAACCTTATGAAACTTCATAGGGTCAGGGCTATTTGAATCTTGAGAGGCAGTCTGTTCCACTGGGTTGGCACTGTGACAAAGAAGGTGTACTGCCTTAGTCACAACAGATGGCATTGCTTGATGGAAGGGATCAGGAACATGCCATCTCTGTTGGATGTAATAACCTATTCTTGTGGCATCATATATTGATTGTATTCACTCAGGTAAAAATTGGCAGCCTGTAGCCATTGAAATAGTTTCATACTACCTTTAGCATAAATTTCTTTTTTATTTTCAATGTACAATAGATCTTCAGACCTGTGATCTTACCCGAGAAAAAAATTAGGATTTGGGAAATATTAATTGTAACAAATACTGTAAATTCAGTGGATTTGAAAATGCTAAGTATAAAAAATATAATGAATTCATTGAATTTGTACTGCAGAAATTGATCGCTGAAAGTTTAATATGCTTTTTCTATTCATTTGATGACCAAACATTTTTAGTATTGCCATCATGAGTTAAATGCAAAACCAAAAACATGTCTGAAACAATAAGATAACCATTTGAAGCTTTCCCGATTAATATAGAGAATATTCCTGCATAGATGTACTTGTATTCTCCTGTCATTGATTTATATAAAATATGTATATTTTAAAATATGTATATTTATATAAAATATGTCTTGGGTCTCCCAAGACATGCTCATATCACTTCAGCCTTTCGTGAGCTGCACTGGCTACCTATTGGTCTCCGAACACAATTCAAAGTGTTGGTTATGACCTATAAAGCCCTATATGGCAATGGGCCAGGATACTTGCGGGACTGTCTTCTGCCCCATGAATCCCAGCGACCGGTTAGGGCACATAGGGTTGGCCTCCTAAGGGTCCTGTCTGTTAGACAGTGCCGTTTGGCGGGACCTAGGGTTAGGGCCTTCTCTGTTGCTGCCCCAGCCCTCTGGAATCAACTTCCCTCAGGTTTGTACTGCTCCCTCCCTCCTAGCTTTCTGAAAACTCTTAAAAACACATCTATGCAGACAGGCTTGGGGCGTGTGAGCGGCGCTCTGCCCCTGGGCCTTTGATTGGGATTGTATGTTGTATGAGTGGGTATAGTTTATAGTTTTATACTGTATTACTATTTTAAATGATTTATATATTTTTGTACTTGTATTTCTGCTGTAAGCCGCCCTGAGTCTGGGGAGAAGGGCGGCATATAAGTCAAATAAATAAAAAAATAAATGTAAACATTATTCACTCTAGGGAAATATTTTGAATCACTCTATTGAATGAGGGTTCATAAAACTGAAGTTTAAATTTAAATTTTCCTATAAACCTATTCCTAGTTTAGTTTTCCATAGCATATCTTTGAATCGCTATATTGTGATTATTTTGTCAAAACATTCTTGCAAAATGACATCTGTCCCAGTATTCTGGAAGAAACTTGATTGACAATTAGGGAGTCTGGTTGATGTAGAATAGAGCTTAATGAAAAGGTTCAAGTTAGTATCAAACTTTAAAGATGAAATTCTTGGTTTTAAGGGTATGGCATGCCTGTTTTTAAATACAAAAACATTAAAACACCTTTTCCATCTCTACAGCTATCCTGAAAACATTATTCCTACTACAGAGGAAGCAGGAACCAAACCGATGGTCATTGGCACTAATAATGTGTTTGAAGTTGGCTGTTGTATCCTTTTGAAGAGTAAATTAAAAGATTAGAAATATATATGCATTTAAGTATCACATAAGCAGTAATGGTTATATGGTGCAAATAATAAAAGTATCTGTGATGTAGTCTTAGATCCCTAATTTGTGGCTAAAGAGAATTGGTTGGGATGTATATTATTTGCTGTTAAGCACTGATTAATCATAATTGATTTTTGTATCTAGTGGCTTCAGTAAAACAGATAAAATATTATTATTTTTCCACACTTTGTTAATTCAGTAGAGAGAAAAAAATCTCACTGATTCATTGCTACCGAGTTAATATCAGTTTCTTACAAACATAGCATAGGATGCTTTTTAAGTACATTGTCTTAGGTTCATTATAGCTTTTGACTAAACGAAAAAAATAGGAAATATTATTTCAGATTCTTTGTAGTAGTAGTAGTAGCTGTAAAGTTAGAGTGATGCTCTCCAGGATCTTTCCTGAAGGCAAAGGAGCTACAAAAGGTCTCCTGCTGTATTAGAGAGAACTGGGGATATAGGAAACATGCAGGCAAATATTCTTAACCATGGCTTGCAGATTCTGAAGCAATGAAAATAGGAGACAACAATGTAATTGAGTCGAAAGGTAAGTATCTGATGTTGATTTTGTACAACATTAGAATAAATAGGAATATGGTATTCGTATTTTTTATAAATATTTTATTAATTTTACAATTTTACAATCATGAGTACTTAATAACCACATGTTGTCTGGGTCTATTGGTAATTCAGTGGTACATACTAACTTTCTCAGTCTAGTTCCAATACTGCACCATCCAGTGCTTCCTTGGTCCTCTCTTCTTCCGGTGGTATGCATTTTTCCACACTGAGCAAATACAATTCTTGTTATTGTTAATACATATACAATTAAATATGGACATCTTCATCCCATTTTTCTGGTATTATACATAATATGGATAGTGTCAGTTTATAATATCTTTTCTAGCTAGACTATATCTCAGTTGTATTTGCACTTAAAATCCATTATTCAATCAATATCCTGTTTTTCCCCGCTTTTTTAAACTTTTAATTTCCCATCAGTGTTCAAAATATCTCTATTGTTTATAATTTTCTCATAATGAATTATATTTGGGTTAACCAAAAGCTTCCCTTATTCAACCCTTTTAAAATTTTCATATTTCCCATCTCATAACAAAGTACAATATTCTAGTTACAAATCTTATCCTTCTAATTATAATAATACTTTTATTTCTAACAGTTATCTATTTTTAACCATATTCAAATATCTGTTTAATAGTATAATATCCCGTCTAATAGTCAAAACCTCTATTTTCTTCAGTCTTAGTCTAGCTTTCTTCCTTTGCCAAATAACTTTCCAAGTCAGTACACTTGAATCATCAAGTAATTCTTCCTCTGTTTTTGTATATATTGTTTGGAATGAGGAAGAGAATTTGATTGAAGTATTTTTGGAAGAACGCTCAACCCATTTATGTTCATTAAACAGCCTCCGTCCTTCTTCAGTTTTTCTTTTCATTTCTTGTTTGTCAATATTCAGCATTTCTCCTAACAGCTTTATCATCCATTTGATCAGCTCTTCTTCCTTATCCTCAAATGTGTTCTGAGATCTTGACAAGTAAGATATCTTTTCCATTTCCGGTGTTATCACTGCATCTTCTAATTTTTCATTTGTCTGTATCTGTTAATTCCTTTATGTCCTCCATCTTTGGATCCGTTTCTTCTAATTTTCCTTCTGTTTTCTGGGTTACTAGTTCCTTCTTTGTAGTCATTGTCTGGATTTGTAAGTTTAGGTTAGAAAATTGTTCTTTTATCTCATTTGCGTTATTTTTAGTCTCATCATGAAATAAAACAATTGTGTCTTGGATTGATTTCAACATAGAAAGAATTTCTTTCTGAGATTCATTAACATTTTCTTGCTGGTATATCAAGCTGGGAGCTTCGGAGACAAGTGTTAACAATGTTTTTTTACCATTTGCAGCTAAGTATGGAACACCCATTTTGTTTTTGTATGTTGTCTTTATAGTACAATAGGATCCCCAACACAGATAAGCAGCCCAAGAGTTTTTTTTCCCCCTTTCCCAGCTGCAGTCTGTAAAAGTGAAAGTTTCCAGGAACAACAAAAAGTCTTATCTAAGTCCAGGCTTCAACCAAGTTTCCTTTAAGCATAATAAATTGTAGTGCTGTGATTCACCACTAGATGTCGTTGACACCATCTTCCAGCTTTCCAAATCCAAGCCTATTTTACAGACTTTCAAATATCTTTTCTAAACAAAAAAAGTCTCAAAGGTACTTTTAGTCCCCAAATTTCAAAGCTCTATATCTGCATTAATTCCAAATTGATCTTGTAGTTTTCTCTATTTTCTCCCAAAGCAATTAATTCGCTGCTTTTCTTTTCCTGAGGGATCGGGGCAAAAATTTCCCTCTCATTGGGGAGAATTCTTTGCTTTGGGCATTCTTTTTTCCAGGAAAGTAGTATTAAGGTCATAAAAAGGGATAAAGTCTCACCCAGTTCCATCCACATTGCTCAAAAATTGCTAGTTAGTGCTTATCTTCGGTTGCCAGCAACTTCTGACTGGCCACACAAATGTAGCCAGTCTTTCCCCCTGCCGGTTTGGAGGGCTTCCACAGATCCAGTGGAAGGGCTGCTGCCCCTCCACAATTGACGAGGGTCCCCTCCTTCGTTGCCTCTCCGGGGTGACTTTTGACCCTTTTTAGGGTCTCCAGCAGGGCGAAATCGAACATGGAAGATGGAGCCCCGTCTTCCTGCATCTGTCATGCTGTGATGCCTAACCAGAAGTCGGAATATGGCAATCATTTTTATTAGTTTCATTTTCCAGTAAAATGAAATTTAAACATAATTACAAAGGAGTATAAATAAATAATTATTATGACACAGCAATATCAGTAAAAACTTATAAAACATTATTGCCTCAGTGGTTGAATACAGCCCATCTTCAAAGCATTTCAAAAGAATAAGGCCCTCACTATCATTTGCAAGCCTATAAGAATAGCCCCCCCACAATTGGGGGATCAATCGTTAATAGTGGAGTAGTGCAACAGAAGAAAAGTATAGAAAGTATAGAAAAATTACCTGCTTTGCACTGACAATATATTGGAAGAGCCAAACTGGGTATGCTGTAAAATGATGCTAGGCAGCCCATGGATTACACATAGCATTTAGCAAATACCATTGCAAATGCTACCATTCTGGCACATTTCCCAGCACAAGACTAATTATTTATTGCTATCTCACCACTGAAATGAAGGCATGTGTGCTTCCTGGAGGCCACTTAACAATAGCACTTCGACTTCTATACCGCTTCACAGTACTTTATAGACCTCTCTAAGTGGTTTATAGAGTCATCATATTCTCCCCAACAATCTGGGTCCTCATTTTACAGAAGGATGGAAGGCTGAGTCAACTTGAACTGGTGAGACTCAAACTACTGGCAGTCAGAGATTGGCAGAATCAGCCTGCAGTACTACATTCTAACCACTGCAACAATCATATAATTAGTAGTCTGCCAGGAAATACGTATGATTACGTAGGGCAGTGGTTCTGAACCTGTGGTCCACGGGCCCCTGGGGGTCCACGATGTCATCACAGGGGTCCAAGAATGCTTGAAGAAATGTTATGATTTAAATCTTGAGATAAGTCTTGGTGGTCTGTGGCCCTGGTCCATGGCCACCAAAGGTATTTAAAGCAGGTCTATGGTGAAGAAAACGTTGAGAATCGCTGACAGGGAAAGGATGCTCAACCACTGCATAGTTGTTCTCTTGTAGACTGGCAATGAGATGATTGATAAATTGCCAAAGAGCCCACAACTTCCACAGCAGATTGAGTCATAACCAAAACAATTCTATGGTCACAGACCTGTTCCCTTGGGGAGGAGTGCCATCCCATCCAGAGTTGGAACCAATGCAGATGATGAGCCACATGGTTTCTGGACAAATAGCATCTCCATCGAATTAGGAGGATTTTATCTTACTCTGGACCTACAGCCTCTAGTGGAGGATCACAATATTTCTGGTCTGGCTGAGGATGGAGATACATAATTAAGTATCATCTGTGTACATTATGCTGCCTGCTATCATGGTGTAGAAACTTTGTTCTCTGCTACTAGACAACACATCAGCTAACTGCCTGAGTTCTAGGAGAAGAAGAGTGGCACAGTGGCCAATCAATATGTGCCTGCACCTATGCTTTTACCCCACCATTTGGAAAAACATTGCCTAAACACAGAAAAGACTGTAGACTTAAAAGATGTGTCTCTCACGCACGCCTCTTTGCTCTGGCTCTTGCATATCTCTGTCAAGGTCAACTTTCTTACTCTCTACATCTACAGCATTTGTTGGTAGAAATGTGATCCTGACAAGCGGCTGCATTATCGGTGCCTGCTGCAATGTCAACACATACGAAGTCATCCCTGAGAACACTGTAATCTACGGAGCGGACTGCCTTCGTCGAGTGCAAACTGAGCGGCCACAGGTGGGTAGGCGACAAGCGTAGGGCAGGGCAGCTTGTTCTTCGGTCACCAGATTGCCTGATTTGTGGGGTGCGATTTTACCAAATCCAGTCAGTGAGCAGAGACCTGAAAAATGTGCACTTGGTGATTTGTATCCCATTCATATCCTGTTGATAAAAGAGTTCCTACTTTGACCTCAGATTTAAGCAAAAGAGGAGGGAGACGTCAAAATCTTGGCAATATAAGTAGCACTAGATAGAGAAGATTGTCACCAGACAGTTTGGTCTGAGGGTCCAGTTGAAATCTCTCTTTTTTCCCTTTTCTTTTACAAATCACCATCATCTTTTGTGGATGATCAATTTCTGTTTCTCCAAGGATATGGGACACGCTGTTTGATAAAAGAGTTTTGTGACTTTTGTTATTGACCTGTGATTTCAGATAAACAGGCAAACTGATGTTAAGTCAGCTTATGTTGTCACTTTGTAGTATTTTTTTTATAGTGCTACTATTTGTCACTATAGTTTGTGAATTCACATTTCATAGAAAAACAGAAACCTGCTTTTAAATCATGATTCTGGTTTCCTAGCTTGCTGAAGAAGGAGCCAGAGTAGCCAAGGATCAGATGATGAATGACAACTTACACTCATGTCCATATTCAGACCTAGCTAAATAGCTTTTCAGTCCTGTCTTCCTCAGTATGAAACAATGGAGAAGGGCTTCAGCATTTCCTCAGTTACTGCATAAGGTGTGGAGAACGGAAGTAATTTTGGGAATGTTGCTGAAGCCATCATTGCTTCATAGAAAAAGAATGGCTTAAAATATGTCTTATATTTGTGAGGAAGACATTTGTCTTGTGTCCTTTGAGAGAATGGGAGATTGGAAAACAAATTTTCTTAATAGGAATTGCCTTAAAACAAGTCAGTCCCTTGATCAATCTAACCTAATGATTTCAACATAGATTGGTGATAGTTAACCATACATTTTAGGCAGGAGTTTTCCAGCTAGGAAAACTGAATCTTTGAAAAATTGATTGTGTGGCATTGTCCATGAAAGAAGCTTATCATGTCTTTAATGCTGAGTTAAAGCCTTCTCTTCAAGTCATTGGACAGCTAGATATGTTGCATTTCTGTACCAAAATAAGCAATTGAGTCTTCCTCAAATCTTTTGGATTACAATTTCTGTAATCTGTGAGCATTGGCCATGCTGATGGGGATATATGGAGATTGTGATCCAATTGCTTCTTCTAAGAAGATGCATTTGGATTCATGTATATTTTTCTGAGATTGTGCTGTTCCTTTTAGCCACAAACATTACAGCTGGACTTCCTCATGAAAATCCTTCCAAATTATCATCATCTTAAAAAGGCTATGAAAACAACATCAACACCTGTGAAGAGTTGAAAGCCTTCCTGGATCATGATCAGAATTATATCGGAGATGTACTACCTTCTTTCTGGACTTTATGTTTGCAAGAACTAACTTTTTTTTTGCTTAGTCTGGAAATTTAGTCGTGCAGTTATGCAGCTTAATTTTATTTATTAAAATGTAAAAAAATAAAATGTGTCATTGTTACATTCCCCTTGATAGTTTATATTTTTAGTGGATTTAATTATTTTATTGCCTCTGTTTTTCCTTGTTAATGAAATCAGGGTGGCCACTCATTTTCCCAGTAAACCTGACCCAGAGCATGTTCCTTGGAGACAGTGGAAATAGTCCAGTTCATTTGGAAGGCAGCAGAGTACTGCACAAAAAGAAGAGCTTAAAAAAAAAGACTTGTTCATTTCAATAGATATATTTTAAATTACTGCATATCCTTAGTGCTTTCATTAAATAATTGAAATTGTATATATAACTTCAGACAAGGTCAAACAAATGTGTAGCTCATCTGGAGTTGATGTCATGAAGGCTTCATGTTGTGGCTTCAATCCAGACCTGCATGCTACATGTAACGGTGAAGAAAAATTCTGCTGTAAGAAATACAACATGCAGTGCTCTCCTGTGCATAACATTGCAATCCTACAGTCCCTTGGGAATGAGCCTCACCAAACATAGTTGGGACTTCACTTTTGTATAATTTCCAGAGGTAAAACTTTGTTAATCGTTTTAAACAATACCATAGTCTTCATAAGGCTCTTGTTAGGATTACTGTCCCTATGTCAAGGTTGAATTTCTAAGATGCTTGCTAACCTCTGTTGCTACTCAACTTGCCATAGAAACGGGACGGAGAGCCTGGGAAAGAAACGGGAGTTTCAAGAAGCCGTCCATGGACCCTGAGACCCAAGGTCACAAAATCAGGTGTCTGACGGAAAAGTGGACCATTCCCATAACAAACAAAGAGATGTGATTGGGCAACATGGACATTGGGGGGGGTGTTGGGGTTATGAAAAGCTATTGTTAACTAAACAGATTTTTGTGCAGGAAAACTAGAGTTGATTTTGCTTCTTCGGTACCGAGATGTGTATTCAATAAAATTTATCTTTTATGGCATTTCAAAACTGTAAAGATTCCTCAATGTTGACTTCACTAGCCAGATGGTTGACACCCTGTGATTCTTCTCAGAACATATTAAACAATGAAATAACACAGAAAAAAAAATAAGCATTTATAACCAAGTTAAAAACGTTGTTAGCCTTTCTTCTAAACATACTGTGTGTGCAAACAAAGCTTTTGACATGAAGATGTATGGAGCCACTGGAACTAGATTTTTCCTACAGTATATTCAGTGGTGGAAGAAAGCTCAGGAGATTGGCACTTCTCAAAGACGTTGAATGCCGTGTTTTTGCACTTCCCAATACTCTTCCTAAAAGCTTTTTAAATAGTGTTTACATTTTTCAGTGTGTAGCAATGCTGCCCTTGCTATTTCTGAAGCTAAAACTCCCCTTCCGTGATTCATTTTCTTTTGGGAACAACTTGGAAGCATTTCTTAATGGCAGTGTTTTTAACATGCAAAATGCATTTGAAGAAGTCTAGTCAAATCAAATATGTATTATAGTCATAGACCAACATAAGGAAGGTGGGCTATGGTCAACTGAAAAGCATAAAAGGTACATCCGAGTCTAAAAGTGCTTTTTCAGGAGGCAACTGGACTTTCTTGTTTCCCTTTGAAGATGTTTCGCTTCTCATCCAAGAGGCTTCTTCCATTCCCCACCATCTAATCATCTGGAGAAGCTTCTTGGATGAGAAGCAAAACATCTTCAAAGAAAAACAAGAAAGTCCAGTTGCCTCTTACAAAAGCACCTTTGGGACAACCATCACCTGGATGACTGAGACTCTCCATAAACATCAGAATTTATGGAGTAAAAGTATTAAAAGCATATAAAAATTAGTCTAAAAAAGAAAATGAAGAATTAGGAGCATTAGATGGCTGTAGGGGAGCATAAAGGTTAGTATACGGCAGGCTATCACAGTACAGAGTGTAGTAGTGTGATGAACTGGGTGCTCATGTAGTCTAATTTATGGCACTGTTCATCATCTAGTGTATTTTATTTGCTACTGCACAGGACCTGACAGCATTATATGTTGGGGCAGGATTGGTACCTGAAAGCAGCAGAGAGGTAATAGATTTGCCCTCTGCGCTCTCGGTATTTGTGCAGTGGTGGCGAAATGAGGCTAGTATAGTCTCTGTAATACAGGCACTGGAGAAGCACAGAAGTCTGTCTTCTTCTGACTTCTCTCCAGAGTCACAGGGGCATTGTCTCTCTGGATAAGGAGTCTTCCTGTCTCAGCTTTCAAGGACAGCTGAGGGGAGGGTATGACATCAGGTCAGAGTAAAGTTCCTCTGGTGTTTAGATACTTTGACATTAGTTAAGTACCATATGTCATAGGGGAGGCAGAGTAGCTGTTGGATTCACTGGCAATGAAGATGGAGGACCTGACTAGATCCAGTTGGCTTTGGGTGCTTGTAATATGCTATGTGTTCACAGAAGACGAGACGCTGAATCTATAGGAATTGCAAGATTAAGTTTTCGCATAACCCTCCTCTGCACAATGTTCTTTCTCACTGGGTCATAGCAGGTCTTGCTAGGGCACCCCAGTTACAAGATTCAGTGTAGTTTCCTTGTAAAATCCTCCTGGACTGAACAAGAATATACACAGAAAGTGCAGGAAAAAAGCAAAATGAATGTATTCAGATACCGAAAGACTTAAAACCTTATGTTAACATTGGAGACAGAGATGAGCTTGTTACTTTGAAAAGAAGAAGAAGTGGTATTTCAGAAACTAAATGTAGCTACAGCATGATGGTCTCACAATGGTTTTTTAAAATTATTTTTTCAACATTTTAGATTATTTATTAAGTATTGTTAATAAATAGAAGGGGTTATGTAATTATGTTTTGTGGACAAATGGAGATAATCATGGAAGGCTGAAAAAAGGATATTTGGATAAAAACCTGAACTTGACATCTCATCTGAGAAAAGCATCTGATAGTTGGTTGTATAATCAAATACTTACATCTTCCACACAGAAAACATCCTTCTGATAGTCCCAAATCATGCAATTCCTAGATGCTTGTCCATGATACTACTGTTTTATGGACTAATTGAAAGCCACGCTAGGCACCACTATGCCAGTTTCATGGGTAATCTGGCTGGGATTAGATCAGGAATAATAATAATAATAATAATAATAATAATAATAATAATAATAATAATAATAATAATAATAATAATAATAAAGTTGGAAGGGACCTTGGAGGCCATCAAGTCCAACCCCCCTGCTCAGGCAGGTAACCCTATACCATTTCAGACAAATGGCTGTCCAGTTTCTTCTTAAAAACTTCCAGTGTTGGAGCATTCACCGCTTCTGGAGGCAGGTTGCTGCACTGGCTAATTGTTCTAACTGTCAGGTGGTTTCGCCTTAGTTCTAGGTTGCTTCTCTCCTTGGTTACTTTCCATCTGTTGCTTCTTGTCCTGCCCTCAGACCCTTTGAAAAATAGCTTGACTCCCTCTTCTTTGTGGCAGCCCCTGAGATATTGGAACACTGCTATCATGTCCCCCCTCATCCTTCTCTTCATTAAATTAGACATACCCAATTCTAGCAACCGTTCCTTATATGTTTTAGCCTCCAGTCCCCTAATCATCTTTGTTGCTCTTCTCTGTACTCTTTCTAGAGTCTCAATATCTTTTTTACATCGTGGTGACCAAAACTGAATACAGTATTCCAGGTGTGGACTTACCAAGGCATTGTAAAGTGATATTAATACTTCACGTGATCTTGATTCTATCCCTCTGTTAATGTAGCCTACCATGTGTTGGCCTTTCTGGCAGCTGCAGCATATTGCTGGCTCATATTTAAGTGATTGTCTACTAGGACTCTGAGGTCTCTCTCACAGTTACTACTATTGAGCAAGGTACCCCCTATACTATACCTATACATTTGGTTTTTCTTACCTAAATGTAGAATCTTACTTTTTTCACCATTGAATTTCATTTTGTTAGATAGTGCCCAATGTGTCCAGATCTTCCTGTATCTTAAGCCTGTCTTCTGGAGTGTTGGCTATTCCTGCCAGCTTGGTGTCGTCTGCAAATTTGATGAGTTCCCCATCTATCCCCTCATCCAAATCGTTGATGAAGATGTTGAAGAGCACTGGGCCCAGAACAGAGCCCTGGGGCACCCCACTACACACTTCCCTCCATGTAGATGTGGTTCCATTGAGGACCACACGCTGAGTACGGCCGGTCAGCCAGCTACAGATCCATCTGGTGGTGATGATGTCTAACCTGCATTTTCTATCTTATCAAGTAGTAGGTTGTGATCTACTTTATCAAATGCCTTACTGAAGTCCAAGTAAATTATATCCACAGCATTCCTCTGGTCCACTAATTTTGTCACTTGGTCAAAGAATGCAATAAGATTT
This sequence comes from Bothrops alternatus, assembly GCA_034064705.1. NCBI lineage: Eukaryota > Metazoa > Chordata > Lepidosauria > Squamata > Viperidae > Bothrops > Bothrops alternatus. Next base: position 8,724,853 of record JARGCV010000025.1, read on the forward strand.
GTCTGGCATGATCTGTTTTTGACAAACCCATGTTGGCTTTTAGTAATGACTTGGTTTGCCTCTAGGTGTTCGCTGATTGGTTGTTTGATTATCTTTTCCAGAATCTTCCCAGGTATTGAAGTCAGGCTGATAGGTCTGTAATTTCCTGGGTCCATTTTTTTCCTTTTTTGAAGAGGGGAACTACATCAGCTCTTTTCCAGTCCTCCGGTAGTTCCCCAGTGCTCCAGGATCTTTGAAAAATATAGTTCAGTGGTTCTGAGATCACATCTGCCAGTTCCTTGAAAACCTTGGGGTGTAATCCTTGGGGTGTAATTTTATAATACAATTTTATAATTTTTATAAAATTTTATAATTTTATAATACAATTTTATAATACAATTTCCTTGATCAGTAATAGGGAGTTGCCCCACCTAAGGCTCTTTCAAATGGCAATGGAGGAGGTCTCTTGGTCACATCTTTGCTACCCAAAGCCCACTCCCAACCGTCAGAGCACACCATGAGCAGCCAGAGACATGATTAAGACATCACACCTTCCCACAGGTCTACTGGCAACACTGGCCTCCAATGGGGATTCCTGATCCTGCTTGTACTGTTACAGGCCACTGTAGACTTAACATCTAGAACAGGGGTTCTCAACCTTGGCAACTTTAAGACTTGTGGAGGAATTCTGGGAGTTGAAGTCCACAAGTCTTAAAGTTGTCAAGGTTGAGAACCCCTGATCTAGAAGCATAATTAGAAGCCAATCAATCACTGAGATCAGAAAGCCATCCAATGTTGGCCATATGAATCCACTAATTTCCTCCATCTCTAGCCAACCACTTGTTTCAAAGAAGAAGAGCTGCTTGAGAAAGCCAAGAGGAGTCACACAACTGGATCGATACAAGGAGATGCTTCATATCCAAGCAAAGTAAAGTGGAAGCAAACAATCCAACATTTTTAAAAGATCAGCACTGAACTTTACATGTGTCAAAAGCCTATCTGGTATTTATACAAATGTGAAGTGACAAAAAAAAAAAAAGGCCAAACTTTGCATAGGCAAAACCTTTAGGCATATACAGCAGCGGGTTCTCTATTAGTTACAGATATATGAAACCTCGGATTATTTTCCAAACCTCTGATACTTATAGCAAATTTTCTCCCCCAAACTGAATCTTTTGATTTTTATTTAATGTAACTTGGGCAGATACTCTGGCCCTATTCAATAGTTGTGTGTCTTCTTAAAGCTGACTGCCATCTGATACTACTATATACTTGATCTTTTCTTTTAATAGCATTTCTTGAGTTCCAGTTAAGGTGGTAAATTGCTTTGTTTCCTTAGTTTACAAATACATAAAATCAGGGCTTTTTTTTCTCATAGAATGCCCAGAACAGAGTTCCGGCACCTTTTTTGAATGGAACCTTGTAGGGTAGGCAAGACAGGTTGTATGATGTGTATGGGTTCCTGCACCTTTTTTTTCTTTTGTTAGAAAAAAAGCACTGCATAAAATGGACAGTGTTCTGGAGAAGTAGAGAAGATGGAAGGCAGTGGCAAACTTGGAGAAGTTCATGAAGAATAAAAGTACTCTTTTTGTCCACAAAAATCTTTTTTGTGATAACATACAGATGTGAAAGGTAGACACTGAAAAAGAATGAGAGAAAAAAGTAAATACTTTCAATATATGGATCTGGAAACAGTTTCTAAGTGTGGCATGGATAAATCAATCAGTCCTGGACTAAGAAAATGCTGACGGCTACAGAGCATAAGAAAGATGACCTTGATGGAGATATATAGGAATCATTATTTAGACCAGTGGTTCTCAACCTGTGGGTCGCGACCCCATTTGGGGTCGAACGACCATTTCACGGGGGTTGCCAAACAATGCAGTCCGCCATTTTTTCCCTGTTTCCCCTCGGCCGGTGCAGGGGGCAGCACCGCGCATGCACGATGCGGGCCGTCGTGCCGCACATGCGTGGTGTGGGCCGTCGCGCTGCGCATGCGTGATGCGGGCTGTCGCGCGCGCACCACACATGTGCAATGCGGGCTGTCGCGCGCGCGCCATGCATGCACGGCACGGGCCATCGCGCCGTGCATGCACGATGTGGGCCGTTGCGCACGTGCATGCACAATGCGGGCCATTGCGCCACACATGTGCGGTGCAGGTTGGGGTCGCGCCATGCATGCGCGGCGCAGGTCGGGGTCGCGGCCTGAAAAAGGTTGAGAACCGCTGACTTAGATAAAAAAGGCTAAAGCAACATCTGGAAATGCCTCAGGCAGACACTTCTCCAAATCACTCACTTATAGAAGAGGAAGAGATACAATACAATGAGACAACACAATCAAGATGATGTTATTTTAGTCAATCACAATAAATGTAGTTTTAGCTTTCCTGTAAAGCTGATTTCATGGTGTTATATAGCTTGTGAAGGTTGACAGTGCTCCATTGAAGCAATGAACAACCAGCAATAATTCACATACTTTTGGCTTGTGAGGTGGGTAGTTATTGGACTAGAAAAATAGCTATGATTGGCAAGACTGAGGGACATAGAAAAAGGGAGACTGCTGGTAAGGTGAATGAATTCAATCAAAAAGATTACAGTAATTTTCTTTACCTTGAAAGTGCTGCAGGTTATTGCTTGGAGACAGGTCAGAGTACTGTAGTGACTATAGCAGACATGTCAAACTCGCGACGTCGCATGACGTCGCACGACGTATCAGAACTGTTTTGCCATTGCCGGCAATGGGGTGGGCGCAGCTTCTGCGTGACATGTCCAACCCGCGGGCCAGGGACTACAGTATTTCTCCATACAGTAAGCAGCAGTTTTGCATAACTCAGTGGCATATAAATAAACTTATATTATAGACAGACCTTGGGTTAAGAACAAGTTTCATTCCTAGCTTTGTCTTTAACTCAAATTTGTAGTTAAGTCATAAGTTGTGCTTATAAACAGACTGCCATTTACTAAAAATGGTGGACAGCATTGTCCTTCCTCTAGCTGATGAACTACTGAAGCCACACTATGCTTTCAGGAACTGCTGAAAATGGGCTGTTTACATGTGGCTTCAGCAGTTCAGCGGCTCAAAGAAAGAGAACCACTGTTCACCATTTTTAATAACAGACAGCTTGTTTGTATCTAGGGTTTGTCCTTAAGTTGGACATTCTTAACCCAGGGACTGCCTGTACATTCAGGAGAATCGTGAACATACTTTCTTTGAATAACAGAATTGGCTACCCCACCACTAGTTTTTATTGCTCTGCCCCATAGGAGAACTGTGTACGTTCTATAACAATATTTCTTAAAATATCTTCTGTGAAACATTGGAGTTCCACAAACAACGTTTTTTATAATATTTTATTAATTTTCTATTATTACATTTCATTAGTGCTTAATGAACAACATGTTGTCTGGGTTGATTTATTTTGCTTAGTAATACAAGTTAAGTTCTTACTCTCTATCCCATTTTTCCAGCCATTGATAAAATAAGTTCCATGTTTGAAAATATTCTGTATCTTCTTTAATCCTCAATATAAGTCTGTCCATTTCAGCACAATCCAGTATTTTCTTAATTATCTCTCCGTCCAATGGTGTTTCTTCATTTTTCCAGTGCTGAGCAAATACTCAGCACTGCTGTTAACACATGTAATGTTAAATATACACTTTGTTTATAATTTCTTTTCTGGAATTATACCTAATAAAAAAAGTTCAGGTTTAAAGCCTACATGTTTCCCTAACATTTTTTCTAACCAGGTATGTATTTTTGTCCAAGCTTTTTTTTTGCTTTAATAAACGTCCACCAGAGGTGATGATATGTACCAGGTTTTTGGTTACATTTCCAACATTTGTTAGACATATTTTTAAACATTTTTGCTAATCTGGCAGGCGGTAAGTGCCATCTATAAAAAGTAATATACAGGTTTTCTTTATACGAAGTTGCCATTGTCAGTTTATAGTTTCTTTCCCATAGATTTTGCCCAAACAACTTGAACATGTTCCACAACCACTAGATGGGGTTTGAGGTTAAAAAAAAAAATTTTTTTTTACATAATGCATAATCAAACTTTGGAATTTGCTACCACAAGATGTAGTGGTGAGTTCGACCAATTCACCAAAGTCATGGGGCTCAATGGCTGTTATTAGAAGGTCATCTGATGGGAGACTAATGAGCTTCCTTGCGCAGTCAGTTGGCCACTGTGACGGCTGGATCAAGTTGATCAGGGCTCCAATCCAGCAGCACATTGTTTATGCTTCTGTTCTTTTTATGAGGCCATTTAATTTCACTAGCCAAGTAATGCATGAATGAACGCTCCATGTCAGCAGATCTCCGCTCAAAAACCAGATTGGGCAATATGGGCAAAACCATGGCTAAAAATCTTGTAGATGAAAATTCAAGGAGAATAAGACTTTAAGCAAAAAGTTTTTGCCACCTTCTTCTTCGACATACCATTGTAATCTTTATCGATTAGCCCTTGTGCCATATCAAAGTGCAAAGTTCCAGCAACAAATTATTACTAAAGTTTGATCAAAGCAATTTAAAATGAAATTTGATAAAATACAGTTTAAAATGGAATTAGAGTAAAATATGACTTAAAATGAAATTGGAGTAAAATACAATCTAAAATGAAATTAAAATAGAGTACAGTAATATAGATAATATAGATAAAATATAGATAAAATGCGATACAATTATATCTTGGAGTCACCCTTGCAATCTACCCCAATCAGTCCCACATTTGCAGATCTCAACCAAACCATTTTGTTTAAATACTGTGCTGTGTTAAATGTTATTTTCAAGTTCTGGTCGCACATAAGGTAAGTTGTTTTGATATGGGGATCCCAATGAGTCATTTGTTTGGTATATAGATCGAGGTACCTGTCTCTCACCCTCTTGTACAGGCAACAATCAAATAGTATGTGAGCAAGGTCTTCTACCTCTGCCGCTCCGCAAATGCAGAGACATTGTAAGGTATTGAATGGAATCAATACCTCATTGTAAGGTATTAAATGGAATCTCCCATATCTGGCCATTGTGTCAAACTATTCGAAACTCGTTCGCATAAATATCTCCCTAAGGCAGCGGTTCTCAACCTATGGGTCGCGACCCCATTTGGGGTCGAATGACCGTTTCGCGGGGGTCGCCGGACACCGCAGTCTGCCATTTTGTTTTGGTTTTTTTTGTTTTTTTGTTTTTTGTTTTTTCCGTCACGCGCACGCCGCGTATGCGCGGATCAGCCCGTCGCGGTCCGCCATTTTGTTTTTGTTTGTTTTTTTTCGATGCGCGCGCCGCGCATGCGCGGATCGGCCTGACGCGCGCGCGCGCACACGCTCGCCGGGGCAAGTGGGGTCTCAACCTGAAAAAGGTTGAGAACCACTGCCCTAAGCTGTTTTGGCAGTTGTAACTTCAAATAGCTGTCTACTTGAAAAGTACGCTTGTATTTACTCAGCCATTTCAAGTTACCCACCTTACTAAGGATCGCTATATCATTTTGTGCTTCAACATACCATTGTGAAAATGGTTTTCAGCATTCAATACAATCAGGTGAAGTATCAAGATCGGCTGCATTGTGCCATCTCTCTGATTTACTTTAACAAGACTTGCTCCAAGTATTGCTGATATACGCTGTCAAATGTAAAGTCTCTCGATGTGCACATGTATCAAATGAAATGAAGAATGTGATTAAAACATTCTTTATTTCAATATTCCTTTTCTAAAAAGAAATGTACTGCATGTGTGTGTGTGTGTGTGTGTGTGTGTGTTCCATGTTTTTTAAAAGTCTCAGCTCATGATCTTTTTTTTTTAATAAAAATTCTTTTATTAAAACAATCAACATTGAACATAAAAACATATTGTGTAGCAATCATCATGGCACCTGATATACAATACTAAGTATTAGTCATTGAAAACGTCTGAATTAGTAAGCCTTTTTCCACCCCTCGCGTCTAGCCTCAACTATACTCCTGTTACACTTTGTTTGATTGGTGTTTCTCTTATCTGGTTCCATATTAATGTGATCAACATTAAACCAAGGATCCTATTGCTAAACAATCATCCTAGAACTTAGCATACAACATTAGGTATTAATCTTTGTAAACATCTGTTTTAGTAAACGTTCTTCCCTCCTCCCTTCCCTCTTCAAGTATACTCCGAGTACCTTTTGTTTGGTTGGTGTTTCTCTTATATATGGTCTATCTGCTGTATCTAGTCTATTGCATATTGTTCGTTTGCGCTTCTGAATTGACTTCATCCCATTACTAGTGCAATCTTTTATAGTCCCTAACCAGAGATCCTGAGGTAAAAGTTTCATATCCTGAGGTAGAGATTCAGTCCGCTTTAACAGTATTAAAGCAAACAACATTAGTCCTAAGATTATGTTAAGAGGCATTAGTTATAGAACATATACATTCAACATTGGGTGTTAGTTTATGTAAACATTTGATTTGTTAACCCTTCTTCCCTCCTCCCATCGAGCCTCAGCTAAACGCCAGCTGCATTCTGTTTGATTGGTGTCTCTCTTGGATATAGTCTATCCACTGTTTCCACAGCTCATGATCTTGTCCAAGCATGAAAATGTAAGCTCATCAGCATGAGCGTAAAAGGCTGAGTTGTAAATAATTCTTTAGGAACTTTCTGTCTACTTTGGTCCACGTATTTAAATAGGGATTTAGAACAGTTGCTTCACTTAACCAGAAACAAAGACTAGAACAAATAGCACACTGAACAAGTGACCTGTCGACCCCAAAGAGATCAAAAAGGGGTTAGCATCACAGAGGTAGAGTTTTCATTATCTCTTTAAATAATGTCCCTTCATCTCCAGTAGGAAGCTACACCACTATAAAAAGAAATTTGAGCATTGCTATTGTATAGCATTACCAATATGAAAAAAAAACCTCTTGCATTGAGTAGCAAACAAGGGAAGCCATTTTTCTTCACACCCTACTTGTGAAATTTCAGTGGTACATGTCTTGCCACTGCTGAAAGGAGAAGGGTAGACTAGGTAGACCTTACCGGTAGTAATCTAGTTTTAGCAAGTAAGGACATATTGTTTTGATAGGCTCTTCAGAGGCTTCTGGTCTATTGCATCTAGTGCCTTATAGACATGGTGACAGTTCCTGGAAATTCCAACCTGTTTGGCAATTTCATACTCCTACTAGCCAGTTCTTCCAGTTTAGTCCATAAGGCCCAGTGATGTGGGCTCTTTAAATCCCATTTACTCCCACTCTGAGGGTGATCCAGCTGGCTCTCATAGTCCTGTGTGTTGCAAGAGACAGCTGATGGAGCAAAAGTCTCAAACCCTCATGAGAGCCCGGAACAAATTGCCTGGTTCTTTGGTTTGGACCCTAGCCATTTTCTCCGAGGACATAATCACGTATGTGCTCTCAAACCTGCAATAGCCAGCCGCTTTCTCCTGGAAGTCGCCTTATCTTCCCAATAATACACACAGCTGCTAATCACAATTATTTTTAAGGAACATGTGCAAGCTTGCAACAATGCTTCCAAGATATCAAATGAATGCAGAGTAACATCTCCCTGCCCACATTCCAATGGTAAAAAGTCATTAGAGGAAAGGCTAATGAGTCGAAATTGCTCTGATAAGAGAGCTGGTCTAGATAGGCCCCTGGGAGGCCCAAGAGCTTAAAACAGACTGGGTAAATATTTTAAACAATGCTGAGGAAAGCACAGGAAATTGAATGGCAAGGGAGTCACCCAAGCTGCAAAACCATAGAAATTGCCTGGAGGAACTAAACTGCCCCAACCCTGTTCTGCTCTGATCCTAGATCCTAGATCCTGTTCTTAATGGTCACATAATTCTCATACTCAGTTAGGTAGCATTTTCTTTTCAGACTGGAATCAATATGCTTATTGTCCATTGGCGTGAGAGGGAAAACACTGACAGGGGTATTTAGTGGGCAGGCACACCTAAGCTGGGTAGGCAAAATGATACAATTTCACTTTCTCATTGGCTTTATGCCTGCATCCTGGCCCCTGTCTATGTATGTATTCAACGTGGATATTGCTGACAGGATGGGGGATGAGAAGGGCTTTTCAAGACAAAGAATAGAAGAAAAAGGAGCATCAGCCTTGTGGTTGACCTTTGACAATTAACAACTGCATAACAGGATGAGCAAAGACATTGCTAGGAGGGTCACAGTCTTTTCAATCTGCTGAGATTTATTGTGTTTCTTTTAAATTATGTAATTAATTCTAAAGTTATGGTATATGGGTCAAACGCACAGATACACTCCCTATGCATGCCTGAGGGTTCTGCAAATTAGTGTCCTCTGTGATGCTCCTGTTGAATCCATATGTGAATGACCATCTCACTTTCAACCTCTAGACATCTTTAAGTAGGGGTGAGAATGAGACCCAGATGGAAAAGTTTTACTAGCAACAGGGATAATGGCAAGAGAAGCAGCTATTTTTTCCCTGTTGCTTTGCTTTTTGTGGTGCCATGACATATATGTATGTAGATATGTATGGATTTTAATAAGACATCCTTTATTGTATAGGATCAGTACAAGATCTGTTTTGGATACCATCAGTGGGTAGTAACAAGCTAAATTTCTCCCACTGTTTGTCACCATTGCATTGAACAGATGGTAGATTCATTTAGCCCCTGTAATAGAAAGTTATTCATAGTTTATTAGTTTGTAAGATCCTATTTTATTGTCAAGTAGAATCTACCATCACATTTTCTTCCAGAAGACTTTGGAAGCAATCTTGAATATAAAATTGGGCATGGGAGAGAGGGGTTTTAGTCACCTCCGTTTTTGCTAATCACACAATCAAATATTATCAGGCAATTGGATTGTAACATTTCTACCAAGACTTTGACCTAACATTGCTCTGAGGAAGTTGCTAGCAGAGCTGATTAAGCTTGTAATAGCTCCTGATAGAGAAGGGTCCCTGTTGTGTCCGGAGCCTGCAAATCAGGCTCGGTACGTTGCATTGGTCCCGGGCATTACAAAAGCTGGCTGGGACCAGACAGAGTGGCGCCAGCCTTGTGCGTATGCACATGGCGCGAAAAATGCTCTGTTCCATTGGTTGACGTTGTCCGGGTTTCTGGCCATATAAAAGGCTTGCGTGCCTTTTGTTTTTGCTTGGGTGTTGTTAGAAGGAGAATAAAGAGTTGTTCAACATCACCATGTGTCTTCACCATTTGCACGCAAACGAAGTATACAACACTGGCGACGAAGGTGGGATACTTTGCAAGCTGAAACAAGCATTTTAAGGACTTACCTAGGAAGTCCTGCAGAGGGAAAGACGGCGTCTGAATCAGCGTCCCAGCCTGCCAGTATAGCATCGCTGGAAGGTGAGCTCGGCTAAAGGACCCTTTCCCCAAACAGCAGTTTGCAGAGGAGCAAGTGGTGAAGGTCATAATAGTATGATGGCAAAGATTGGCCGTTTGTCTGATTTTGATGTCTCACACCCAGAGAGATAGAATTCCTATGTAGCAAGGGTGGAGAACTACTTCCAAGTAAATCAGATTAGAGAAGACGGCTTGAAGGCTGCAACTCTTTTGTGTGTCTGTGGACAGGAAGCTTTTGAAATCGCAGAGAATCTGGTGGCCCCTGCACCTCTGGAGTCAGTAACATATACTGACTTGAAGAAACTGTTGAAGGAACATTTCCAGCCAAAGTTATCTGTTATTGCTTGGAAGCACACGTTTGAGCAGAGAGACCAGAGGCCGGATGAATCTGCTGCGGATTTTATTGCGGCCTTAAGATGAGCAGCCAGACCTTGTGAGTTCAAGGATCTGGAAGAGAGGCTGCGAGATCGCTTCATATGCGGGTTAAGGAACAGAGACTTACAACAGAAGATTTTTGCAAAAGAAGATGTCTCTTTCCAAGACATGCTACGAGAGGTGACAGCTGAGGAAGCAGCAGGCGGGGCTGTGAAGGCCTTACAGCTCACCAAGAACCCTCCAGACACAGCTACGGTCCATCAAGAGGATGCTCAAGAAGGATCAGAAGGAGATCCTGAAGAGGAGGTCGACAGAATTCACCAGCCAGCTGAGAGGAGGCAGAAGGGACGTCCGGTCAAGGCCCCAGCATCTCTTCAATGCTTCGGGTGCGGAGGACGCCACAAGCGAGCTGACTGCAGGTTTCTCTCAGCCATTTCCAGGGTGTGTGGCAGGCAGGGCCACATTGCATCCATCTGTTTGGGTCACCAGAAGGTTCAACCTTGGGAAGAATTGCTTCAGAAAGGTACCAGGGTCCCCAGCCAAAACAGGGTGGGTTTCTGCGCATCACACAGGAGTATTTTGAAGACAGGGACACACAAGCCCCTTAAGAAGAAACTTTCCATTAATGTAAGGTTGCAAGGGGTTCCCCTATCGATGGAGTTGGACACTGTTGTGAGTGTCCCTAGACCAGCTTGGGAAGTGTCAGAGTATGAGGATGAGCAGCCAGGCTCCTCTGGGTGTTTTCCCCTCCCGGCAGCCGAGGAAGAGCAGCCAGGCCCCTCTGGGTATTTTCCCCTCCCGGCAGCTGAGCCAGACAGGGAGGAGATTTACAGGCAGTCTGGATCAGATTCACAAAGTGAGGGGTCAGATTTGGATCAAGAAGATAGATGGCTTGATCCGAGATTCCGAAGGTTTGATAAGCGACGGTGTCAGTTAAGTGGAAAAAGGAAGTAATGAGGGGAAGTGACGTATCGGACACTATATTAGAAGGGGACAGAGAGACTACGCCTTTGTCACGAGCAACGTTAATCACGGAGTAGCCTGATATCTGGAGCCGTGCGTTTGACTTCAGTCTTCTGATGTTTTGGAAATCTACGGGAGAATAATGAGGCCTTGGACAATGTGATAAAGAAAGAGTGAGTTAATTGGAAGGTGTGGAAGGAGCATGTGTTAATCTAAATGTAAATACATGAGACTTGGCTGTTTCTGCCAGCAAAATGCCAGCAGCGTGCTTTGAAGTGAATTCTTTTGAAATGTGTTAAATAAACCTCTTAAAGACATATTTATGTGGATTTTAATGAGCTGAGAGGGGCCAGACAGAACAGACACTGGGTCCACTCTCTCAATTATTTTAATTAACACATTCAAAAGGATATGCAGCAGAAGTGGCCTTCGAGTTAAACTCAGGCCATCAAACCTAATACTTACTGATTTTCAGAATTCTGTGGTGTGTGTTAAGGGGGAGGCCACCCTTAGAGTACAGCATAAGGATTTTGAAGGTCCCCTAGATGTGGTGGTTGTTGGGGGTGAACGTACGAGTCTTATTGGACTCGATTGGTTTGAGGTTCTGGGAATCCAGGTAACTGGGCTGCACCATTTGCAAACGTTGAGCCTTGCAGAAGTCTGCAAGGAGTTTGCAGATGTGTTTAGTTCAGAGCTAGGATCCTACAAGGAGCCTCCAATTTCTCTACTGTTAGACCCAACCATCACGCCCATCAGGGTTAAGCCTAGGAGGGTACCTTTTGCCCTCAAAGGCAAGATTGATGCTGAGCTGGACAAATTGCTCCAGCAGGGCATTCTAGAACCTGTGGGTTCTAGTCCATGGGAAACCCCCATAGTAATGCCTCTAAAGGCTAATGGGGACATACGTATATGTGTAGACTATAAGTGCACACTGAATAAGGCGCTGTAACAGCATGCTTATCCAGTGCCTGTAGTAAGTCACATTCTGGCCTCCCTCAAGGGGGGGCGCATTTTTGCGAATCTTGACCTGGCACAGGCCTATCAACAGTTACCTGTTGATGAGGCAGCTGCAGAGGCCCAGACTATTGTAATTCACAGGGGGGCCTTCAAGGTCAAGAGACTGCAATTTGGGGTAAATGTAGCCCCTGGCATATTCCAAAGTGTCATGGAGAGTACACTTCGAGGTATTCCTGGGGTCTGTCCCTACTTCAATGACGTCCTCATTGCTGGGGAGTCATCCCAAAATTTAGCAGAAAGACTAAGGGCTGTCTTGCTTTGTTTTCGAAAAGCAGGCCTTAAACTAAAGAAGGATAAATGTAAGATAGAAGTCACTTCTACTGACTTCTTAGGATTCAGGATTGATGCTCAAGACATTCACCCTGCTGAAACTAAATTGCAAGCTATCCAGCAGGCCCCAAGCCCTTAGTCTAGGAGTGAGCTGAAAGCCTTCTTGGGGCTATTAAATTTTTACCATGCATTTCTCCCACATAAAGCTGCAGTAGCAGAGCCATTACACAGCCTTTTAAACAAGCAGGCTTCTTGGTTGTGGACTAAGTCCATGAAAAGAGTTTCAACGAGGTTAAAGCCTTGCTCACTTCTAATGCTGTTTTAGCACACTTCAATGAGCAACTACCTGTTTGCATCGCATGCGATGCATCTCCTTACGGGGTGGGAGCCGTACTTAGCCATCTGAAGGCTGATGGGACACAGGTCCCTGTGGCCTATTATTTTATTTTTTTTATTTTTATTTTATTAAATTTCTATACCGCCCCTCTCCCGAAGGACTCGGGGCGGTGTACAGCCTAAACTTTAAAAAACATATAAATATACAAAATTTAAAATAATTAAAAATAAATTAAATCATTTGGCCAAAATCCTAAAACCCAAAACATACAAAATTTAAAATCTTAAAAAAATACTCAGAAGCTTCTATGCCAGGCCGGCCTGTCGGAAAAGGAATGTTTTTAGTTCCCGACGGAAGGTGCGTAAATCTGTTATTATACGGAGTTCGGGGGGGAGCTCGTTCCATAACGTGGGAGCTCCCACAGAGAAGGCTCTCCCCCTGGGGGTCGCCAGCCGGCACTGTCTGGCCGACGGCTCCCTGAGGAGGCCCTCTCTGTGGGAGCGTACCGGACGGCGGGAGGTATTTGCTGGCAGTAGACGGTCCTGTAAGTATCCGGGTCCGATGCCATGGAGCGCTTTAAAAGTGGTCACTAACACCTTGAACCGCACCCGAAAGACCACCGGCAACCAGTGCAACTCACGCAGGAGCGGTGTTACGTGGGAGCGCCACGACGCTCCCATCACTACCCACGCGGCTGCATTCTGGGCAAGTTGGAGCTTCCGGATGCACCTCAAGGGGAGCCCCATGTAGAGAGCATTACAGTAGTCCAGCCTGGAGGTCACGAGGGCATGAGTGACTGTGCGTAGCGAGTCCCGGTCTAGGAAGGGACGCAACTGGCGCACCAGGCGAACCTGGTGGAACATCCTCCCGGCCACGGCCGTCAGATGGTCCTCTAAGGACAGCCGTGAGTCCAGGAGGATTCCCAAGTTGCGAACCCTTCCTGTGGGAGCCACTGTTTCGCCCCCAATACACAGCGATGGAATCAGCTGGCTGTACCGGGATGACGGTAACCACAGCCACTCGGTCTTGGAGGGGTTGAGCTTGAGTCCGTTTCTCCCCATCCATACTCCGAATTACTCAAGGACTCTGTCTTCTGCAAAGCATTAAGAAATTTCATGATTTCTTATATGGCCACCATTTCACGGTCTTTACTGACCATAAGCCCCTGCTGGGTTTGTTTACCACTAACAAACAGACCCCACATATCATCTCTCCTCGTATGCTGAGATGGTCCATTTTCCTGTCAGCATATGACTATACTTTAGTTCACAAGCCAGGAAAAGAAATGGGTCATGCAGATGGCCTGAGCAGATTACCCCTGAACCAAGTAGAGCCAGATCCTGCTCCAGCCATTAATATTCTGCCCATTCAGGAGTTGCCTGAGTCTCCCCTCAATGCTAGGGACATGGCTGCAGAAACTGCCACTGATCACACGCTTACACGCGTGCTGACATGGGTGTTGTCAGGATGGTCTGACAAGTGCCCAGATACTGAGTTCCAAAGCTTCTGACACAAGAAGCATGAGTTTTCCACTTTCAAGGGTTGCCTGTTATGGGGCAGCAGGATAGTGATTCCAACCTCACTGAGGTCTAGAATCTTGATCTCTCTGCATGAGGGACATCCTGGTATAGTCAGGATGAAAGCACTTGTGCGCAGCCATCTTTGGTGGCCTGGCCTCAATAAAGCTATCAAGGCCCAGGTGCATGGGTGCCAAGTGTGCCAACAGTCTTGGCCTGAAATGCCTCAGGCCCCAGTACATAGGTGGGAGGAAACTCAAACCCCATGGTCTAGGGTGCATATATTATTATGCTGTGCCCTTTCAGGGGCCATTCTTCCTGGTTGTTGTTGATAGCCATTCAAAGTGGCTAGAGGTTGTTCCTGTTTCCTCCACTAGTACTGCCAGGACCATCCAGGTGTTGAGAGGAATTTTTGCATCACACGGTCTTTCAGATGTTCTGGTTTCGGATAATGGCCCTCAATTTACCTCTTCTGAGTTCCAGGCTTTTCTTCAGGCCAACCTGATCTGGCATGCAACATCGGCTCCCTTCCACCCATCCTCCAACAGACTGGCAGAGAGAATGGTGCGCACCACCAAAGATGCCCTCAAGAAAATGACTTATGGTAACTGGCATCACAGGTTAGCAGATTTCCTTCTTGCACACCGCACCGCACCATGCACTGCCACAGGAAAGAGCCCTGCTGAACTCTGCTGGGGTCACCGCCTCATCACTAAACTGGACAGGTTGCACCCTGACCGGGTGGCTTCACAGGTGTCAAAACCGCAGGCACCTAGGAGACTCCAGGTGGGTGATCCGGTTTGGGCAAGGAACTATGGGCCTGGACATCTCTGGGTCACAGCTGTGGTCTGCAAGGTCTCTGGGCCATTGTCATACGAAGTTGCCTTGGTTGACGGCTGCGTTCTTCGCTGACACATAGACCAACTGCGTTGGAGACTGGACTGCCACCCTTCCGCTCCTGGCTCTGCTCTGGGGGGGGGAGGACCATAATATGCATTCTGGGCCACAGGTTCCCAGGCCTAACAGGCCCTCGCTAGTTGCTACTGAGGCTGTTGGGAATTCATCCCAAGGTTCCGCAAGTGCTCCTAACAGGAATTCGCTGGATAGGGGATCATCCCACACATCCATAATTACTCCAGACAGGGAGTCACACTGGGGGTATCCACAGTATTCACATATGTCAGATAGTGCTCCAGACAGGGAGACTGACCCGGGGTATCCACACAAATCACAAGCAGCAAGAGAAAAGGAATCCCATCAGGGGCGCTTGCCAAATTCCGCAATTGCTCCCAAAAGGAGGTCTCCAGCAAAGGGGGTTGCCATGGAGGTGACTCCTGACTCTGGCACCTGGGGCACATGCTTGGGGGCCACAGAGTACTGGGGCACTTCCGCTACCCAGCCCTCTCCATCTGCTGGCCTTGGGCTCAAGGGACAGTGTTCCCAAGAGAGGTCCATTGTGGACTCGGGGACTTCCACCCCTCCAAGGTATGCTGGCTTATACTTAGAGGGTCCAGCCAGTCAGCAGCTGGGCGGGTCAACGGTATTTGGGGCAGCAAAGTCCTGGCCTGCCTAGCCTGGTAAGCAAGCAGGTAGGCCAAGCACCCTCACCAGGGTCACCTGGGAATTTAGGGCAGCAACACCCTGGCCTGCCTAGCCTGGTAGGCGAGCAGGTGGGCCAGGCAATCTCTCCAGGCATTAGAAGGTTGCAACGGGCCAAGTGCCCACCCAAACATCTGAGAGACTTTGTGAAGTTGCTGTCAAATCATGAGGGACCTGTTCATGAGGCCCCTGAATAATGGGAGCAACTCGTGGGTAGATTATTTTGTATTATTTTTTTTATTTCGGATACATTTATTGTATTACTAAAGATAGTAATACACTCCTTGCATTTGATTATTGAAACTGTATGACACTCTTCCCAATGCATGGCGTATATGTGAGTGCGCAAAGTATGTTCCATCTAGGGGGGAGAGGTGTTGTGTCCTGAACCTGCAAAAGCAGGCTCGGGATGTTGCATTGGTCCAGGGCATTCCAAAAGCTGCCCAGGACCAGACAGAGCGGCGCCAGCTTTGTGCGCATGCGCATGGCGCGAAAAATGCTCTGTTCCATTGGTTGACATTGTCCGGGTTTCTGGCCATATAAAAGGCTTGCGTGCCTTTTGTTTTTGCTTGGGTGTTGTTAGAAGGAGAATAAAGAGTTGTTCAACATCGCCATGTGTCTTCATCATTCGCAAGCGAACGAAGTATACAACAGTCCCCATCGGGAAACAGTTTAGTACCCTCCTCAAAACATGATCTGGTTCTTCTGGACTTTTACCCTGCCTTAAGTCCAGACGTGTCTTCAGTTGGCTAAGTAAGAAACCATGAGATTTCATATTGAGTTTCTCTTCCACATCCTGTCTGGTCCAATAGAATGTGGATTTGTTTTGCTTTTTTCTTTTTGACACATTTCAGACATTTACCAGTGTGAATAACAACTGCCATGGGATCAGAGGAAAAATATCATCTCTCTTTCACATACACACTGTTGGCAAGATGGAACTAACGTACTAACTTCAAACCTTTGAAAACGTGTTCCCTGCACATAAACTCAGGGGCCGCCTAAATATTTTGGTTCCCTTTGGTATCCTCCCCCCCCAGGCCTCTAGTTATGTCCAGCTGTCTATTTGCTGCTGATATTACTTGCTGTTCTTTCATTAGTAATCTTGACTTTTAACAGCCCACCGCGAGGTCTCTGGTGTGTTCCACATCACTTTGACAGCTTGTCTGACTGCCAAGGAGGCTTTTCATCTCTGCACTGTATTACGTGTTTTGCTTTGCTTTTTTATCCAAATTGGCTTGGGTTGAGTCATCTAGACATGCTGTTTATGTGGCCAATTTCCTTTACAAAGCAAAACAACGGGTAGCATTTATAATTCCCACTCAGGCAACACACAGCCTGACGTATGAGTGCGGCCATTCTCTCCTTTGCCTGAATGTGGTCAGAAGATGAAGCTGAAGGCACTGAAAAGCAAGATGTTTAAGATTTTCAAAACTTCAAGACGCTCAGAATGGAGTCGCAAACCGGACAGGATCAATCTATTCTCCAAAGCACTGGAGGATAGCACCGGAGAAGTAATAGATAGAAGCTTATCAAAGAGTGATCTGACCTAGAACTAAGGAAAAGTTTCCTGTTAATAAGAAGAATTAATCACTGGAACAGCTTGCCTCCAGAAGCCTCATTGGAGGCTTTTAAGAAGAGACTGGACAGTCACTTGTCTGAAATGGTAGGCTCTCCTGTTTGAATGGGGAGTTGTACTAGAAGACTTCTAAGGACCCAAAATTCCCTCTGTTGGAATTTTGGATAAGAATATGCCCAGCACTAGAGGCCAAGTATTCCTGTGGAGCTACTCCCATTCTGTACTCATGTTAATGTCCAAAAGCTACTATATGGCCTCAGTCAGAACTACATTTCTGCAGGTAGCAGCTTCTTTCTTAACACTGGAAATTGAGTTTATGGCAATTTCCTTTCTTGGGGCATATGAATGTCCCAGCCTAAGGACTGAGGTTTGCATACATGGAAACTGCCTTAGCCAATGTCCCAAATCAAGTAAGAACTTCTTTAGATAATCTACAGGGATCGTAGCTGCTCTCCCTTGGCTTTCTTC
The DNA here is from genome assembly GCA_034064705.1 of Bothrops alternatus. Classification (NCBI taxonomy): domain Eukaryota; kingdom Metazoa; phylum Chordata; class Lepidosauria; order Squamata; family Viperidae; genus Bothrops; species Bothrops alternatus. The sequence goes on from JARGCV010000025.1 coordinate 8,742,262, forward strand.
CATTTTAACCATTTAAACTGGAATAGACATAATTCACATACTTGATTTTTATGGAGACCCGAGAAGATGTTGCTGCCAATATGTTGCTCTACTGAAATTTTCCAAGGCTACTGTTTCACTTTTTTTTTAAATTATAAAAAATATTTATTATTAGGTAAACATGTGTACATGTAAACAAAGAAAAAATTCAAGTTAAATGCCATTCAACTTAATACAATCATTTTAAATTTGTAGACCTTCTTCACTCCGTGTATCCAAGTTTAACTATAAACCAACTACATTTTAAAAAATTGTAACTTTCACTTCTTTTCAGATCAATCCATTGGATATCAGGCAAACAAGTCATCTTATTAAAATTAATAATTTTCATGTCGATATGCCCTTCCCTCTATCAAGTACATTCTTAGTCTATTTGATATATACCTTCCAATAATCAATAGATAAATATTTGTATATGTAAACCACTTTTGTTGTTGCTCTTTCCTTTTAAGGTAGCTGTTAGTTTATGCCTCATACCTATTAATTCATGGTCCCAGAATTCTTGAATCTGCTTTTTTTTTTAAAAAATAGCTCCCCCTTGGAGGGAGGGAGTCAACTGAGAACCATTGCTAAGCTCAACATTTATGATCACAATTGTGGGATGTGATTGCAAGTGTTAGAAAGAATAGAAAAAGATATAAATATAGAAAATTTTGCTATCATCTAATCATCTGGATTTTTCCACCCAAATCTGGGAATTTTAATGTTTGTGTCTGAATGTAGAGCAAATGTTTTAAATAGGATTGCAGTTCCAAATCTTCCCATGATAATTGGTCTACAACCTCGTCTATACTAGACCGGTGTAGTTTCAAGGAGCAGAGAAAAGCAAAGACTTAGGTCAACAAAACTGAATATACTTGTTTGTATCTGTTAATCTGAGAAATTGTGGTCAATGTGGATTAAGTAAACTGGATGTACATCCAAGTGAAAGAACAGCCAAGAAATCAGGGCTACTCAGAGAAGAAGGGTGGGGGAGAGGGTAGATTTGTGGTTTAACAGCATGCCTAAAGATAAAAATCTCAGGAGCCCTAAAAGAATGATAACCCACAAGTGCCTCTTGATCATCGAGCTTGTAGATGGATGGAGCAATTTAATGTTGCCCGTCTACCTAAAACAAAGGAGTTCCAAGAAGCTTACTTTAGAGAAAGGAATGTGATTAGCTGAAGCTTCATAACTTGAAGGAATCCTAAAACAACAGAGATATTGTTCTCTAACTGTAGAGGAAGAGAAACCTGTTTATCTGTTTAAGTCAGATAGATAGGGGAAATTTTGAAGCACTGTTACTGTTAAAAAGGATAAAACATAGATAGTGAGGCAATTAAAAGAAAATTTACTTGATCAGGGACAACAGCCATTTAGTTCCCTCTTCTATTCCAAGTAGGAGCCCTCCTAATAGGATATCAAGGTCAGAAGCATTGCATGAAAGGGAGAGTGCTCTTAAGGATATCTTCCCCAACTTGACATGGTCCACATGTGATGGATTCAATTTCCATCCATCCCTGTCAATATAGCTATTGTTTAGAAATAATAAGAGTTGGAACACTATGCAACACTATAAAATTCCGTCAGGTGAAGCTCGCTTTATTTTTTCCCCTGTTTCTCTTTGGAGCCATTCTATTATTTGATTTATAAATATATTCTAAAATATATTTACACTAGTAAATATCTATTCTAATTAATACTAATAATAATAATATATCACCATATTTATTCCATAAATATAATGTTCAGCCTAGTAGTATCTTCATACTTTTATGATGAGAAAAACCTCTAATATATCATAACATCTTGCAGAACACAACCTATTTTTGCTGCCCTACCTCCATATATAATAAATTAAAATGTCAATAAATGATTTTAACTTATCTTACACTTGTGACACTGAATTTCGTACATAAACTGTGTTCTGAGTACTTTGTTAAACTATCATTGAATCTAATATAAGAGAGAAAGAACTATTTTTCTCAGAACATTCTCCATATCAACCATTATTAAAAAAATTTCAAAATTAAAAAATAGTCTAAAGCTTTCTCCAAATGGATAATCTATTCTCTTGGTTATTCTGATTGTACCTTATAATACTCTTATAATGGCATCGACAGGGGCATATAGTCGTATCAGTCATACATGAAAACCACGTTTATAAAATAACACTGATACCCAAAGAAGATTCTGATTTATTACAAAAAAAAGCCTATAGGCCAATATCATTGTTAAATGTAGATTATAAAATCTATGCTTCAATAATAGCAGAGAAACTGAAAAGGTTTTTAAATGATTTTATACATGCAGATCAGAATGGATTTTTACCTAAGAGGCAAATTAAAAATAATATGCGGATGATTTTGAATACATTGGAATACCACGAGATGCATCCTGGAAAGCAAATGGCACTGATCTTCCTTGATGCACAGAAGGCATCTGACAATGTGAATTGGCAGCTTATGTTTTTACAATTAAAGTATATGGACTTTGGAGAGAAATTTATAAATACTATTAAGGCAATATACCATAAACAAGCAACAAAGGTGATTATAAATGGGGACTTAACAGAAAACTTTAATATAACTAAGGGTACAAGGCAAGGTTGTCCTCCATTGCCATTGTTATTTATATTAATTCTAGAAGTGTTAAATAGAAATATTAGACAAGACAGTGGAATAAAAGGTATGAAAATAAAGAAAGAGGTGTATAAATTACAGGCATTTGCTGATGACTTAGTGTTCATCCTAGAACCACAAGAAACAGGTCCTAAACTAATTGAGAAAATAGAAGAATATGGTGCAATTGTAGGATTGAAAATAAAAAAGAGAAAACTAAAATGTTAGTTAAAAACTTTGCAGACAAACAGAAAAGAAAATTTGCTAAGATGATGGATATGCAGATCGCAAAGAAAGTTAACTATCTAGGAGTTCAATTAACAGCAAGATGTGTAACTATCAAAGAAGATAACAATGATAAATTGAAAGTGCAAATTAAAGTAGATTGGAAAATTAGAAAAACTTACAACTGTCCTTGTTGGGCAGAATAGCTACAATTAAAATGGATATTTTGCCAAGATTATCGTACCTGTTTCAGACAATTCCAATGATACTAGGGAAAAATACTTTGAAGAATTAAATAAAATGATATTAAAATTTATATGGCAAGGCAAAAAAGTGAGAATAAATGTAAAAATGTTACAAGATTCCAAAAATAGAGGAGGCTTTGGCCTTCAGGATTGGGAGCTATATTATCAAGCATCAGTACTCACGTGGGTGAAAGAATGGATTAATCTGAGGAACATAAGATTGTTGACGTTGGAGGGACATGATCTTCAATTGGGATGGCACACGTTTTTATGGTATGAGAAGAGTGATATACATAGCTACTTTCAAAGTCATTATATTAGGAATGCATTACTGCTAGTATGGACAAAAATTAAAGAACAACACTATTTGAAAATACAAGTTTGGTTATCTACAATGGAGGCCTTAATACATTTGAATGTAATTAATATGGAAAAAATTATAAGATATAATGATATATTAAATGAAAAGGGGGAACTTAAAACTAAACAAGAACTTAATAGACTAGGGATTGACCTATCATGGTGGCCACAGTTACAGATACAATCCAGATATGAAAAAGACAGGAAGTTATATGGCTTTTATAAAGAACCAACTAAATTGGATCAGATTCTAATGGGGATAGATAAGAAATTAATTAAAAGGATATACAATTACTTATTAAGTACTAAATTGGAAGAAGGACACGTAAAGGAGACAATGGTAATATGGGCTAAAATGTTGGCTACTCAATAGAATTAGATAAATGGCAGAAACTGTGAGACAGAAACTATAAACTTACAATGTCAACAGTGTATAAAGAAAATCTTTATAAAACGTTCTGTAGATGGCACCTTTCACCTGCTAGACTAGCGAATATATATATAAAGATAAATCTGTTAAATGTTGGAAATGCAATCAAATACCAAGTTTTGTATTCCAAAAAAATATTGGAATAAAATACATGTATGGTTGGAAGTAATGATAAAACAACATATAGATCTAAAACCAGAGATATTCTTACTGGGCCTGTTACCAAGAAATTACAATAAAGGTAATACTTATTTAGTTTTACATATTTTAACAGTAGCTGGGATAGTATATGTACAATTTTGGAAAAATGAAGAAAATCCCACAGAGGAGAATATAATTTAAAAAATACTGGAATGTGCAAAGATGGATAGGTTAATGTTAAAAATTGAAGAAAAAGAAGAAACGGAATATTATATAACATGGGACTTATTTTACCAATGGTTAGCTGATAAAAACAGAGGTTAGAAAGTTGCAAATATGAAAATATGTGGATTAAGTGAGCAAGATTTATAATGGATTAGTAAATACTTTGATTGTTTTATAACTAATGTTAATGTGGGTAATATTATTTTTAATATTTTGATTACTATTTCCTAGTATATGATTGTATTTTGATAAGATTATTATGAATGTGATGATTATTATATTGTAATACTTGTATACCTAGACAACACATTGTTCAATGTAGAAATTGATTTTTTAAAAAATAATAATAATTTTTTTAAAAAAAGTAAATAAATAAAATGGGGGCAAAATAAACAGACAAAAAATATAAAGCAATAACTTTAAATAAACATTATCTGGCTTATAAAGGTATGAAGAACTCTTCAGTGGCCAACGTATGGCATCTTCATCTCTTGGGCCACCGTCCCAGTTCTTTTTCTTGACAGATGGATATCATGCTGTAGCCTTGATAGCCTTTATAATACCTTCATAAGACCACATTTGGAATATTGCATCCACTTTTGGTCACCACAATGTAAAAAAGATGTTGAGACTCTAGAAAGAATGCAGAGAATGGCAGCAAGATTGCTCTATGCACAAAAGTGGAAGGACGCCTCGATTCCTACCATGGACAAATAGTTACAAAAGCTGATGGAATTAGCAGAGATGGCCAAATTGATTGTGCTGATAAAAGAAAAGAACATAAATACTTTTGTTTCTAGTTGGAAACCGCTTCTGGACTTCGTGTTTGAGGTGGAAAAAAATGATATTATGATTTTGGGTTTTACTGATTAGACCATGTCAAACTCGTGACGTCATGTGACGTCACGCGATGTATCGGAGCTTTTTCTCCATTGCCGGCAATGGCGCGGTTTTAGGATGACGCATCCGGCCCGCAGGCCGGCAGTTTGACATGCCTGGATTAGACTGATTTGCTGATACAGAAATGGCTACTGCATGCTACTATAGAAATGTAAAAAGTTGAGATTTGATTTTAATGTCTGATTTTACTGCAATAGAGAGAGTCGGAAGTCAATGCCTTTTGTTTCTTCCCCTCCCTTTCTTCACACCTTTTTTGTTTTCCCTTTTTCTACTGTTGTCCCCTACTATTTGCTTTTGTATTTTCACATTTTATGTTATAAATGAATATAAATAATAAAAAAACTAGAAAGAGTACAGAGAAGAGCAACAAAGATGATTAGGGGGCTGGAGGCTAAAACATATGAAGAAAGATTGCAGGAATTGGGTATGTCTAGTTTAATGAAGAGAAGGACCAAAGTTGACATGATAGCTGTGTTCCAATATTTGAGAGGCTGCCACAAACAAGAGGGAATCTAGCTATTCTCCAAAGCACCTGAAGACAGGACAAGAAGCAATGGATGGAAATTAATCAACTAACCTAGTAATAAGGAGAAATTTCCTGACAGAAGAATTAATCAGTGGAATGGCTTGCGTCCAGAAGATGTGGGTGCTCCATCTCTGGAGGTTTTTAAGAAGAGATTGGACAGCCATTTGTTGGTATAGGGCAGCGGTTCTCAACCTTTTTCAGGCTGAGACCCCATCTGCGCTGCCCATGCGCGGCGTGACCCTGACCTGTGCCGCGCATGCGCCGCGCGATGGACCGAATCGTGCATGCGCGGTGTGCGTGTGACGGCCCGAACCACGCATGCGTGGCACAACGGGCCGAATTGCGCATGTGCAGCGCGCACACGACGGGCTGAACCGCGCATGCACTACGCGACGGGCCTAATCGCGCATGCGCATACGTGGTGCGACGGCCCGAATTGCGCATGCGTGGCACGATGGGCCTAACTGCGCATGCACGGTGCGCGGGCGACGGCCCAAACTGCGCATGCGCTGCGCGACGGCCCGAACCGCACATGCGCCGCACGACGGACCAAATCATGTATGCGCGGCATGCGTGCAATGGCCCGAATCACACATGCGCGGCACGATGGGCTGAATCGCGCATGCGCAGCGCGCACGCGATGGCCCGGACCGTGCATGTGCATCGCGACGAGCCGAATCGCGCATGCGCATACGCGGTGCAACGGGCTGAATCGCACATGCGCGGCGCACCCGCAATGACCAAAACGCGCATGCGTGGCGCGACGGGCCTAACCGCGCATGCACAGCGCATGCGCGACGGCCGAGGGGAAATGGGGAAAAAAATGGGGAAAAAAATGGGGGAAAAAAATGGTGGACTGCCGTGTTTGGCGACCCCCGTGAAACGGTCGTTCGACCCCAAATGGGGTCGCGACCCACAGGTTGAGAACCGCTGGTATAGGTATCCTGCTAGAGCAGTGGTTCTCAACCCTTTTCAGGTTGAGACCCCACTTGCCCCGCCCATGCGCGGCGCGACCCCGGCGCGCGCGTGCGCATGCATCAGGCCGATCCGCGCATGCGCAGCGCGCGTGACGAAAAAAAAAACAAAATGGCGGACCGCGATGGGCTGATCTGCACTTGCGCGGCGCGCACGTGACGAAAAAACAAAGAAAAAAACAAAAAAAACAAAACAAAATGGCGGACCGCGGTGTCCGGCGACCCCCGCGAAATGGTCGTTCGACCCCAAATGGGGTCGCGACCCATAGGTTGAGAACCACTGTGCTAGAGCAAGTGGTTGGACTACTAGAAGATCTCCTTCCACTTCTGTTATTCTTTATTCTGTTAAGCCATCATACACAGAGCATGACTGATGCCAGGAGAGGCTTTTCTATGCTCAGAAATCACAATGGGATCCCAACACTATTCCTAAACGAAATTCTTCCTTCCCCTTCTTTGTCCTCTTCCCTCCCATCAAAGCAGAATGCAGTTGCAAGGCAAAGGGGGGGGGGAGCCATGAGATTTTTCTTCCCCTCCCCCCCAGGGTCTCAAAGCAGGATGCTAATTTCTTGCTAGCATTTTAGCAGCAGAAAACTACCGTAGCAATCTACGGTAGTTGCTGACTTCCTATCTGCCAATGTGAAATCTGTGATCAACTGGACATTGGGGAAAGTGTTTGATATGCTACTTTTGGATTGCTGGATATTGGTACACCATATCTGTTTACCTTCTTATTTTATGTCAGATGTTTTTGAGCTGGGTCCAAAAGCAAAAGCCCTTTCAAAATAGTATGTAGAAATTAAAAAATAAAAAGTGTAACATGGAAATATGAGCAAATCCAACAAACATCCATAGCTAAAACCTTCTTCCAGAGTACAAATATCAGACATGCCAACAGTTAATAACCCAAGAACAGACATCCAGGTGCAAATTGGTAAGAATATAGTAAATGGGTCTTAACAGTATTTATAAAAAATGGAAATGATGAGGTTTGATATACACAAAATGGTAGCAGCTGTTCTGTAGGTACTGAACCACTGCAGAAAAAGATGCTTCATGCAGAAATCAACTTAAAAGCCTTCACTAACTGAAGCCTACGTTTTCTTAGCTGCCTTGATTAACAACCAGAATAGAAAGGTAGTGTATAAATCAAATAATGGAATAAATAAAAGTGCAAGTAATTTGTTAGGTTGAACAAATGATGCAAAACTTCTTGTGTGGGCTGCTAATGTCCCTCTATTTTACCAGTGAATAAACAGTACTTTATCAGTAAAACATTGCTCTATCTGATTTATATAATATTGGTATGTATTCATATTTGCATAGATCCTACTCTGGTTCCACTCCAATTCGCCAGATTATTATATAAGTAATCTGCTAGTTTTAATTTCAAGTTGAGCATATCTTGGTTGTGCAATGTGGCCATTTCCGTTTTCTGTCCTGTCCAGCTATGTTCTGCAAATTCTAATACAAGCGGGCTCTTAACCCAAGGTCTCTGTTGTGTCTCAGAACAGCTTTGATTAACTGCTCAATTTCCCAATTGTTTATCTTCCATACATACCAGTGGGAGGCCCATTCCCCACTGGAAAGAGAACAGTATTGCAGTAGCTAGAATAACAAAGGGGGGGGGGAAATGCTGTAGGGCAGTGGCCTTCCTTTCAGGGAATAGACAATTCTGTCAAATGAATGCTTTTTATACAAGGAGGGAAGGAGATAGTTAGGTCATACTGAGCCTAAGAGTGACTTTAAGCTTAATTAAAATAGTTTTGTGCATAGGGGCTTCATTTCCTCCAGATCTATCCAACCATGGGATAATGCTTGTTTTGTGTCTTTTGCATTGATTGATTAATTGTACACATACTTCCTCCAGCACCCAACAGTTTAACCTAAGGACATTCCTACTGGTATGTACTTGTACTACCTCCAGTTTGTTTTCCTTCCTGGTACTGCTGCAGAATAGGCCTTTTTCTGCAACATGTAAACTTTTCAAATCTGTTTGCCACTTTTAATACCTCAACCAGTTTGCTTAAATCTGATCAGTGACTGACTGCCAAATTTAGGGGTGATTTTTATATAAACAAAAAGCACCCCCATTTCCCAAGCTTTTCCTAGACTCTGTGATGGCCTTCTAGTTTTTTAATTGGGTTCTGTTTTATTTTTATTTATTTATTTTACGATTTTTATACCGCCCCCCTCCCGAAGGACTCGGGGCGGTGTACAGCCCAATTAAAAACATTAACATACAAAAGGTAAAATTATTAAAAATAAATTAAATAATTTGGCCCAATCATTTAAAAACCCAATTACCTAAAAGTAATTTAGTCCGATCATTTAAAACCAATGCTTAATCTTAAAACTCAATCCCCTAAAAACAATTATGGCCTTGTTGGAACCGGAGCTACTATCCCAGTTGATGGCACATAGGAGCTATATACAATAAAATTCTCTTTCAATAATGCCAAGCACTTACCGGTATATAATTCTTTTGCAGATGCCCAGTTTCCTTAGCATTGGTGCTGGAATGTAATGGCGTATGGGAAAATCTTTGGGAAGTGGGGAGGGGGGAGAGATACCTAGGGAAGCATCAGATAAGAGACACAAAAAAAATCAAAACTGCAAAATGGGTAAGGCAAGAGGCTCAGAAGGGATCCTCCCTAATTTTTGGGCTATAAAAGAGATGTCTATAAAGGATAATTGTACTTTCAGACTGGCAAGATTATGTTAATATAGCTTTATAATACATAGAATTAGCTTATCTGGTAATATTTCCTATCTGATCTACCTGGTAAGGCTGATCTGGCTCATTTTACTGCTTCATGTGTTACCAATTATTGTTTATTTACTTATTTTTAAATTTTATCTCTTACCTTACTTTCTTTGCAAACCACTCAAACTTTACAATAATTAAAATTCTTCAATAGGTTTGGACACTAAATAACCACCTGGTCAAACCCATGAAATTTATGTGAAAATTAAACTTTATAGATTAAATATGCATTGGTTGCAATGGTGCTCCATTTTAGATTCAAAGATTCTTCGGTGAGTGTGCAGTTCCTGGGAAAAAATCATAACTGTTTTTAGGAATTCTGGGCAGATGCTATATTTGTACTCCTATGAGCTCCAAAGCACTTTTTTTTCTTGAAATCTGAAATCCTGCACAGTCCTAGTACTTATTCCTTTAAGTTCTTCTTTGCTTTATGTCATATATTTAAATAAATAGAACTATCATAATCATCATTATAATTTCTGAGGTATGAATAAATCCATCACTGGCTAATGTAGCCTGGGCATCGTTCAAAAAGTAAATTTTAGGTTATATCAAATTATTCAAAACTGGGGTTGCCCCCATCATACACTAACCAATAAGGCACTCCAAGCTGACAGTGAGTAGTCTAGAGAGGGAGATCAAACCTATAGTCGCTGTCCACAGACTGCTTTTATACTGGCTCAAGGGTTGTTGAAATCTCTCAAGACATCAGACATGACTTGGAGAAGTCTCTTTTGATATCTTTTGTGGTGTAATGCTTGGGTGGGCAGTGGACACAGCTAGTTTTCACTTTCTGTTGAAGCATGACAGTTGCTATCACACTTTGTCCAGAGAGAGAGAGAGAGAGAGAGAGAGAGAGAGAGAGAGAGAGAGAGAGAGAGAGAGAGAGAGTTGTTAAAGATTACAAGGGCAGGGCTGGGGAAAGTATCTGTCCTATCAAATCATTGCTTGACTGAGGAGGAAGAGACTGGATCACTTTGGCCTGAGCATTGTCATGAATCTCTGAAGCAGACCTGACCAGGCCCACTGCCTTCCTCCCAACTGCTTATGGCCCCAGATCATAAGAAAAAGAGTCTGGCACTTAGCACAGGAGAAAGCATGAGAAACAGAGATACCCCATAAGATCAAAAGAAAGAACAAAGAGTGACAAGATCTTATCCCAGCTTTCCTAGGACATACTAGTTTCAGCACTCTGACTCAAATATCTCTCACATCATCATCATCATCATCATCATCATCATCATCATCATCATCATCATCATCATCATCATCATCATCATGGTCATTGAAATATGTAGGATTCTCCCTGTTGCTCTAGTCTAGCTCAAACTGTAAAAGGGCTCTTTTACTTTTGTAGCTGGAAAGATGTTCATCATTTTTCAACTCAGTTCCCCTTCCAACAATCTCCAGCCTTCGAATCTGAAAAAAGGGGCAATAAGAGGTTGCACAGTTGGGCTCAGTTTGTCCGTAATGCGATGCTAGCCTTCCATACAGCTAAATGCGATGCTAGCCTTCCATACAGTCTTCGGAGAGGAGCGGCATACAAATCCGAATAAAATAAATAAAAATAAATAAAATCTCCTATATAAGGCAATAATCAAATTAATTAAATTCCTTTAATTTCTCTTATCTCTGAAATATATATATATATATATATATATATATATATATATATATATATATATATATATATATATATATATATATATATATATATATATATATATATATATATATATATATATATATATATATATATATATATATATATATATATATATATATATATATATATATATATATATATATATATATATATATATATATATATATATATATATATATATATATATATATATATATATATATATATATATTTGCATTGGAACTTGGTGAGGCCATCAGGATCTTTTCTGTATGGGCTTCCACATTCTGGGCACTGTTTAACAACTGGACTTAAATGTTCAAAGTGCATTTCAAGCTTTCTCCATGTTCTCCGTCTGAGGTATAACAAGAGTTATTAATAAACAGTGGCCACGTTCGTGCATCTCATTAAATGGTTCTTTAGGGTTTTCAGTGTGAGATAAAATCAGCCAGTTAGGATTTATTCAACAAAACTTAGTTAAACAGACAGTGGCATGTATGTCGAAGCCCGATTAGTGACTTCTGGCACCAACTAAGATGTCATTGCTGCAAATCCTTTTAGAATGCAGAAGCTAACTGTGTTAGCATTGCAATCTTACCTTGACAGTTAACAATTCATCCTGTTTTGCAATCTATTTCCTATTACCTAAGGACATTCCTTTGTTATTCTCAACAATTATTTCCTGTCTGGCATACAGAAGATTACAGCAGTACAAGAAACTAACCAGAGTTCCTTACTCCCTTGGCCAGCACTAGAGTGTTGAATGAGCTTATACTTCTGCCTAGACCCGCAGGGGTTCTCAACCTTGGCAACTTTAAGACTTGTGGACTTCAATTCCCAGAATTCTGGGAGTTGAAGTCCACAAGTCTTGAAGTTGCCAAGGTTGAGAACCCCTGGCCTAGAGGTCAGAGATCCTTCTCTTCTTCTGTACTTCTGTACTTCCAGGACCATTTAGTCATAATCATTTCTTTTGTATCTGAAAATAAAAATGACAAGCAAAGCGGAATTTTTTTTTTTAAATTGCAAAAAAACTATCTGGTTATTGGACATAATAAGAGTTGGTCAACATCTATTATTCTCAATAAGTATTTATAACAGAATTGTAGAATTGGAGGATACAATATTTTAACATTTTAAAGGTTATATAACTTAGATGAAATTCAATATTATTCTCTCCTCTCTTTTTTGGTAAGAATGTCAGCTTCTCAGGCCTGAGGAAGTAAGGATATTAAAGAGGATTTGGTTGATCGAATGTTCACACTGTCATTACCTCTCATGTATTTATTTATTTTTCATATTTTTGTATTCCCTATCTCTCTCAGAGAAGGACTTTGGGCAATGTACAATTATGGTTTATTACACGTGACAAAGAGAAAATAGGGTGCTGGGTTCAAGGAGCATTCAACCCCTCTTTAAAAATAGAAAGTCTAACTTCCAGAAGAAATGTCTGTTGGGCTGAGAAACATGTAATGCTGAAATAATAGGGCAGCTGCAATGGCTACCGCCTCACTCAAGGTGCTTTGTAAATAGAGCAGGTTTAGGCAGTCTTGGGTAAGATTACTTTTCTTATCTCATTTTAGTCATATGCATTGATTTTCTTCTTCTTCAATATTCTCTTATTTATGTAAAAAAACCCAGGATAACTTTTATGGTCTTAATATTAACTTTACTTGAAGAAGATGTAAATGGGAAATAAGACAGGATCTTGCAACAACCTCATAGAATAGATATATTGAGGCTAAGCAGTAGTTTCCTGGCATCATTTTTTCAGATTCAGGCTCTCCAGAAAAGAATGGCATAAGACAATCCAGAAGGATACCAGCTATTGCCTCCCGCAAGAATAAATGTTATCTCAGCAACAAACATTGCCAGGAAAAATACATGTTGAATCCCCTGTCTTTTTCTTAGACTAGAGCAGGGCTTTTCAACCAGTGGTACGGGTACATTGGCACCTGGCAGGTGGTACGCGACCATCCTAGAAAAGTGGTAGCGGGGGAGGGGAATGAGCTGAACCAGTGGCAGCACCGCACAAGCCTGAGTGAGAGATGGCTGGAGCTGCAGGGCCGTCAGGGTTCAGCGGAAGCACCAGGATCAGCGCCAGGCTCCAGCTGGAGCTCGGCACTGATCCTGACTCTTCTGCTGAGCCCTGAAGAAGCACCAATCAGCTGGAAAGCGGCACTGATCCTGGTGCTTCTGCTGAGCCCAGAAAAAGCGCCGATCAGCTGGAATATTGCAGCATCTCCAGGGTCTTGTGATTTACATCCAGATGCTTGTCAACCGATTCGTATTTATGACGGTCACAGTGTCCCAGGGTCATGTGAAGTGATCAAAACCTGATGCAACCACTCAACAGAGGGGGGGAATAAAAACCAAACACACATCCCACCCCACCCCCGCTGCCAATCCTCAACAGAAATGCTACAACAATGAAAACCTTGGACAGGAGGAAGAGTGCCACCGGGTGGGCAGGCAGGTGTCTTGCTCAGCTGTGGCTTGGGGGGCACTTTTTTTTCCATTAATCAATAGATATATATTTGTACATGTAAACCAGGGGAAAAATCCAAGTTAACTGCTATCCAACTTAATACAATCGATTTAAATTTGTAAACATTCTTCACTCCGTATGTCAAGATTTAACTATAAGCCAGATACATTTTCTTTGATTGGTGTTTCTCTTGTATGTAGTCTATCCAATGTTTCCAGTCTATCATATATTGTTCATTTGAGCGATCCTTCAAATATTGGGGGGCACTTTTTTTCAGTGTCACTGTAACTTCGAACAGTCACTAAGTGAACTGTTGTAAGTCGAGGACTACCTGTACTTTATCACTTTTTTCCTTTTTTTGTCATCAAGTTTTTGACACCTTGCTAGGCGACTGGTGGTACTCGGATGTTGCTATATCCTAAAAGTGGTACAGTGGGTGAAAAGATTGAAAAGCCCTGGACTAGAGCATTAATTATCAAGGTAGTTGTGTGAAAACAAAAATAATATTAATAATAACTGGTTTTGATTTCTCATCTGCTATAGATGTATTAGCTATAGTTTCTATTGATGTTTCACATATTGTTGTTAGCTGATATATCATTTGTGGCTTTAAACTATTTCTTTGTTTGGAGATATATCCAAACATGCCTAAAACATGGAATTCATAGCAGCATTAGGCACTCTGCTACAAAAAACAAACAAACCCTGCTCCATATTACATATAGTTGAGTTTTGGTCTTTTATGGAATTCACTTCCTGAAGGGGTCGTGACAGCTGTCAGCCTTGACAGCTTCAAGGCAGGGCTAGATAGATTCATGGATGCAAAGTGTATCGGTGGTTATTAAAACGGATGTCCATGTGCCGCCTCTATGTTGGTTGAGGCAGGCAGGATTCCCTTGAGTACCATTTGTTTGGGGGTCAAGGGAAAGGGAGGGTTTTGCCTTCTCTTTCTGCTCAAGATCCCCATGTACATTTGGTGGGCCACTGTGTGACACAGAATGCTGGACTCGATGGGCTTTGGCCTGATTCAGCATGGCTCTTCTTATGTTCTTATGTTCTTATGAGGCAATGATTGTGGGAGACATCGTGCCACTAACACCTAATCAAGTTCAGCTATGTGAGCGGAACAGAGAAAACAGACTGTAATGACATTTATTCAGACAGAGTTGGGAAACATACCAAATTTATAACTGTAAATACTATAACTTACTAGACAAGTGTTTGGCAATTATATAAATACTGGCAATACCCAAGCAAAAACGTACAAGAAATTGTCTTCCAGTCATTAAGAAAAGCTAGCCTCACTGTTGACTTCCTAATATGGTCTGCTCCATTATACTGCTGAAGTCTTCCCAGCGTGATATATGTACTACATCTCTGAAAAGGAAAGCTCTACCTATATTCACAGGGATTGCCCCTCACTTGCTGTAAAATTAGATGCCTTTGTTTTAATCGGGCTGTTTGGCATTACAATCCAAGAGTTGGGCACTTGCTCATGTTCCTAGATATTTGATCAACAAAAGAACTGTGCGCTCTCAAACAACAGGAAGAAATCTCATACAATTCTTATAAACCGCTGAGGCAGATTACCAGAAAGTGCCAGTCTTATCAATGTTCCTCCCCCGCTTTGACTCTTTTCTGATCCTGTTATTCTGGGAAAAAAAGAGTCATTAAAGCATTGGTCCTGAAGCATTGGATTCAGTGCTGGTTAGTATCTCCCATTCTTTTCCCTCGTAGTACTGTTTGACATGTGCAGTGAGTTGCCATTCATTTTTACTATATATGGATCTGATTTATTTGAAGATCTACAGTACTTTTAGCAATCCTGAGAAGATGACTAAGCATGTGGCATCTTGCTTGAAATGCCACCTTTCATATCATGGCCAAGGAATCTTGAGGGAACTTTCATTTACTTCCTTCCCTAATTTCTAGAATTCTGGAGTATACAAAGTAAATTGCCTTTCACATGGGGACAATCTTATCTGGCTTCTGAAGCATCACACTTGAATGGGGAATATGGACTAAAACTTAGGCAGGACTCTTCTGTACATGTATATACAGGGAAGATGTATAGGCAGAAAATGTGTTGCAGGTCATCTGTTTTGCAAAAACAAAACAATGTTTCTAATGTTCTAATCTGGAGCTGGTTTAAATTCTTCCACCTGCCTACATCATTTTCATAATTACCATGACTGGAAAAAGCATATATGTATCCATGTATTTCTCCATGTGGGATTAATAATTATTTTAAAGGGAGAGTGGGGTTTGTAGGGGGAAGGGCTAAAATCTTCCTCCATATAGAAAATTGTTCTGAAATTTCTACCTCCTTCATGGTCAGGATGGCTTTTAGTAAAGAAGAGTCGAATTTCCAGTTGTGGAGTCCAATGCCACACCTCCTAGGTCTCTTTTAGTTTTAGTTTAGTTTAGTTTAGTTTAGTTTAGTTTAGTTTAGTTTAGTTTAGTTTAGTTTAGTTTAGTTTAGTTTAGTTTAGTTTAGTTTAGTTTAGTTTAGTTTATTCAAACTTATATGCCGCCCTTCTCCGAAGACCCAGGGCGGCTCACAACACAATACAATAAAAATTTAAAAATTAACCACATTCATACAACATACAAACACAATCAACTCGCAGTCACCGATGGAGGGACACTCCTAGGGCCCAGGGGCAGAGCACAGCTCATACACCCCAAGCCTGTCGGCATAGATGCGTCTTCAGTAGTTTCCTGAAAGCTAGGAGGGAGGGAGCAGTATGAACCTCTGAGGGAAGCTGGTTCCAGAGGGCTGGGGCAGCAACAGAGAAGGCCCTCGCCCTAGGCCCCACCAGACGACATTGTCTAACAGACGGGACCTGTAGGAGGCCAACCCTTTGCACCCTAACCGGTCGCTGGGATTCATGAGGCAGAAGACGGTCCCGCAAGTATCCTGGTCCATTGCCATAAAGGGCTTTATAGGTCATAACCAACACTTTGAATTGTGTTCGGAGACCAATAGGTAGCCAGTGCAGCTCACGGAGAGCTGGAGTAATATGAGCATGTCTTGGGAGACCCAAGACAGCTCGCGCGGCCACATTCTGGACTACTTGCAGTCTCCGGACATTCTTCAAAGGTTGCCCCATGTAGAGAGCATTACAGTAGTCGAATTTTAGCTCTTAAAAGAGCCTGTTTTAGACACTCTTTTGATCCATAGTAAAATATTGTGAAGCTGAAGTGCCTACATCTAAAATAGATATTTCAGTTTACATTTTGAATGTGCATTCGCCCCCTCTCTCCCTCCCTCTCTGTCTCATAAGGCAGCTGAAGATATTAAGATGCAGCCTTCTTTCACACACACTGAATTTACAAACTGCAAGGATTTCAAAGGAGTCGCATGTTCTTTCCTGTCAATAAACTATGCAGGAAAGAGTCCCAGAGAAATGAAGAATCATTATGTATCCTTTCTGATCATCTAGATTTATTTTTGGTGATGGAAAGACAGACATCACATTAATAAACCTCCCTAGAGCAAAAGACATAAGCAAAGCAAGAGAATTGTTTTATTTATTGGAATGTTTAGACATTATAATTAAAAATAACAGGGGAGGTCATGAACTTAAGCTAACCAACACGATTACATCATTGTTTTCTAAACATCACATCTTATTCACTTTTTTTCTGAATTGGAGTCATACTTCACTTTTGTTCAGGAAGAGGAATATATATATGAATATGTATAAACTATGATTTACTGTTTCCCAAGGGTATCTCCCTCCTGGGTTTCTCTTTAAGTTCCTGATCTGGATATGCCCACTGATTGGATAAAGGCATGGCCAAAGAAATTATTCTCAGGAAAAGCCAAAAAGGAGATCATCTCTGAGGATGAATAATTGTTCTACATGCCTACATTGCCAATGTTTTGAATTATTCATCATGTTTGATGTGATATTGCCCAGAAACTGATTAGAAGGCAGGGTCATGAATTGTATAAGGCTGCACTGGATAATCTCCCTTGTATGTGTCGGGGAGGGCACATTTTAGGTTCATGCCTAAACTTACTACTTGAACCAAGTTAGCATGTTCTGACACATATTTTAGAATTAATTAGCTTCTCTTTTTTAATGACTGCTTTAGAATTGGTTCTAATTTATTCAGTGAGAATCACTGAATTCTTTAAAAGACCTATAGGTAGTCCTCGTATAGTGGCCATAACTAGGACTAGCAATTCAGTTGTAAAGTGAAGCAGTTACTAAGTGAAACCGTACTTACGATCTTACTTCAGCTTTCCTTTGCTTTACAGACCTGGAAAGATCAGAAATGCAAGGATTGATTACAAAGCTACTTTTTCATCGCCATCATAATGGCGATGAAAACGGTTGCTATATGAGACAGTTGTTATATGAGGATAACCTTTACTGATTTTTGCAAACCAAGGCAGGAAGCAGGGGTAGTTTTAACTCCTACTACGGGTGGATGTTTATTTCTCAAATTCAGTTCACTTTGAAACTAAGAGGAACACTGCAACATTGTATGCATGTCAAATATAAGTGGGGCATGATTTTCTTGCCGATAGGTCTGCTTTCTCCCTTGCAGAAAAAAAGACTAATATTGACCATATGTACCAATATGTGGTGTCTTACATGAGATTGATTTATTTTGGCAGCATAAACTGACGCAAGAAGGGAAGGCACCTCAGCCATTTTTCTTGTCATCTATTAGGTCAGTGTTTCTCAACCTTGACAATTTTAAGGCATGTGGACTTCAACTCCCAGAATTCCACAGCCAGCATTGCTGGCTGTGGAATTCTGGGAGTTGAAGTCCACATGCCTTAAAATTGTCAAGGTTGAGAAACACTGTAATTAGGTACTCTGTCTGACTTATTTGGGGAAAAAAGGAATAAATTAATTTTAAAAAGTGGTAGGGAGTTGCCATGCAGCAAAGCAAAGCTCTAGCACTGCTTGATAAAAAAATGAATTTTAAAATAAACACCACAGGCCCTCTTGGAAGTTAAAAAGAGTGGACAGCTGCAGTTTGTTTAGAAATGTGTCCACCTGCGAGAGCCCTGAGGGAGGTAACCCAGGTGACAGAAAACAGTGGAGGAAGGAAACAGGCTTGAGGAGGTAGTGGGAGCCACGTCACACGCTCCAGGAGTTTTGTGACTAGCCATGCTCCCAAGGCAGCCGTTTTGTGAGAGTACAGGTAGTCCTCGACTTACAACAGTTCATTTAGTGACCATTCGAAATTACAACAACAGTAAAAAAAAAGCAACTTATAACCATTTCTCATACTTAAGACCGTGGGGCATCTCCACGGTCACATGATGAGAATTTGGATGCTTGGTAACTGACTCATAGTTATGACGGTTGCAGTATTCCGGGGTCATGTGATCCCCTTTGGTGACGTTCTGAGAGGCAAAGTCAATGGGGAAGTCAGATTTACTTAACAGCCGTGTTACTCACCTAACAACTGCAGTGATTCACTTAACAATTGTGGCAGTAAAGATGGTAAAATGGGGCAAAACTCCCTTAACAAACGTCTCACTTAAGCCACAGAAAGGTTGGGCTCGATTGTGGTCGTAAGTCAAGGACTACCCGTATCCATCGAGATTCTCAGTCTTCCAGGTCCTGGAAAGTGCTTTTTCTTGTTTTTCTTTGAAAGACGTTTCGCTTCCCATCCCAAGAAGTTTCTTCAGCTCTGACTGGATGGTGGGGAATGGAAGGATTTATACAAGGGGTTCTCAACCTTGGCAACTTTAAGACTTGTGGACTTCAACTCCCAGAATTCCTCAGCCAGCAAAGCTGGCTGAGGAATTCTGGGAGTTGAAGTCCACAAGTCTTAAAGTTGCCAAGGTTGAGAACCCCTGATTTATACTGAGGGTGAAGGTTTGTTCTCCGAGCTGCGTTTAGGGGATGTCTGTGTCTGTGCTCTTCTATTTATAAGGGCTTCGGGTGTGGGTGTGTGAAATGAGGGCCTTGTGATGAGTTATCAGAGAGAGGCTTGTGGTGGGTCTTGTGATGGGGAGGTTACATCAGGTCAGGGTCATTGGGAGGTGAACTGCTGGGGGGGAGTTGCCTGGGATGGTTGAAGGTTGGTGGGCTATGCGATTGATCTGGATTCTGAGGGGTTTGTAGGCTGGTTGTAGATCAATGCGTAGGTGGATGGAATTGCTTGTGGAGGGCCAGGATTCGATGAACTCACCAGCGTGGTGGTTGGTAGAGTGGCTGATGATTTGTACTGTTGCTCCAATTGAACTGGTGTTGTTTAGTGTCGGTGTGGATAGCGATTAAGGATTTGGGATCGTTGGCATTGACTGCTAGCTGGTGTTCGTGGATCCTGGTTTTTAATTGATGTCTGTCCCTTGTAGAATTGGTTGCAATGGTTACAGCTGATTTTGTAGATAACATTGTTTCTTTCACCCTTCTGTATCTTGTTTTTGGTTCTGGATTTATATTCCTTGCAGCCAGCTGGCCATTTGCATTCTTTTAGACCAGGGGTTCTCAACCTTGGCAATTTTAAGACTTGTGGACTTCAACTCCCAGAATTCCTCAGCCAGCTGAGGAATTCTGGGAGTTGAAGTCCACAAGTCTTAAAGTTGCCAAGGTTGAGAACCCCTGTTTTAGACAGCCCTTGAGGCCACCTGGAGGTTTATCTGTGTCCTCAGGGTCACCTGAGTCACCTGAGCTTTCTTAGACCTGAAACCTCTTGAAAAAGCACCTTTGAGAGGTATCCATCCTGGCATCCAATCAAAATGGGTCCCCTACTTCCAAAAGGCTGGCCTGAAAGGGGCGCTCAGAGAAGCAGGCAGGCTGGGTTGGGGAAACCCGGACAGCTGATAGGCTATTCGGCAAAGGCATTTAGGCTTCCAAAAGTTATCACCATGTTAAGCGCCTCCTCCTCCTCCTCCTCCTCCTCCTCCACTTTGCCAATCTCCAGCCTCGAGGTCACTTCACATGCTCTGGCCGGGGGGGGGGCTTTTCGAGGGGGGAATCTATTTTTTTTTTTCCACGCGCGCGAAATTCTTCTTCCTGGCGTCCCAAGAAGCCGGCGCCAGGCGAGGGAGACACCCACTCCGCAAGCAGAGCAACTGGGCGCGCAGGCAAAAAAGCTGGGACTCTTCCCCACCTTCTTCCAGAGGGAACCGCAGCGGCAACTGCCAGCCGCTCTCCGCCTCACGCTCGGGGGCTTCCCGCTCCGCCATTCGGCCAGAACCCTCTGCATGCTGCTGAGGCAGCTGGTGGTAGCCAAAGGGCGCGAGCCCCGCTGCTTCCCCTCCCTCCCTCGCCGCGCCTGCCCGTTTTGCGACCCCCCCCTCAGCCTAGACGCGCCGCGGAGAGGCGAGGCGAGGCGAGGCGAAGAGGGCATTTCGGGCCGGCGGAGGAGACAATGAACAGCGGCAAAAGCGAGCAAGAGCTCAGCCCGGCCGAGGCGAACTTGCAAGAGGAAGAGGTACCTGCCCGCCGGACGGGAGGCGGTAGTTTTAAAGTGGCTGCCTTGGGGGAACTTTCCGAGCGCGGTGTCGCTCGTCACGGGGATATTGGGGAGCCCTTCGGGTGGGAGGGGGGAAAGTTTCGGGGCAGGAGAAAGCGTCCCTTCTGAACCGGGAGCAGCCTCGCGGATGCTGTGCTTTCTGATCCCCTCCGCCTGTGGAGTCCATTGACAACTTGGCTCCGTCCGCTTCGGAGGCGAGAGAGAGAGAGAGAGAGAGAGAGAGAGAGAGAGAGATTGCGCAACCTTTGCAAAAACGAAAGGAGTTTCGGGTGTTCCAAACAGCATCGCTTGTGGACCGTTCTTGAAATTCTAGAAGTTGGTGGAGAGGGGTTGGGACATGTATCTTGGCAGATTGAAACGAGGGGAAATATCCTATTATCTCTGTCTGTCTGTCTGTCTGTCTATCTATCTATCTATCTATCTATCTATCTATCTATCTATCTATCTATCTATCTATCTATCTATCTATCTATCTATCTATCTATCTATCTATCTATCTATCTATCTATCTATCTATCTACATCAGTATAGTTTGTTTGTTTTTTGTCCCGTTGTAATCATGTGTTTCTTTTTCTGGATTTAGTGTCCGCAGCAAACTGCTGGTTTAAAGCAGCATATTCCTTTAAAAAGCCAGACGCCCAGATTAATAGATAACGTATCGAGCGCATTCTTTTCCGATGAGTTAAGATGCGGAAAACTTGTATTAAGAACTTGGGTCAATTTTAATCCGCAATGTCATGTGCAGGAGAAAGTGAAATCAAACAGAATGAAAAGGAGGTTAGTCATGGATCATTTTGCAGCTGCAGGTTAGCCGTATCCCGCGGTTTAAGCAGCCTGGTTCTGTCTGTGTTTGCTCTGAAATAAATATTTCCAGGGAGGTGCGTGTTTTCTAGGTGTGCAGCCTTGCACGTATGTGCTCAGAAGTATCTTTTGAAATTATAACATAATATTTGCCTTTATAAAATGCGGTTGTTTAAACGATAGGGTGACAAGATATTCAAAACTCAGTCTTGGAGCACCAGGTCCTGATGTTGATTTGTGAGAGAAACTTTGTTTTTCCTTGTGACTCTGCCAGAAAAAAATATGCAACTCATAGTTTTGGCAAGTTGGCAAGACAGTTGCAATTAGCTACATTAACAATACACACATGCATATTAAGGAAGAGAATAATTTTATCTTGGGGAAAATAATACTCCCCATGTAAATAATATTTCTAAAGCATATAGCAATCTATTGATTGCTATAAATAAGTTTTGACACATTAACTCATTACCAAATGATAATACCATGTAGATAAAAATAATGTTTATTTAGATATAAATAAATCAGAAAATAAGGTTTTTATGATGTA
The DNA here is from genome assembly GCA_034064705.1 of Bothrops alternatus. Classification (NCBI taxonomy): domain Eukaryota; kingdom Metazoa; phylum Chordata; class Lepidosauria; order Squamata; family Viperidae; genus Bothrops; species Bothrops alternatus. The sequence continues at coordinate 8,764,633 of JARGCV010000025.1, forward strand.
TTGTAATCTACAGTATAAGACTTTTTTTTAAAAAAAAAATAATTTAAATCTATAATTCATCTGGATTATTTTTCAGAGCTAGTAAGATTTGGTATCTTTATGAATATTTATTTACTTCATTTTTTTTATCACACCTGGGAAAAGAAAAGCTCATAATATTGTCATCATAAAACCTTCCTACACTGTGAGCAGGTTTCATGGTTTTATTGTGGAACTCTAATTTCGTGTTTTTATTGTAGACGTCTGAAGTTTTGAAACAGGGAATTGTTACAGGATATATCTGCTACCAGATAAGGCATATCCTTTCTTCCAGTAATGCCAATTATGGGGCAGGTTTGCTTTTAGAAACAAAGCAAAGAACATTTTCAGAGGACCTAGAAGTAGGGAAATTCTTAAAAGAACACTATTGCTATAGCATTTCCTGAAGAAGTGATATTCAAATACTGACTCTCATTACTTTTATAGTAGCAGGAGATAAAGCGGGCAGCTCTATTTTAAGACCCTCTTGTTTTATAGGAATATCAGACAAAGAGAAGTAGGTTAATTTAAGATTCCTCTCCAGTGTTATTCTTTAGTATTTGTTCTGTAGGATTGAGTTAAATTTTGACATGGATTTCAGGAAAAGAGTGGTGGTTTTAAAAATAACCCTACTCATCCCCATGAACTCTACAACACCTTTTTGGAATTGAATCTGAAGTGCTGTTTGGCTCTTTACAGCAAAACCAATTATTAAAAAAGAAGGAAAGAAAGGACCATTTCCTTAGAATATCTGATTCAAGTAACATTTGATGGAGAAAACTAAATGTGCTTCTAAGATGCACAGAGACTGAACATATTATACCAAGAAGGTTTTTTCCCCCTCAGATATTTTAAAATAAGACATATGTTCGTATTTAGCTTCCTACAGCCGCACAGTCTACAGTAATAATGCTAAATCTTGGCAAATGAAAGTATGGCATAAATGAAAGTGAAAATAAGTAATGGGGAACTATAGTCATTCAGTTGATTTTGGGTGATACAAACTGGTTTGGTAATTTAACTGCCTAGTACTCTCAACTCTCCTTTTGCTTTTACCTTTGTAAGTGTGCTTACCTAATTAACATACTCAAATATCATTTTGTAAGGATTCTCCCATAGAATGTACTGATATTCCCACTCACAACATTGGGAATGCAAACTAAAGATCAAAATCTTGGTCCTGTGGAGGGAGGTGTTTCACCCTTTCCCCAAAACTATTTTTCAGAATGTGCTTCTTCCTAAGGCTTCTGTAGTAGGATAGCAATACAGTGTCCATGTCTGCAATGATAAGCTAGATAAGTGTGCTTTAGTAGGTTTTGTCTAGCCGGCCCAGGTGGTCAGTTTATGATTCAGTGAGGTATGTGAAACTTGAACAGTGAATTAACGCAGGTCACCCATAAGTGAGGAAGTGGAAACCATGTAAATACAAAGCTAAATGTCTATGAAGATTCTCAATCATCCAGGTCACGGTTGTCTCAAAGGTGCTTTTTCAAGAGGCAATTGGACTTCCTTTTTTTTTTTTTGAAGACCTTTTGCTTCTCATCCAAGAAGCTTCTTCAGCTTCAGACGAGAAGCTTCTTGGATGAGAAGTGAAACGTCTTCAAAGTAAAACAAAGTCAAGTTGCCTCTTGAAAAAGCACTTTTGGGACATGTAAATACAACAATCCAACATAGTTCTTTGTTCGTTTTTCCCCCGAGCATTAACACTGAGTATATGTAACATGAAGGGTTACATATCAGTACTCTAGAGCCGTTTCAGTAATCAAATGAGGAATTCTTAGAAATCAGAGACTGCTAAGATGAGGTACAGAAAAACATTGCAACATATTGTATCTTGCCTAATTTTACAAAAACAAATCTATGGCTAAAGTTAGACATGAATCCAAGTTTCCATTTCCAGAGCTTATGTGTTTCTAATATACCGGTACTACTATCCTATCTTCAGGATCAGTTACAAACTGAAGAGTCTTCATGATTAGTGGGGATGTGCTCGCAGTTGAATTATATGCAATGTAGACTGGCTAAAACTGATTTGTGTAACCAGGATAATACATGTTCAGAAAAAAGATAACGGTCCTGTTAATGTTAACATTTTGTTAAACTCCCCAAACTAAAATCCATGTCTTTGTTTCTTAAAGTTTGGAAAGTCCAGCCTTTCAATTATTCTAACAGTTTCAAAACAGTATGGCTATTTCTAATAATGTTAAATGAAACATCTGAAACTATATTAAATGAAAACAAAAAAATGCATAGGCTATTTAAGGATTTGATGGTAAGTTTTGACTGAATTAATGCTGTTCAAAATCAATCTAATTTCAGTTTCTAAAAATTATTTTACTTCTAGCAGATGGGCTAGAAGGATATGTTTAATTTTTGGAAACTTGGACAATATTCATTCCCTTTTTATAATATTACTGAGGGGATACCGGTATCTTTTACCAAGTACTAATATTTCTTGTTATTATACCAAGGGGTTTCTTGGTTTTCTGAGTTATTATGCATGTAATAAAGATTTTGCTACTATAGATTCTTGGCGGTGAATCTAGGATGATTTGCAAATGGGGCTTTCATGCATTTTTCTTCATATGGTGAAGTAGCTATTTGTTCTCAGGTTAGGTTTATTGATGTTGACCACCAATAGAATCAATCCTGGTATGTGCCTGGACTATACAGCCAAGTGACAAAATTTGTTTAATTATACATTAGCATTTGAGGGAGGGAGGGAGAGAGAAATTTATTTATGATTTCAATTCTAATTTTTATTAGTCATGATGAGAAAAGATTTGGGGGTGTTTGTACTTATGTGGTCATATATTATTTCAGTAATATAGGGATTGCATAACATGCTACTGCAATTTGCTTGATTTTATTGTTTATTACTAATTTCGTTGACATATCGGTTTTCAGTTTAATGTAGCCTAGAGATTAGCACAAAGATTCTCAACCATAAATTAAACGTTATAAAAGAAAAGAATAAAAGCAAGAATTATTCAACATCCTAACATACAACAGTAAAGGAAAATTAATTTAAAAATTACCCCAGTAAACAAATATGTGTTTAATTGTTATTTAAAATTTAATGTGGGAAGTAGCATTTTTCTTTGGAAAGAATTCCAAAATTGGGGTAACACTACTGAAAATTCAGTAACTTTGGTTCCATGCTATGGGCCAGAACCACTTTTGGGATGTGATCAGGACCTCTTCAGCTGAATAGAAGAGATAAAAACCAAGATTGGTTGGTTCTTACTGCTTTTGCCTTAATGTTGTGTGAATTCAGTCAGTGTGGCTTATAAAAATGGTTTATGGTTTAGTATATCATGTGAATTTAATCAAATCCCGACATAGTATGAAATCTTAGCACAAACAATGTGTCCCAAATTGTTTTGCAGGTGTGCACGTGGTTGGCAAAAGTACCATTATTTCCTCACTATAATTTTGCATTAATTGACAAAGAATGGTGTTCTGTTTTTGGTATGGCTTTAAAATCTGAACATTGTAGAAGTAGCTTATTCATCAAAGGGAATTGCAATCAAATGATACCTACCCCTGGGTCTCCTGCAAAATACTAAGGAGCACTAGTTATGCTTATGGATCTCTTATCTGGTTCTCTCTTGGCTTTATGTCCCTAGACCTCTCTGTTGATACTACCGTATCCATAAAGAAATTGTACAACCTTTCCACCTCCACCCAAAAAAGACAGCCATAGTCTCAAAATTTCCAATGTGGCCATTGGCTACAATTTTCTCTTTAAATGTTCTGAGGAAAATCAGAAAGTGCTTACCTTGCATACATGCATCTCACACTTGACTCCCCTCCCCCCAATTTCTAATGTATGAATGTCCATCAATGTAAAGTAAATGAAATTCAAAAATAACAAACCGCCCTACATACATATTTGATTAAAGCAAAATCAAACAAAAATTTATTACTTTCAATTTAAAGAAGTGTATGTTAATTTAATCTTTAAAGGAGCTACTAGAATGTATTAAAATGTATTCTCAAATGCATGCTATGTGCACGCACGCATACATATTCATGCTTTTGGGGGTAAGTAACTTTATGCAAAATGCAGAGTAAAAAATAGAACAGAAAAATATTGATAGTGGGAGATAAGAAATCAGAGGGAAGCCTAACTAAATCTAGTTTGTATCAACACTATTTTACTTGTGTCTTTTTATCTTGGGAAGCTATCCTTGCTCCCGCTATGTCTATACATTGATTTTTGTTCTTTTAAGTTTCTTTTCAGTTTCTCCACAACCCCATTCAGCCACAACTTTCTCAGTCTTCTTTCTTTTTCACCCATTCACTTTCACATTGTATATTTTGCTTCACAAGTCATTCTTTTTCACAACATGCCCAGATCACCTCAGTTTACTCCTTTTTTCCATACTGTTTATTCACTATTGTATTCACGACACTTCCATTTGTGATTCTCTTTCTTCTTGTTAACTTGATAACTTAAAATAGTTCAGTCTTTTCAAATACCTATATTTAAACCACTGCATGACATTGCTGTTTCTTCCTGTAACTTTGTAATGAACATTCATTAACTAATACAATTCGGAACCAATAATAAATTTATATGTCTTAACATATCAAAAGTAAACACAATTCATCATGGCTTAACACAGTGGTGGCGAACCTATGGCACGCGTGCCAGAGGCGGCACGCAGAGCCCTCTCTGTGGGCACGCGCCATCGCCCCAGTACACATCTCTAAAAGTTCGCCATCAGTGGCCTAAGGCCAGCCAGCCTGAAGCCGCCATTGGGGAGCCCACCATCCCACCTGCCAGAGACCCCCTGGATCTCTCCCAACCCTGCCCAGCTCCCACAGGTGTCCCTCCCCATAAGCAACATTGAGGTGGCCAGGTCCACCCCGGCCATTCCCACCCAATTTGCCATGACTACTGCAGCCACACCCACCCAGTGGCCACACCCACCCAGTCTGCCACTGTAGCTCCACCCACCAAGTGGGCCACACCCACCCGGCACCCAGTGATACATAAGTGGGTTTTGGGTTGCAGTTTGGGCAGTCGGTCTCTAAAAGGTTTGCCGTCACTGGCTTTACAGAAGCCTGATAAATGCATTTCGATCACACACACCCCAGACCCCCTGAAAGGAATTCATTTTTGCTGTGCAGGTATTCCAGCCATAATGGAACCTGCTCCACTGAACTGCCTCACTTAATGACCCCCCATGCCTTGTCTCCCAATGCAGTCATAAAATGAATGCGCCGGTTGTTAAGTGGAACATGGGGTGTCTCGAGTGGGGGGAGATCCTGGGAGACTGTAGTGGTCTTAACTTGAAACCCAATTGTAAGTACCTTTTAGGGAAGGGTTGTTGCTAAGTGACCGGTCATAAGTCAAGGACTGTATTGAACTGTACTCCAAAGCAACTCCCACAGATATAGTGTAATTGCTGTGAAGGCCAGATGGCATTTAGTCAAACAAGTTGCAAAAATGACAGTGATGACTTGAGGAATGGACTCTTGTAAGGAAGGGAGAGAGCCTTTAAGAAATTATGGTTTCCAGGCTGTTCAACACTTTAATAGTCAAACAAACACTGAGCGTTGGTCCTTGAAGTAACCTGGCAATGAGTGCACCTGGTTTAGCATAAAAGACAAGTTGGCAGCTCTAACAGCTAGCCAACGCTATGGAACGAGCTCCCCACGGAACTCCGTACAATGACAGATTTACGTACCTTCCATCGGGAACTAAAAACGTTCCTTTTTCAACAGGCTGGCCTGGCATAGAAGCCCCAGTTCCGGTAGGGTTAGAATGTTTTAGGGGGATGGAGTAAATTTTTTTTAAGATTTGTAAGTTTTGGGTTTTAAATGGGGATTTTATGGCCAAAATTAATTCACTTTTAATTATTTTAAATTATTATTATTATTATTATTATTATTATTTATTTAATTTCTATGCCGCCCTATTCCAAAGAACTCAGGGCGGCTCACAGCATGATAGAAATCACAATAAACACATATCTATAAAAAAACCCTTGAGCTAAAAGAAACCAATCACTCCACAAACATACACAGAAACATACACTGGCTAGGGGCAAGGTGTTAGCTGCCCCAGGCCTGCCGGCAAAAGTATGTTTTAAGCAATCTACGAAAGGCGAAGAGGGTGGGGGCGACACGGATGTCCGGGGGAAGTTGGTTCCAGAGGGCCGGGGCCGCAACAGAGAAGGCCCTTCCCCTAGGCCCCGCCAGGCGACACTGTCTGGCTGACGGGACCTGGAGAAGGCCCACTCTGTGGGCCCTAACCGGCCGCTGGGATTCATGGGGCAGCAGACGGTCCCGTAAATAACCTGGTCCAATGCCATGTAGGGCTTTATAGGTCATAACCAACACTTTGAATTGGGTTCGGAGACCAATTGGCAGCCAATGCAGCTCGTGGAGTGATGCCGAAATGTGGGCATTTCTAGGCAAGCCCAACACTGCTCGCGCGGCTGCATTCTGCATTACCTGAAGTCTCCGAACATTTTTCAAAGGTAGCCCCATGTAGAGAGCATTGCAGTAGTCGAACCTCGAGGTGATAAGGGCATGAGTGACTGTGAGAAGAGACTCCCGGTCCAAATAGGGCCGCAACTGGTGCACCAGGCGAACCTGGGCAAATGTCCTCCTCGCCACAGCCGAAAGATGATGTTCCAAATTTAGCTGTGGATCGAGGAGGACGTCCAAGTTGCGGACCTTCTCCGAGGGGGTCAAAAGCTCCCCCCCCAGGCTAATGGACGGATAGATTGAAATATCCTTGGGAGGCAGAACCCATAGCCACTCCGTCTTGTCGGGGTTGAGTTTGAGCCTGTTGGCACCCATCCAAACCCTAACAGCCTCCAGACATCGGCACATCACTTCCGCTGCTTCACTGAAATGACACGGGGTGGAGATGTAAAGCTGGGTATCATCAGCATACTGATGATATCTCACCCCGTGTTGTCGGATGATCTCGCCCAGTGGTTTCATGTAGATATTAAACAGCAGAGGGGAGAGGACCGATCCCTGAGGGACCCCACAAGGGAGGAACCTAGGGGTTGACCTCTGACCCCCTGCCAACACCGACTGCGACCGACCAGTGAGGTAGGAGGTGAACCACCGCAAAACAGTGCCTCCAACCCCCAACCCCTCCAGTCGGTGCAGAAGGATACCATGGTCAATGGTATCGAAAGCCGCTGAGAGGTCAAGTAGCACCAGGATAGTGGATAATCCCCTATCCCGGGCCCGCCAGAGATCATCCGTCAGCGCGACCAAAGCAGTTTCCGTGGAGTAGCCGAGCCTGAATCCTGACTGTTGAGGGCCCAGATAATCGGCCTCATCCAAGGACCGTTGGAGCTGGAGTGACACCACCTTCTCAACAACCTTCCCTATAAAGGGAAGATTGGAGACAGGACGGTAGTTGTTTAAAACAGCTGGGTCCAGGGAAGGCTTCTTGAGGAGGGGGCGCACAATTGCCTCCTTGCAGGGAGCCGGAAAGGACCCCTCCCTCAAAGAAGCGTTGACAATCTCCTGAACCCAGCCCCGCGTCACCTCCCTGCTGGCCGAAACCAGCCAGGAGGGGCACGGGTCCAATAAACAGGTGGCGGAGCTCACAGCTCCAATGGCCTTGTCGACTTCATCAGGTGCCACCGGGTCAAACTCCTCCCACACAACAGGATCAAGACGAGTCCCTGTCATCTCGACTGAATCATTATCAGCCGATACTGCATTCCAATTGGAGTCAAGGTCCATCCGAATCTGGGCGATTTTATCCGCGAAAAACTTATTAAAGTCCTCAGCACTACCCTGCAAGGGTGCATCAACCCCCCCCTGATTAAGGAGGGAGCGAGTTACCCTGAACAGGGCAGCTGGGCGGGATTCCGCAGATGCAATCAAGGCGGAATGATACGCGCATCTTGCCGCCTTGAGCGCCACCTGATAAGTCTTGATATAAGATCTTACAAGTGTTCGGTCAGATACGGATTTGCTTTTCCTCCATCGCTTCTCTAGGCGTCTCTTCTGGCGCTTCATCCCCCTGAGTTCCTCAGTAAACCAAGGAGATCTCCTTGGTCTGCTACCACAGAGAGGTCGCAGCGGCGCAATCCGGTCAAGAGCCCCCTTCGCAGCCATATTCCAGGCCGTAACCAGGGACTCTGCCGAACTGTGAATGAGAGAATCCGGTATTTCCCCAAGCGTCCTCTGAAAACTCTCTGGATCCATCAGACGTCTGGGGCGGAACCACCTAATCGGTTCCGCCTCCCTGCGGGGGAGGATTGGAGCCTTGAAAACAAGCCGCAACAGAAAATGGTCTGACCATGACATAGGCAAAATATCTATATGTTTTTTATATTTTTAGGCTGTACACCGCCCCGAGTCCTTTGGGAGAGGGGCAGTATAGAAATTTGATAGATAGATAAATAAATAAATAAATAAATAAATAAATAAATAAATAAATAAATAAATAAATAAATAAATAAAATTATGATGAGAATAAGAATCCTTTATAGAAGAATGGAACTGTAGAAATGAAGCTTCAAGGGACATCCCACTCAATTGGTAGCTATTGACAGGAAATTATGCTTATGATAACTGCATAAATCAACTCTCCCAAACATTTACACAAGCATTTTATAATCTCAAATACAACATAATCTACATTAAACTTTCTTTTAAAAATATTAGAAATAAAACCATGCTTGTATGCACTTAACATGGACATTTACTAGTTTATTATGCAACAACATAGGCAACATTAGAAGCAAATGATGCAAGTTATGAAATTTGTATTACTTGTGTTATGTCATGTTGTGAATGATCTACAGCAGTGGTTCTCAACCTTCCTAATGCCGCAACCCTTTAATACAGTTTCTCATGGTGTGGTGACCCCCAACCATAAAATTATTTTCATTGCTACTTCATAACTGTAATTTTGCTACTGTTATGAATCGTAATGTAAATATCTGATATGCAGGATGTATTTTCATTGTTACAAATGGAAAAAAGTGATAAAGTACAGGTAGTCCTTGACTTATGACCATTTTCCCACACTTAATGACCGTTGCAGCATCCCCAAGGTCATGTGATTTACATTTTGATGCTTGGCAACTGATTCATATTTATGATGGTCATATTGTTCCAGGGTCATGTGATCGCCTTTTGCAACCTTCTGACAAGCAACGTTGATGGGAGAAACCAGATTCACTTAAGCACCATGTTACTAATTTAATCTCTCTCTCCCTCTTTCATTCTCTCTCCTTCTCTCTCTGTCTCCCTCTTTCTTTCTCTCTCTCCCTCTCTTTCTCTTTCTCCCTCTCTCCCCCTAATTCTCTCTCCCTCTTTCTTTCTCTCTCTCCCTTTCTTTCTCTCTCCCTCTTTCTCTCTCTATCTCTCTCCCTCTTTCTCCTTTTTTCTCTCTCTCCCTTTCTCTCTCCCTCTATTTCTCTCTCTCTCCCTCCCTCTCTCCTTTTCTTTCTCTCTCCCTCTTTCTCCCTTTCTTTCTCTCTCCCTTTCTCCCTCTTTCTCTCTCTCCCTAGTCTAGACTAGTGTGGGTGGAAGGTAGAATTGTAGTAAACTGGTGTTTTGTAAATGTTTGTGTTTTCACTGAAGCATTTTGTCAGAGTGTTCTCCACATTTGAAATCTGTCTATAACTGTCCCCAAATTATTTTCCCTGGCACAGGAGATAGTTCAGTTAACCTTTGCTGCTTAAACTTTCATATATTAATAGCAACAATAGCAACAATAATTCCTTTCCCTTTTTGGGATCTTTTATTTATGTATTTGAGTGCGTAATGGTTCCTGTCAGACATTGTTGAATTTCATTTACTTTCTGTCTAATTTCCTGGCCTATTATGATAATTCTTCTTAGTCAATCCTCTGGACTCATGGAAAATGCAAGGGAAAACAAACTGTCTCTAGAGTCCCAAGGATATTTGCATTTCCTTGGATTTTTTGCATGAATAGAAATATTTATTTATATTGCCCATTTTAAAACTTGATAGGGCATTTCTTTACCACTGATTGTAAATTTGGTGTATTTTGGGGTTTTGGCAGAATGATATCCAACTTTCCTAAAGCAAAAACAGACTGAACATAATCTTTAATGTACTACAATCCATCATCTGAATGAAGAATTACCCTCATTTGGCAGATGTGTTTTCATGGATGAAAATCCACCAACTGCATAAAGTTTTAGTCAGTTGGAAGATGTATATGGCTGTAGAGGAAACATAAGTAGTGAGGTCACTTACGTGGCTATGAAATGCAAATAATTCTGAATAAAACTTTAACAGGTAGAATAAAAGCACAGCAATTATTCACATAAGCAGTAATGAGATGGGAAACCATCATCTCCATTCAGAAGATAATGGTTTCCATTCACAAACAAAATTAAACTTTTTGATGTGATCTATGTGAAATTGTTTATCACCATTTACTTTTGTTTTAGTTCTCCAGGAAATGGGCTTGATTGATGAAAGTATATACTGTAACACTTTTCGATACATTTAAAAAAAACAGTACTTCCTCAGGTTGAGTTTAACTCCTGTAAATGTCATGGACATGATAATTTCCTGACAGTGAGAACAATTAATCAGTGGAATGTCTTGCTTTCAGAAATTGTGGGTGCTCCATCATTGGAGGTTTTTAAGAAGAGACCGGATAGCCATTTGTCCAAAATGGGTCTCCTGCTTGAACAGATTAGACTAGAATAGGATTCCTCACCACCACCACGCCGTCTGTGGCATGCCAGAAACTGGTCTGTGCAAACAAGCAAAGCCCCATCCATGGGATGCAGGCAGCACATGAAACCATGCCTCTTCCAATCTGTGGAAAAACCTCTCTCCCGCAGAACTGGTCCCTGGTGCCCAAAGGATTGGGAGCCGCTAGACTAGAAGACCTCCTGGGTGTCTTCCAACTCTGTTATTCTGTTACTTTTAGGGTAACAATGAGAAGTGTTTTGCTTTGTTTATTCCAAGATACTTTTTCAGCTCCCCAGTCTAGCCTATAGCCTTGCTATTTCCTGTGGTCTTCGAAACAACTACCATACTAACCAAGCATGACCCTGCTTAGCTCCTCAACCTCTCAGCCAAGGCTGGTGATTCCACCACATGTTGTAGACTTGATATCTTTTACAGTAGATACCCTTTTTTCAGTCAAGAATTGTTTCTAACAGATACTATATGTTAATAGAAGCCCACTTTAAAAATATTTGCTCTGTCAACCTCTAAAAGAATGTTCTTGTTCAGGATTCAAACAGCTGGGTATAGGATTCTTACAGTAATGGTTGGGCAGAGAAAGAACACTTTTCTCTCCACCATTCCTGAAAAGTTTCTTCATATGTATGCAATGCAAAAGGTTCACAACTCACCATCAGTTCAGATAAGAATTGAGGTGAACTATAAGTAATCTGAAAGTTGTTTCCCTGCACCCCGATCCTGGGGTGCGCATCAAACATGTCAATATTTGCCTTTCGTGTGCTTTAAACTTCCAGATGTTGGAGACTTCAGCTTCCACCAGTTCCAGCCAGCATGGCCAATGGGAACTGTAACTGGAAATATCTGGAGGGCAACAAATTTCTTTCCTCTGGGCTAAACGGGTAGAACTCAGGCTAGTTCTGTCTTCCCACTCCTCACAACTGTAAATGTCCACATGATATACTTTGACAACCTTCAGCTGTACAGTTAGTTCCTAGCCTAAGGATCAGGTCTATAAAAGAATGGAGACATTCCCAGAATGATAAATTATTCTGCTCCTTTGCTGTACAAGTATATGAAAATGTAGCATATCCCAGAAGCCCATTAGACATTAAATTTTGATGTTTAGAAACACTGCTTTTTCTTTTAATTTACAAACCTATACAGTTCTATGTACCTAGAGAGAGTTCCCAAAACATGCAGAAAGCATTTTATAATTTTTGGAATTATCCAACTGTGCTAGCTGAAAGAATAAAAATGTACAGCGATATCAGAAATAATGGGACAATCCTATCTGCCATATACATTCTGTGGGTGAAAGAAACTGGAACCAAGTTACCTTACAATAGTTAAACATCAGTATTTCATTTCATTTATTTCGACTTATATGCCGCCCTTCTCCCCAGACTCAGGGCGGCTCACAACAAAAATATAAGTACAGAAATATATAGGTCACTTAAAATAATGGTACAATATAAAACTGTGAAACTATAAAAACTATACCCACTCATACAACATACACTCCCAATCAAAGGCCCAGGGGCAGAGCACAGCTCACACGCCCCAAGCCTGTCTGCAAAGATGTGTTTTTAAAAGTTTACGGAAAGCTAGGAGGGAAGGAGCAGTACGAACCTCTGAGGGAAGTTGATTCCAGAGGGCTGGGGCAGCAACAGAGAAGGCCCTAGCCCTAGGTCCCACCAAACGGCATTGTCCAACAGACGGGACCCGTAGGAGGCCAACCCTATGTGCCCTAACCGGTCGCTGGGATTCATGAGGCAGAAGACGGTCCCGCAAGTCCCACATAATATGACGGTCCCGCATAATATGACTACTGGCCCAAAGGGAATCTGAATAATCTCTTACCCGGCAAGTCAAGACCACACCAGCTGGGGTAACGAGGGTGGATTGAGGAAGTAAACAAAAATTGAATGTTGCTGACAAAAATCCCACCATCTCCTTTCAAAGATCAAGTGGCAGGTGTTGTCTCTTATGAACTTCGTCTTTTAGTGCCTGTTATCCATCTCATTACTGAAAATCCACATATTTTCTTTACCCAAATTCCAGTATAGATATGTGTACAGCTATTATCGAGAACTGACAATAGTCTTGAATGTAGTAGGGCTGCTGTATTCTGAAGCAATGACAAAATGAAATTTGAAATACAGATAGTCCTCGACTTACGACCACAACTGAGCCCAAAATTTCTGTGGGTTAAGTGAGACATTTGTTAAGTGAGTTTTGCCCCATTTTCTTGCCATAGTTATTAAGTGAATCAGTGCAATTGATAAGTTAGTAGCCTGGTTGTTAAGTGACTCTGGCTTCCCCGTTGACTTTGCTTGTCAGAAGGTTGAGACACATAAGTTGCCAAGCATCTGAATTTTGACCACATGATCGTGGGGATGCTTCAAAGATTGCAGTTATGAAAAACGGTCACAGGTCACATTTTTCAGTGATGTTATAAGTTTGAATGGCCACTTAAATGAACTGTTGTAAGTCAAGGACTACCTGTATATTATTATAGCAGTCCTCCCATTAATACATTTTATTTATTATTTATTTTTCACATTTTTGTAACATCTATCTTTCTCAAAGAGGAACTCAATGAAATGTACAATGAAATGTTAAAATATAAAGCAGTATATACTGTTGTTGTTCTAACCATTTGGTTGAGTCCAATTCTTGGTGACTTTACAGGCAAGTGTTCCCCATGCTACCCTGTCAAGCACAGCTTCTTTCAGTCGTTGGATATTCATCTTTGTATCAGCTTTGATGTTGTCAAGCCAGCCTGTTCTTTGCTTGCCTGTTTTTCTTGTTCCACTAACATTCCTAGCATCATTGACTTCTCTAATAAATTTGCACATATGACATGGCCAAAACAAATCAGATGGTTTCTAAAATTTAAGAGGCAAGATATTAAAATTAGTTAAAAGATGAGGGGAAGGCTTTCAGGGGAGTAACCAGCCCCATGGCTGAGTGGTCCCCTGGGCTCTCCATCTGCATATCTCCGTCTTCAGTGTCCTATTATGTTGTTGGTTTGATTCCAATGTTGGGCCTCCGGTGCTGCTCATATATACAGACTGTGTTTGTATGGCTTGAAGGAGATGTTAGGAATAAACAAAGAATTTTCTTTTCATAGCCCTATTCTCACCTGTTTCCTGTAATATTATGTTTACCAAATCCAGATCTTCCTGTAGTTCCTGCAATAGAGAAATTTTGTTTGTTTCACCTTTTGCATTCTAATGACTCACTAGTACTGCAATATTTTGTCTTCCTTAACATTGCATTTAGCACTAGTAATTCGCAATAGAATTCCTTGATGATTTCCACTATTGTCTCTATAGTAGGTTCATACATTTATATAATATTGATGTTAAACAGTAATTTTAATGTGTCATTTATGTCCACGTACCTACTAAAGTCCACTGAATGGAAAGTATTGTTGCCATTCCGTCGTATGATCTTACTATTGAATAATCTGATTTAAAGTGGCCCATTTGTTCCTAAAGCACACAGTTAAGTATGCTTCATTTCTGATTGGATCCTTTCAAGTTTTTCTTAGGATCCTGTTTCTCACTAACCATGCCCCAGTTGCACATGTCCTTGAAAAACAAGGAACTCCTCTTTCAGTACTGGCACTGTCAGTGATCAGACTTTCTTTCAGCTTTACTCAGCTCTTGTCATCAACTCCAAATATTCCCATGAGCAATTGATGTTCTTCCCCAATAACCATGATGAGATAGCTCTTGTTAACCCATTTTAACTCATGTTTATTACGCATTGATGAAGGAACTTGCAAGTGGTTGCAGACATATTTAATTAGATGCTGTGTTTGCAGTCCTAGTTGAAGACGGCCATTTGGCTCTCCAGCTCTTGAATTGCGTTCCTGCTTCTTGTTGGTGATTCTTGACTCTTAGACTGACTGATTACCCAATCTGGCATCCTACAACTCTTGGAATATTTTGGATGAAGCTATTGCTTCTTTGGGCTGCGTTTGGCTTTCTTCAGGCAAGCTGTCTTTACTAGGCATTCGAATCGCATTCCTGTTATCTGCCTAAACTGCAGTAAATCTTCTGCTTCTAAATTACTGTGTTTGTGTGTGCATGTCAGCAATCTTGAACATAGAACATTGTGTTTTGGGAATTAAAAGACCCAGCCACCAATTTGTATGTATGCCAGTATCCACTTACCATTATTGGGGAGAGATCAGCTGTGCAAAATGTGAGCAGGGGATCAGGGATGGAAAGGTGCAAGAGACTCTTTTGAAATTGCTCAACTTGAAAATAAGATTTAAAACCTGACACTGTGCCCCTCCAACTTGAAATGGGAAACAAAGAAGGGACTTCAGTTGAGAGGTTTACAACTTATGGGTTAATCTGGAAGTTTAAATTGGTTTTCAACTACCCAGTATTACCAGTAAAGAAGCCCCACTTCACCGAATACTATTTTATGCAGGATTTAAGAACAGTGAATCAGATTATCGTGACTCCAGTTACTTTCCAATTAAACATAAGTTGATGTCTGATCTTGCCCTGGGTTTGCCTAACTTGACAAAGCTTTTTCAGCTGTTTGTACATAAACAAAAGCAGGTGGCTGCTGGAATACTAACATAAATGCTGAGCAGGTGGCAATGTATATTTTTCCAAAAAAGGTGGACCCAGAAGTAGTAAGATTGCCAGCTTGCCTACAAACCACCACTGACATGGGTATTCTGGTTAAAACTGCAGAAACATTAACTTTTACCCAGCCAATGACTGTGCACCTGCCACATTCTGTGTTAACAATGTTGGAACAGAAAGGAAATACCTGGTTTGCTCCAAGCAGGATGGCCAATGAGCAGACAATACTCCTGAACGATCCTATTGTCACTAGGCCACTACTACAACACTTAATGCAGCAAACCTCCTGGCACAAAATAAGCAGGAAGCATAAGCATGACTGTGTATAGGTGATTGAAATTACCTATTCCTGCTGCCTGATCTGAAAGACAGCCCATTACTCAATGAAGCTCTGGAGTACTTTGTGGATGGCTGCAGCACTATAGTCCAGGGAGGAGACCAGGGTATTTAGTGGTCACAAAGTGTGTGTGTGTGTGTGTGTGTGTGTGTGTGTGTTGAGGGGTAGCAGAAGCCAACCTTCTATCCCCTCACACCTTGGGTCAAAAAGCAGCACTGTTTGCAAAGATTCATGCTCTCACTCACTGTAGCCTCTGATAAGACTGTCAACATTTATACTGATATGTTTCTGGAGTATTGCATGTGCATCGGGCTTTGTGCAAAGAGAGGGCATTGATGACTGGTAGCGGTATTAAATATGTAGAAGAAATTTTGATGCTGCTGGAAGTTATAACCCATCCAACGGATATAGCTATTCATACATCCAAAAGGAAGTGATCCCATCACTAAAGGAAATCATAAGGCTGGTGAGACAGCTAAGCAGTTGCCAAAAAGACATTTCTGAAGTCAAGATTGAAATGTGTGTTACCTCAAATTACTTCACTTGATCATCCACAGTTCACTGAAAAGGAAGAAGCTGTAACAGAAAGACACTCTAGAGTTCTGATGGTTGGTTAAAGACTTACTCAGGAAAGCTTGTGGTGCCAAAGGTCTTCATATGACAAATGATACAGGACTTTCATCACTCTGATCATCAAAGTGCAACTGTAATGGGGGGAGTGGCTTACTAGCCAGACAAATTGTGATCCTGGGACTACATCCAGAAGCAAATGGGGTGGTGGCCCAATATGAAATCTGCTTAAAGAATAATCCAAAAATTGTGAGGTTAAGGAGCAGGACCTGGGGATGCCTAGCAAGTGAACCTTACAGAGTTATCTAGGATGCAAGGATATCGATGCCTGTTTGTTTTTGTGGACAAGTTTTTAGGATAGCCCAAAGCCTCTCCCTGCAGGAACAACAAAATTAGAGAAGTAACTATGCAGAAATCATTCCGAGGTTCAGAGTGTCTCGAACAATAGGATCAGAATACAGGCCGCATTTCATTTCCCAAGTGTCCCAGCAAGCATCAAAGGCCCTTCAGATCAGCTGGAAGCTACACTGTCTGTTTGGAGACCCCATAGCAGTGAGCAGATTGAATTGATGAACCAGACCTTAAATGCCATTTGTCCAAGCTCTGCCAGGAAGCCCAATTAAAGTGGCCACAAGTTCTACTGTTAGCCCTGATAAGAATTAGGGTATCACTTAGGGGCAAGGTAGGATTCTAAATGAAAAATTCTACCCAGTGGCTTCACTATGTGCCTGGGGTCTATTACAAACCCATTTGACAATAAGGAAGGGCTTCATTGGTCTTTGTTCAGATCTGGGTCATCTGATAAAATCCAACTAAGTGTTTTTATTGCTAAAAGTGAAATTGTTTTTAATCTCCCTGACAGCAATGAAAAATATTGACTTAACTCATGGTGAAAGTTTGGGTCATTGGTATGTGCCTTATGGAAAATTTCTTTTTTAATTCTCTTCTGCCCTGTAACACTGACAAGCTTTTTGCGTTACAACAGCCCATCTGTGCTTGCCCTAAAAGGTGTCAAGATGAGAGAGCCACCATTTGCAATTGCCCTGAATCTAAAATTGTTACTTGGTCATATTACAGGCCGCATCCAGGCTGCTCTCAACAAGAGATTGTGGCTACAGATTTGAACTGACAACTCCATTGCATTAAACTTTCTTCCAGGACAGGGAAGCGTTTCTTAGAGTTGATGGGAAACTCTTTTCTGCAGACCTCTTTTCCTCGTTGATTTTTAAGACTCCTATAACCTTTGCCTTCACTGGAGCCCGAGTGGGAGTTACTTCATCATGGTCATCTGTTCAACTGGTGAGACAATTTCATTGTGAATATGTCATTTCACCTAGCTGCTAATTTGCAACTAAAAAACTGTTGGTCTGTGCACATTTGCCTGTCTAGCTGACGGAGGGCATTCTTTTAATTGGTATTCCCTTGGGGTTTAATGATCCTTGCATTTTAGAGCTATATCACTCGTCCATTACTGGGGTACAGAATAGATTAATCAAAGTATGGACTATCATTGAATTTCTTGACCAGGGAAGCACACATTGCCTTTTTAGACCACCCCCTTGAATAAATGCCTTTTTTGTGGATAACACCACTAAGTGTGCCTGGATTTATAAGGACTCCGCTATCTTGAAACCCAGAACAGTTCCATGATGTGGATGGTTTTGGATTTGTGAACATATTGTATATAAAATTTTGCCTCCTACATCGTACTTTAGGGACCCTGGTTCCAGCCCCCATCCCATCTTTCCAGGTAGCCTACAACTGTCCTTTCTGTCTTCCCCATAATGCTTTGGTGGAAAGGCACTCTTCTTTGCATTCTTTCCTTTGCTGGTTTTTATTGAATTGGAATTTTCCCTCCTTAAAATTTCAGTGTCTCTTAAGATTTATGCAGATGTTAACGCAGACACCCTTAGCCAGTTTCAAGTAGAAGTTACCTCCTTTTCACAAATAGCCATCTAAACCATATATGGCCTTGAATTATTTATTAGCAAGTGAGGGAGGTTGCTACACTCTTGTCAACAACTCTAGTTGCTGTTGTTATATTGACTAGCAGAGTAAGATTCTTACTGTGATTCAAGTAATCCTTAAACAGTCTGATAATTTGCATATCACTGTGCACACTGATTATTCCCTTTCTGACTTTTGGAATGCTCTTATATCTTGGATGGTTAAAAACTTCATTTGTTTTTATGGGGGGGGGTTAGTGTTGAATTTATGATATGTTGTATTCAACTCCTTCCCACCCTGATGTCTTCTTGTGTCCAAAGTTTGTCAATTGCTTTAAAATAAACCATAAGATCAATGGTAATCGATCAGTGGTTCTCTATTGACATTTTTTTGTCCTTCATTAAAAAGGCTGGTGAACCTCACAGTTCTTTTTGTTCTCCTTTTCAACAGTCTAACTTTTAGAAATACAACTCCAGCAAATCTGTTGCTGAAGTATGTGTGACCTTGTGTGTTTTGACATTGGGTCACCCTCAAGGGGGAGAGGAGTGCTGAGATAGCACTTTTTACTCAATTTATTCATGTTTTTATTTATGTGTTGATAACCCATTTTAATTCATATGTTATTATTTAGCACATAGCTATAGCTATGGTATTTTGTACCTGTTGGCAGTGCCTTACGCCGCTGGTTAACCTGCTTGTTAGGTAGATATGATGCCACTAGAGGAAAACCAGACCATTTGCCTTTGCACTTAGGAATGCCTGTTAACGTGATAGATAAGACCTTAGTTACTGGTTACTTAGGAATACTTGTTCCTGCAGGAATGCTGATGATAAGATAAAAGCCCTAGTATGCCTTTTAACCTTTAGTTGAACTATGTTACTATGACTACTGGGAATGAATGTACTGTATAACATTATTTTTCATGATTGGTTTACACAGTGATGTAAACTGTTCAGAATTGTATAAAAGACAAGAAGTGTCTCCAAGAAGTGCTGTGTCCATTTTGGAACTTGCTTCTGGGTAATCTTTTATTTGCAAAGAAAAATCTTAATTCTTTCCATCTATCTAGTGTGGTTTATTGGCCCCATACACCAGGTAAAGAACCCGAGCTTTTGGGGGTAACACTCAAAGAAATGCCTTCCAACTGGGGACCTTGTCAGCTGGAAACCAAGATGTATCTGTATGTTTCTGCGATGCCCCAATACTTTTCTTAGCAAAAAATATGGAAGTGACCTGGCATTGCCTTCTAATTTTGGAACTAACATCACAAGTGCAATACTCCTTATACCAGGGGTTCTCAACCTTGGCAACTTTAAGACTTGTGGACTTCAACTCCCAGAATTCCTCAGCCAGCAAAGCTGGCTGAGGAATTCTGGGAGTTGAAGTCCACAAGTTTTAAAGTTGCCAAGGTTGAGAACCCCTGCCTTATACTCTCATCCCCAGTATGGACTACTTTCATCTTTTCCTTTATGGCTTTAACAACAATAGTGATCCTGTAAGAGTTACCACCCTTTTCTCCAGCATGTGGATTACGAATCCACTACCGATGGGTTTAAATCCAGCTCCGCTGCCCATAGACTAGGACCAAATGTCTTAGCTCCGCCTCCAACCGGGACTTCCTGTCCTCCAACCGAACTTCCTGTCTCCCAGTTTTTTCCTAGTCTTCAGCCCGTCAACAGCTTATGTCATGGGTTTTCTCAAAGGGCCTGCTAGACATTAAATAGTCTGAGGATCACACTGATCACTCACTGCAAGTGGTTTGTCGGAGCTGTGGCTTAATCAAGAGGCCTGTTCACCAAGCGGAGAATGTAGGAAGGACCAGAAGGAATGAGCAGGGTGTCCTCCAATACAAGCCAATCAAGTCACTTTAAATAGGGCAGCTTCTGCATGGAAGTTACATGGAGATTTGCACTAGAGTGTCATGGCCAAGCAAGCAGTAGGATGAGGAGATACATTATACAGGTAATCCATTTGGAGAGAAAGAAGTAGAAAATATTTGTGGCAGGAAAACCACAGCCATACGCTTCAGAATCTAGCCTGCTAAATTCCCCATAGATACCTTTTCCCAAATAATGATTATATTGTTCAGCAGAACTGAACTTTTCTCTATATAAATTTTAATGAATATAAAAGGTTAGCTTTTAAAATGATCACAGGGCTCTAGTTAGCATTAAATGATTTACAGCTGGTAGTTCTGTATGACAGGTTGACCCTCGGAGCAAATTTGTCAGAAGGAGAGAAGTTGGTAGAATAAATACAGAGTTTGAAAATGAGGCAGAATGGGCTATGGTCTGCAGAGGAAAAAGAAATCCAGAGGCAAAATCTCCCAATTCCATTGATGGGAAAGGAAGTTTGAGCAGTGGCTCAAAATGTTGCTGATTGTTCTATTCTAAGCATGACACTCAGAGCAGAGATGCTATAAACATGTTGGAAAAAGTTCCAGTAGCCCTGCACGGCATGCTTTCTCTATACAATACTAGTTGGAAAGAGAGAAAAGCAGATGATGGGCTGAATGGTAAATTTCTGTATTCTAGATTTGAACCAGAAATTCTCCAAGCCTGCTCACCAAGGCTTATTTTATATATATTAAAAGGAAAAGCAATGTCTCAAATTTTCTGGAAAATTAAATTGGAAATAAAAGATGGAAGATTGAGGTGTGCTGGGTTTTTATACCTGACTTGTTTGAGAAAGATAGGAAGTGAATGACAGAAGTTCTGGGTTCCCCATCAAAGAATTAAAAAGGAAAATATTATTGAGGGAAAATGATAAATACCAAATATTGTGAACCAATAAGCTTGATTGTAAATAAATAAATAAATAATGCAAGAAATAAGTAAGCAAATAATGCAAGAAATAAGTAAGCAAAAAAACAGATTTTTTAAAAATTTCTCTACAGATCAGTAGATGAATTCTATATTAGTTCAAATGTACTTAACTTGATTTTTAAAATTGCACTTAAACATACATTACTTCATGAGTGGGACATGGTTGCATATATTGGAGATAACAGAAAACATTTATAAAGTACAAGGTAATTATGAAGTGGAAATTTGGAATTGCATAAGCTGATTCAAAGGTTGGATATCATTTCTTTTATTTCTTTAGACACATTATTTCTTTCTAAATGCAAGGCTCTTCCAGTAGAACATTAGAATGACAATCAGTAAAAATCAAAATACAGGTAGTCCTTGATTTAGATTGAACAACAACTGACCCCAAAATTTCTGTTGCTAAGCAAGGCAGCTATTAAGTAAATTGCACCCCATTTTACAATCATTTTTTGCCACAGTTGTTAAGCGAATCACTGCAGTTGTTAAGTGAATAATATGATTGTTAAGTGAATCTGGCAATAAAAGCAATAAAATAAAAGCAATATTTAATAAATAAAAGCATGCTAAAATACTCTGAAATTTTGGTACTTTTTCCATATTAACTTTCTATAAAGCATTCCTTTGTACCAGAATATGTTAGTTACACAGATTTCCAGTTACTGATCCTCAGTCAATATTTTTCCAGTCCCATCTTTGGCTTTCCTGTTTTGCTGGTCCCTCTCCTCATCAGCGCCATAACGCATGAGATTTCAGATCATATGTGATATCACTTTCTGGTTTCCACTTGATAAATAGGGAACAGAACAAGACTTGTATAGAGAAGGCGATCCAGTATGTGTCCACTGGAGGTCTCCGATGGAAGGTGTTTTAAAGGTGAGTCTCAGCTGTTCCCCAGCTTGTGCTCTCACATCAGTGGCTACCCTTGTCCAAGGAAATATATATAACATAAATATTTGCAGATCTGTTTCTTGAACAGCTGTGTTTTTCAGATCACCAGTAAAAAGAATATCCAGTGTTTCCCTGTATTGCAATTTTATCTTAAAACTAGCTTACTCTCAACTCTTGCTCTTTTTTTAAAAAAAGCGTATAGCTATCCTAGTTTCTGGAGGAAGGTTACAGAAAAGTATGAGTGGAAATGGTCAGCCTGATTTTAAAATAGGAATAGGGAAAACAAGGCTCTCCATATGTCCCAGCCAGCCCTCCTAGCCAATATGGACACTAATGTGAGATACTAGATTTGGAGCACAACAACATCTGGAAGGTCACAGGTTCTCCACCTTTGCTTTCAAAGAAGAAACTAAATTCCTTCAATGTTTTATACAAATATTTGAAGGGAAAATGCTTGATTGTTTACCTTTTCAAAAAAAAAACCCCTACAGATTTGCCAGATGTTTCCACAAATATTTTCTGTCCATACTTCTTTCAAATAAGATCACAAAAATCTAACAGCTCACAGATTCTATTTTTCCTGGTTTCCCAGCTAACAGATCTGCAAGTATCAGCTGTTTTACAAAAGCCCTTCTTAATCACCTGAAGATTCTGTTTTTATTAATAATGGAAAGTGAATTAATTTAGTGACACAGAATCCAAGAATTTTGGAGGTAAGATGGTAGCTCAGATGTCAATAAATAAGAAAGTGAGGAAACAGCTGACAGTGTTCTTTATCCTGTATGGAATCCTGACTCTGCTCTGTTGTTACAAAGGCTGGCCAAGGGAGGCTATCATGGGCCTGGATAGGGAGGAACCTACCAAGACTGAGCAGCTATGGATATTAATCTTCAAATGTGATTTAGATAATCCAATCAAATCTTTGTTGCAGTCATAGACCAGCATAAGGAAGGTGAAATGCAAACAATTTTTTTAAACTAAAAAAATATTTAAAATGTGGGGGTTCTGTTTTTGATGTTGTTGACCATATTTACCATTTTGTTCTTTTTTCCAGTTTATTTTTATTTACCTTGTTCTTATTAATATGATATTTTTATTTTGTATGTTTATTGTGAGCTTCCCAAAGTATTTCTGAAATCAGCTGGCACCTAAATCAAATAAAGAAAGAAAGAGCTTATGCCTCTGTGTGTTGACATTGTTTCATAGCTTTGAAGTTGTACTTCCTGTGCAGGTAGAATGGGATCTTGCCCTAAGTTTTGAGATAACATGCATGTGTAAAAAAAAAAAATCTGAGTACAAGATACTGAAAGATTCTCAGTTTTGTACTTCTAAGCTAGTAACTTTTGTGGGTTTATTTGTCAGGATGATTGAGATAGCTTTATAGCATAGGCAGACAATTTTGTGACGGCAAGGGGTCACATGGAATGGAATGGAACGATACAGAATAGAATAGAATTGGAAGGGACCTTGGAGGTCTTCTAGTCCAGCACCCTGCTCAAGCAGGAGAACCTATACCACCGCAGATGAGTGACTGTCCAATCTCTTCTTAAAAACCCCCAGTGATGGAGCACCCACGATTTCTGGGGGCAAGCTGTTCCACTGGTTAATTGTCCTCACTGTTAAGAACTTTCTTCTTAATTCCAGGCTGCTTCTCTCTTTGATCAGTTTCCAACCATTGTTTCTTGTCTTGCCCTCTGGTGCTTTGAAGAATAGTTTGACCCCTTCTTCTTTGTGGCAGCCTCTCAAATGCTGAAATACTGCTATCGTGTCACCCCTATTTCTTCCTTTCTTTAGACTAGCACTAGCTAAACCCAAGTGTTTCAGCTGTAGATATTTTCTCAGCCCTCCTTTGGACCCACTCAATATATAAGTGTTCTATGGAAGGCAGGCTGGTTGCTATTGTTCCTCCTGCAGTGCTAACTATCCATTGGAATTTGTACCTGTCCTGTTTGGTTGTTGTACTAAACCAGACAGTTCTAGTAGTGCAAAAATATATCAACAACTCCTGGAGCCGTCTGAACTTTCTGAGTTGAGGCAGGAAAAATATTTTTTGTTGTGCTTTTTTAATGTGCTTTTCTAATATTAGGCATCCATTTCAAGTCCTTGGAGATTATAGAACCCCCAGACTTGAAGGATTCTACCACTGCTGATTTATGTTAAATTAAACTACTGCTTTAAGTTAATTTTTCCCCCAGATGGGAAAAATTGATCATTTGGATTGAGGCCATTATGGGAAAACTGCTATCAGAGTTCCTGCTATCTAGGCTATGAGAGGCCTAGAAAGACTTCTAGGCAGCATATTTTGAATTGAGAAAACAAATATTTTAAGATGAATCTCCAAAATTTAAACCCTTGAAGTTGACTAGGACCAGGAATTAACATTATTTTACTGTTTTAATTGTGCCCAATATCCTAGAAAGGGTTTAAATATCCTGTCATTTGATTTAATAAATGGCAGATTTCATAACATAATGTACTGTTTAATGAAAGTTTTTGTCTTGATGGCTATAGAATTGTTGAAATGGTCATACTATCTTATACTGCATTTATTATAGAGATATAGTGACTTGTGTTAATTACTCCTTTTATCTCTCTTCCTGGACATTCAGATAATTTTTACATTTCTTGTATTTTATCAAATAAACAGGCTGTGATTATTCCCAGAGTAGCTAGATCAGTGGTTCTCAACCTTTCTCAGGTTGAGACCCCACTTGCCCCTCCCATGCGCGCCGTGACCCCGACTCGGGTGTTTTACCCTGTATTTTTTTTTAAATTTTTTTTAAAAAAATAAAAAAAAATCAAACAAAAAAAAACAAAATGGCGGCCGCGATGGGCGGATCTGTGCATGCGCGGATCGGCCCGTCGCGCATGCCACGCATGCGCGGATCCACCCGTCGCGGCCGCCATTTTGTTTTTTTGATTTTTTAAAAAAAATTTTTTAATTTTTTTTAATTTTTTCGGTGTGACGGGCGGATCTGCGCATGCGCGGATCCACCCATCGCACGTGCCACGCATGCGCGGATCCGCCCGTCGCAGCCACCATTTTGGTTTTTTTTTATTTTTTTTACATTTTTTTTATTTTTTTTAAAAAAATTTTCCCGGCGCGACGGGCGGATCTGAGCATGTGCAGCGCGCGTGCCAAAAAAATAAAAAAAAATAAAAAAAATAAAAAAATAAAAAAATAAAAATAAAAAAACAAAATGGCGGCCCACGGTGTCCGGCGACCCCCGCAAAATCGTCGTGCGACCCCAAATGGGGTCGCGACCCCAAGGTTGAGAACCGCTGAGCTAGATCCTCTATGCTACTTAATAAGAATTGCTAAATGATTATTACAGTTGAATTTTGTATCTACATTTACTTTACTTTTCCTGTTTATCCTATATTTAACTTTTTTTAAACAACTGTTTGTAACATTTCATAGAATAGGATCTGTAAAGGACAACAACAACAACAACAACCACCGAGTTGGAAGGGACCTTGGAGGTCTTCTAGTCTAACCCCCTGCTCAAGCAGGAAATCCTATATTATTTCAGACAAATGGTTGTCCAATATCATCTTAAAACCTTCCAGTGTTGGAGCACCCACAACTTCTGGAGGCAAGTCATTCCACTGATTAATTGTACTATCAGGAAATTTCTCCTTAGTTCAAGGTTGCTTCTCTCCTTGATTACTTTCCACCCATTGCTTTTTGTCCTGCCCTCAGGTGCTTTGGAGAA
Organism: Bothrops alternatus; assembly: GCA_034064705.1. Classification (NCBI taxonomy): domain Eukaryota; kingdom Metazoa; phylum Chordata; class Lepidosauria; order Squamata; family Viperidae; genus Bothrops; species Bothrops alternatus. The sequence continues at coordinate 8,790,225 of JARGCV010000025.1, forward strand.
TAGGTTGAGCCCTGCTCTTCCTTGTGGCAGCTCCTTAGATATCATGTCACTCTTATTCCTGCAGCCCTTCTTTATATGTTTTGGCCTCAAGCCTTCAATCATCTTTGTTGGTCTTCTCTGGATCAATGTTTAGGTATCAGGCTTTGTGACCAGAGTGATGAATTGCTAGGCTTGTGTTTGCTGATGTAACTGATGTTATTAAAAATGATTACCATTGGTGGTTCTGTTAGGGCCTTTGGCTAAAGTTTTTGCTTTGTGATAAATAGGTGTGGAATTCCAGTAAGTGTAAACAGTTTTAGATAAACAAGAGAAGCTTTCCATTAATGAAATTAATATTTATATGATGTATTCCAAGAGACAGAATGTGCCTCCTTTTTAAAAGCAATGATAGATGAACTATTTCATTTGCTTCCTATGTCATTTAGGTATGTTATGCCTATTTTTTTTTGTGAGAAACAACCCCCCCCCATTTTTCTGGAGAAACAGAAGCTTGAGGAATAAAATTCGAGGAATAATGTTTGATATCACTTAGACTCTGTTTTGTTTCCCAATTTTTTAAAATGAATTTTGTTTTATGTGATGAAAAAGTGTAGGTTCACACTTCTGAGTAAACTTACAATTTTAACCTCGATAAATCATGTATTAAATCAATAAAATACGCATATATGTACAATATACAGTAAGAATAGGTTACATATATTTGTTTCATTCTGACAAACTTGATGTTTCTTCCTGTAATTTTAAACAATTCTGAGAATTTTAAACTTCTTTGTAATGTGCATTACTGTATTTCATAGCTTCTTCTTTGTGATGGGAGCCATCCAAAAGTATTTAGCTTACAAAAATGCGACAATATTAAGGGCAGCAAACTTAAGTTTCTGAAAATGCAGAGTGACTGACACAAGGGAGTTTTGTTAGAGGGTCAGTCAGGTGTCACATGCTATGCTTACTAAGGACACTGAAATAATTGACAGAGCTTATTTTTGTATCGGAATGTGGTGAGAAAAATTTTGTTACAAAGGGGATCTGTGGCATGCAAGCACTAGACCATCCTTGGGAGCTATTAAACTGCAGCTATATTAACTTATTAATCAACAAATTCAAAAACGTTTCTGAACTTTGATCAGAGACCACACTGTTCCGTGAACCAAGTGTAGTTATAGGCTGATATAAAACATAATGCTCATTGCTTGATGACAGTATGTATAAAATAGTGATAACATGTATGTATTAACAAAAAATGTCCTTTTTGGGGCAATGACAAAAAAAATACATTGTCCCTTATTTCCAATCTTTCTTGACACTTTTTTGGATCTTGTCCCAGTTTTTAAATCTCTTTAATGGAATTATGACTTACTTTATTTTGACTTTGTTTTGAATTGGTTATTAATAATGGTGATTAAGTGAACTAATTAAAACTGAGCAGGATTTGGAAAATAATTTAGGGTTATTCGTTTAGTTCATCGTTGGTTTGCAAAGAATAAGTTTGGCCTTTGAGCATTAATAAACTTTATAACTTTGATGCAAAAGCCTCTTTTTTCATAGTTACTGCAAATTGATTGAAATTGAAAATAAATTGTTCATTTGGGATTATCAGTTTGGGGTACAAACTGAAGACTTTTATCAAATCCATTTTTAAATTTTCAAGTTGGCATATGTCCAAAATAACACAGCCTTTTGTGTATGGATCTGCTAATATGCTATTTATTAATGTAGGGACAGGAGTATCAGGGCCATTTAACAACAGAAGCTGACTTTAAAATTCCTTCTTTTTTGGATAGTTTTCATAGTTTGTTGGACAGTAAGAGCAACGTTACTGCTTAATTATTCTAGATTGGTGATGTTGGAGCATAGTCCATTGGTTGCATGTAATTCCTAAACCACTCAGGTTGTATTGTGACAATTCAGCATCAAATCACAGTTTATCAGCAGGTTAATTTATTTCAGGTATGACAAGCAGAAAATGTTCTCTTAAACTTACCAGACTGCTCCCCAAAGAGTTAAAAATGTTTCTTTGTGGTATCACTAACATCCCCTTTGCAGGCTGCAGAGGCATAATACAATTACTACTATTAAGCTTAGCAACAACATTCATGTTCTTCCTCATCATATAGCCTATGTGGGTTTCCGCTACTATCAATGAAGAAAGGGTGCTTTGGAATTCTTTACACACAATCCTCTTGATTTCCATCATGATTTGAGTTCTGGACACTGGGGTTTTCAAAGGCATGTGCCCGCTACTACGGTAGAATAAAGCAGCAGTTGTAAGGGAGCATAATTCTGATTGTGAACCCAGCCCTGACAAATCTTACCAGATGTTCAACAAAATAATAAGATAAATAGGAGAGCATTAGATTCTTTCAACAGGAGGAAGTCTATGTAAAAAGTCCTGAACAAGGCCTGGAGGAATAAAAAACAGGACTTCGTTGGAAATAAATGCAAGGAAGATTTGAAGGGAAAGTTTTTGTTTGTTTTTAATAGTGATGTTGGTAGATAGTGACACTGGTAATATTCCAGAATAACCAAGCAGTTTCTTTGGAGGAAATGTATAAACCTCTACTAGGCATGTAAATTCCTTTTGTCTGTCATTCAGTTATTATATTTTTATTTTTCATTTCAAGATTGAAAGCAATGTATGAGATGTAGAGCTAAAGCTTTTAAAATAGAGTTGCTAGTTTTAATTGGATTTGCCTTATTGGTGAGATAGGAAGTATATAAATTTAATAAATAAAAAAATTACATGATCTATGGACCAACAAAAATGCCTTCCTTAGTCTTGGCATCTGTTATTTTTGGAAACATCTTTTCTCAAGTAATGAAAACCTTTACCTTCCTTGTTTATCTCTTTCACAATTTTTTTCATCACTCTGAGTTTTATGTGAGCCGAGGCAAAAATATCTTTGTCAGGTGAACAAGTCGTTTATGTTTTTCTGTCCTGGAACCAAATTCTTTTGGAGTGGCCATTTCTTTTTAATATAATGCAACTTTCTTGCATGGCTGTATGTAACAACAGCACTTGGTATTTCTGAGCTGCATTTCAAGCAGTGGAGCCACCACTTTTACATCTCCACAGATATTCCAGTTGTAGTTGGTGTACTGGATGTGCTTCAGCAACAGTTCCATGTTTTCATGTTTCTTTCATGTGTGCAGCAAAACCAACTAGTACTAAAGGGTGTACATTGACATTGTATAAAAACAGATGATTTCTATAAAACAGTAAGTACATAATGGGTTAAATTGCAGGTTATTTTTGTGCAGCCAACATTTTATAAGATATACCCAAGAGTGTTCAGGAAGCAAAATCATTGTTGTCCAGTGTTATCCTACTTTGAGTACATTATTCAAAGGCCTATCTCTCTGGAGAAATCTGCAAAGCTGAGACGGTTAGAAAGGAAGAGAAGATAACAACCAGCATCGATGGAATTAGTTACAGTGTCTATTAGTGCACCATTGGAAGACCTGAAGGACCAGTTTAGAGTAGATCTCTTTGAAGAAAATATATCTCTATGGTTGCTAAGAGTTAACACCAACTTGATAGCACATCAACAGGAAAATCCATTTATCCTTTTCTTGAAGTAGAATAAAATATAAACCAGTATTTTTTTTCCAGAAGAGGTGTTAAAGTAAAACTTTTACAGCTTTTGTGGCCTCCAGATATATGATTTTAATTTGCAGAAATTTCAGCAGTTGCCATATAAGCTAATGTAAAGGTTGGAGGACAGGAAAATGTACTACTTGTTTCTAGTTTACTATAATTAAGAAAACTAGTTGTCCTTATTTTTTGGTCATGTACATAACTTATATGGGATAATCATCTGCAACGACAACTCCCTCATGCATTGAATTGCAACTTCTAGTATCCATAGGAGCCAATGTACATCTTTAAGACATCAGCAGCACCTTTTTTTTAACATCAAGATCATATTGAGTTATTCTCTTAGGCCTAATATATCTGCTTTCTTAACTAACAATCTTTCAGTCTAATTATTGGAAAATCTGGACCTAGAGGAGCTTGGATGGAAGAAGGAGGAGAATTTTAATCATGTCTGGAAGAATTCAAAGCTTATAATGCTTACTTAGTACCTGATATGCTGTTTATCAGTCCCAAAAATGTGTACAGTAGTTGTGTAGACAACAATACAAATCTTGTTATATTACTGATAAAGCTTGTTATGATTTGTTACTAAGCAAGAATATTTATAGCTTCTGCAACATAAGCATCTGTCCAATATGCCAAGACAATATCTAAAGCAAAATAGAATTACAACAAACTCTACTCCATATCACTGGATTCATTTGTTAATTTTAAGAACTAAGCACTTACAACCTAATATGGAAGAGTTCTCTATGACTCCCAAGATGACCTGTCAAATTTTGAACCTCAGTTGGTGCTAAGAGGTAAAAGTATATCTTGTTTCTATGAATCATTGTATTCTTTGTAAAGAAAAGTTGTCTTGCCTTAGGAAAGGCGTGTACGGTTTGTGACCTGCTAAGCTGACCAGCCATCTTTTATCCTCTGTCAGATAAGCATTACTTCCCTATTAGCTTTTGTTTTGCTTTTGGCAAAAGAGAGAATGAGCCTTTAACCTCTACTCAGCTGGGCTGTGGCTGGAAAGACATATTTAGATCTTTGAGTATTTGATTGATAAGGGAATGCTTTTTTAAAACCATCTCTTTGTTTCTATAGTAATAAATAAACCTCCACTAATGTTCAGAAAGGTGAGGAAGTGTAGGAAAGTAGAAACTGAGTTGGGGGCTGTGATTTCTGCGTTCTCCAGCATGAGTGGATTGTCGAATCCACTGATGGGTTAACATAGCCTACTTGCCCAATTGACTAGGTCCGAATTTTAGCCCCGCCTCCGGCCGGAAGTTCCTCTCTTCCCCATTTTTACCTAGTCTTTAAGCCCTAAGCAGCTCGTTGTGTTAGCTCCGTGAGTTAGAGTTTTTGGTTGAAGATTTTGGTTTTAAAGCCTTCTTTCTTTTTGTTTTTCTTTACCTAAGAGTGTTAGACTAAATTGGAAAGACCAAATTTAGCAAATAGATTTTTTTTCCCTTCTCCTCCTTCCCTACTTCGTCGGGGATCGCGGCGGCGAGGCCTTCCCGGGCTCAGGCCCTCGGGAGTGTGGGAGCCGCAGGGGGAGACATCCCTGGGCTTCCAGCCGCTGCCGGATCTAGACCCGACATCTCCGGACCCCACAGCCGTCGAGCGGAGAGGTAGGCTGAGAGAATTCCTCAGCAGCACCAGACCGGACGACGCAGAGATAGCGGAGGACCGCTACACCTAACTGCAAGTGGGGAAAGGAGTGGGGAGATCGCTGGGCTACCGCAAGGGTGGGGATCGGCGGGAGATCGTCCCCACTGAGCGGGTAGACCCAGGGCCGTTGGCAGTAGGGAGAACCGTGTGGCCACGAGGCCGGGAGGCCATCTTGGAAGGCTGAGCCCAAAATTTGCCGCGGTGGCATTTTGGAAAGGGGGCGGTCCCTTCCTTTGTACTTTCTCTGGTGCGAAAATCCAAAGAGGGAAGCAGTCGTTTGCCAGCGAAGGCAGCGCTTTTCTTTTTCGGCACAGATTCCGATATAGTGGTCACTGAGAGCCGGGTAAAGAAGAGAGGGTCCCCGGAGAGGCGGGCCTCAGGCCTTTTGGAATTTTAGCAAGTGTCTGATCACCGTAAAGGTCTAAACCACCTGGCCTGTAGTGGAGTTAAAGCAGATTGAACGCCATTGTGCAGGATAGGGATACAAATCCCTCCATCTGCAGGTCTAAGTGACCACTAGCTGCCATCTCCACGCAGGATAGGGGGTAAAACCCCTCGGTCTGCTGGTCCAAATGATGCTTGCATATAGCTGCCCTCCCTCAATGAGGTCGAGATAGGGCCCTACGCTGAGCAATGGCAATGGCAGACGGCGCTTCGGCCCAAGGCTCAGTCCCCCCTCCCTCTTCACCGAAACGCAGAGCTACGGAACAGGAACCGGGGGGGGCAAGAAGAAGGCCAAGACAAAACATTTGTCTGAGCCGTCAAAGGCAGCTGAGCGGCAAGCCATAAGGAGACATCAGGTGTTGGAAAAGGAGTTTGCCAAAGCACAGAGGCTCAGGGCCAGCGGGGCAGAAATGGTTACCCTCGCTCCACTGGACACACCTATACCTTTTGGTCCTCCTGGGGCAGCTGGACAAGAAGCCAGATCCTGGTCCCCCAGGAGGGAGATGGAAAGGGAGGGGTCTCCTATCTCTGTTCCATCTTCACCGGAGCATTCTGAGCCTACAACCAGCCAGGAGGAGGCTGGGCACACAGGTAGGAAAAGGAAAAGGTCTGGTAAGTGGCCATCACAATTCCACTCCTATATGCAGAAGGCCTTTGACCACTTCATGTCCTCTAAAGGCGCTTCCTTTTCTCAGGGCTCTCACACACCACCGGGACACACCCCCCGTGGGGGGGAAGGTAGTGATTCATGATTCTGATGTGTCTGAGACTTCTTCACCGGTCGCAGAGGAGGAATCCGAGGATTGGGACGCTGTCGGGGCTCCGCTGTCGGAAGATGAGGACGCAGCTCCACAACCGGTTTCAGTCTCGGGTTTATTTGACCAGTCCCTATTCTATTCCCTTATGCTCAAGACCTGTTCCTCACTTGGTCTGCCAGCTAAGACCAAGGAGGCCATACCCCCATCCTCGGAAGAGGAGGACGCTGAAGACCTGCTAATGCACTCACCGGTGTCAGAGGTGATCCAGATTCCATGCACCAAGGTGTTCCGGTCAACGGTGCGGTCTCAGTGGGCCAACCTAGGGACTATCCCTTCTCCAAATAGCGTGGAGAAAAAGATATTTAACGTCTGCACACCCTTCGCCTCGCTGATAGAGGTGCCAGAGGTTGATGCACCGCTAATCTCTCTTTTCTCTTCATCAGCCATCCCAGGAGACATGGCCGAGTCGATGAAGGCGGAGGACAAGAAACTAGAGCTCTCCCTCCGTAGAGTCCACCGCTCATCGGCCTGGGCCATTAGGGCCGCATCCTCAGCCTCAGTCGTCTCCAGGGCAGTGATCAGGTGGCTTTGGGAACTCCAGGCAAGTGTTCCTTCGGATCAGGTACGTATACAACAGACACTGACCAAGCTGCTGACGGCAGCAGAATACACAGCAGACTCCACCCTGTTTGCCTCACGATACTCGGCCAGGTCCATTGGGGGGACAGTGGCCTCCAGGAGGCTTATCTGGCTCAAGAATTGGAAGGCCGATCTGAAATCCAAGTGGCGGCTGGCCACCTCTAAGTACTCAGGAACGAAGCTGTTCGGAGCGATCCTGGATCCGTACGTGATCGAGGACAAAAATAAAAGAAAGGTCCTGGCTCATCCCTCCAAAAGGACAGACAGGGGAACACAGGAATTCTGTAGACAAGCACCCCGACAAAGCGGGAGCAGGGAATGGAGGCAGCCCTTTCAGGGGGGGCGGTCCTGGGATGGGCCCAGAACTCCGCGCAACTTCTCCTACAGACAGGAGCGCGGCCAGGACCGTCCGGCCTCCGGCAGGGGCCAACCTTCAAAGCGCCCCTTCAAAGGGGTGGGAGGCCGGCCCTACAGACGTACCAAGTGACGCCTGGGATAGCCCCATCGGGGGTCATCTGGCGCTGTTCAGCAGGGTGTGGCAGACGACCACAACGGATGCCTGGGTCAGGGAGACGGTGTCCCGGGGCCTAGCAATAGAATTCTACGCCTTCCACCAAATCACTTCATAAGATGCCTGGTGTCTCGCAACCCTGCAAAGGCGAGACTATTAGATCTGGCCATAGATCACCTGGAGGAGATAAGAGCCATAGAGCCGGTTCCTCCAGATCAGGAGGGACAAGGGTTCTATTCCATTCTCTTCCTTGTGCCCAAGTCATCGGGGGATTGGAGAGCAATCCTCGATCTCAAGCGGTTAAACCGCTACGTAGTGTACAGGAAATTCAAGATGCAGTCCCTCAGATCCATACTGGCCAGCATTCGAAGAGGGGACCTGCTGTCCTCTATAGATCTCACAGAGGCATACCTACACATCCCGATACAGCTGGAACACAGAAGGTTCCTCCGATTCTGTCACAGGAATCGGCATTACCAATATAGGGCCCTACCATTCGGCCTATCCTCAGCTCCCCGAGTGTTCACAAAGGTTCTGGCAGTGTTGGGAGCGCACCTGCGCATGATACCGGTGTGAGTTCAATGCTACCTGGACGACATTCTGATACTCTCAAGCTCCCCTCAGGCAGCACAGGCAGATCTTCGGGTCACCCTGAACATCCTTCAGGACCACAGCTTCTCCGTAAACCACCAAAAAAGCCACCTCACGCCCTCAACGGAGTTACTACATCTAGGGACGATCATAAACTCAAAGCGTGGCATGGTGTACCTCTCCTAGGAGCGCCGGGAGAGTTTATGGAGGCTAGCACGCCTAGTAGAGCAGAGGAGGGCGGTCACTATAGTGCAGTTGTCACAGCTCCTGGGGAAGATGGTATCATGCCTGGACATTGTTCCGTGGGCCAGGCTTCACTCCAGAAGTCTCCAATGGTTCCTTCTTCCCTACCAAAGGCTAAACCAGAGTGCTTCCCCCAGGAGAGTCAGGGTACCACCCCAGGTCCTAGCATCCCTCAGGTGGTGGACATCAAACGCCCTAAACAGGGGGACACTGTTCAGGGAACCAGACAGGATCACGGTGACGACCGACGCAAGTCTGTTCGGTTGGGGGGCACATTCCATGGACCAGATAGCCCAGGGAAGGTGGAGCCCACAGGACCTGGGCCACAAGATCAACTGGCTCGAGCTGAGGGCCATTCACCGGGCCCTCCTACAATTCTCACCCCACTTGGCAGGGAGTCACGTGCTAGTCCTAATGGACAATGTAACAGCGAAGGCACACATGAACAAGCAGGGAGGGACCAGGTCAGAGGCCCTCATGCAGGAGGCTCGGGCTCTGGGTCTGTGGGCAGAACAGCACCTGGCCTCAATCAGAGCAGAGCACATATCAGGGGAAGCAAACCACCAGGCGGACTCTCTCAGCAGAGTCACGGTAGATCACGCAGTGTGGAGACTGGATCCGGACCTGTTCGAGGCAATCTCGGACAGATTCAGACGTCCCACTCTGGACCTCTTCGCGTCCCCAGAAAACACGCAGACACCCCGGTTCTTTTCCAGATTTCAAACCCAGGGAGCGGAGGGGACGGACGCGCTCAGATGCAGGTGGCCGCAGGGGCTACTGTATGCCTTCCCGCCCCTGCCCCTGATACAAGCAACGATCCGCAAGCTGATACTGGAGCAGGCGGAGGTGATCTTAATTGCTCCATACTGGCCACGGCGCCCGTGGTTTGCAGACCTTGTGGACCTATCGCTTTCGCCAGTGTGGAGACTCCCTCCGAGTCAAGTCTCTCTGAGTCAAGGGAAGCTTCAGCACCCAGACCCGCAGTGGCTACAACTAGCCGCTTGGCACTTGAGCGGGAGGGATTAAGCAGGCAGGCCTTCTCAGAGGGGGTCATATCAATCATCCAGGCCTCCCGTCGACCTTCCACGAATAGGATTTATGACACCACCTGGAAGAACTTCTCTTCCTGGTGCAGTAGGCAGGGATTAAGCCCACTGGCTGTCACCATTCCCAACATCCTAGAGTATTTGTTGGAAGGCATGAACAAGGGACTAGCGACCAACACCATTCGCAGACAGGTAGCAGCACTGCAAACGGTCCTTGTCTGCGAGAACCGGGGACCCCTATCACAACACCCAGCGGTAAGCGCTTTCCTAAAAGGGGCAGTCACAAGACGGCCCCCAGTAGTCCACCGTTTCCCCTCCTGGGACCTCCCCAAGGTCCTGCAAGCATTAACTGAAGCTCCCTTTGAGCCACTGGGGTCTTGCGCACTCCAATTCCTGTCATTAAAGGTGGCCTTCCTAGTGGCCATTACCAAGACGAGTCTCGGAGCTGGCGGCCCTATCGGTCCGATCGGATCTCATCACCTTTGCAGAGGACAAGGTGATCTTACGTCTAGATCCATCCTTTGTACCCAAGGTCAACTCATGGTTTCACAGGTCCCAGGACCTGGTACTACCTAACTTCTGTCCGCATCCCACACATCGTCTGGAGAGATGAAGGCACACCCTGGATGTGCGCAGGGCCCTGCGCCACTATGTCAAGAGGACGGCGACCTTCAGGAGGTCAGAGGCCCTATTTGTCTCCTTTCAGCCTTCATCCATGGGACAGAAGGTGTCATCCTCAACTATTGGCAGGTGGATCAGGGCCTGCATAGCCAAGGCCTATGTCTCATTGTCACTACCGGTACCATCTAATATCACGGCTCACTCCACAAGGAGCGCAGCCACCTCGGCAGCCTGGCACACCCAGGCATCAGTGGAGGAAATCTGCAGAGCGGCTACGTGGGCCTCTCCGTCATCCTTTGTGAAACATTACAAGATCGATCGGTTTGCTGCAGCGGAGGACTCGTTTGGCAGGAGAGTGCTGCAGCAGGTTGTTGAGTCCTCGTAAGAGCTAGCCTAGACTCCCACCCGAAGGGACATTAGAGGGCTTGGGTACGTCCCATCAGTGGATTCGACAATCCACTCATGCTGGAGAAGAAGCGTTGTCTTACCTGAACGCCTTTTCTCAGCATGAGGGGATGGAGAATCCACACCCTCCTCTAACTAGTCTAGGCAGATTTGTTTCTCTTACAGGACGTTGAATGGAGCAACAAGGTCCGACCTTCTTGAAAGCTTCGCCTGGTAAAAACTGGGGAAGAGAGGAACTTCCGGCCGGAGGCGGGGCTAAAATTCGGACCTAGTCAATTGGGCAAGTAGGCTATGTTAACCCATCAGTGGATTCTCCATCCCCTCATGCTGAGAAAAGGCGTTCAGGTAAGACAACGCTTCTTTACTTCTTGACTTATTAGTAAGAGCAGGAAAAAAAGGAGGAAGCTTTTAAAGATACGCCTCAGATTCTTTTATTATTTCATTATCACTGTTGTGTATTCCTCTTGTAATAATACAAAACAATTTTCCTTAATCTGCTTGGAGATAAGGAGACATTCTAAATTCTCTTCAGTGTTCATATATGGAAATTGCAAAGGCCTATTAAATCTATAGTTGTGCCAGAGAAAACTTTTCAGATTATTAATGAAGAACTATAGGAGCAAACAGGAGTTTGTTGCTTCCTGTGAAATATTATAAGCGAAACAAACTTCTTAAAACCAAAGTGTTTTTTTCCTAGGGTTTGTGCTGCTGTTTCAGGGGCAACCATTCTAAACCTTGGGAAAAGCCTTGATTGCTGGTGTTGGAGACTGAAGCTACATTCACATCCCTCCAAAGCAATTTTACAGGGCTGGACAGTTTGTTTGTGAAGAAATAACTTTTCTTTCAATAAATAAGGCAAGTAAGAAGATAGTTAGGGAAATTAAAAAGCAATATGTCCTTTCCTTCTGGCTTATGCCCTGGCTCACCCTTGACTTGATTATAAGTGCAGTAATATTTTATAGTTTAAGAATTGGCTGACCTGTGATTGAACTTTAAAGAAAACAAAAGTAATTTCTTATTATTGAGGCTTGTTTCTGGTGACTCCTTAGACAATTAATGTACCTGTTTTCTTCCCAAATACAAACACATCATCGTTGCACTTGAGTTTTAGAATTAAGTCTATGCTTCTAGAGCAGTGTTTCTCAACCTTGACAATTTTAAGGCACGTGGACTTCAACTCCCAGAATTCCACAGCCAGCATTCTGGGAGTTGAAGTCCACGTGCCTTAAAATTGTCAAGGTTGAGAAACACTGTTCTAGAGGTTTTTTTCTGTCTTGATTGGGATGGAAGACCATGGCAGCATTTCCATATAACTATTAATCAGGATTTCTGACTTTCTGTCAACTCTAAACGTAGGCCATATTAGGAAACTTTATTCTGCTACAGAAACAGAATTTTACAAGTCTGTCTCTGTTCTCCTTCCTTTCCTCTTACAGCCCAGGGACTGAGGGAGGCAGTCTGAGTCTCTTTCTAATAACTTCTGACCACCCCTACTGGGCTTAACATATGTTTCTTCTGCACCTGTTGTCCTAATCGTATGGGGATGCTATCTACTTTCCTAGCTTACATATAAACAAGCAGGAAATCAGTGAATACACTTTATAGTTTACTGCTGCAACGGTTGTAAGTGCAAGTACAAGGACTGATCAATCACAAATCACCTTTTTCAGTGCTGCTGTAACTTCTTCAAACAATCGCTAAACACTAATTTGAGGACTACACATACAAAGGTTCTGATATACACTGCATTCATAAGAGGTTCGATAAGCCAAGTTTATCACCCCAAGTAAATTTATGTCTCTCCATGTGGAAAAATTGTACATACTAAGAAGTGCTTGGAGTGAATGAGAAACACACTGTCTGATTAGCAGAACTGTTCTTGTCATATTGTTAGCAAAGAAGTGTATATTTGGGTTACCGTTCCATCAAAATACATTTTCTGTATTTGGAAAGCTAATATATTGGGTAAAATGCTAGGCTGAGAACCTTATTGGAGATATATTAGAGGACAGACTAACAGGGCCATTGGATATCATAATTAAAATTGATGCATGTGTGGCAGAAGGGTTAATCCTTTCCTTCAGTGCTATTAATGTAATAAAAATTGCTCTTATTTAAAGCTGAGAGCAAAGCTTCAAACTTTCTCCTTATCCTAACAAGGAGTTATTTTTTGAAGCAAATGTATATTTAATGTCAAAGTGTTTAGTATTACAAGTGGCTTGGCTCTAGCTGCCTCTGCATAATCTTTTTTTAATATGAAAGGAATGTCCAGTTATGTTCCCTCCCAACTAACTGTGATACATTGAAGAACTATTTCTGTACAGAGGTTATCATGATAGGACAAGCTTTGTATCACAGAAACCACTTGTTATCTAAAATCAACAGTAAATCTAATATACCTTTAATAAAAAGTTGGATGCTTTGGGAAATCTGTTTGAAACAAGTGTTGCTTCCAATTCATTGAACTTCATCAGTTTAAGGTGGAATTGCTTCCTTCCACTCTCATAGAATGGTTATGGAATAGAATCTTATAGAAATAGAAAAAGCATATGATACCAAGACTGATGTAGCCTAATAACTTTGTTTTTTAAGTTTGCAAAGTTGGATGAGAGGTGACCACTGATTTTTCTCCTGTACTTGCTTAACCTCTAAACTGTCCTCTAGCCATTTTCAAAAGTCACAAAGAAGAAGCATTTTCAGGAAGGCCTTGGTTGAATGAAGGATTTAGCCCCCTCTTTCTTAAATATCTTTTCTTTTTTTGAAATACATATCATTCCAAACTTTCCTTAATAATAATTTTGGGATATGTATATTCAAACATGGGGATGTGACTTGTTCAAACATATCAAAACAGTTATTGAGCTGAATGATCTCATAACATTTATGTATGTTGCTTTAAGGCAGTGGTTCTCAACCTTGGGGTCGCGACCCCATTTGGGGTCGCGTGACCATTTTGCGGGGGTCGCCGGGCACCGCCGGCCGCCATTTTGTTTTTTATTTTTATTTTTTTTATTTTTTTTATTTTTTTTGGCGTGCGCATGCTGCGCACGCGCAGATCCGCCCGTCACGCCGAAAATTTTTTTAAAAAAATAAATAAAAAAAAAATAAAAAAAAAATAAAATAAAATGGCGGACTGCGACGGGCGGATGCGCGCGACGGGCTGATCCGCGCATGCACAGATCCGCCCATCGCGGCCGCCATTTTGTTTTTGTTTTTTTGATTTTTTTTAATTTTTTAAAAAAATAAATAAAAAACCAAAATGGCGGCCCGTGACGGGCGGATGCGCGCATGCGTGGCGCGTGCGATGGGCCGATCCGCGCATGCACAGATCCGCCCGTCGCGGCTGCCATTTTGTTTGGTTTTTTTGTTTTTTTTTTAATTTTTTTTTTAAAAAATTTTCCGGCGCGCGCGCGCACCTGGGTCGGGGTCGCGGCGCGCATGGGCGGGGCAAGTGGGGTCTCAACCTGAGAAAGGTTGAGAACCACTGCTTTAAGGTCATTCATAGAATCATAAAAACTATGAGCTGAAGGGACTTAAGAGATCATAATTTAATATTTGTTCATTGCAGGAATCCAGTAAGCCATCCCCAACAAGTCATCCAGTCCCAGTCTGAAAACATATAATGAAGGAAAGGTCACCAGTGTTCTAGGCAGAGTCACCTGTTTAGCAGTGGTGACCATTAGGAAATTGTTTCCGGTGGATCACTCCTGGGTGAGAATCAGAGAAGTAGCTTAGCTCTTCCTTCAAATTGGCCTTAGACTGTGGTTTGGGACTGGATTTATTTTTATGCCACTAATTTGTTCCACTGACAGGAGGAAATAAAGATGGCTGGTTTGCAAATACTGTATATGTCAGGGGTTCTCAACCTTGGCAACTTTAAGACTTGTGGACTTCAACTCCCAGAATTCCTCAGCCAACTTTGCTGGCTGAGGAATTCTGGGAGTTGAAGTCCACAAGTCTTCAAGTTGCCAAGGTTGAGAACCCCTGGTATATGTGGTGGACTGTATGGCTAGCAAATTTTGCAGGAGCTGGTGAACTGCCAGGGAGACCCTTGCAGTATTTGTAGACTTATATTGGGAGGAAGGCTGGAGGAGCTGAATATGTTTGTGAAGGATGGGGCTTTTAAAGCCTGAGGATGGATGGCAGGGATTAGGAGATTGGACTAATGGAGGAATGGGGGTAAGTAGGAATATTGCATTGGACAGAATGTGGTAAAGTTGGGCTGTACTAAGAGAAGACAGTGGCAAAGTTTTGTATCAATCCCACCTTTCAGCCTCCTGGCTTATTCTAGAGATGCAAGGGCATTGGGTCCTCAGTAGGCTTGGTTTCTGGCTGTTGTTGCTCAAGTCAATAATAAGGCCTTCTTCATCCACGAGGGAGGTAACAAGGCATCTATTCCCTCTCAGAGTTAAATGCAACCAGATTTTAAGTGACATATCAGAGGTGGCCTTACGTTTTTTGGGTGAGGGTGGTGGAATGGCTATTGTTATATGGGAGAGAGTTTTCAGAGATGCTACTTCCTGGATCAGGAAGCCATTCCACCTTGTGTGGACTACTGCATTGCTGTATACATGGGAATATCTTCAATATAGCTTGAGAGCTAAAGCTGATTCAGACTGTAGCAATATGCCCATTTGACACTTCTATTTCCCAAGCTGAAGAACTGCCATTTTGTTTCTGGGTATAGAACAGTTTAGAGTAATGATAAAGCTCTTCAGAGCTCAGGATCTTATTATTTGCAGACCACCTTTCACCACTTGCCTGTTCCTGCCATCTGGGTTGTGAAAAGTGAAACTGATTGTCGGGAGCTCCAGAAGGATCTCTCGAAATTGTGTGAGTGGGCAGCAAAGTGGCAAATGCATTTTAACCTAAACAAGTGCAAAGTTATGCACATCGGGGCAAAGAACCCCAATTATACTTACCAACTGATGGGGACCAAACTTTCTGAGACAACCCAAGAAAGGGATCTTGGGGTTTTGGTGGACAGCTCGATGAAGATGTCAACCCAATGTGCAGCAGCAGTAAAAAAAGCAAATTCCATGCTTGGCATGATTAGGAAGGGAATCGAAAATAAGTCAGCAAGTGTTGTATTGCCTCTGTACAAATCGATGGTGAGACCACACTTGGAGTACTGTGTACAGTTCTGGTCACCGCACCTCAAGAAGGATATAATGGAACTGGAAAAGGTGCAAAGAAGGGCAACAAGAATGATCAAGGAAATGGAGCGCCTCCCTTATGAAACCAGATTGCAACGCCTTGGTCTCTTCAGCCTTGAAAGACGGCGTTTAAGGGGTGACTTGATCGAAGTGTATAAAATCATGCATGGGATAGAAAATGTGGATAGAGAAAAATTCTTTTCTCTATCACACAATACCAGGACAAGGGGGCACTCCCTAAAGCTCATAGCTAAGAAAGTGAGGACAAATAAAGGGAAATATTTCTTCACCCAGAGGGTCGTTGATTTATGGAATTCACTTCCAGAAGGGGTCGTGACAGCTGTCAGCCTTGACAGCTTCAAGGCAGGGCTAGATAGATTCATGGATGCCAAGTGTATCGGTGGTTATTAAAACGGATGTCCATGTGCCGCCTCTATGTTGGTTGAGGCAGGCAGGATTCTCTTGAGTACCATTTGTTGGGGGTCAAGGGAAAGGGAGGGTTTTGCCTTCTCTTTCTGCTCAAGATCCCCATGTACAATTGGTGGGCCACTGTGTGACACAGAATGCTGGACTCGATGGGCTTTGGCCTGATTCAGCATGGCTCTTCTTATGTTCTTATGTTATGTTCTTATGCTCCAGGTCATCTCGGTGAACAAATGTTACCTTATGGGATCCTGGCCATCCATGTTGTCCTGACCCTATAGGAAGACATTAGAGACCTGGCTCTCCAGTAGATCCTAGGCCAGAGTGATCTGTGAATTTACTAACATACTGTGGGTTTTAAATTTCCTTTTCCTGGGCGATGGTTTATCAATTTGTTTTTCAGTTATTGCTATATAGTGCTTTTAGCTTTTCTGAGATGCCACCTCAAGTCACATGATAATATAGTGGCCAACATTGATAAATAACTATCAGCCAAGGAAGTAGTTTCATTCATAAGGGGAAAAAGAGTTTGTATTACTAGGCTAAATCAAATTAAGGGGAATACATGTAATTGAAAGGAATAAAAGTGAAAGCAAAGAGATGAAAATCTTTCCTCCCCACTTAGAAAGATTAAGCGTTCTTTGATACAAGGATTATGGATGAGTTCAAAACTAGTTCAGATCTTAGTCTTCTTGCTTTCTATGAAGTCACAAATTGTTACCTGTCCTGTGGGCAGTAACATACAAAAGGTATATTGATTATTGATTTCTATTGATTATCAGGTAGCCTTATAAATTGTTTTTAACAAAAAAAAACACCTTTAAACATTTTCTTCCTTGCTTATAGTACTGGACAAAATTGTGTTCCTCAGGTTAAGTCTTTCCCCTATTTCATTCAGATAGACTGGCTGTAGGGAATGTATAGTGAATAGTGGAAGATATTCTGCAAATATTGTGGGCAAACTAGGTCATTAAAGGAACTGCTTGCAGAAATAACTTCCATGTATATAGAGTATCAGTGTAATTGGAAAACACATCTAAATAATCCAGATAAAATGAGACCCCAGGAATCACTTCTCATCGTGTTGGGAGTGCAACAAGTTAGCTTGATTTGGCTCCATGCCTATGACTCTTGGAAATTCAGCATCTCAGATTAGTGCTGATATACAGATGCGCTGGCACTGGTTTCTTTCTCCATTTATGGGGATGTTGACATCTTGCTCTAAGGTTCTGGTCCCTAGCCAAATAAATTATAAGGTATTATGCAGTTCCAGCTTCTCTTAGTCCCAGGAATTTTTCTGCTAGGGGTTTGTTTCCATTGTCCCCTGCTGAACTTTATTGATAATTTTTTCCACCAGCTTTTCCTGGCTGTATGTGGGATAAATTCTATTTTATGCTAGTGAAAGTACGTTTGCCAACTTTCTATTATCATTGTTGAATATAGATATGACTTAAAAATAAAAGCATCTAAAATACATGGGTAAACACAAGAAAAACAATACTTATTTATTGTTCAAAGTACAAGAATGATGGTAGAGACTTACTGCATACGTATACTGTATGTTTAACTCACTTTTCCCAGTTTGTCTAAATTCTTTAGCTTATTTTTCACTACTTATGAAATGGCGGAAGAAAATGATAAATTAAGTTATTATTAGGGTGATGAGAAAAATAGTTCACTTAAAAACTATCTACACTTGTCAAAAATTTGCTTGCTAAAATTACTGGTTGGTTTGTCACACTCATTATGTCATCTTTTCTTCCTGGACAACAATGGACAAGTTGGTCCAGATTGTTTTCCAGCACTGGAGATGGATAATCCACTAATGGGTTAACTTAATCCTCCTGCCCAATCAGATCAAGTCAGCCAAACTTGCTACGCCTGTCCTGGGCCTGATTGCCCCAGTTTTTGACTTGATCTTGCCCAGAACAGACGTGCAGGTTTGGCTCACAGACAGGTAGATACCCATTAGTGGATTATCCATTTCATTATTAGACTAAGAACTTTCCTTCCTTCTGAGTCCTCTGAGCAGCGTTGGAACCAATGCTCCTCTAGAGGACCAAAATTTACTGATTCCCACTGGGACTCAGCTTTCCAAATGGAGGAGTCTGTTTGGCCTCTAAATTACCCCCTCTCCCCCCTTGTTTAGGAAAAAGAGGCTTTCCGCATTTTTTCTCCTTCTTCCTCTCTACCCCCCTCCAACTCTCCTGGCGTCGGGGCTTGCGGCTGCAGGCCCAACAACCTTAAAGAGCCCGGCCTGGCTTGTGGAGGTCATAGGGACGTCGGATTTACTTGCTGCGCTTTTCGGACGCTACGGTGAAGACTCAACTCTCTTCTGGCATCGGAGCTTGCGGCTGCAGCTCCGACAGCCTTAAAGAGCCAGTTTGGTGTGTGGAGGCCGCAGGGGCCTCGGACTGTCGTACAGCATCTCTTGGCCGTTCCAATGGCTGCAGATCAGCTGAGAAGGATCTTCTTCAGCTCCGTCCCCCCCGGGAAGGGTCCATCAGGCTCGGTAAGTGCTACACGCCACGGAGCCGGAGGGGGTGATCGGCCTGAGTCGCGGTCCCCATTTTGAAATGACCGCATGGCCTCCCAAAGATTTGCTGACTGCAAGGGAAAGTGGGGGGGGGGTGAAAAAGGACTTTTCCACCTATCTCTCCAGGTCTTCTTTTCAGCCTTTGGGTGCTTTTCCTCAGCGAAGGCCTAGATGTGGACAGGGGCCCTGCAGCCTGCGGCTGCCATCTTGGAGGCTTCGGCCTAGCCCAAGACCGAACAAGGCCTCACTGAGACCTCCTTTGACAAGGGCCTTTCCCTGATTTAACAGCCAAGGTTACCTGGAGGGGGGAAATTCTCTCAGGTCATCCTTGGAAATTCCCCTTGTGGTAATTGGAATTTATCCTTCTATCCTTGGCTTAGGCCCAAGAGTTCTATATTGGGCTTCCTGGTGTCTGAAACCCTGGTCACATTGGGCTTGCTAACCAATACAGTAGTCCTAGCCTCTGACACTGTGCTGTTGCCACCTTTTATTTTTGCTGGCCTGGCAACATAGCAAGCCTCACTATCAGGCCGCAGTCCACTTCAGGTGGAAGCAAGAGCGACTGCAAGTAGAACCGGGGCTTTTTGGATACCACTGGTTCAGTGGCCAGGGGGGATGGTAGGGCAACCTAATTCCAGCCTTTGCTGCAACCTTATCAGCCAATTGATCCCTTTTCCAGGTGCACCCTCTCACGCACCTGAAGATTTCATACCAGCATGGAGGATAACATGGCTTCCCAGTCCAGGGCCACCTCTCCTTCCTCCTCAGTCCGGAAAAGGCACAGATCTCCCTCCCAAGAGGCCGCTGGTGGGATCGCAGCCAATGTCAAGCCCAAGGCTGCTTCTGGGGGGAAAATCGCCAAATTGGCTGAAAGACAGGCCAGCAGGAGACACCAGGCATTGGAAAAAGAGTTTGCAAAAGCTCAAAAACAGGCCAGGGCTGAGACTGCTCAGAGTCCACCTTTTTTGATCTACCTCTAGGTCTTTCTGCGTCTCCTCAGGAGGTCTGGGCACTGGCAGAACCTTCCACTTCTTATGACCAGCCCGAGGAGGTACCTGAGGCGCAGGCCTTCAGGTCCCCCCATACCCCAGGGGTCCCGCAGACCCCGGAGGCCACCTTTACACCCATGGCCACGGGGCTTAGAGGGGAGGAATTCACCCTCTCATCCCTGGACGATAGGATCCAGGCCTTGGTAGCTCAGGCAGTGGAGCGGGCCCTTACGGTCAGGACTCCATTGGTGCCCAGAGCAGAATCCTTGCTTTCCGTTCCTCTCTCGCGTCCGGTACATCACAGCTCTAGGGACCCTCCTTCTCCCTCCCATTCTTCTGTAAGCGGGGTCTCAGTGACCCCGGAGCAGGATCATGCGCTCGACGCTTCATGGTCAGAGGAGGAGGAACTGGTTCCGGATCCGCCCCCGTTCGGAGGGCTATTTAATCCATCTCTCTTTCTTCCTCTGCTTCGCAAGGTTAGCTCGGTGCCACACGGGCCCAGCCGGCCCGCCCCAGCAGCTCCCACAACGGATCCTGAGGCGGACCCTGTCTTCATTGAGCCAGTGGTCACCCAACATCATGTTCCATGTCCAGCCTTAAGAAACAATGGGCTTCCCCGGGTACCTTCCCCTTTTCAGGTGGTAATGATAGGAAGTTGTTTAGTGTGGCCTCAGAGTTAGATGAGGCATTGAATGTACCCACGGTGGATGAGCCCCTGGCTCACCTGTTCTCCCCCTTGGCTATTTCGGCGGATATGGCAGAGGCCCTAAAATCGGAGGAACACAGAGCAGAAATGACCTTTAGGAGGTCACACCAGAGGGTGGCGTGGTCCATCAGGGCGTCCACCTCATCTTCCTTCTTCACCAGGTCCGCCCTCATCTGGCTGCGTCAACTGCAGGCCAGGACCTGAGCAAGCTAGTGGCCGCGACAGAATATGCTTCCGATGCGACTTTGCACACTGCTCAGTTTTCTTCCAGATCCTTGGCATCCAACATGACAGCCCGCCGCATGCTATGGCTAAGACACTGACAGGCAGACCCCAAATCCAAGTGGCATCTGGCAGCAGATCTATACCAGGGCAGTAAATTTTTGGGAATGCCTTAGCCCCATACCTGTCAGAGAATAAGGATAAAAAGAAGATCTTGGCCCATATCACTAAACGATCCGATAGGCGTCTTACTCCTTACAATCGTAGACAGACCTTTCGGGCTGCCTCTACCACAACAGCCACGCAACCTTCTCAGTCCTTCACACCCAAACAGGACCATCCAGCTGACAGACCAGCCACACGGCCCAGGCAGCAATTCCAATCCAAACGGCCCTTTCGAGGCGGGGATCGCCCCTTCCGTAAGAAGTGACCCCCCAGTGGAGCCTCTCATAGGGGGAAGACTCTTCCTCTTTGTCACTCAATGGGAGGCCACCACCACAGACGCCTGGGTCCTGGATACCATTCGCTACAGCCTGTCTCTGGAATTCTTATCCAATCTACCAAAAAGGTTCATTGCTTGCCCCCAATCAAAGAAGCCCCCAAGGAGAGGTCTCATGCAGGAGGCAATTCGTGACTTACTAGACATCAGAGCCATAGAACTGGTACCTGCAGCCCAACGGGGGCACGGATTCTACTCCATCCTCTTCGTAGTCCCCAAGACCTCGGGAGGATGGAGGGCAATCTTAGACCTAAAATGCCTGAGCCTTTATTTGGCATACCGAAGATTCAAAATGCAGACACTCCAGTCCATCCTAGGCAGCATCCGAAAGGGGGACTTTCTCACGTCAGTGGACCTCACAGAGGCGTACCTCCACATTCCCGGCCATCAACGGTTTCTCAGGTTCTGCTACATGGGACATCATTACCAGTACAGGGCACTGCCATTCGGCCTGTCATCGGCTCCAAGGGTCTTTACCAAGGTCCTGGCAGTTCTTGCAGCATACCTGAGATTGATGCCAGTTTGGGTGCAATGCTACCTGGATGACATCTTAATACAGTCGTCCTCCTCGCAGAGGGCTCTGACACACCTGAGACTGGTGATCGGAGTCTTGCAGAGCCACGGCTTTTCAGTCAATTTCAATAAAAGTCAGACAGTCCCATCAACCAGATTGCTCCACCTAGGGGCCATCATAGACATGGTAGAGTGTCGGGTTTATATGTCTCAGGAACTCAGGGGCAGTATACGGGACCTAGTTCTCAAGGTCTGCAGAGAGAAGACTCTGTCCCCTTCCGGGCTCTCCAAGCTCCTGGGAAAGATGATATCGTGCATCTTGATCGTCCCCTGGGCCAGGTTACACTCGCGGCCCATCCAGTGGTGTCTGCTCCCCTATCAGAAGCAGGGAACAAGCACTTCCACCCGAGAGGTAAGGATTCCACCACACATCTTACGCTCCCTCACATGGTGGCTCTCTCCAGCCATGACCAGAGGGTCTCTTTTCAAGGAGCCCAGGCGGCTCACGGTCATGATGGACGCCAGTCTGTTCGGCTGGGGAGACACTATCAGTCTCAATCGGTCCAAGGGAGGTGGTCTCGGGTGGACCTGAGACACAGCATCAACTAGCTGGAACTCCGGGCCATACATCTCACCCTCCGCCACTTTCACCACAGCATAGCGAAACAGCATGTACTCGTCCTTATGGACAACGTGGAAGCAAAGGCCCATGTGAACAGGCAGGGGGTCACCTGGCCCCAGGTGCTTCTGGCCGAGGCCCAGCATCTGGGCTGCTGGGCAGAGACCAACTTCACCTCGCTCAGGGCGGACCACATTTCAGGGGAGGCAAACAAGAGGGCAGACTTCCTGAGCAGGTCAACCGTGGACCACTCGGAATGGTGTCTGCACCTGAGGCTATTCAGGGAAATCACTCACAGATTCAGTCTCCCCATCATAGACCTGTTTGCCTCCAGGGCAAACGCACAGCTCCCGCGGTTTCTTTCGCAGTTCCCAGTTCAGGGGGCAGAGGGAGTAGATGCCCTCCAGACCTCATAGCCAGATGGCTTACTCTATGCCTTCCCCCCACCCCTCCTCCCAGCGTTCATCTGCAAGCTCCTACAGGAGAAGGCAGAGGTCCTTCTGGTAGCCCCTTACTGGCTGCGGAGACCGTGGTTCGCTGACCTCATCGGTCTTTCCCAATCGCGTCCTTGGAAAATCCCTCCAGACAGGGTATCACTGATCCAGGGGGACCTGACTCATCCAGACCCTCAATGGCTCCAACTAGCCATTTGGCATTTGAACGCAGGATCCTGACCCAGGAGTGCTGTTCGCCAGGGGTCATTGACATAATTCAGGCATCTTGTAGACTGGCGACGAACCGCATCTATGAGGCCACATGGCAGAACTTTTGCCGGTGGTGTTCCACTCGTCAACTACCTTTACCGAGATTGACCATCCCTAACATTCTAGACCAGCGGTTCTCAACCTGTGGGTCGCGACCCTATTTGGGGTCGAACGACCATTTCACAGGGGTCGCCAAGCACCGCAGTCCGCCATTTTTTTTTGGTTGGCCATTTTTTTTGGTCGGCCATTTTTTCCCTATCGCGATGCGGGCCGTCGCGCCACGCATGCACGATGCGCCTGTCGCGCCGCGCATGCGCGGTGCGGGCCTGCCATTTTTTTTGGGTCAGCCATTTTTTTTGGTCGGCCATTTTTTCCCCTATCGCGATGCGGGCCATTGCGCCGCGCATGCGCGATGCGGGCTGTCGTGCCGCGCATGCGTGGTGTGGGCCCACCATTTTTTTTGTCGGCCATTTTTTGGGGGGTCGGCCATTTTTTTCCCTATCGCGATGCGGGCCGTTGCGCCACGCATGCACAATGCAGGCCGAGGTCGAGCCCTGGAAAAGGTTGAGAACCACTGTTCTAGACTATTTGCTGGAGGGACTGAATAAGGGATTGGCACCTAATACTTTGTGCAGGCAGGTGGCGGCCCTCTCTTCCTTGCTCTCTTGCGATAATGTTAGTCCTCTGGGGCAACACCCCTTGATCCGTTCCTTCCTCAAGGGAGCTACAAATACCAAGCCACCTGTGGTCCACAGGTATCCCATATGGGAATTACCTAGGGTCCTTCAGGCTCTTACCAGGGCTCTCTTTGAGCCCCTCAGTTCGTGCGACATGAGGTCCTTATCCCTCAAGGTTGCCTTCTTGGTGGCCATTACTTCGGCCCGGCGCATCTCTGAGATGGTGGCCCTCTCGGTCAGGGAGGATCTGTGTATCTTCCACTGGGATCGGGTCACTCTTCGCTTAGACCCCACCTTCGTTTCCAAAGTTAATTCTCTTTTTCACAGGACACAGGACATCGTCCTTCCTGATTTCTGCCCCAATCCGTCCCATGAGCTGGAACGGCGATGGCATTCTCTGGACGTCCGACGGGCTCTCTGTTACTACATTAAATGGACGGCCCCCTTCTGTAGCTCCGAGGCTCTTTTTGTCTCCTTCTCAGCTCCCTCCAGGGGTCGGAAGGTCTCGGCCTCCATGATCAGTCTTTGGATAAGAGCTTGCATTGCGGGGGCGTACCAGTCCAATTCCTTGCCAATTCCACCCCGTGTCACAGCCCACTCTACACGCAGTGTGGCCACCTTGGCGGCCTGGGCCATGCAGGCTTCCATCGAGGAAATATGTAAGGCAGCCACATGGTCTTCCCCATCACCGTTCATCCGGTACTATAAACTGGACAGGTACACTTCCGCCGAGGCATCCTTTGGCAGGAGGATCCTCCAACAAGTGGTGCCCCGTGAAACGGTTCCAAACTTGCCCGCTTCCCTCCCGTAAGGACAGTGGGCTTTGGTATGTCCCATTAGTGGATTATCCATCTCCAGTGCTGGAGAAGGGGCGTTGTCTTACCTGAACGCCGTTTCTCAGCACAGAGATGGATAATCCACACCTACCCAATTAGGTCCTGAGGCCTAAGGTCTGTTCTGTGAGCCAACACATCATGCTGTCAGTCAGTAGCTGAGTCCTCATCAAAAACCAGGGCAATCAGGCCCAGGACAGGCATGGCAAGTTTGGCTGACTTGATCTGATTGGGCAGGAGGATTAAGTTAACCCATTAGTGGATTATCCATCTCCGTGCTGAGAAATGGAGTTCAGGTAAGACAACGCCCCTTCTCTTGCAATGCAGTTAGAGATTGGAGACGAAAATGACAAGAGTTCTGTATTTTTCTTAGTAGTCATTCTAAAGGCATAAGGACGCTGCTTGTTTTTGTTTTTTTTCCTCAAGTGACTTTCAGAATTCTTGTCCATTGAAGGATTCAGGGAATAGAAAGAAAGAAAAGATCAGCTTTACTTCACTTTCAAAGTGGTGCAAAACCAGGAAGGTGGGGAGGTAGTACATCTCTCATAGTAAGCCAGTGTCATCAGATAGTACATCTCTCATAGTAAGCCAGTGTCATCAGATAGACCAGGTGGTGTTTTTGAAAAGCTGTACAATCCTTATGTGGAAGTGCTAGTACACAGGCAACTGATGAGATAGGTTGGTTGTCACTCTCACAGTTCCCACAGAATTGTGGTAAACAGCTCAGAATGATCAGGAAACAGCTCACAATACTATAAAGCACAGTGGGCACTGGATGTAAAGTGTTGTTTATATGCCATTTGTGTAGAGCCCCTCTTCTGCAGTTTTCAGTGTGGCTTGGAAAACATTTTTCCTAAGGAAAGAAATGCACAATGTTTGGGTTGTATCTACAGCCCACGCTGGTCAGCATTTTAGGGTTAATTTTGTCTTCAGTGGATGCTTTGTTTCTGTATCAGAAAAAATTGAATGCAAGACATTGATATCTTATGGATCACTCCTTCCTTCTTATACAACTCTTTACTGAGATGCTGTATAATTGTAAATAGAGATTCCCTAAGGTTCTTTAGGAGTTTTCAGGATGGCAAGATATATAGATCTGGTTGGTTTTGCTAAGTCCTTGAGTCCTCCTAGGATGGCCTTACTTGCTTCCACCCCCACCCCCCATTAGCTATTTCTGTTTCAAGAAATCAAGAAGCATTAAAAAAAATAGTTGGTCTTTGTGTGCAAGAAGAAAGAAGGAAAATTATGGGGAAGAGCTTTCCTTAGGTGCCTAAGTAGATCCAGAATCCTTTTGCAATAAATTATTGAAATGAACTTATCAAAATCCAGATCTCTTTGAAGCGAACAACATTCAGCATGGCTTTTATTAGATCTGAAAGAAAAAATATTTTCTTTAATTAATTTATTGCCTACAGTACTTTCAGGGTGCTAATAAAAATATATTTGAAGTAAGATTCCTCAATTGTTCGAAAGAGCAAAGAGAAGGAGGGATTTTTAAAATCCCCATCTGACACTGCCTGACTTAAATCAGATAATCTTTATTGCTATAGTATAGTCCCTGACCAGCATTTTGTACAATTAATACAAAAAGTTACGAAGTTCAAATTAAAATAAGTTACAAGTTACAAGGTTCAAATTAAAAATAAAAGCAAAGGAAATAGCTTGCTATAAGGCTATAAATAGAATAGGAATGTAAAAACTATGAATAAAAAAATCCTACAAAAATAAAGAAAAGAAAACAAAAAACCTTAATAATGGGATTATGAAACCAAATCAAATACCAAAAAATGTGCTTAGTAAATGCTATGCTCCTAGGCAGATATTTATGTACATGCATATAGGAAACTTACAGGAATCAGTGACTAGTGAGGTGTAAATTGAATAATGGTAGGATCTTAAGAGCTAAAGGAGTAATTTTCTACGTAATATCAATGGTGGCTGATTTTTTTTCTTTCTTACTCTTCTAGAGATGTTAAGATCTTCAAAGTTCAAACAAGGATTATAATCCCTTCATTCAGCACCATCATAATTTCAAATGATCACCACACAAATGGTCATAAATTGACTATAGATAATCCTCAATTTACAACCATATTTGAGATCAAAATTTCCATTACTTAAGCAAGGTGATTGTTAAATGAGTCATACCCAATTTTATGAACTTTTTTCCTAAAATCACTGCAGTTGTTAAATGAATCTAGGTTCTCCCATTGACCTTGTTTCTTAGAAGCTGGCTGGGAAGATAGCAAACGGTGATCACATGACACACACACGCACACCCCACCCAGGGTGCTGCAACCATCATAAATACACGCCAATTGCCAAGCTCCCAAATTTTAATCACATAACTGTGTGATGCTGCAATGGTCTTAAATGTGAGTACTGATCACAAATCACTTTTTTTTTCTGGTCAGGTGGTCAGGGGAGCAGTCTTGTTACTTGTTCCAATCTCGCTTCCGCCAACGGCTTGCCTGCCAGAGCTTTGCCTCAGTTTTCCTGAGACTGCTCAACCAGGATGGAGGATTCCACGATGCCTCACCCCATGAGCAATGTCTCTCCATCCTTCAGTTATGGCTGCCACAAATCCTCTGAACAGGAGGCGGCAGGCAAGCCCAAATCTAAGGCTAAGACCACTCTCAAGAAGCCTTCCAAGTTGGCGGAAAAGCAAGCCAACCGTAGTCACCAGGCTCTGGAGAAGGAGTTCTCCAGAGCGCAGAGACAGGCCGGATTGGAGATGGATCAAATGGTGGCCCCGGAATTTGACCTTCCTTTAGGTCCTTCAACCTCGGCCCAGGGCGTGTGGTCTCTCACAGGGACACCCGCCACACTTAGTTCCCCATCTGATATGACACAACACACAGCAACCGTCTTGGATTCAGTTCCAGAGGCTACCTTCACTCCAATGGCCGCAGGGCTCAGGGGACCAGACATCGGAGACATTTTCTCCAACGGCCGCCTTGAGGCCTTGCTATCCAGAGTTGTGGACCGTGCTCTAGCAGAACAGTCCTTCCATCCATCCGGACAGGGTGCTTCTACGTCGGGCATGCCACCTTATGTCCCTCCTATAGGGTTTCCTATACTTTAGGAACCCACATCTCCTCATACTCCTCCATGAGTGGATACTCATCCCTGCAAGGTGAGGAGCAGCCGGAATTTACTCTATCAGAGGAGGAGGAACTTCCCCCTGAGCCCTCCCCATCGGGAGGTCTGTTCAATTCAACCCTATTTCTTCCCCTGTTTCGTAAGGCCACATCAACGGCAAACATAGGGTCCAATCAGTTCTCTCTGCCCCAGGCAACATCAGATTCCAGTCCAAATCTGATATTTTTTGAAATGGTGGCAGCACAACATCACGTTCCATGTCCCTCTATTGTTCTTAAAGGGATCAAAAAACAGTGGGCCTCCCATTCCTCCTTTCCTTCTGTAAGCGGGACTGATAGAAAGATTTTTAGCACCTCCATAGATCTCACTGAGGCCCTGAAGGTCCCCAAGGTAGACGAAGCCTGGACCCCTCTGGTATCCCAGACTGCTGTCTCTGGGGACATGTTGGAGGCGCTTAAAGTGGACAACAGAAAATGGGACCAAACTTTCCGGAAGACCCATCAATCAGCAGCATGGGCAATCAAAATGGCCACTTGTGCATCCTTTTTTGTGCGGACCACCCTATTATGGCTTCGTCAGCTTCAGGCCAGAGTCCCTGCTGAGGACATTCGGACTCACCAGGACCTAAGCAAAATGGTGGCAGCCACTGAGTATGCTGCAGACGCGTGCTTCAGTCGGCCACCTTTGCATCTAGGTCCCTTGCAGCCAACATTACAGCCAGAAGGCAAAATGGCATCTGGCAACTGCTCCATATCTGGGCAATAATCTTTTTGGGGAGGCCCTGGTCCCCTACCTTGTGGAAAACAAGGACAAGTGGAAGGTCATGTTTCACTTGAATAAACGCTCCGACAAACGTCCCGCTCCATATGTCCGCAGGCAATCCTTTCGGCCAGCAGCAAGTTCAACTGCCACTCAGCCCTCCCGCTCATACATACCCAGGCAGGACAGGCGATATGACCGTCCGTATGATAGGCTGGCCTTTCGGCCTCAGCAACAGAACCAATCTAAGAGGACATTTTGAGGGTCAGGTCGCCCCTATAGGAGGTCCAAGTGACTCTTACACACACTTCCCATCAGGGGAAGGCTGACCCACTTCTTTCATCAGTGGGAACTCACATCCACGGACACCTGGGTCCTACAAACCATCCAGTTTGGTTTGTCCCTGGAGTTCCTAGCCAGTCCCCTGGACCGCTTCATCTGTTGTCCCATTTCCTGGAATCCACTCAAACAAAGACTTATGCAGGAGGCCATTCAACATCTTCTAGAGATTCAGGCCATAGAACCGGTACCGCCAGATCACATGGGAGGGGGATTCTACTCCATCCTTTTTGTGGTTCCCAAGGCCTCAGGAGGATGGAGAGCAATTCTGGACCTCAAGGGTCTGAACTTGGGAATCCTCCTGGACTCACGGCTGTCCTTAGAGGACCATCTGACGGCCGTGGCCGGGAGGATGTTCCACCAGGTTCGCCTGGTGCGCCAGTTGCGTCCCTTCCTAGACCGGGACTCGCTACGCACAGTCACTCATGCCCTCGTGACCTCCAGGCTGGACTACTGTAATGCTCTCTACATGGGGCTCCCCTTGAGGTGCATCCGGAAGCTCCAACTTGCCCAGAATGCAGCCGCGCGGGTAGTGATGGGAGCGTCGTGGCGCTCCCACGTAACACCGCTCCTGCGTGAGTTGCACTGGTTGCCGGTGGTCTTTCGGGTGCGGTTCAAGGTGTTAGTGACCACTTTTAAAGCGCTCCATGGCATCGGACCCGGATACTTACAGGACCGTCTACTGCCAGCAAATACCTCCCGCCGTCCGGTACGCTCCCACAGAGAGGGCCTCCTCAGGGAGCCGTCGGCCAGACAGTGCCGGCTGGCGACCCCCAGGGGGAGAGCCTTCTCTGTGGGAGCTCCCACGTTATGGAACGAGCTCCCCCCCGAACTCCGTATAATAACAGATTTACGCACCTTCCGTCGGGAACTAAAAACATTCCTTTTCCGACAGGCCGGCCTGGCATAGAAGCTTCTGAGTATTTTTTAAGATTTTAAATTTTGTATGTTTTGGGTTTTAGGATTTTGGCCAAATGATTTAATTTATTTTTAATTATTTTAAATTTTGTATATTTATATGTTTTTTAAAGTTTAGGCTGTACACCGCCCCGAGTCCTTCGGGAGAGGGGCGGTATAGAAATTTAATAAAATAAATAAATAAATAAATAAATAAATAAATATTACATCACATACAAGAAGTTCAAGATGCAATCACTCCAGCCCATCCTGGGAGGCATCAGACAAGGAGACTTCCTGGCATCAATAGACCTCACAGAAGTGTATCTCCACATCCCCATCCATCCAGCTCACCGGCGGTTCCTCAGGTTCTCTTACAAGGGCAGTCATTTCCAGTACAAGGCCCTTCCTTTTGGCCTCTCCTCGGCTCCCAGGGTGTTCACCAAGATCCTAGCTGTACTGGCCACCCACTTACGGAAGGTACCGGTACGCGTCCAGTGTTACCTGGACGACATCTTGATCCAAGCATCTTCCTTCCAGGCAGTCCAATCGGACCTGCAACTAATTATTCAGGTCCTCCAACAGCACGGGTTCTTGGTCAACTTCCAAAAAAGCCAGACGGTTCCCTCATCCAGGCTTCTGCACCTGGCAGCCATCATAGACATATGGTCTATCTCTCCCAGGAGTGGTTGGTCAACATCAGGGACCTGGCTCGTTGGGTGTACAAGGACCACACCGTTCCACTGGTCTTACTTTCCCAGCTTCTGGGAAAGATGGTCTCCTGCATAGCCATAGTTCCCTGGGCCAGACTCCACTTGTGGGAGCTTCAGTGGTTCCTCCTGCCATTCCAACGGGTGAATGCCAGAGCATCCAACCGCCAGGTCAGGCTTCCGGTCCACACCCTCAGATCTCTATGATGGTGGTCCTCATAAGCGGTGTCCAAGGGGTCACCTTTCAAGGAGCCGTACCGCGTCACCATTACGACGGACGCCAGTGTAATCGGTTGGGGTGCCCATCTACAGTCTCAGTTTGCGCAGGACCGTTGGTCCCACGCAGACTTGAGATACAACATCAATTGGCTGGAGCTCAGGGCCATCCATTTAGCTCTTCGCCAATTCCGACACTGGATCACTGGCCGTCACTTATCCTCACGGACAAAATGGCGTCCAAGGCCCACGTGAACCGGCAGGGAGGAACCAGGTCCAAGTCCCTTATGTCCAAGGCATGACTCCTGGGCTCCTGGGCAGAGTCCAACCTGGCCTCTCTCAGGGCAGAACACATCTCAGGGGTCGAGAACCAGCAGGCAGACTTTCTGAGTCGTTCTATGGTGGACCCCTTGTAATGGGGATTGCATCCGGATCTCTTTTTTGAAATCTCCCACAGGTTCAGCCATCTGATTCTCGACCTGTTTGCATCGTCAAACAATGCCCAACTCCCCAGGTACTTCTCCCATTATTACCTTCCAGGGGCGGAGGGGACGGATGCCCTGCGGACTCCGTGGCCGTAGGGTCTCCTTATGCCTTCCCTCCCCTTCCGCTCATTCCGGCGACCATTCGCAAACTGCTCCAGGAGCAGGTGGAAGTGATTCTCGTGGCCCCGTACTGACCACAGAGGCCCTGGTTTGCCGATCTGATGAATCTCCCGGTTTCCTCCATAGAAGATTCCTCCGCATCACGTGTCCTTGCACCAAGGGGTCCTCCAACACCCAGACCCTCAGTGGTTGCAATTGACTGTTTGGTGCTTGAGCGCAGCATCATGACACAGGAGTTATTCTCACCATGGGCAATCACTATGATTCAGGCCCCTCGTCGCCCAGCGACCAATCGCATTTATGATTCTACTTGGAAGAATTTTTGCCATTGGTGCAGAAGGGGACAACTGGATGTCTACAAATTAACCATCCCCCAGATCGTAGATTATCTTCTGGACGGTCTGGACAGAGGCCTGGCTCCTGCAACCATTCATAGGCAGGTGGCAGTCCTATCCACGTTACTCACTTGTGCGGATTCAATTCCTTTAGCTCACCATCCTAGAATACAAGCCTTCGTCAAGGGTGCATGCAACACCAGGTCTCCCATGGTGCATAGGTACCTCTCTTGGGAGCTGCCTCGTGTGCTTCGCACTTTAACAAAGCCACCCTTCGAGCCCATTGCTACCATACCATTGCGGGCCTTGTCCCTTAAAGTCGCATTCTTAGTCGCCATCACGTCAGCCAGGCGTATCTCCGAACTGGCTGCTCTCTCGGTCAGGAATGACCTTTGCATCTTCCTTCAAGACCGGGTGGTCCTTCGGTTGATCCCACTTTCGTGCCCAAGATCAACTCACAGGAAATTATTTTACCAAATTTTTGTCCCAATCCTTCCCATGACTTGGAGCGGCAGTGGCACACTCTGGATGTCCGCAGAGCCCTGTGGTGTTACATCAAACGTACGGAGCCTCTTCGCAGATCTGAGGCCCTCTTTATTTCCTTCCGTCCAGCTTCTCTGGGACAGAAGGTGTCTGCTGGCACTATAGGCAGGTGGATCAGAACCTGTATCACGGAGGCATACCAGTCTTCTTCCCTGCCGACTCCAAGTCATATCACAGCCCATTCCACTCGCAGCGCTGCGACATCTGCGGCATGGGCTACTCAGGCTTCCATCGAGGAGATTTGCAGGGCTGCGACATGGTCCTCGCCCTCCCCATTCATACGCCATTACAGGATTGACCGCTTCGCTTCCGCGGACGCCTCCTTTGGTCGGAAGGTCCTTCAGCAGGTGGTCTCCGGGGACGTAGATCCGGCCTTATCTCTTTCCCACCCAAAGGGACAGTGAAGTCTTGGTATGTCCCATTGGTGGATTCTCCATCTCCTGTACTAGAGAAGAGGTGTTGTCTTACCTGAACGCCTTTTCTCAGTACAGAGATGGAGAATCCACACCCACCCTTAGGTCAATTAGGCCATTATTAAGGGTTTGAGAGCCACACCTAGTCCTTGCATCAGCCACTTTCGCCCTCGTCAAGACTGAATCCTCTAGCAAGAGGGGGCGTGTCAAGTTAAGACAGAGAAAACCCATTGATGGATTCTCCATCTCCATACTGAGAAAAGTTGTTCAGGTAAGACAACGCCCCTTCTCAACATGAATATACCCAGGATTTATATATATATATAAAATATGAATCCTGGGTAAAGCCATGAGATAAAATAAATAAATTTGAACACCAGGATAATATCAAATTAAAAGCTGTTTAATACAGCAGTTTTGGAAACTACCAAGGGAGCAGAAAACGCGTGCCCTTTAAAAATAAAACAATTAGAGAGATCGAGTGGACCAATGACCAGGTCGAAAAGCCGGGTGCAAAGCCGGCTAGTAACATAAACAGAACTCCCATTAACTTGCTTTTATGCTCTGATGATGTCGGCAGTGCTGGCCGAGGAAAGCTCAGCATTTGTATTAAACAGCTTTTAGTTTGATATTATCCTGGTGTTCGAATTTATTTATTTTATTTCATATATATATATTTATTTATTTTATCACATATATATATATAGATCACTGACTGTGATAAAGTTTTGTTCTTTATTCTGGAGTTAATATCTATTATAGGTTAACTAATTTGAATTTTTTTTAATGAAGGAACTGCAATTATACTTCACTACATCTAATGGCCCTTTAGTAAAGAGAGGCAGACCACTTGCTAGGACCCCAACAAAGAATATTTCTGTCATCTTTATATTTCTATAGACACCTAGCTGACTACTGATGAAAACAGAACGCTAGATTAAAAGCCTTCTTTATTTGATCCAAGAATAAATCTCTTTGAACATTCATTAAATATAAGAAAGCTTGTGTAAGTATGATACTAAAAACTACGGAAGTGGAATGCAGTTTTTGATCACATAAAGGGGGCTGAATTGCTAATTGCATTTCTTTTTAGTAATGCTTCATTGAATGATTTAGCACTATAGGCATCAAGTCAAAGAGTAATGGAGTTTAAATTTGATCTTTGACATTTATCATTATTTACCGAAAAGAGAATTTGAGCAATTTCTTTAGACCAAGATTATCTCACATTAGATGCCTCAAGCGCTTTGATGCCTAATTTAAGTGCTTTACGTATTAGTTGATTGAAATAAGTAAGTTAAAAGTAAATATCCTGTTTAACTTTGGTAGAAAATAAAGAAGATGAAAGCATGCAACAGGAAACAATATCTTCAGCTAGAGTGGAGTTTGTCTGTTTAAATAAGCCTGTCTTTTCTACTGTTTACATATTTTAGTTACTCCCTAGTTGAAGGAGTTGGCTAATTGTAAGACTGGAGACTGGGATGGGTTTTTTTTGTTGTTGTTGTTCTTGGTCAAACAATTTTGTAAAATTAGAGGGGAGACATTTTAAAAGCTGCCAAATTTGTCTTGGCAGAGATAACCTAGTTGGATGTAGATGCTATCAGGACTAATCATTTTAAAAAAAAAAACCTTGTTTGGGGAAAAAGCAACACAATCCTTTTAGCCAGTAAATTGGCTTTTTGAGTTCAGTAATACCTTCCTCAGTCTTCAACAAGTTAACTTAAAGTTGTCAAAAGAAATACTTTTATCTAGATTTGCATTTAAACATCTGTCTAGAACGGGTTCTCAACCTTGGCAACTTTAAGACTTGTGGACTTCAACTCCCAGAATTCCTCAGCCAGCTTTGCTGGCTGAGGAATTCTGGGAGTTGAAGTCCACAAGTCTTAAAGTTGCCAAGGTTGAGAACCCCTGGTCTAGAATGTTTTTATGTCTCTTTATTTGCACCAATCCTCATCAGCTATTCCAGATGTCTTTTGTGCTGGAAATCTGATTGATAGAAATCCAGGCTGATAGGAATGTAGAGTTTCTTGGTAATAAATTGTTTTCTGAACTCCTTTGTGTTGATTGTAGACCTGGGTCTTTCTCTAATTACCACCCTGTTAACAAAGAGTTGCTGTTGGCTTTTTTTTTTGTTGCTGTTGTTGCAGCAGAGGGAGATATGAGGATATGGAAGAATGATGTGGAAGGCTAAGCAAGCAAATATATTTCATGTAGAGCAATCCACTGAAAGGAAGAATGTTTTGGCCTGGCTGAAATTAACGTCTCTCATGATACTGAAACCAGCATATATCTTTTTTTTTTAAAAAAGCAGCACCAATTAGGTCAAAATATTCAACTTAATGTGTAGATATGTACTAAGTGAAGCACCTTCCTAATGCTGGAGGACATTGGTGAAACATAGGGTACAAACAGTGGGCATTTCAGCTTGCACAGTTGGATATGAGCCGGAGTTTGGAGAGGCCCTTTAGGAGTTTGGAATGTACTTAAGGCAGATAGTAGAACAGATTCTGAGGATCAGTTGCTAACTGTAGAAATCATAAGTCAGGAAATGAACTGGAAGCCTGACAATTTCCTTTCTTAAAGCCGCTGCAGATCTTTTCTGTAAGGTGGAGTAAAATCATTGCAGAAAGCAGCAGAGTATTATTGAAAAATGTTATAAATAAATAATAAATAGGGACATCTCTATTTATCAAATAGAGACTTATTGTAATGACAGTAGTATTCAGTAATATGCAGCAGCGCAACACAAATTCCCATATTCATGCTAGTTAAAGTCATGTCTAAATATTCAGAAAAAAACCCTATGGCTTCAAATCTAGAAAAAAAATGTAAGGAGGAGAGTGAATACATATGGGAATATATATTCAATATGCAACAAGTCTGCTTAATAGTTCTGTGAAAGTTTATTGAATTAACTTGCGGAAACATCATTTGATAAGCCAAGATAGCTTTAAGTACATATATGTCCCCAATCGATGGGGAGAGTTTGTTCAATTTTTCAACCTGCTTACTTATGTGAAATGCTATAGAAACACAAGAGAATGTAACAGAATCATAAGAATTGGAGATAGCAGTGACTGCAAATCTGTTGGTTGGATTTTGTCTACTGGAGTCAACAAGTGAAAATCATTTTCAAAAAGAAATTCAGCTTTGTGCATTCATTTATAGTAAGAAAGTATAATTGCAGAGAGAGAAGCTTTAATAAGCTGGAAGAATTTACACCTTACTGTTGATTTATATGGAGCAAATGTACAGAAAGTTGCTTTCATTTTCTTGATTTTTTGTTTGTTTGTTTGTTTTTTTTGAAGGTACGGACACTCTTTGTCAGTGGTCTGCCCCTGGATATCAAACCTCGAGAGCTCTATCTCTTGTTCAGGCCATTCAAGGTACTTTCTTTGACTACCAACCTTGGAAGAAAAAACTGAGACCAAGAATCAGTGTGCTTATTTATAGAAACATTGTGATTTGTGTTGTTATTATAAATGGCATATTTCCACATTAATGTCTGACAGGTTCTCCTGCAGGAGAATACAATGTTCCTGGTATCTGGATTTTAAAAAGTTTGGAATACAGTTAATTGTAATATCTTATTTCAGTTGAAAACTTGGCTAGAAGGACTTTCAAAGAGACCGAAAGTTGGCCAAACGCTCCCCCCTCAAAATGACTATAAATATTAACAGTGGCATGAGGAAGGCTCCAGGTTACACATATGAGCCTCTACCATGATAAAGATTAGGTAGAGTTCATAAGGTCTGTAAATGACATGTCACATATTTTATGTGCTACCATATATTCTTCAAAGGTATGTGCATATTCTACTGGTTTTTTATTTTCCAATACCAGCAACTGAAACATACAAATCTAACACGATTTTTGGTGTGTTCTGGGCTAATAAATCTCATTTTCATTTATAGAAAGCATAATATTAGCCTATATATGTATAAAACCCATCTTTCTTGATAATGAAATCTTTTAATCCACTTCATTACATTTCCCTACCCAGCCCCTTTCAAGTGGGTGTCATGGGAAAACAAATCTTTTTTGTGTCATTTCTGTTTGACATCTTCATAATACGCATACTATTATGACTGTGCAAAGCATTTGAAAGAAGTGTTTCACCAAATGTGTTAGAAACAACAAAGCACCTCTTTTTGAAATGTTAAAACTGCCAGATCCTTTGCAAGCCTTTTACCTTGCAGAAGACTTGGCTTCTTTAACACTTCACAGGGAAGTGCTTTGCTTATGCTCCCCTGCTTTGCCAAACATCTCTTTTGAATGCTTTGCAAATCCCTAATACATATCCCATTAGCAGTTTCTTAATACTTGAGGTATCTTCCATTGTATCTTCCACTTGGTAATTTCTAAACCATTTAAACATGCCTTTTACAAGTTTGCCTCAGGAAAGATGGAAATTAACAATCTCTATTAATGGGAAGCCCCCAAATGTTTTTCCCTGTAGTAGCATTGCTTGCCAACTTTTAAAAAAAAAAAACATGGGTGCCCTTGTTACCTCAGCTATTAACCCTAGTACTCATCCTCAACTCAGGCTTAGGAACCAGGACACTAAGTTCTAGCCTTGGGCATGAAAGCGGACTGGGTAACTTTCGGCTAGTCACTTTCTCTCAGCCTAACACACCTCACTGGGTTGTTGTGGGGAAAATAGGAGAAGGAAAGAATGTTAGGTATGTTTGCTGACTTGAGCTATTTATAAAGTAATAAAGGTAAGACAAATCTAATAATAAATATTGGTATTCTTAGCAGACAGCCTTTTTATTAAGGCTTGAAAACAGAATCAGACTTGCAAGATTCTGTTAATAATTTTAATAACACTTTAACACTCTAATACCAATAAAGTAGAACAGTTTCATCGGGTGTCTGGACTACCTCATAAGGTGAAATGAGTGTTGCAAATCTGACAGTACATTTCTCTTTGTCACCTTTACAGTTCAAAACACTGGAGAGGATCCATTCTGACACATTTGCCATGCCCTCATTCCTTCTGTGGACTAAGCTGTGTCTTATCTGATCATTCTTCTGGCTCTAGCTTCCCCCTTGTCTCTCAAAAGTCATTCCCACATACCTTTACACTTGGGGACAATTTGCAACACCAGTGAATTACATAATAAGAATGAAAATATTAGATTGTTTCAACAAAGAATTCTATCATAGAATCTTTCTTCACAGAGAGAAAGGGGTAAAGGGAAAGGCTACCCAGATAGCTGTCGAAATGCAGAAGAATTGGCAGTTCGCTTCTGCCCTTAGCCTCATTGTAGCTGTTTTATTATCAGTGTTTGCAATGTGTGTGTGTGTGTGTGTGTGTGTGTGTGTGTGTGATTCCTTAGGTACTTTTAATAATAATAATAAAGTTGGAAGGGACCTTGGAGGTCATCGGGTCCAAGTGGACAGCAGTAAAAGTGCCCAACTGATCATACCTAATAATGGTGAAATAGTGGCTTGACTTCACAAGGGAGCTATCAGACATGGCAGAGGAGTTGTTTACACCAGCAGGCAAACCTTTGCCTTAGATCCAGAAAGAAAAGACTGCAAAACTCTCTACACAGCATTTCTTCTAGAATGGAACTGAATCAATAGTTAATTGGCAAGCCCACAATATGGAGAGAACCCAGGGCAGCAACAGTTTCAGAGCAGTAGAATCCTTGCATTATAGAACAGTCCTGAATACATGAGCATGTTGCAGTGCAAATTCCTGTGCATTGCATCATGATGTAAGTACAAAATGGTGGAGCTCATGACAGTATGGCACACATGATGTCGTTTTGGCACTTTTTAGTTGTTAGGAATGGATGCCCATGTTAAGCACTATGGCAGCGGTTTTCAACCTTTTCCGGGGCTCGACCCCGGCCTGCATCACGCATGCGCGGTGCGATGGCCCACATCGCAAAGGGGGAAAAAAATGGCGGACCAAAAAAATGGCCGACCAAAAAAAAATGGCGGGCCCGCATTGCGCATGCATGGCACGATGGTTCGCATCGCAAAGGGGAAAAATGGCGGACAAAAAAAAATAATAAAAAAATGGCCGACCAAAAAAAAATGGCCGACCAAAAAAATAATAAAAAAAATGGCGGGCCCGCATCGCGCATGCGTGGCGCGATGGCCCGCATCGCAAAGGGGAAAAAATGACAGACCAAAAAAAATGGCCAACCAAAAAAAATAAAAAATGGCGGACTGCGGTGTTTGGCGACCCCCGTGAAATGGTCGTTCGGCCCCAAATGGGGTCGCGACCCACAGGTTGAGAACCGCTGCACTATGGTATAATAACTTACTCCAAAGCAAACATATCAATGGAGATTCTCAATCATCCCAAAAGACAACTGGATTTTCTTATTATTTTTCTTTGAAAATGTTTCCCTCCTCATCCAAAAAGACCTGAAGAATCTTCTTGGATGAAAAGGGAAACTTTTTCAAAAAAAAAAACCCAAGAATGTCCAGTTGTCTTTTGGAAAAAGTACCTATGGGACAAACTTGATCTTGCTTGTAGGATTTTTTTCTCTATACTGTACTCAAAATATAGTACAGATAATCGTCATTCATTCAGCAATTGTTCAAAGTTATGATGGTGCTGAAAAAGGAGACTTATGACAGGTTTTCAAATTGCAACTGTTGCGCCCCCTCAGTCGTGGTGATTTGGTGATTTGGGCACTTGGCAGCTGGCATCTTTATTTTTTATCTTTATCTTTATTTCGACTTATATGCCGCCCTTCTCCCCAGACTCAGGGCGGCTCACAACAGAAATACAAGTACAAAAATATAAGTAATTTAAAATAATATTACAATATAAAACTATAAAAACTATACTCACTCATACAACATACACTCCCAATCAAAGGCCCAGGGGAAGAGCGCAGCGAAAAAATTAAACCCCCAAGCCTGTCTGCATAGATGTGTTTTTAAAAGTTTTCGGAAAACTAGGAGGGAAGGAGCAGTACGAACCTCTGAGGGAAGTTGATTCCAGAGGGCTGGGGCAGCAACAGAGAAGGCCCTAGCCCTAGGTCCCGCCAGACGGCACTGTCTAACAGACGGGACCCGTAGGAGGCCAACCCTGTGTGCCCTAACCGGTCGCTGGGATTCATGAGGCAGAAGACGGTCCCGCAAGTATCCTGGCCCATTGCCATATAGGGCTTTATAGGTCATAACCAACACTTTGAATTGTGTTCAGAGACCAATTGGCAGCCAGTGCAGCTCATGGAGGGCTGGAGTGATATGAGCATGTCTTGGGAGACCCAAGACGGCTCGCGCGGCCGCATTCTGAACCACCTGCAGTCTCCGGACATTCTTCAAAGGTTGCCCCATGTAGAGACCATTACAGTAGTCGAATCTCGAGGTGACAAGGGAATGGGTGACTGTGAGTGACTCCCGGTCCAAATAGGGCCGCAACTGACGCACCAGGCGAACCTGGGCGAATGCCCCCCTCGCCACAGCCGAAAGATGGTATTCTAAACTTAGCTGTGGATCGAGGAGGACACCCAAGTTGCGAACCCTCTCCGACGGGGATAAAACTTCCCCACCCAGAGTAATGGATGGACAGATGGAATTGTCCTTGGGAGGCAGAACCCATAGCCACTCCGGTATGCATTTATAAAGATCGTAGCGCTCTGCAATCCTGTGATTTGCCATTTGTGAGCTTCACAGGCAGCTTCTGACAAGCGAAGCCAATGAGGAAGCCAGCAGGAAGTCAAAACTTGCAATCACATGATGTCACACTTAATAACGCATAGTGATCCACATAATGTGACCCCGGCTGGAACTGCCAAATTGTCATCAGAGATGATCACATTGGGCACAATCATGTCATTTTTCACTTTACAACTCTGCACTTAGTAACAATCCCAGTTCCAGTCAGTAAGTGAGAAGTATCTGTAGTTCCAACAATAATGAATACTTTTAAGTAATGGTATATAATTTTAATAGTTTAACTCACTTTTTATCCTAATATTGAATACGAAGTTAAGTTCCTGTTATTACTCAGTTGCCTGCCTTAAGGCCTTATGAAATAATTAGGTCTTTTTATGAATTATTGTAGCTGCTCTTTTAAAATAAACCCAAGATTGCTGTATATTACTGTGTGACAAAGTGTTGATATATTTAAATGTACAGATCTAAAGAACTTGTATATTATCTTGTACATATATCATTTTTATTTTTCTCTCCAGGGGTATGAAGGTTCTCTTATTAAACTCACTTCAAAGCAGGTAAGGCTAACATTGAACAAATGCATCATCATAAACATCATAGCAAACACAGTAAAGTTGGCATGAAATTTTGGCACAGAGGTTTACATATCAGTGACAAAAGTCACTGAAAATAATCAGAATAACTGAACTCACAATTTTAACCCATTACTGTCTTTCTAGTTGATTTAGTATTAGTAAGAACTAAAGATGTGTTAGAGATGTATGTTAGATGTACTTGAACAATTAAAATTGTGTCCCGCCCACTACCCATCTTCAAAATGTGACCACTGACATACAGAAGGTATGATTGTGATTATGTTATGTATGCAAATCTCACTTTTTAAAAATATAATTTTATTGAATACATTTTTAACAGGGTAAAAAATACAGACATATTAGAAAAGAAACAAAATAAGAAAGAAAATAGAAAGAGAAATACAAATAGAAAAGAAAAAAGCAGGGGGGGAAAGTGACTTCCCATCTTTTTGACAGCAGTTATAAATAT
The DNA here is from genome assembly GCA_034064705.1 of Bothrops alternatus. Lineage (NCBI taxonomy): Eukaryota > Metazoa > Chordata > Lepidosauria > Squamata > Viperidae > Bothrops > Bothrops alternatus. Next base: position 8,831,230 of record JARGCV010000025.1, read on the forward strand.
ATTTATATTCCACCCTCTGTCTCTAAAGCTGTATCATAATTTCCTTCTTTCCATAAGCTACCCTTTCTAATCTTCAAACCAATAAATCACAAGCTTTTTTCCTCTTATTTCAGCAAGAAGTCCATAAGGAATTTCCAATCACTGATAAATGTAGTTGTTGACCTTTAATCAAACAAGCTAATTTTATCATTTCTACTAGTTCTGTCATCTTCACCAACCATTCCTCCATGGTGGGCATGTCAGAGTCTTTCCATTTTTGCACATATAATAGTCTTGTAGCAATAATCATATATAAAAATAATCTTCCTTGTATCCTTTCTAATTGACTGTCCATTAATCCCAGCAAGAAAAGATCTGATTTTAGCTGAATATTGATCTTTAAAATTTGTTGTATCATTGCATGTATTTGAACCCAGAAATTTCTGGCTTTTTTACAAGTCCACTAGGCATGATAAAAATGATACATGTTGTTCAACATGCATTTAAAGTACCTTTCTACATTCTAGATCATTTTCTGGAGTCATATACCAAGGTTACATCATTTTATCAAAAATATATTTTAGCTTACAACATAATGTAAATTTCAGTCCTTTTAACCATGTATTTTCCTATGGTTCCATCAGTGCATTGTGTCTAAAGTTCTTAGCCCATTTTATCATAGTATATCACTTGTTCTTTTTCCATTTCTAAATTTCAGCTAAATTACATTTTAGCAATTACATGTTCATCATTTGTACATAGTTAAACTTCATAATCTGTCCTCTGTTGTCAATTCCAAATGTCATATTATCTACTTCAAATCTTTTTCTTAACTGTGCATGCAAAAAACATTAAAAACTAAATCCCTCTTTTGAGTCAATTGCTCTTTTGAGTTCATCTTATACTCTCCACGCTCCTGTTATAACAGCTCTTAATAAGTTAACCATTTTTTTCTATCTACTGTTTCTTTCCTGTAAAACGCTTCTCATGCTGAGACCCATAAAGGCATTTTCAGGCAGAGCCTGGGTTTATATTTATTTCATAGTCTCGTTATGGCATTTCTAACATAATAATTCTCAAAATCTACATTAATCTTAACTTTTATCATACCATAAAAAAAGCATACTATCCAAAGCTCAAATCATGCTTTTCTAATTCTAAAATTCTCTTATTTCTTAGCAAAATCCATTCTTCATCCTGACTAAGCAGCAGGCTACAAAATGTAATTTCAAATCAGGCAGTCCCGTCCTTGTTCCTTTGCATGTCGAAATATTTTATATTTAATTCTTCTTTTTTCATTGTCATAAAAACTTAATTATGTCTTTTTGTCATTGTTTAAATAGCAATCAATTTTCATAATAGATACTATTTGAAACAGAAAACATTATTCTTAAGCAAAATGTTCATTTTTATCATATAAATTCTCCCTAAAATGGCAAATCTTATCATGTCCTTAATTTCATTTCATGTCTTACGAGAATTATTCTATTACATTCATGTTTCGTATTCAAGTAATTCACTTTTTCTTATTCTTAAAACCGTCTTTTTCCATCAGTTCCATTTGTTTTTCCAGTTTCATATTCTTTGTTAACATCTTTGTCTTTTATTTATTTTAGAATCAGCTAACACCCCAAGTGCTTTAGTTTTTCTATAAATAGTTCTGCTCCTTTCAGGAGGTTTTCCAAAATTATCAGCAGGTCATCAGCAAATGCTAATAATTTATGTCTTTTTCTTTTAATCTTCATTCCAGCATTTCTCTCATCTTATCTTATCTCTGTTCAATACTTCCAAAGCTAAAATAAATAGCAATGGTGACAAGGAGCATTCTTGTTTAGTCCCTTTCTGTAACTCACAAGTTTTGTTTATTCTCAATTCACAATTAACTGTACCTTTTGTGGAATATAAATTTTACCCATTTGATAAAATTATCTCTGAAATCCATATCTTCCAAAATTTTAAACAAAAGTGTCCAATTCAAAATTGTCAGAGGACTTTCTGCATAAAAAAAATCAATGCTGTTTACTTTTCATTATGTTATTGTAAGTATTCCAAAATATCCTATATGTTCCTAATGTTGTCCCTCAGCTTTTAGGTAAAAATCCAAACTGATTATAGTTGTGTAAAGTCATCTTCATTTTCTCAGCTGAAATCATCATACATAATAGCACTGATGACATTTCTTCTGTTAATATAATATTTCTCTTTTAATTTTAATATTTTAATATTTTTCTCATGTTCCTCAATTTATATGCCAACCATTTCCCGAATTTGCAAGTTCAATTTTTTTTGTATAATTTATTTTTACTTCCATTTCTCTTACTATTAACAAAAACCACTGCTGTTTTAAAAGTTTAATTTAGAGTTAAAAATTTTTTGGGGGGGATTGTTTTAATTCTTTCATTTTTATCTGACCTAAAATCACGTTTTCTTGTCTCTTTTTTTTAGTTTACTATTATGCTGTATAAAATATCCCTTCATAAAAGCTGTACTTGCATCCCAAACCATTCTTAAGTCTCTACCTTTATTAAAATTACTATAAAAAAGCCTTTAACTTCTGTTTACAATTTTTCATTACTGTTTCTTTTACAGTAATGTTTACTTTCCATCTGAAAGATGGATAGTTTTCCTTTTAAATAGTAAAGTCACTGTATTGTGGTCTGAAAATATCTTTGGCGGTATATCCACACCAGTAGCCGAATTCTTGGATATCCAAAATGTATTAATTCTTGAGAAAGATCTATGTCTTTCAGAATAATAAGTGTATTCTTTTGCATTGCTATTTTTGTATCTTCATGCACTTACAAGCTCTGGATTATTCATCATGTAAAAAACAGTTTTTGATAATTTATCTTGTGCTGTTTTAATAACTTTCTCAGAGGTACTGTCCTGCGGTGGATAAATGTCATGGCCAAAGAACCAGTAACACTTCCTAATTTCAAAACACTGAAAAGTTTATTATTGCTACCTATACACAAGAATCAATCGATCAATCAGAACAGAGCTGGAAGGGACCTTGGAGGTCTTCTAGTCCACCCCCCTGCTCAAGCAGGAGTCCCTATGTCATTTCAGACAAGTGGCTGTCCAGTCTCTTCTTAAAAACCTCCAGTGATGGAGCACCCACAACTTCTGAAGGCAAGCCATTCCACAGGTTGATTATCCTCACTGTTAGGAAGTTTATCAATTTCAGGTTGCTTCTCTCCTTGATTCGGTCCATCCGTTGTTTCTTGTCTTGCCTTCTGGTGCTGGTCTAACAGTCAAATCTAAAGGTCAAGGCTAATTTGGTGGTAAATAAGGGTGAAAGGAATTCATGGGGAGCTGGACTTGGATCCCTCGTGGCTGTGCAAATTCATGATATGTCTAACCCTGCCTTCTAGCTCAGACTGTTGATCTCCTACAACAAATTACTCCATTCCAATTTCCCTTAAATACCAATTTTCATATTGGTTAGTTTGTTCATAACTTCTTGGTAAAAATTTACCTTATCCTCATTTGGAGCATAAATTTCCGTGATCAAAGACTTGACTCCATGGAAATCATTTCCAATCCCACATATCTACCCTACATATTGCCCAATTGTTTTTATAGTTTTTATACTGTAAGCCACCCAGAGTCATTGGTTGAGACAGGTGGCTATAGAAATTGAACAAATAAACACATAAATATCAGTCAATATCAGTTCAGGTTTTAATTGGGGTTTACACATAAAACAATCCATTCCTCTTTTTAATTCTGACTGAAATACATTTTTGCAAGATAAAATATTTTATATCCTTTTTTCTGATACGCATTTCTTAAAGACAAACTATGTCTTGTTTGAATTTTTTGAGATGACTTTTTTCCTTTTTGAGGAACATTTGCTCCATTTATATTTCACACTAGACTTAAAATTGATGTTTATACCAAAAATGTAGAAAAGCCATTACCTGCCATTACCTAATGTTGCCTCTTCCTCAGTTTTTTCATTTTAGCTCTTTAAGGTCCAGGGTGTTGGCGTTCTTTGTCACTTCCATTTGCATTTCTTCCAGTTCATCTTTAAACTTTCCTAGAAAGTCTCTTGCTTTCTGGACTGAGTTCAGACTGAACCCCTATTGTTTAAAAGTGAAACTGTCGTGCTTCTAGCAGCAGCTGCCAGGGGAAACCTAGAACTGCAGATTTTCTTCTTATAGTTTAATTCCATGAAAGGGACAGACGGCAGTGGAATGTATACAGTGTAGGAATTTGCTGCTGCTATGATTTTAAAAAAGGATAAAGACCTTTAGGGTTGTTCATTTGATAGCTAATCCAAATTCTAAAGAAATAGATAATTTGACATTATTGGCCAATAAAACCCAAATCTTTATTTCTAATATTTAGGTATAAAAACAGAATAGCTGAATCTTGATTATTTTCTCCAACTGTATTTACTCTCCACCGGGACAAGTCTCTTAGTATGACATATTTAGGGAAGGATAAATATTTATATTATCTAAGGCCATTCTTCATAGCCAGTGTCCTAGAATACTTAAAAATATAATTTCAGATTTTTGTCTAAAAATCTTTATAAGAAACCTAGCCTAAATATTTTGATTGTTTTTCACTTGTTAGGTTAAATCTGTTTAAATACTATGAAAGTAAAAAGGCAAGAACAGAAGTAAGATTGGTTCTGTAATTTCTGCTAAATTAAGTGCTCTTGTACAAATACTTCCTTGCTTTAATGTTTTTATTGATGAATTAGTCCAGGGGTTCTCAACCTTGGCAACTTTAAGACTTGTGGACTTCAACTCTCAACCTTGGCAACTTTAAGACTTGTGGACTTCAACTCCCAGAATTCCTCAGCCAGCAAAGCTGGAGTTGAAGTCCACAAGTCTTAAAGTTGCCAAGGTTGAGAACCCCTGAATTAGTCTAACACAACACTCCTGTCTTAATTCTTGGTAAATGCAGATTGTAGATGAAGCATTTTGAAATAATTAAGTAATCACTTCTTCCTTTTAATTTGTTTAATTTGCTTTTGTTTTCATATTCTGGTTCTTTTGATATTGGATAAATGATTTTCCTCAGATGGGAAATTTCACAGTCTTTAAGATTCATTTTGGAGGCATGATCCCCTAAAGTTTCCAAGAATGTGAAATAAATAAATAGAATTAACCATGGTCTTTTAAAATTGTTACTTCATATGTAGAATGTAACATTGAATAGAATTGTCCAAAATATTTATTTTTAAATACTTCAAGTATGAAATGTTGAGAAAACTGTCATCTTGAATGTGAAATTCGAGATGCTCTGAGCATTTTGGAAGGAGCTTGAGCTTGAAACAAGAGGAATTCCAAGTTCAAGACAGTGACTTTCAAAACTGAAATGCTTCCAAAATGCTTGGAAAGTCCCATCCGGCATTTGACAAGGGATATTTTATGAAATTTCATGCTGAAAAAATGAGAAATGAAATGTTTGGACATCCCTAGAACAGAACAAAGTTTAATCAACAAAAATCAATTCCACCTTATGGACTAAAGATACTAAAAACAATGTAATTGTGTTTAATTTGGGCTAGCATCAAAATTTCAAATGAGGTTTTTCTACTTAATTTTTGAATTAAAAGTAGCAAATGAAGTCATGGATAATTCTGACTGTTAACACTCCAGAAACATTCTAATTTTTCTCTTCTTTCAGCCTGTAGGTTTTGTTAGCTTTGATAGTCGCTCAGAAGCAGAAGCTGCTAAGAATGCCTTGAATGTAAGTAATAATAATAATAATAATAATAATAATAATAATAATAAAGTTGGAAGGGACCTTGGAGGTCATCTAGTCCAACCCCCTGCTCAGGCAGGAAACTATTAATCTCAAGTGGCTGGGTTGCTTTCTAAGTGTGGTTAAATACATAAGTACATACAGGGAAGAGACATTGGACTATATTAAAATGGAGCTCTATTGCCAACAGAGTCATGTACTACAATTCAAATGGGAATTTGAATTGAAATTTCAAGTGGGATTGTTCCTTTGAATACTTACAAAAATGCCCTTGCATGTAGAAATGTCCAACTAGTAGAATAGAATTGGAACCAAACTGGAGATAGTATAGAGTTATACAATGTGCTATATATACAGGATTGACTTATATCTCGGTGCTATACTTTTATCAGTCAAGTGTCCATGGAATAAATCAAATAATTTTGAGCTGCCAAGTGCAATGATGGTTGATTATGGGTCACCAAGTTGTCAACTCTTAGTGACATATAGATAAACTTATAAATAGACAGGATGATCTGTCTGGTCCTTCATGCTTTCTCACAGTGCACTTCCATGACTGTAATCAAGTTCATCCAGCTCACTTCTGTTTTTTAATTTATTATCTTTTTTATTGATTTATATTTCCTATTTCTAAACTGCCCATCTCCCTTGGAGATTGATTATCCTGCTCTTCTGTTTTCTTCTATCTTTCTCAGCATTGCGGCTTGTTTGTTTATTTAAATTTATTTCTCAAGGGAGCTGTGTTTTACATAAAATGTCAAAATGTGATAATTTGAGCCGGTTCACTCACATCTTTTTTCATTTTCCATTTTCTTAGTTTTTCATAGTCATCTTGGTAATCTTTCCCAACACCACAGTTCAAAAGTCTGAATGCATTTTTTTTAACATACCACAATTTAACTTCCCTAAGCCATCACAAGAAAAGCCATTCCTTGCACAATTGTTGTCTCTGTAAGTGTAGACATATTGTAGCACCTGAATATCTTTTTGAAGGTCTTCATTACCAGCCTGATGATGATGATGGTGATGATGATAATATCTATTTGGACAAGTCCAACTCTTGGCGATTTTGTGGGCCATGTCTCTCCATATCTTCCATTCTTGCACTGTTCCTTTCAATTTTTCTATGCTCTGGCTGGTGTCAGCTTTGATGGTGATTACCAGCCTATTAAGTGCTAATCTGCAAAATATTTATTGATTTATGATTCCTTTTCTATGTAGTTGATCTTACATAAAAAGCTATCAACAGTTTCAGTATCTTTAATGTTGCTGGTTGTTGTACTTGTTATCATTAGTTTGGTCCTCTTTATATTTAATTGTAATTTCATTGACAGTCCTTGACTGTCCTTAGTAGAGCTTCCAGATTATTTGCATACTCAGCTATCAAAGTACCATTGTTAACATAAACCAGGTTATTAATTATTAATTTTCTTCCTCTAATTTTAAAACCACATACATTTTCTTCAAAACCAAATTTTCTCAATATTCAATTTTGCATAGAGGTTAAATAAATGACAGAATAGACAACTTTGTCTCACTCCTTTGCCAACCTGGAGCCAGTCTGTTTTGCCATGTTCTGTCTGTACTGTGCTTTCTTGATCTGTGTATTGGTTCTGCATTAGATAATATGGGATTCCCATTTTTCTAAAACCCCCCCTCTACAGCTTGACATGATCAACATAATCAAAAGTCTTTCTATAATCAAGGAAGTACATGATGACTTCTTTTTAGTATTCTTTGGCTTGTTTTGTTATGTAGCAACAATATCTCTTATTTCTTGGCCTTTTCTAAAATTAGCATGAACTCTGGCATTTTCCTTTCCATGTCCAGTTTCTCAATCTATGTTGGATAATTCTAAGCAATGCTTTGTTAGCAAGTAAAATTTAAAAATATTGTGCAATTGTGTGCATACTCTGTTAAGTCGCCTTTTTTTGATATTTATATGTAGGCTAATTCAATCTGTTGACCAAGTGTCATTTTCCAGATTTGTTGGCATAGGATGGTAAGAATTTCACTGGTTCTTGTTCCATTGCTTGCCATATTTCTGTAAATGTTTCACTAACTCCTGTTGCTTTCCAACTTGATAATAACCGGAACACTAATGTAACTTCAGAGGTTCTTGTAAATAGGGAGTATCTTCTAAGGTATCTTGAATGTTGACATCTCTACTGTAAAGAATTTCCTATTTTTGTTTGATCTTCTTTGAATTACTTGCTGTTTGTTTATTAGCATTCTTTGGCGTATCAATTTGAGCTTGGAACCTCTTTCTAAGTATGAGATTTTTTAAGAAAATTTTCCTTGTTTTTCTGTATCTGTTACCATATTTGATGTTTTCACAGATGTCATTGTCTTGCCTCTTCTAACAGTTCTCTGAAATTCTTTGATAAGTTCCTTCTTGAAATCTTTTTTTTTTCCTCCCTTGGCTTTGGCTTCTCCTCTTCATGGCAATTTCCACCATCTGTTTGTACATCCACTTTGCTTTCTTCTAATTTTATGGTCTTTTCTGTAAGTTTTCACATTCATCCTTAATAACATCTTTGATATAATTCCACAATTCTTCTGGTTCCCTATCAGTGAAGTTCTGTACTTCAATGCGATTCCTGCACAAGATGTGTCATTGAAACTGGTTGGCTTTGTTCCTCCATTTTAGCCAGACTTGGATCTTGCTCATGGGCAGTTGTGATTTGTTTCATAGTAAGTCTCTGGCCACATCTTTACCATTATAATAGACTCTTCCTCTATATTACTTGGACCAGTAATATAGTCAGTCTAATATTTGTATATACCACGTGGTGATGTATATAGCATTGGTTGTCTGAAGATTGTGTTAGCAATGAAGATTGTATTAGCAATGGAGAAATTGTTGGATTTCACACTGCTTCATTTCTGTTTCCTTGGTGATATGGTCCAACTATGGGTTTATCAACTATGGGGTCCAACTATTTCCAACTTCTACATTCCAACCTATAAGAACAAGCTATATGTCTTGCTTATTTATTCTACCAATTTCAGATTGACCTTAATTATTCAACTCATCAACTTCTGCATCAGTAGTTGGAGCATAAACTTGGGTAACCATCATATTAAATAGTTGTCTGCAAAGTCTAATTGATATTATTTGGTCATTTACTGCATTATACCCAAGTAAGATCCTTGCTATATTTTTTCTGACTATGAGAGCAACACTATTTCTTTTTTTTGTTTTTTACGTTCTGATTAGTAAGTAATTATGATTTTCTGAATGGAAGTATCCAATTCCACTATATTTTAATTCTCTGATACCTGAGTTTTCAATGTGCAGTTGATTCATTTCAGTTTTTGCTACGTTTTGTTTTCCCATGTTCATGCTTCTTACCTCCATGTTCCATGAAGATTATGTTTTTGCCGCTACAGAATCTCCCTGTCTGCATTTCAACATCAACAACTAAGCATCCTGAGGGCTCTTATGAACTTGCAGCATAAAAACCATTAGTACTTTGAAAGCTCCTCTGTTTTCCTCCACAGCATGTTGAGTGCCATTTAACCTGAAGGGCCATTATCTGGTACCATGTCATCATTTATTTTATATTATCTATCCATATGGTTTTCTTGGTAAAATACAAGAGTGGTTTACCATTGCCATCTTTTGCACTGTATGAAATGCTATTTTTGCCATTGTTTCTAAGGGGATGAGCTACTCCAGTATCTTCCTATACTGCTGCTGCTGCCTGATATAGGTACCTATTTCCTTTAACTGAGCAGCTAAGTTGAACTTTATGTTTTATGTGACTCTCTTGGAAGTGTATACTTTTGGTGTATACTCCAAGAGTTCTTTATTCATCCTTCTGAGCAACATCCCGTCATGATACAGCAAGACAGCTGGATTTCAGGGGGAAAGATGCAATGGAGAACTACAGTTCAAACACTATTGTGATATGCAGAGAATGGAAGAGCAATGACCTTCATTTCTGCCTGTATAAATAAATAACATTTATTTCCAAAGAGGGTAGAGGGCAGGGGTATTTTTGAGAAATCAACAGCATTAAAATGACAAGCATGACTGGGCAATTGAAGCCCCACCTTTTCAATGGGCATAGCAAAACAGTATATAAAGTGAGAACTGGCCACTTTTAAATTCTGCCTGTATTCCCAACAGGCAGTTTAACACAAGTATGTTTATTGATGGAAGACAGGATGTTAGTCATTAACTCAGATGGTTAAGTAATCACAAGCTCAGTTATTAAGAGCTATTGTTGAACATTTCTTGCCATACACTCTGTCTACTCCAAACAAAAGACCAGTCTAAGGTTTCTTAATAGCTCCATTTAGGTGAAGGTTGCATACGGTCTTAATCATACCATCAGTGGTTAGAAACTTTGTAAAAGTATGTTGTATCAACAAGTCCTCCACAGAAACAGTATGATTGTTTCCAGTGGGTGATGCCATGGGATTTCAGATCCTGATAATTTAATAGTGTCAGTGTTATAAAGTTATCAACTACTGTTACCAGGTTGGGAAAAGGCTAATACATAGATAACCTAATTAAAAAAATTTGCTTATTATACTCATTCATGGAAATTCCTAATACTTTTAGCACAGAAACATCTTTAATTCTGTTGGCAAATTTATTTAAAAAGGAATTAGTAAAAAAAAATTCCATTTCAGCACAGTTAAGAAAATTGCTTTCTGTTGATATTCTGATTTTTTAATTGGACAATCCTCAACATACGACCATTCATTTAGTGACTATTCAAAATTATGTTAGCACTGAAAAAAGTGAATATAATAGTGACTGGTCATACAATCCTCGCATCATCACATGATCCAGATTCGATTGCTTGGCAATCAGCATATAGTTACCATGGTTGCATCATCCCACGGTCATGTGATCACGGTTTGCAACTTCTGTTTCCAGCTTGCTTCTGAAAAGCAATATCAATGGGGGAAGCCAGATTCACTTAATGACTACACGGTTCATTTAAATGACCACATTCATTCACTTAATGACCACAGCAGAAAAGATTAGAAAATGGGGTGCAACTCACTTAACAACTACTTTTGCTTAATGACAGCATTTCCAATCCCAGCTGTAGCCATAAGTCAAGGACTACTTGTATAAATCTTAGTACACTACTGGAAAATAACAATTACAATTTGAATTATGTGATGTCATTTGTTTTCTATGTAATATAATGATCGAATGGAATACTTTAGTGGCATGTACTTCAGAATCCTATAGAAATGGTATTGCTAAGAATACAGTTCTTTGCACTGTTGAGACTTGAGAGACGTGAATACAAGATCTCCCCACTTGAGAATGGGAGAATCTGTAATAAAGTGCATCCAATTTCTAAACAGCCTCTCTGCATTCAGAATAAATACATTCAAATAAGAAAAGAAATGGGTACAATCAATGGTGATGAATTTTTCAGAAACTTCTTACATTCTTCCAAACAGATGGCTTTTAGCATTATTGATCAAAAGACATTTGTGTTCAAAAAGCAGTTAGAAAACATGAGAAAATTACAAGTGAAAGTTATATGGAACTCCTATAAAATTACATTATTGCACAATAGAAGCCTTGTCTTTTTATCTAAAGATGCTACTCTGACTTACTAGTACACCATATTTTTCTAAAATAAATTGTCTGCCTAAGCAAGCAGACATTGATGTTTTAATCCTTTTTGCAAACAGTCCCAAATTTGTTTGTCTTCAGGTTTGCATAACCAAACAATGTGTGATGTATGAAGTGAATAAAAGAAATATTGCAAATGGCAACTTCTAGAGCTTTTATATACATAATGCATATTAAAATCACATACATTTTCTGCTATATTTTGCTTAGTACTATATATACATTCACCCTCATATATGTAGAATTTTGTACAATAACATAAAAGGAGAAGTTTTTATTCTATAGAAATTACAGTCTAAACCAGTGGTGGCGAACCTATGGCACGGGTGCCAGAGGTGGCACTCAGAGCCCTTTCTGTGGGCATGTGCTGTGTTTTATAAAACCTTTTCGCTTTAGGCCTCCGCCATGTGCAAAAAAAAAAAAAGGTTCAATCAATCAGTCAATTTCAACTTCTCGCAGGAAAAAAAAATCTTGCAAAGTTGGAATTGATTGATTGAACTTTTTAGTCCCACCCAGTCTGCCGTTACCACCTCAGCCACGCCCACCCAGTGGGCCACACCCACCCAATGGGCCACACCCACCCGGCACCCAACGATGCATAAGTGGGTTTTGGGTTGCAGTTTGGGCACTCGGTCTCTAAAAGGTTCGCCATCACTGGTCTAAACCTTGCCAAAACACATGGGAAGAGGCCAAAAAAAGAATGAATTGCAGTTCAAAATTAGAATTAGACTACAGTTTAAATTTCTAGGCTTTTTATCATTTAGGGATGAGAATTAACTGGTTCTGCAGAAGGCTTTGTAGGGATTCTTTTTTCTGCTGTTTTTCTGTAGGAAATTGCCCGTTATCCTTTATATCCTAGATCTGTGCCAATAAAAATGTAGCTATGGAGTGAGATAGCAATTTTGCACATTTTCTTTTCTCTCTTTTTAATATCAAAAATAGTTGAGAAGGGCAGCCGAGGTGGTATAGATATTTGAGTAAGAGCTATGTGAAATTTATTTGCAAGCCTCTCATTCTCTATAAAAGAGATCTTTGATCATTGGTAGCCTATAAATCTTTAGACCAGTGGTTCTGAACCTTTTTAATGCTGCAACCCCCAACCGGTCGTAAGTTGAGGACTACCCAACCGGTCGTAAGTTGAGGACCCCAACCGGTCGTAAGTTGAGGACTTTCCCTGCCCGGAAGCACCGCGCATGCGTGGTGCCGCCCCCTGCACCGATCGAGGCGTAGCTGGCAAGGGGCAGCGACGGCGCAGGGCGACCACTGGCTGGGCCACCAGCTGGCCCAGCCCAAGGGAGATAAGGCACCCGCCGGGCCCCACGCGCGCCAGCAACCCTCCCTGCACCCGCCGGCCTCCCATCTCCCACCCCTGGCCCTCTTTTACTTACATTTTTAGTAGTTGCTCAGCAGGGAGGGGGTGGAATCTTCTACACAGCTCGCCTTCACTGCAGACAACTTGCAGCACCGTTTGCAGACCGGGACTTTTGGCGGGCTCAGCAGGGCAGAGAGAGCCTGGACAATTCCTATTGGCTTTTGAAAGCCAATAGAATTAGACTCTGTTCAAGAGAGTCTATTCTATTGGCTTTCAAAAACCAATAGAGCAAGAGGGAGTAGCACAGCTAAGGAAAAGGGGAAAAATGGCGGACTGCGTTGTTTGGCCCCAAATGGGGTCGTGACCCACAGGTTGAGAACTGCTGCTTTAGACAAATGAGTAACAACTCCCTTTTCTACTCCCTCATTTCTAAATCATAGTGCCTTTTTCTTTTCTCCTTCTCCCCACCTTTGTACTGCTTATCTTTCTTCTCCCAGGCTGACACATATGATGTTTGTGGTGGAGATTCATTACCACCAATGAAATACAGCTCAAGTTGAGACAATCTTGCTGTATGACTAGGAAAAGACTTATGGGTATTGATATGGCTTATGCATGGTTAAGTTACTCTGGCATAGTGCCAATGAATATCACATGAAAAGTGTATCAGACATTAGTATGGTACACTGTGAACATTAGTTCCAAATAGACAGCCATGTAGACATTTTGCTTTCAAGAAATGAGATGTTTCATTCATCCTGTCATCAGATTACAAATCCAGACAGATAAGATGCAGCTGACATGCTCTGAAAAAGTAGTTGCTGCTAACAGACTTCAGAATAATTCATAAACAGATCAACTGAGAGATATAAATAAATATATATTTAATTACTTCTTTTGATTAGTAGTACTGAGCATATTTAAGGAAGGGGTAGGCATCATGGGACCCAGACACACTAACTAGTGCATTTCTGAACATCTCTTATGCCCATCAAGTTTCCAGCTTCAGCTGATTTATAATGTTTTTATTTTAGAACCTTCTTAAATGAGAAGATGCAAATCCATGTCTCTAACATCAGTTTTATTTCCAATAGCTCCTTTGGCTTATTGTAAAAAAATTGTATAGTTTGAGCAAATCTACATAGTACCCTTGCACCAGTATGAGAATCAGTCAGAGGACGTATCCACGTGCCATCAACTGTATCTTATCATCCATCTAAATTAGAGGCAGCCTGGGTTTGAGTGCTCTATTCTGGAAATGGTACTTTTCCTCTTGTCTCATCTGTAGAATGTGGTGGTAAGTGTGGTATACATAGCTGCTCATGGAAGAGGTAGCCTGAAAAGATATATTCCATGTTGACCAACCTGTAGGGTATACAACAAGGGCATGTTGTGGGAGCCCTTTAGGGCAGCATGATTCCCTGGGATGAGATGGAGTATAGTAAAACAGCTTTGTAGATCTGCAAATTAGCCCCTGGAAAATAAAATCTGTGTGTACAGAGTTAAAATTGGCATGGATGGTCATTAAGATGGTTCTTTTTCATTTTTGAGTGCAGAAAGTAATCTTTTCCTACTAGAATAAAAGCATACGGTAAGGACTCTTGTTTTTAGTCTATATTTCTATCTTCATTTTTAATGTACAATCTCTGTTTGGCTCTGCTAATCTCCAGGGATCTGAGGGAACAGAGCAGGATACATACTACCTTATATGGTGCTGATGCTAAAGATGTTTTAAGAATGTGACTTGCTGTAAAGCCTATGGCCCCAGATTTTACTGCCAAACAAATTAGGTCATTTAAATTTCTGAGGTTTTAAAAGGATGTTGAGACTTTAATTTGGAACAAGACATTCTGTGTTGTTATTCCCACACAGTTTAGTGAAAGACTTGAAAAAGTATGCTACATTTCCAGGTGCAATTTTTTTTCTGCATTAAAATTAACTGGAAAGATGCAATGTACAATATCACAATGTACAGCCCTACTGTGTGCACAAAATACAACTTGGGTTGAATGAATTGAAAAGTGAATTTAACACCATGAAATACAGGTTTTCTTCTCAATTTCTTTCTTTCCATTGAACTAAAAGATCTTTGCATTAGTCATATTCTGCGGGATCAGAAAGTAAAACGTTTCCCCACACTGTACCACTTCATTTATTTTTGTTTACATTATTTCTATATCAACTGATCATATCAACTTTGGACAATAAAACCACAATTAAAACATCTAAAAATAACCCCCTAATAGCCACATTAAAATAATTCACCGTCAACAGATCAAAAAAAAAAAAAGATGCCAGATTTTTTTTGTAATGAGGACTCAGAAGCTCATTGAAACAGTTCCGCTTTTAAATCATATTGAATGAATTATGTATTGTATGCATCTTATGTTATGCAAGTATATCTTTCTTGAAAGAGATAGGGATAATGGAATGGACTTCATGCATTTAGAACAGGGGTTCTCAACCTTGGCAACTTTAAGACTTGTGGACTTCAATTCCCAGAATTCCTCAGCCAAGGTTGCCAAGGTTGAGAACCCCTGATTTAGAAAGTCAGCAATTCATGGAGAGAGGTGTTCTACAGTCAATCGGAGGGGGAAGATGCCCCTTCATTAGTCTGACTGGAACTTCCTGTCACAGTTTACTCTTTTGGGGAGCTGTACTAATATCCATCCTACCGGTATCCAGCTACTCTGATGTCCTTGCTTCTTTCTTTGACATTATTAGCAGTCCTGATTTTTGCACATCCCAGAACCCTCCTTGAACTGTGGAGAATTTAACTGATGACTCGCTAAAGCATCTATCAGATAAGCACTGGACAAATTTCTTTCAAAAACATGGCCAAGAATTCTGGCTGGGGACTAAAAACAACCTGCTCAGGTTACATCAGAAAACACCAAATAGGAATTTCAGTGTTTTTCTCCCCCACAATTTAGTGTCTTTTAGTTGCTGCTTTTTCAGCAGAGAAACTCTTATGGATCAGTGCTTGTGCCTTGTATAGTACTGTATAATTAATAACCCAGTATTTTTGCTTTGCCATTTCCTGTTCTTAGCCTATTTTTGTGGAAACAAAAGCTGGCAACACTCTGCTAAGTATTGTCTCACTCTGTCTGCTTAAGGGCCTTGAACATTGCCAGTGTGCTTCTATATACTCCTCATAGGCCCTTTGCACATGAAAGGGCTGCCTAAACCTAGAATGGCCTTACACATGTATACCCCTACTTTGCTCGGGAGCTTGTGGATATAATCAGAAGCTCAATCCATCAACGTTTTGTTTCTGCTCTTGCAACAGAAATGTCACACAGATTGCTTGGCAGTTTTTACTCTGAAGGTACAGGGAGGACAGTTTCTCAGCGATGGGAATACCTTGTCATCTGCTCAGAGATGTAGACTTCCTCCTTAGCACTTGGTCTCTTTTCTACCATCATTCCTGGCTGTCCTGAGAGACAACTTGGTCACTCTCTTGCACATAGCTGAAGTACTTAAAATTATGTTGTCTCTCTACAAAAACAAGCAAAGGAGGAAAAGGCAAGGGTGGAAGAGGGCACTAGCTGCTGCCATCTTATGTGATCCCCCATTGACTACCACAGTGGAGGACTAGTCAGAACCAATGAAGCAGAGAGGACAAGGATGACAATAAGAAGGACACTCGTACATTGAATTGAGAGACTTGCTAGGCATTTGCAGGGGAAAGCCAGCAGGGTCTGAAATGGCCATTATTAAAAAATGTCACATGCTTATATTTTGGCTGTGTCTTCCTATCTCATGGCCTGCAGTATTTGCCTGTAATGAAAGTAGTGCTAGGATCTTCATGGTATAGGAAAAAACTCCGGAAGAGTCTGTTTTTTCTGACTAACAAGTTTATTCAAAATCGTAAACTTTTTTGATCTTATCCTGCAGCACCAAAAGCCTTGTGTCTTTCATTTGTGAAAAGCAGTACCAGACTCCTCCTGATTTACTTATTTATTTTTGTTTCCAATAGATTAACAAAGTTCTCCTACAATGTCCCTAGTATACGAAAATATTATATCAGGTCAGATTATTTGACCATCCACATAAGGATTGGTTGGTTCATTTGATTCATATATATACCCATCTCACATAAGTGAATGTGTAAACCAACAAAACATATAAAAACATTTTTTAAACTATATAAAAAATAAAACATATTCAGCAGGCGAGATAGAAAACACAGCCTTAAGCATAACCATTTAATAGGCTTTGCATCAAAACTGGATCCCCAGGAGTGTCAATCTAATCTACTCTCTGGTCAGTGTTTCCCAACCTTAGCAAATTTAAGATGTGTGGACTTCAACTCTCAGAATTCTCCAGCCAGCCATGGTAGCTGGGCAATTCTGGGAGTTGGTCCACACATCTTAAAGTTGCTAAGGTTGAAAAGCATTGCTCTGGGCCAATGATGGCGAACCTTTTAGAGACCGAGTGCCCAAACTGCAACCCAAAACCCACTTATGCATTGACGGGTGCCGGGTGGGTGTGGCCCATTGGGTGGGCATGGCTGTGGTGGTAACGGCAGACTGGGTGGGACTAAAAAGTTCAATCACTCAATTTCAACTTTGCAAGATCTTTTTTTCCCCACGAGAAGTTGAAATTGATTGATTGATTGAACCTCTTTTTTTTTTTTTGCACACTGCAGCGGAGGCCTAAAGCAAAAAGGTTTTATAAAACCCAGCTGAAGGCCTAGGACTGGGGTGACGGCGCGTGTGCCCACAGAGAGGGCTCTGAGTGCCGCCTCTGGCACCCGTGCCCTAGGTTCGCCACCACTGCTCTGTGGGATGGTGTTCCAAAGGGTAGTTGCCATGACAGAAAAAGGCTCCATATAAATTGATCTGGATTAATTGATGGTTTCTGCAACTTCATTCTTTTTTAAACTGGAGGGCTCAGATTTATATCCGTGCCTTTTGCATTAAAAAGTGTATTCTGCTGCTCGGTTATGTCGACCTTTTCCTATAGCGCCAATTCTCAGAATATAGAGAAAATCTTCATTATTCACTGGTTCTGTACTTTTTAACTCACCTATTCAGTAACATTTATTTGTAAATTCAAAGTCAATAGCATTGGTAGCATTTTCATATTCATGTGCAGAATAGTAAAAAAAAACTGAGTCAGCTGATGTACACATTTCCATTTGTGGTCCAACAAGTCAAATGCTCTTCCTTCTCTCATACTGATGGTCGGGCTGGTTAAATAGCCCCCAAGCCTAGTGGTCCTGTGTGCAAGAAGGCTGTTTTGTGCCTTACAGAGAAAATACAATACAGTATCTTCTGCAGAATAGGTTCCATCAAATCCCTGCCCTAGACTTAACCTCACAGTGCACTGCTCCATCATACATCCCTCCAGCTCCATGAAAAATAAAATAAGTTTTTATAAAACTTTAAATGTTTAAACTTTAAGATTTCCCCCCCAGTACTGGGTATATTTGTAAGGAATATATGGATTAAATAAGTTGTCTTTAAGCAGAAAGACACATAAAACAAGATTAAGTATTGACCGGTTGACAAAAATATGTGACCAGAGACTCTAACCAGCATAAATAATAAGAATTTACTGTAGTTTGAAAATGCTCCTTGCCAGCACAGTCAATTTGTTAAATTGTTTATTCTAGATCTAAATCTCATGCAGGTATACAGCTTTTCTGACTGCAGATGGAGGCTGACTTTATTTTACACTCCAAAATTCTAAATCACAGGAAAGACGATCCTCTCTTTGTGATTAAGATTTTCAGTAAGGTCATATTCAGTTTCTTCCTCCCCAGACTCTATTCTTGGGTTTACAATATATAGTAGGACATGAACCAGGTGGCAAAGAAAGTGGGGAGGGTAAAGGTAAGCAAAGCAATTTACACATCAGTGCTTCATGTTTCGTTTATATTGTCATTCCTGAAAGCCAAGAGGAGGGCATAACTTCAAAAAAAGATGGCCCTGTCAGCATCACAGGGAAACAATCCCCAGCGGCTTCTGTAAGGAAGAAGGAGGGTTTTCAGCACAGGGAAATGGTACCGTATTCTCTTATGGTCTGCTTTTTCTTCCCAAGATAGGTGGCCTTGATAACCTCTTTGAGGATTAGCTCTGCTCGTCTTGGAGATGGGAGGTTGCAGTTGACAATAAAGTACACACATTTTATTGAAGCTTGCTAAATCTGAGGATCGGAGGATGTCTAGCCTAAGTTTTGATGGCTGAATATTTAGCCCACGAGCTTCTGTTTCTCAAGTGAAACTTCAAAGCTTATAATTGCCATTTTAAACAACCTTATTAATTCTAATTTTTGTCTTTAATGTCTTCGAAGGGATTTAAAACGCAGTTGACTAAACTAACATGCTTTTAATTAAAAAATGAAGAAGAGGAATTCAAGCTTAATTTGCTGCTTGCTTCTATTCCCTCTTCATCCTTTCTCTAATTATTTCATTTTGAGGATCCCCAACCTCCTTATGATTTACATGTTACTGCTCTTGTTTTCTTCTCCTACTTCTTTTGCATAGTTAAAAAGGAGAAAGGGAATGATCAGTTGCATCTGAAGAGACAGATCTCAATCAGCTCTGTCAATTTAGGATCTCCCACAACATACAACATAATGCTGGAGCTGAGATCACTGCTCATAAAATAAAGCAAAATCTGTCAGCTTTATAAGGCAGTCCAGACAAGAGGTACACCTAGAAGTACTAACTTTATTGTACATTAACACCTGACTCCCAAGGTCATTCCCACATTCCAGCACAAAACCTATACTGCATCTGGCTTCACTAATACCAAATGGTGGTCTCATTTCTTGGAACTCAACCCAAATTTCTAACGTGATGGCTCTTCTTTTCTTATCTGGCTTGTAGCCAAGCACAGAAAATTCCTCCACCTCCTGTTTTGAGAAAGAAGAAGGGGAAAAGCAAAATCGCTCAATCAAGACTTCCTGGCTGCTTCTGCAAAATGTGCGAAGCATAGTGAATTTTAATTATATATGTCGTTTGTCCGTTGTATATGTAAATGCAGCCCTCTGCCTTACTTTATGGTCCAATGTAGTCTGCAAACTCACAAAATGGGTTAATCTAGTAAGAGTATCTTGTACGTACATGGTTTTTATGGTATAAGCTCAAATAAGTAACTATTTACATTAAATGAAACACAATAATAATTAGATGAACCATGTTTTGTAAAGGGATACCTAAGCTTCATCTACTCCAGAGACTTCAAATACTGCATTCCTGTGTTTCATCCAAGGGCAAAAACATAGATATTATCTCTCAACAATGAACTCAGCCCAACAGAACAGCCAACATAACTCTTGTCAGCCAAACGTGAGAGTTATCTCCAAAGAACCAGAAAACACAAGAGATAGAAGGAAAAACTATTTTACTCTTTTGAATCTACAATATGTAAAATATGTTGCAAAGACATTGCCTGACATTTATTACAATCATTTATATGTTGTTTACTTTAAAGATTTAAGACGGATTTCAATAGTAGAGGAGAAAACTTCTCCAAATCCAAAACGCAACATCTGAAAAATAATAAGAAATATGCTTCTCTCTTCCAAACTCAATCCTGAAAAACTCTGTGAAAGAGGGAAGTCAACGTTCCAAAGTCCAACACACCACTCCTAGAGCCAGAGTGTAGGCCAAAATATGGGGTTGTAACCATGTCTGGCCATTGTTCTTCCTTGTCTTTTGCCACCATTGCAACAGGCATCCCCATAGGTGCTTCATCCACCCGAGCTCCTTTGTAAACCATGAACCAGTTAAGAATCCAGCCTGTCTATCAAGCATTTTATCTGGCAAAGATTACAGAGCTTTTAAAGGCATGCTGTTATTTGGTAGAGCTCAGAAAAATGGCATCTCTTTCATCTTTACTTTGAAGCTTCTGCTTTGTTGAAATGCTGTTGCTAGCCTTGTCAGTCAGGTTGAGTGTACCTTTAGTGCAATTCAGTTCAGTTGATACATCAAATGATTCTTGTTATTTTATTTTCTTTCTGCAAAAGGGAATTCGTTTTGACCCAGAAATCCCTCAGACGCTCCGACTAGAGTTTGCAAAGGCCAATACGAAGATGGCTAAGAGCAAATTAGTGGGAACTCCTAATCCCAGCACTGCTGCCACCCCCAATGCAGTACCTCAGTTCATTACCAGAGAGCCATGTAAGTGATGTAGTTTCATTGTTAAATTAGAAGACTGATATATGCATCTTCACGAGCAGAATGTTTAGCAAACAGCAGCACATTTACGCTTAGCTTTTTCAACAGAGGTTTATTTCTGTTTTCCTCGTTGCTAGGAAAAGGATGAATATGGGGATCTTGGTTTGGGGTTGTTGTTTTTTTCAGTCGATGGATCATTTGAATGCTTTTCTCAATGCCTATGTGGGCCACTGGCACACAGCTCCTCAAAACAACCCCAGGCTGAAAACAAGGCTTTGGTTCTCTGAAGAAGTTTTGTCATTTAATCAGGCAATGATTCAAATTCTGAAACTTGGGTAATATTTATGGAGCGTTTCTAAGGAAAAACTGTAAGTTGCAGCCACAATCTGTGTCTTAGAATGAATTGCACCATGATGTGTGATGGAAATGTGTACATTTGAGTGGGATGTGTATGTTTTCCCAGTCATGGGTGTCCACAGAGCTTTCTTACTTTCATAAAAAAAAATGCTGGGTCAGGCTTGCAATGCAACACAGACTTTGTCAGTTTCACCTTCCTTCTGTGGACATTGCTGCTATTCACAGCTGTGGCATTTCCTTTAAATCTTCGTTCAAATTGCTTATTCTTCTAGACACCTAGTGCACGTGTCAGGGAATATGAGAAGAATATGAAAGAGTAACTAGTAAGGCATTGCTCACAAATTATCTACAGTCAGAATGTATGTGACCAAGCTTGCCAGTGATGGCAAATTATTCAAAATGGGAAATTGTTTCTTATGAAAAGAGGCTTGCAAATTTGCGTGACTTGCAAAGAGAGCATGTACACACTGTATTTCACTTTGCTATACTAGCTTATTAAGATGGAGCAGCTATTGCTTCAGGCAAGCAACAAAATTACATCCAGCGCACCAACAACATTTTTGTTTGCTTCAGAATGGCAAAATAAGAATGATGCTATGGTGTGATGTTACACATCAATTCACAGAATTAACAGAACGGTGGAGTTAGATCAAACCTCTGCAATATACAGTATATGAAAACTAGTTAAACTATCTGATTTAATCCTCTTCATAGAAGCTTCCAAAGATGGAGAATTCATAACCTCTATTAGTAGTTTGTTCTACTGTTATTCAGAACTGACAGCTAAGACATTTTTCTTTAGATTTAAATGAGATCTTAAATGTAATTATACCCATTATTTCTGGTCCCACTCTCTGTAGCATTGGAAAATAGTTTCTGGGTACCTGAATATTAATATCATGTATCCCTCGGTCTTTTTTTCTTTTCTCCAATTTGAAGAACTCAAATTCCTTCATCCTATCCACATAAGGCATGTCCCCAGATGTCCTTTCTAATCTTTGGTGTCTTCCACTGACCTTTTCTAACTTGTCAATATCCTTCTGGAATGTGATACCCAGAATTGTGGAAGCTACTTCAGATGTGGTTTCACTGCTTGTCACTTATCCTCCTTCCTAAAATTTATTTAGGATTTTTCTCTATTTTATTCTTCCTTGTTTTATTAGAAACTATTATTTTTCTCCTGCCTAAGATAATCACATATTCTGTATTACAAATACTGATTTATGAACAGTTCTGACAATTATCAGGGACTATCAAATTTGCTAATAAATACTTCTATAAAACCATATCCCATATGTTCCTTGGCTGGCTATTTGCTGCTGTGTATAGAATATTATAGAGCATAACAGTCATATGGTGTGGAATTATGGGAGTTCTGAAAAGAAAATTCGAAACTAAGCTAATAGATCTGGCATACGTTTATGTAATTTTGCATATTTTTCAGCTTTATAGTTTGCTTGTTAGAATTGTGAAAGAAGTAGCTTGAAAGAGCAAATGAAACATTCAGACATTTTGGACTTCCAGTTTAGGTAAAGTATTTAATGGAATGACTGAATTGTTATCTTTGTAACTGGAATCAAAAAATAGTTCTTGCTCACAATGTGGTTGTTTGTTTCCTTTGCTTCAGAATTGTCCCTGAACAAGTAGAATTTTGCATGACTTTAGTCTTGCCAGAAACAGCAGTAGGACAAAATAAACAAGGGAACAGACCATAAATAATGATGAGTTTTATTATGCTGTCTTAAACTTTCTTAAAACTATCTTCTGTCTTCAGTAGATCCATGTTGCTTAAAACCATAATAGAGACTATGCACCTTGATCTGACAATTATGGCTTAGTTAATAATTAATAAGTCAGTATAACTTTTCCGGAACAGCTTTGATAATTTGCACACCCAGTTTCTTTTTATTTTGCTTCTTCATTTCACAATTTAGTTAGAAAATTCCCTTAAGAAGCCTAAAATTAATGTTTATTGTAGTAGCATCCATATCTTGCTCCATCTTTGTATATTGCACTGGATGAATTCTCTGTTTCCCCAGAAGCTTACCGCTTAAATGTCAGCAGAGGAAAGACAAAAGAGAAAGAATGAAATGCTAGAGGCAAAAATAATAGAAAAAAAGTGTAAGTACAGCTATTGTTTTGAAAGTTTCCAAAAGTTTTATTGGAATAGAGAAGAGACTGGGAGCTTGGATGTACAAAAACGCTCCTTGGCGTTGCTTTCTTGTTAAACTCCTCCCATGTGACATCTTATGGATGAGATTAGGGAATGCTGTGAGTGTATTTATAAGCTTGTTCCCTTCCCAACCTTAGGAATGACCACAGGCCTTAGGAATGGATGATAAAGGGAAGGTTGTTTGCTTTAGCTCTTGCCAACCTTTTCTTGTTTATCTTACTTTCAAATTGACAGCATGCACACTTAGTCTTTTATATAATTAAAATGCATCTTTGTCAGCTCCACTGAAATGAAACTCTTCAGGCTATTCTTGAATGTTTCTCTGCTGTTGGCGTAGGGTGTGAAAGGAGAGGATTTTAAACAAGTGGCATAGAACTGGTTCCAAACGCAGACTCTTTCAGTGAGTTTCTCTTTTGTCTGTAGATAAGACACTTGCCACCGCATTAGGGATACACAAACTGTTAAGCAATACTATTAAGAAGGGTCAGGGAAGGCAGCTCTGTCCGGAAAAACAAAAAGGAGGAGAATCTGCCACAGGCCAATACCCTATTCTTGGGTTGCTGCTCTCAAAAGTGTGAGTAGTAGTTGTAAAGCAGCTTTTTCC
Source organism: Bothrops alternatus (assembly GCA_034064705.1). Lineage (NCBI taxonomy): Eukaryota > Metazoa > Chordata > Lepidosauria > Squamata > Viperidae > Bothrops > Bothrops alternatus. Next base: position 8,855,124 of record JARGCV010000025.1, read on the forward strand.
ATCTGCTGCTTCCTACCGGTATTACTGTTGTTTCTCTCAGTTGTCCTGTTTCTTGGGATCTCTCTCTACTGGAGGGCTTCAATAGATGCTGCACTGCATAAGTCATTAATGGCAGTTTTGTGATAAAGTCATGTTCCATTGTTTTGTATCAGCTCAGACGTGCCAATAGTTTGTTATAAGCAAAATTGAGATTGAACTAAAGCTAAGTAAAGATTCTTTTTCTAGTCAACAGATTACAAAAGAAAAAAAAAGTTAGTGCCTCTCAGAAAAGACGAGCAAACCTATGTGTTCTATCCTGATGTGCTGATTTTGCTGCTGTAAAAAAAAAACTTATGTGTTTTTCATCCTTGCTTGTGGTATTTGATAAAGATGATTGTTAGATAGTGCACTGAAAATGACAGGCTCAGTGGTGGAAAGGGTAAATTAGTGCCAAGGATTATTAGGGAAGGAGTTGATAATAGGCAGGGATACTATCATAACTGACAAAATTGCATTTGAGTTACTACATATTGTTTGCCCCATGTCAAAAAGTACATCATAGAATTGGAAAGGTTGCAGAAAAGGGCAGTTACAATGATGAGTTGGTTATAAAATCTTCTGTTCAAGGAAAGAATGAAAAAAATGAAGCTGATATCATGATTCATTGTGCCTACTTGTGTCCTTGTTTCTTAGGGAAAAACAAAGGTGTAGTCAAGAAGCAGCGGGTTTTGGTTAGTTGGCCCTGATAAATAGCTTGAGCATGAAGGTTTAATATTGAAAAATTAGAACCACATAAATGTGCTCCTTGCTCTGTGATTAGCACTTTGTATGCCTTGTTTTGATAGATCTAGATTCCTCCCCACTTCCTCCAGATTCTTAATACAGTAGCTTATTTTCATGTAGATAGTTCACACAATGTAATTATTGATTAAGAATGAAAGTTCAGCTGAACAGGTTTACAATGACAAAGCCAGTCATTTAGATCACGGGTGTCAAACTCGCCATGTCATGTGACGTGTTGTGATGTACCGCAACTCTTTTTGCATTGCCGGCATGGGGTGGATGCGGCTTCGGTATGATGAAACCAGCTCGTGGGGCCGGCAGTTTGACACCCCTGATTTAGATAGTCCAGGCCTATATTTGGGGCTTTAGAGGTTAAATTGTGTCAAGTAAACAATAAACAACCAGACTCCGAATGTATTAAAGCTGCTTGTTTAAATGGATGCAAATTTTTTGATATAATACAATAATTGATAAACAATGACAGGAATTTCAATAGAAGAAAAATATATCACATTGAATATTAGGGAAAAAATCTGGTTTTATTGCTGGTATATTAGTATTGATTACTAAAAGGGATAGTTCATTGTCTAACAATTGTTGGAAATGTAATGACAAGGCAGGATCATTGTTCTCTATTGGCTTGCAATGTTGCAAAATTCAACAATTTCTGAAAGTGATTTATAAATAACAGAATGAAACAAAGTTTAAAAGCTGATTTTCCTTTTCAAATTAATACTTTTAATTACATATTACTTTCCCACAAAATGCATTGAACTAACTTTTTGCATGATAATTGCTGCATGGATATTTTATGCTTCCTAAATAGAAATTCCTACAATTCTTAATACCATTTTATGATTTTTGACATGTTTTTGGTATTGATATTTAATGTAGGTATTTGGTACTGATACTTGGGTTTTGGCAAGTTTTAAAAATAATTATAGTATATTTTGTTATTTAAAACTAATCAAAGAAATACTAAAAATTAGCCTTTTTCTCTCATGCCTACAATTTCCCTTTTTATTCATCTTGTGTACATTTTTTCTTTCTTCTTTTGTTGGTGTGTGCCTTTTTCCCTTTTCCCTTTTTTCTCTTCTTAAAAATGTTTAATAAAACATTTCCTGAAAAATAGTGCAGGATGTTTTGGTCTAGGTGTCATTGATCTTTGCATTTTATACCAACTGCAGCTTTTAAAGAGTTTCCTAATGTATCCATGTAGAACAAATTGCAATAATCAAAATGGGATGTAACTGAGGTTAGATAATTGTCTTAGTTAATGTTTAATAAGTTAAACATTAGGGGCTAATGAGAGCAGATACGATATTGTTGCCATTATGGAAACATGGTGGGATGAAACCCACACATGGAACACACAGCTAGAGGGATTTAAATTATTTAAAGAAACATACCAAATAAAAGAGGAGGTGGAGTTTCTTTCTATATAAGAAATAACTACATCTCTACAGAAATAGAGCACAACAATGATGAAAACTGTCTTGAATGCATTTGAGTCAATATAAAATGGGGGGGGGGAAATGACATTGCCATAGGTGTATACTACAGGCAACCCAACCAAACAGAGGAAATAGATGAACTTTTTGCTAGTCAGCTAACTAAGGTATGTAGGAAGCACAATAGTAATGGGGGACTAACTATCCTGACATCAACTGGGAGACAAACTCTGCACCAAGTGGAAGATCAAACAGGTTCCTGGCAAACCTAGCAGACAACTTTGTCTCCCAAAAATTAGAGAAGGGAACCAGGGGATTAGCCATTTTAGATCTAATTCTCACTAACAGAGATAAAATGATAGAAGGTGTTGAAGCCATAGGAACCTTGGGAGGAAGTGATCATGCAATATTGGAATTCAACATTATGGAAGCACAAGCAATAGAACACAGTCAAACTAGAGTCTTGGACTTCAAGAGAGCTAATTTCAATAAACTTAGAGAGGGCTTGGGAAGGATTCCATGGATGAGAATCCTCAAGGGGAAAACAACTCAAGAAGCTTGGGAAATTTTGAAAAATGAGATAATAAAAGCCCAGTCTAGCACAATACCAACAAAGAGGAAAAATAACAGCTCTCAAAAGAAACCAGCATGGCTGCATAAAGAACTCTCTGACAAATTGAAAGATAAAAAGGACAAATATAGAAAGTGGAAAGAGGGGCACATAACTAAGTCAGAATATCAGCAAATAGCCCGAGCCTGCAAAGATGAAGTGAGGAAAGCTAAGGCTCAAAATGAACTAAGGCTTGCGACCAAAGTCAAAAATAACAAAAAAAACTTCTTTCCACATGTAAAAAACAAGAAAAAAGTGAAGGAAATGGTTGGTCCATTAGTGGGTGACAGTGGCAAGAAGGTGACAAGTAACAGGGAGAAAGCAGAACTATTTAACACATTTTTTGCATCTGTCTTTACACAAAGGGAAAAAACAGACCAACCTATCAAAAATAGTGCCATAAAAAACAGAATAGAAACACGTTAAGAAAGGCAAGAAAATGGTAAGTGAGCACCTGTCCAGCCTAGACGAGTTCAAATCGCCAGGACCAGATGGATTGCACCCCAAGGTTCTCAAGGAATTGGCAGATGTGATCTCAGAACCACTGAACTATATTTTTCAAAGATTATGGAGTACTGGGGAACTACCGGAGGACTGGAAAAGAGCTGATGTAGTTCCCCTCTTCAAAAAAGGGAAAAAAATGGACCCAGGAAATTACAGACCTATCAGTCTGACCTCAATACCTGGAAAGATTCTGGAAAAGATAATCAAACAACGAATCAGTGAATACCTAGAGGCAAACAAAGTCATTACTGAAAGCCAACATGGGTTTGTCAAAAACAGATCATGCCAGATAAATCTTATTGCATTTTTTGACCAAGTGACAAAATTAGTGGATCATAGGAATGCTGTGGATATAATTTACTTGGACTTCAGTAAAGCATTTGATAAAGTAGATTACAATCTACTACTTGACAAGATAGAAAAATGTGGGGTAGACAGCATCACCACCAGATGGATCCGTAGCTGGCTGACCAGCCGTACTCAGCATGTGGTCCTCAATGGAACCGCATCTACATGGAGGGAAGTGTGTAGTGGGGTGCCCCAAGGCTCTGTTCTGGGCCCAGTGCTCTTTAACATCTTCATCAACAATTTGGATGAGGGGATAGATGGGGAACTCATCAAATCTGCAGACGACACCAAGCTGGCAGGAATAGCCAACACTCCAGAAGACAGGCTTAGGATACAGGAGGATCTGGACAGACTTGTACACTGGGCACTATCTAACAAAATGAAATTCAATGGTGAAAAAAGCAAGGTTCTACATTTAGGCAAGAAAAACCAAATGTACAGGTATAGTATAGAGGGTACCTTGCTCAATAGTAGTAACTGTGAGAGAGACCTCAGAGTCCTAGTGGACAATCACTTAAATATGAGCCAGCAGTGTGCTGCAGCTGCCAGAAAGGCCAACACATGGTAGGCTACATTAATAGAGGGATAGAATCAAGATCATGTGAAGTATTAATACCACTTTACAATGCCTTGGTAAGGCCACACTTAGAATACTGCATCCAGTTTTGGTCACCACAATGTAAAAAAGATGTTGAGACCCTAGAAAGAGTACAGAGAAGAGCAACAAAGATGATTAGGGGACTGGAGGCTAAAGCATATAAGGAAAGGCTGCTGGAATTGGGTATGTCTAGTCCACGGGTCGGCAACCTGCGGCTCCGGAGCTGCATGCGGCTCTTTGAGCCATCACCTGCGGCTCCGGAGACTCCTCTGCCATTTGCAGAGAGAGAGAGAGAGAGACAGAGAGGCACTTATGCTTCCCTTCTCTCTGTCTCTCTCTCATGTGGACGTGCCCCCTTGCAGGGCTCCTGATTGGCCCTGCACCCAGGTGCCCTGCCCCTGGGAGAAGCGCAGCCAGGAAGTGCCTTTCCCGGGCTGGCCCCATCCAAGGCGCACGTGGCCGTGGAGCCGCACGGGGAAGCCCCAGGATCCCCGCTGAGAGCAGCTTGCCAGAAGCTCTGCTGAGCGGGCCAGCCCTCCCGCAAGCTGCGGCCCAAGGGAGAGGAAGGAAGAGGGAGATGCAGCAATGGTAGGAGAGGAGAGCCTCCTCCTGGGGCCCAGCGGTGGCGCCTGCTTCCTCGCCCTGTTCCTCCCGTTCTTCCTCCTGCTGCCCCCAGGTGGCAGTCCCGGCTGGGACGGTGGCTGGCGCCAGCATCGCTCCCTGGGCAGCTGAGCTGGCCACGCGTCTCCCTGAGCCGGTCCAAGCAGCAGTCTCGGTGGGGGGGGTGGCTGGCGGGGGCATTGCTCCCTGTGCTGTCTCTGGGCAGCTGAGCCAGCCACGTGTCTCCCCAGGCCGGGCCCGGCAGCAGTCCCGGCTGGGCCAGCGGCCGCCAGGGTCATAGCTCCCTGGGCCGCTCCCTGGCAGCCAAGCCAGTTTGGTTGCCAAGAAAATCACCTGGAGATGTTTTATAATCTTGTCTTCGAGTATTCCTGCCCAAAATAAAACCTATGTTTGGATTTATAAGGCTGTTCAAGCACTAATCTTGGACTCTGGCTGGACGTCATAAAAACTGGCCCCTCCGCAAACCCGAACTGAGTACAAGAATCCTAAACTCGCTCAGCCTCTCTCCCCGCTGAAAGGGTCCCTGTCCCCCCGCCCCCCCTCGTGTTTGCGCTGCCCTGCATCGTGCAGTCTGTCGGTTCCTTCTTTAACGGGGGAGCAGCCCAGAGCCAGGAATGATCCCCGGGAACCCCTCCACACCACCCCCACTTCCCCCAGCTCGACCTCAGCCGTGCGTCAGGTTGCTTGGCTGGCGACTCAGGGCCTCCCCATCTCCTCCCGGGGGCGGTGGCTCTGGGGCAGAGGAGACCGGAACCCAGCGAAGGGAACTCACAGGAAACCAGCAAAGGGAGGGAGCCTGTCGAACCAGCCAGGTCTCTCTGCACAAAGAAGAGGGAGTCAAGCTATTCTCCAAAGCGCCTGAAAGCAGGACAAGAAGCAATGGATGGAAACTAATCAAGGAGAGAAGCAACCTAGAACTAAGGAGAAACTTCCTGACAGTGAGAACAATTAACCAGTGGAACGACCTGCCTCCAGAAGTGGTGAATGCTCCAACGCTGGAAGTTTTTAAGAAGAGACTGGACAGACATTTGTCCGAAATGGTATAGAGTTTCCTGCCTGAGCAGGGGGTTGGACTAGATGACCTCCAAGGTCCCTTTCAACTTTATTATTATTATTATTTAAGTTAATATCAGTTTATTCTCCCTCATGTAGTTCATTATTGAAGTTAGGCAACATTCAAAGATACTGATTGCTTCCTTGGAATGAGATGGTAAGGAACAACTTTTAATTATCTTTCCAAACAATTTATATAATTGTTCAACTGTTTGTAGATGAAGTGGAATCCATTTGCAGCTCTCCCACAGCATGAGATCCTATTGCAGAAATTTGGTGGCAAAATGGCCAAATTTCAACAACAAAAATTGTGGGCCTTTTATGGGATGGATTTAAGGCTGAGAAACAGAGCAACTTCCCACAACCACCCCCAGTCTTAATTCCTAGCAAAAGAGAAATACATTTTATACAAAGTAACATGCTACAAAATGCCAGGACCTATAATTTGATATCTTTTATGACAGTGGTGGCGAACCTATGGCACCTACGTGCTGTGCCCTGGAGATGGCAAGGGACTGGCCACCACCACCCTGTCCCCGCCCACCCAGTCTGCCATGACCACTGCGGCCACGCCCACCCGGCACCCAGTGATAAAAAGTGGGTTTGGGTCTCTAAAAGGTTCGCCATCACCGTTTTATGAAAAACAGTTCTGAAGAAATGTTTAGCTTCTGTCACATTGAATATTGGCTGTTGTTTTTGGCTTAACTGAATTCATTCTATATTCATATGTCATTTTGTTTACTTTTAATTATTTGATCATGTGTTTTCAAAGGCTCTGATATTATGAATGTGATGTAGGCTGTGTTACTTATCTGGGATATAAATTCATGATGAGTGAGGGTAAGCTGGTTTACAAGCAATTGCAGTCAGCTCCCTTTACCCAGCTTTCCAGGTCTATGATAATTCTTTAGGAACCTATATAATTCTGCTATTTATGAAATAATATTAGAAGATGTGATTACATATATTGATGCATTGTTCTGTGTTTTAAATATGTAATGAAGCAAATAGTAGATTGTTTTCTTTCAGAGTTTCCCAGCTGAAGCATCAAGCAGTTTCAGCTGTATTCGTTGATTCAAAAAATGTATAACAGTTTTTCCTGATCTGGTGTTCTATGGCTGTGTTAAGACTATGATTCCCATCATCACCAGTCAACCTGACTGATATTATCAATGTTTACTTTGATTGCTCTTAGTTGGTAGAGTAGCTTAGTTTGATTTTTCTCTGTCTCTTGTTATGCCCCTGTTGAAAAGTATCCTTGGTTTTTTAATGTAGGATATAGATGTTGATTTTCATAGGTTGTCTCAGAGCAAACTTTCCCCCCTGATTTTCTCCATTTTTGCTTTTTGAAGAAAGAGGAGTGGTCAGAGACCATCTTAGTTTGGCGGTGAAGACAATTTGCCATTTTGTTTTCTGCATTTACGGGATTTTTTTAATGATGACCTTTCCTTATTCTTCTCTTGCAGATGAACTCACAGTGCCTGCACTTTACCCCAGTAGCCCTGAAGTGTGGGCGCCGTACCCTCTCTACCCAGCGGAGTTAGCACCTGCTCTACCTCCGCCTGCTTTCACCTACCCTGCTTCACTGCATGCCCAGGTAATTTATATCAATCAGTCACATCTTCACCCACGTTATTCCTTGATCCTCTTCAGAGCTCACCATACAACTAACACTTGTCTGCCTAATAGGGTCACAAGAACGAAATTAATGATCACTCCTCAATCAAGCTGATCCATCCTCTAGGGATCACTGGAGTCATCCTTGATAAAATGGCAGCACTCCTCTGCCTGATAGAACACCTTTCTCTTCTTGAGTAATTTCACGTCCATTCACTTCAGGCAAATAGAAATATCTGCTGGGTCTTTGAACACACATATATTTTCTTATATACTGTATATATGGACTGTGCTTCCCAGACTTGCCTTTCAGTGGTTTTAACTTCCAAGATTCACAGGTCTTGAAGTGGATCCAGGCAAAGTATGTAAGAATATACTGATATATATATATATATGTGTACTTGTAGCTTAAGAGGAGACATGGAAGCAAAACAATACCCAGTGACAGAGGAAATATACATGTAATGATGATGAGTGGTAAGTTGAGAAGATTGCCAACAACAAATTGTTTAATAACAACAATTAAATGATTCTCCCCATTGACATATCATTGTCCCCAATCAGTAGTAATTTAGATGCAGGTCATCCTAGTGTGTGCATCTTGGTTGCAGTGAACAACCATATCCATCACTGAAGTCACCATTTTGTCTCAGTAGCCTTGGTAGTGAGCTTTAAACTGGCTGCTTATGAAGACATTCTAACCCTAACAAAGTGAGTATTAATCACCATTCGCCAAGTGAAAATGTGCTTGTAATTATTTGCTATTCTAGTTGTTTGTGTACTTTCTAGTGATGAGTAAAACGTTGAATAGATGTTTGGCAAAGGTGATAATCTATATAAACATTAATGAACTGAAACATTAGAACTGAACAAAAATAGATCTAGACTGTTTTTTAGGTTTACAATTGTGTGAAAGCAAATATGGGTAGTCCTCACTTTACGCCTTGTTTATTGACTGTTCACAGTTTCACAGTTAGGACAATGATGAAAAAGTACTGTGACTTTACTACCAATCTTCACATTATGACATTTGCAGGTCTGTAACATAAAGGGAAGCTGAAGTTAGATCATAAGCACAGTCATTGTTTCACTTTTAGATCACTTTGCTTAACAACTGAGTTGTTGTCCCAGTTATGATGTTAAACCAGGACCACCTGTATACTCTTTTAATTCTGTGATAGTTAATTAATTCTTAATTGTTTGGGGGTAATAAGGAGGGCCTTCTATCCAATTCTGATGCATTAGCTATGTTCTTTTTTTGAGAAATGTTGATTTGGCCTGATGGGAGATGCAATGTCCTTATCAATCTGAAGATTCAATGGGGCAATGTCTAGACTGAATATCTCTTGTGTGTTTTAAATAAAGCTACTAAATAGAGCTACCTTTGCATGAATATCTGAAAGCTTTAGCTGTCCAAAATGCAGTTTGTAAACTGCTACAAAGTGGAAGCAGAAGTGGTATTGTTTTTATAAGAGCAGCAGTAGTTGTCCATTTGTTTTTAGGCCAATTTTAGAATGCTGGTGTTGACTTTTACGATGCCAGGGCTTAGTTTATTTGAAGTTTTGCAATGCAAACCTCTCCTACTGCATGAGGGTGAAGTAAATCTATACATTCAGCATGTTTTGTGAAACTATTGGGAGAGGCATGGACCACGGCCAACCTCTCTACCTCTTTGATACTCCCTAAGCCTTAAGAAAACTTAGGAAGATTAGCCTGTTTAGATGCCCTTTTTGTTTCTTTAAAGCAGCAGAAGATTGGGTTTCTGTGTTGGGGGCATCCCTTGACTGTAAGCTGCTTCAAGGGCCTGATTGAGTTGAGTAAGCCAGTCACCCTGCACAAGGCAGTGGGGGAAGACATTTGTTTCAGACTATTTGCAGGCAGAAATCAAAGCAGCAGCAAAGGAAATTTCTCTGCCACTTGCTAAGTCAATCTTTGTAGCCTCTTCCTTGTAGGATTTTCTTGCACTTTGGTAAATTTACACTTGATAAATGCTTAGTTGAATCCACTGATAGTCTTCTTGGGAAGAAAAAGTGTCACATATAATACATTAACTTTAAGAATTACACTTTTTAGATGGGGAGACAGATTACCTTTGGGGGACTTACAGGCATAGGACTGGAAATTTGAAAAGGTGTGTCAGAGGCACCCACAGAATGTCTGTCATGGTCAGCATGGCCACTCATGAAATACAAATTAATCTGAAAATTGACAAGGCCCACAGGATGCTCTTTACCACGCTAATACGAGTGAGGGGACAGGGAGAAGTCGAGCAAAGGTTTTTCTGCAGAAATATAGCAGGAGTAGAGGTTGGTGTGTTGCTTTGTTTTGCAATGGGGTAGGTTGATAATTCATTTTTATTAAAAGAATCATTTTAAAAAGAATCAGATGATGCAATAAATTCAGTAGGTACCAAGCAAGATAGCTTGGGCCAGCAGGATCCATTGGGGAAGGTCCAAACAGGAAAGCTGGTGAAAGGGGTATCACCTCTTTTGTACATGTGTCAATGTATATAAAAAGGGCAGGGTTTTGTTTAAATGTCTGTAAACCTCCCCCCCCCCAATTTAGTGGCATAAAATTCTAATAGCAACTAGTTATTATAGGACAGTGATGGCCGAGTGCCCAAAAACTGGCCCCACCCCACTCCACCTCCTGCTGTGCCCCCGTTCCCCCCCCCACACCATCCCCCACCCGCAGGGCCACTCACCACCTCCAGGGCCCACCACAGATTACCCAGGCAGTGCCATGGTAGCCACGATCTCTGCCCACGCCCTGCAACATCAGCTGTGCATGATGGGGCATGAGGGCAGAGTCTTGTCTACACTGCCTGGCTGCCATGTCCTTGGCTGCGCTACTCTGTGTGAGCCACACTCAGGGGCGACTCTCCTCCAGGGAGGCTGCTGATGAGGAGGGGGTCGAGGGGGGAGGTGAGACTGGGGCAATGGCACATATGCCCACAGAGAGGGCTCCAAGTGCCGCCTCTGGCACCCGTGCCATAGGTTCGCCGCCACTGTTATAGGAACTGAGAACAATATTCACACTGGTCCAATGTCCACTGGAAATTTGGGCTGCTTTTGTTATATGAAATCAAATACCACCTCTCTGTTATGTCTGGCCTCTCATAACTCATTAATATCCACGTAAATATGTCTTTAAGAGGTTTATTTAATACATTTCAAAGGAATTCGTTTCAAAGCAAGCTGCTGGCATTATGTTGGCCTGAACGGCCAAATCAAATCTATTTACATTTAGATAAACATGCTCTTCTACTCCTACATCCCAATTAACTTACTTTTCTTCTTTATCACATTGTCCAAGAGCTCATTATCCTTCGGTAGGTTTTCAAAACACCAGAATACTGAGTTCCAAAGCACTGCCAAAGTTTTCAGCCCACTCTTTGATCAACGTTGCTCGTGACAAAGGCATAGTCTTTCTTTTCCCTTCTAATATAGTGTCCGATACGTCACTTCCCCAATTACTTCCTTTTTCCAGTTAACTGACACCTTCGCTTATCAAACCTTCGGAACCTCGGATTAATCCATTTATCTTCTTGTTCTAAATCTGACTCATCATTTTGAGAATCTGATTCAGAATGCATACAAAGCTCTTCATTATCTCTCTCAGCTGCCGGGAGGGGAAACCACCCAGAGGGGCCTGGCTGCTGATCCTCAGCTGCCGGGAGGGGAAACCACCCAGAGGGGCCTGGCTGCTGATCCTCGGCTGCCGGGAGGGAAACACATTCAGAGGAACCTGGCTGCTGATCCTCATCCTCTGATACTTCCCAAGCTGGTCCAGGGACACTCACAACACTCTCCATGAAAGAATATTATGCTAACTAAATCTAAGCTAGACAACGGTCGTATTTCTTATGGCATCCAGGGCGGCTTTTAATTCTTCAGTCTAATGAAAATTCTGCTTTCTGTATCAGAAACTCTTTTGTGCTACACTTACAAAGGCCAGGTTCAGAAAGGCACATCTCTTTTATACAAGTCAGCCATGCGAATATCAATGAGTGCTTCGTGTAACCCAGGTAGACGTTATCTCTTAGGAATGTTACACAGTCTGAAAACATCCAGCACTACTGGTAAGTGTTTAAGCCAGGGGTTCTCAACCTTGGCAACTTTAAGACTTTAAGCTTTGCTGGCTGAGGAATTCTGGGAGTTGAAGTCCACAAGTCTTAAAGTTGCCAAGGTTGAGAACCCCTGGTTTAAGCGAAGTGAGGTGGGCTGGATGGGAAGCTCTCATGTGCTCTTCTGAGCAAACTGGGAAAAGCATGGAAAGCACACAGGTCAGAAAACTGAAGTTTTGCCAAGTTAGCTTAATCAGATAACACTATTGATTAACTGAATCATAAGTTATTACGGTATTTTACAGGAGTAAAGAGAAAAAGTGATACCTGGAAACATATTATTTATCATTCAATATAAAGGAACAAAGCAAGAAGGAGTGAGGTAGAGGCATGGGTAAATGGAATGAACAGTAATTTTGGGGAGGGGAAATAGTGAGTTATTATAGGACATCAAGAACAGAGTGTTCAGCACACTCACACACACACACAGAGGGAGAGAGAGAGAGTGTTCAGCCAAAGACTACACGTGTTCAGCACACTCACACACACACACAGAGGGAGAGAGAGAGAGTGTTCAGCCAAAGACTACACGTGTTCAGCACACTCACACACACACACAGAGGGAGAGAGAGAGTGAGTGTGTTCAGCCAAAGACTACACGTGTTCAGCACACTCACACACACACACAGAGGGAGAGAGAGAGAGTGTTCAGCCAAAGACTACACGTGTTCAGCACACTCACACACACACACAGAGGGAGAGAGAGAGTGTTCAGCCAAAGACTACACGTGTTCAGCACACTCACACACACACACAGAGGGAGAGAGAGAGAGAGAGTGTTCAGCCAAAGACTACACGTGTTCAGCACACTCACACACACACACACACAGAGGGAGAGAGAGAGAGTGTTCAGCCAAAGACTACACGTGTTCAGCACACACAGAGGGAGAGAGAGAGTGTGTTCAGCCAAAGACTACACGTGTTCAGCACACTCACACACACACACAGAGGGAGAGAGAGAGAGTGTTCAGCCAAAGACTACACGTGTTCAGCACACACACACACACACAGAGGGAGAGAGAGAGAGTGTTCAGCCAAAGACTACGCGTGTTCAGCACACACACACACACACAGAGGGAGAGAGAGAGAGTGTTCAGCCAAAGACTACACGTGTTCAGCACACACACACACACACAGAGGGAGAGAGAGAGAGAGAGGGAGGGAGGGAGGGAGAGGGAGGGAGGGAGAGAGAGAGAGATTGAGAGAGAGAGAGAGAGAGAGAGAGAGAGAGAGAGAGAGAGAGAGAGAGAGAGAGAGAAGTATATGAAATGGAAAGGAAGAAAACATGAAGTGTTTTCAAAGGATGTTTGAGACTCCAGGAGCAGCCAAGGTGAGATCTCAAGAGTCATGTGAAAGAGTCATGGAAAACAAGGTAGGCAGAATTGAAGAAAATAAATCAAGGATAGTAATGGACAGATAGCTATTGAAAAAAAAATTAAGATAGATAAAAAACATTATTTATATTTCAGTGCCGGCTTATTTTACAAAATATCTTTAATCTGGATTTTTGTCTTTTTTTTCTTACTTCCAACAGTTAAGTGGGGTGTGGTTGTTTTCCATGTTCTGGGTGGAATGAGAAATAGTATTGGTGGAATAGATTTGTGATAAAATTATTGCTTTGTATGTTAAAAATTCAGTAATAATGAGTATTATTCTCATTATTAAATAATGAGAATAATGAAACAACAAATAACTATTTTGCTGTTCAATATCCAGCCTTTCTGTACAATCGGAGCAATTAACAATTGACAAAATTCAATGTGCAAAAATAAAAATCCAACATCATCACTTAATACCAATACAAATGTCAATAAATTAAATGCCTGGCAAAAGAGATCCATCCTGACTGCAGTGAAAATATCAGTTTGTGCAGTTTCAGAAAGACCTATCCTGCAGATTACATGCATTCTTTTATTTCCTACAGGTTTAGTTAAATTTTGAAGAGAGGTCCACTATTTTATTTTTTATCTTCTTATTACCTATGAAGTCATTACAGCAGTGGTTCTCAACCTGTGGGTCGCGACCCCATTTGGGGTCGAACGACCGTTTCGCGGGGGTCGCCGGACACCGCAGTCCGCCATTTTTTCCCCCATTTCCCCTCGGCCATTGTGCGCGCGCCGCGCATGTGCAATTCGGCCCATCGCGCTGCGCATGCGCAGTTCGGGCCGTCACACATGCACCGCGTATGCACAATTCGGCCCGTCACACCGTGCATGTGCGGTTTGGGCCGTCGCGGGCACCGTGCATGCGCAGTTCGGGCCATCGCGCGCGTGCGCATGCGCGGTTTGGGCTGCCGCACCGCGCATGCGTGGTTCGGCCCATCACGCGCATGCCGCGCACGCCACGCATGCGCGGTTCAGGCTGCCGTGCGTGCGCAGTTCGGGCTGCTGCGCCACCCATGCGCGGTTCGGGCTGCCGTTCCGCGCATGCACGGTTCGGCCCGTCACGTGCACGCCGCGCACACCGCGCATGCGTGGTTCAGCCCGTTGCACCGCGCATACACGGTTCGGCCTGTCGCGCGCACGCCACGCATGCACAGTTCGGCCTGTCACGCCGCGCATGCGCAGTTCGGCCCGTCACGCTGCGCATGCGCAGTTTGGCCCATTGCACCGCGCATGTGCGGCGCGGGTCGGGGTCGCGCCGCGCATGGGCGGCGCAGGTGGGTTCTTGGCCTGAAAAAGGATGAGAACCGCTGCATTACAGCATCTTTCCTGAGAAATATCTTGAGGCATACAGGATGCTTGACGTGTATCCTTCTTAAATATTTCAGTTAACACAGTGCTATTATTAAATAAAAAGTGAAACACATAGAATGGGGTATGTTAATGTTTCTCAGCAAATGCACTGTTGCCAATATTTCTCCTAAAAGTTACTGTCTGAAGACTTGCGGGAAATGATTGAGAATACAAACCATAAACTTGAGGAAAACAGTTTGTGACAGGACAGGAAAAGGGGAATTAGGTTGGAGTGGGAAACTATCTTTTATTCACGAGTCACAACAGGGCAGATTGCATGTGAAAAATCTCCAAATCCATCTGGCCAAGTGGGAGATCACAGTGCCCAGTAATGTACGGTACTATATGTTCTGTCACAAACACGTTTCCTGCTCCTTGAACTTTGCTGCCTGAAACTCCTAATGTTTTCTGAAAGCTGGTGTAATCTACTTAAAAATTAACCAACAAAGGGGAAAAGTAATGAAACATGGATGGCTTTAATCCCTGGGGGCAGCCTGGGGAGCATGTCTGGTCTGTAATCCTGCATGCTTGGATGCTCCCTTGTAGCCAAGAACATTTAGCAAGTTTAGAAGAATTGGTGTGAGCTTTTGCTGGAAGTCTTGCTGGCTCACAACTTCCTGCTGGTTGGAATGGCCCAAATGTTCCCGAAGACACGAGGAGATCTCTGAGGTGCAGGCTTCCCGAGTAATGGAATGCTGAGTAGCTCTGTGGAATTCGCTTGAGGAATTCACGGGGCAGATGTGCTTGTCTGTGTTGTCTTTGCTCAAGAGGAGAGCTGTCATGGTACAGTGTTCCTATCCGCTTTCTCCATGATAGAATGGACTCCTTTTTGTTTTTCCTTAAACTGTGGTTGTCCTGCCACAAGGATACATTATTTGAGATTTAAAATCTTCCCTAATACAAAGGTCTGTTTAGCCCATTTTAATGTTTTCCAGTTTTCCAGTTTCCATTGTGTTTTCTTTTTTAAAAGAGCTCGCTTTTTCTCAAGTCCCACCATTTTTCTGTCCATTTCTTTATTTACTTTATTTACTCTTATCCTAACCCTAATCCTTATTCTCACAATAAACGAAGGCTACCAAATTTAGGTAGGATAGATCCCCATTTGTTTGATCGTTTTTATATTTTTCCCTCCCCTCGCTCTTTTGTGTGTAAAAAAAGACATTTTAAAATCTGAACTCAAGGAAGAGATAATTTCTGCTATGAACTTTCTGACTAGGGTGCCTAGATTAACAATAGATAGTCTCTCAAAGGATTCATGTTTTCATTTGTTGATAAACTTTAAAAACCAGTAGGATTTGTCCATGCAAAGTCACTTTAATTTACCATGAGTGGATAGCTGAAGCATATGAAGGTCTGTTTGAGATTTAAGAAAATTCTGAGGTAGTAAATCCAGCCAAAGTTAATCATGACTAACCCCCTTTCAAAACAACAAAGCAGGTCTAATTGAGACTAATTTGCATTGAGCATCCTTTATAAAGTTCTCAATATAGGCATTCTTTCATAAGATGGGTGACTCTTGAATAACTTAAACATCAAATGCTTTTAATTATTTTGACCTAGTATTAAATTTTGCAGTCTGCCGGAGTAGACAGGTATAATAAACTTACTGAAATAATAAAATAATAAATCTTTTGCCTCTAGGAGAATTATGGCTATACAAAACAAAAAATGCAGTCCAGTTGCTGGATTAAGATATTTCCCAATTAAAAAGCTATACAAGTAATCCTTGGCTTATAATCACAATTGAACCCAAACTTTCTGTTGCTAAGTGAGACCGTTGTTAAGTGAGTATTGCCTCATTTTACGACCTTTCTTACCACTGTTGTTAAGTGAATTACTGCAGCAGTTATGTTAGTAACCTGGCTGTCAAGTGAATCTGGCTTCCCCATTGACTTTGCTTGTCGGAAGGTCGCAAAAGGACATCACGTGACCCCGGGACACAGCAAATATCATAAATACATGCCAGTTGGCAAGTATTGACCATGTGACTCGCGGAATGCTGCAACGGTCTTAAAGTGTGGAAAAGGTCATAAGTTACTCTTTTCAGTGCCATTATAACTAAATCAATGGTTGTAAGTCAAGGACTTCCTGTAGCTCAGTCCATGTTTGGAATGTAGATCAGCGGTTCTCAACCTATGGGTCGCGACCTCATTTGGGGTCGAACGACCGTTTCACGGGGGTCGCCGGACACCGCGGTCCGCCATTTTGGGTTTTTTTGTTTTTTTCGTCACACGCACGCCGCGCATGCGCGGATCGGCTCATCGCGGTCTGCCATTTTTTTTGTCGTGCGCGCGCCGCGCATGCACAAATCGGCCTGTCGCGGTCCACCATTTTGTTTTTTTTGTTTTGTTTTTTTTATCACGCGCGCGCCGTGCATGCGCGGTTCAGGCCGTCGCGCGTGCGCCACGCATGCACGGATCGGGCCGTCGCGGTCCACCATTTTGTTTTTGTTTTTTCTTTGTCGCGCGCACCGCGCATGCGCGGATTGGCCCATCGCGCGCGCGCGCACGCACCGGGGTCGCGCCACGCAAGGGCGGGACAAGTGGGGTCTCAACCTGAAAAAGGTTGAGAACCACTGATGTAGATGGTGATAGGTTTAATTCCTCACCATTTTATTTAAAGGATTATCAGGTCCCTGAACTACATTAGGACGGATCAGTGACTGGATGGTGATTAGCATCTGGTAGAGGTGTAAGATTGGACTGAAAATATGTTGTTGAGAACAGAGGAGGGACTCTGTCCTCACCCTTAGTTCCTTCCTGAAATGAAGGATGGACAAAAAAAAAGTCTGTATCATATAGTAAATGTATGACTTCATTCCAGCCTTGGGACCGAGTATGTCATTGTGTGAAGATGAAGCATATTCATAAGCTGGATCAATTAGTCAATTGCATCACTGGGTCACTGTGACTGTTTTGAAACATGAAACCTGATTTTGATCAGTGTTAGGCAGCAACTTCACTTCCATTGCTTCCAGTGGATTAAATCATGTTGCAGTCAAAAACCCTGGAGAATGTTCATCATCAGAAGAAATCTGCAAATGCTTTCTGACCTGCATAAATTAAAACTGCATCTTCTCTCTAATGTGTTTTATGTTCTGCTTCCTTGTCGATGAGTTGTCTAGTTTACTTTGGCCTTGCTGAACAGGTTATTGTGTTTTGTGCTTTCAAAGCACACTGTCAGTGTTAATGAGCCCTACCCAGTGTGAGCTAAACATACCGGTATCTGGCCTGTTATCCTCTATATTGTTCCCACTTTTGTTATTTTCAGTCGGCTTGCAAGGCAGGGAGCAAGGCAGAGAATCACCCTCTCCAATTACAAATAAAGGGCCACACACCAGCCACTGCAGGCATATTCTTCCAAAGATGGCAGGTTTTATGCCTCTTTCTGATGTGCCTCCACTTGACTGCAGGCTTGGAGGTAAGAATCATTGAGGATAATTCCAGGGACAATGACAGTTTCTTTCCCCGTATGGCAAGATTAGACCCATTTTAGGCATGAAAGCCGGCCAGTCACTCTGTCTCAACTCAATAACCTCACAGGTGGTTTTTGTGGGAAAATAGGAAGACATAGGAATATTAGATATGTTCACTGCCATGAGGTACTTATAAAAACAATAAAAGCTGTGTTTTTGTCTGCATGTGTGTGTGTATTCATTCCGAACTATGACTGATTAACCATAGAAAACATGTTAGGGTTCTGGTATATAATTTTTTGGGAAATACCATTCACAATATAGTCATGGTTAAATTAAAAGGGCAAATTCTGTGCTAAGTATTACAATGAACAGAACTTAAAATAAAATCCAGTATCTTCATTTGATGTGGCTACATTCGGAATACAGTCTGTGGTACTGATGACCCTATTTCAAAAATTCTGATTACATTGTCCTTAATCTCTCTTTTAGAAGAAAACTAAGAAGGATCAAGAGTTTCTCTTTGAAGCAACAGCAACATGTTTCAGCCTTTTCTTCTGAAAAATACTGACTAAGCTATTTGAAAATATTTGTGTCCCGCCTTTATTGTTTTTACAAATACCTCAAGGTGGTGAACATAGCCGACACGCTTTCCCTCTCCTATTTTCCCCACAACAACAACCCTGGTGAACTGGGTTGAAAGAGTGACATATACATTATAAAATTATGAATGGGTAATGAAATCAGAGCAGATGAAAGAAGGTTTTTCACACAATGACTGAGAAATTATGATTGTTTGACGTAATAGTTTTTCATTGTTTAGGAGCTCCTGATAGCTAGAAGGCAAAAGCATGAGAAGGTTCATGTCCTGTTTGATTTTCTATTTGTTTGTTTGTTGTTTCTAGACTGCAAATCTCCCTCAATGAGGGATCTGGATGATGTACAGTATATTACTTTTTCTAGATGTCGGTTGGTCACCAATGGAGAAAAATGTTGAAATAATTAGGTCTTTGGTATAATCCAGCCTAGATTATGCAATTTATATAAATTTAATAAACCAAGTACATTTTTCTTTGGTTTATTTTATTGACAACATGGTGCTTATACTTGACAATCTGTAGAGTAACAATATCTGACCTGCAAAAAATCCAAACGACCACGGGGTACATACAAAAAGCTCTAACACCTTGCTTCTATATACAGGTTATCTCATATGGACGCTATAGGGTTTTTCCCCAGCACAAACATGTTAAAATTTGCTAGTGATCCTTGTCTTCCCACAGGCATGATGCCCACAAATGATGCTCTCATTTACCTATTGAGAGCAGGGAATAATGATTTCACCTCCCACCAAATATCACCAGCTAGTAAGAAAATGTGTATTGATTGATTTCCTTACTGTGGATGGAGACAGGTATTGAGAGGCAATTTAATGGCTAGATTAGTGTGGATTTCAACTTTCAGAATTCCTTAGCTAGCATTCTTCCTGGAAAACTCTTGAGAATTGAAGTCCACACATCTTTTTTTTTTATTATTATAATTTTTTTTATTAAATTTTTTAGAAACTTTTAACAATTATAACGTAATAACATATTAATTCAACTGAGAGCAAACAAATTACATATTAAAAAAAACAATACAAATAGCTGCTCGGAACCCCCCTCCACAAGACCCTCCAACAACCCACTCCTCTTGAACTTTCGCTCCTCCTCCTCACCATCCAAAGCGCTAACTAAAATTCTCCCGAGCATCCTACAAAAATTATCTAATCCCTTAAACCCCCAACTACAGTTGAGAAAAATAAACTAATATATATTATCTCCCTCCCCCCTCCCCCCCCAGGCTTCCCAGAATGAATACAGGGTAAAAACGCAAGAAACCCCACTAAACTACTATGTTAAACTATTTATCCATATATCAAATCTAATTCTTTCAACTGATATTTCTTTTGCATATAATCAATCCATTTCTTCCAGTCCATCAAAAACGTTTCATTTGAGTGGTTCTTCAGGTATGCCGAAATCTTGGCCATCTCAACAAGATGGGTAACTTTTAACGTCCAGTCTTCAATAGATGGTATTTCAGATGACTTCCAATATTGTCCCACCAACAGTCTTGCGGCTGTAGTCAAGTTCAAAATCAATTTAGTCTCTATGGTGGAACAGTCCTTTGTAATACCCAACAAAAACAACTGTGGTACAAACTCAATACGCTTTTTCAAGATATTTTGAAGAATCCACCATATTTTTATCCAAAAAGCCTTAATTTTTTTACAAGGCCACCAAATGTGAAAATAAGTAGCGTCCATAGAATCACATCTCCAACATTTGGGTTGCAAATTTGGATACATAAACGATAATTTTTTTGGATCTAAGTGCCATCTGTAAAACATTTTGTAAAAATTTTCTCTTAAGTGCTGAGCTTGTGTAAATTTGACATTTTTCACCCATATTCTTTTCCAAGTTTCCATCATAATTGGGTGTCCGAAATTACCTTCCCACTTAATCATACAATCTTTAATTAATACTGGAAGTATTAATTCTGGAAGTCCACACATCTTAAAGGTTGAGAAACACAGCTAGATTAATGGATCTAGAGGAGGTGGTATTTGCCCATAGCAATGGACAATACTACAATATACCGTAATTGCTAGTTGATACCACCCCACTGTGGCTACCTGATTGTAACACCATCTGAATGGTTGAAAAAGCACATCAGTTTGTACCCATGACAACACTGTTGTGGTTTATTGCCTGATGAAAGGGGAAAGCAATGCTCTAATGTGGGAACAACTAAGGAAGACTGTAAACTGTCTCAGAACTGCACTGGAGACAAGATGAATATAATGTCACGAGAAGTTGATAGAAAAAAAGATTTTATTTGCTTTCTGAAATATACTGGCCGTCTCTATTTTAAAACCCCCTGTACTGAAGGAATACAGAACTGGAAAGAGGAGGCCATTAACCCCTGTGGAATGTGTGCATTGTGAACATTTAAGACTGTCCATTTCCTGAGTTGCTTTAGCATGCCAATGTGTGCAAGTGTAAACATGTTGTTTGCTGCTCCGTATCTGAACTTAATCCAATGCTTTATGAGCCAAAGATTTTTTTTGTGTGGTATTCTATTGTTCCATCCAAGCTTGCAGGCAATTATTCGATCGACATGGAAATGGGAACCAGTGCAAACTCTTGCATTCAGATTCTAATGCTGAGTGGAATTTGGAGCAAATAAAAATTGACTTTGGGGGGGAAGGGGCAGCCAGCCTGAGGGTCGCCTGGAGGGGCTGCCGCTTGCAAGGCGGGCCGGGCAAGCGAGGAGCAAAGGCGGAGGCGTTGCAGGCTGGCTGGGTGGGGCTGGGGGGAGTGAAGGAAGCAGGAAGGATGGCCTATCATTCCACTTTGATGGACCCCGACACCAAACTCGTGGAGAACATGGCTCTGTTGCCAATCAGGACTCAGTTCAAAGGACCAGCTCCTCGTGAAACGAAAGATACAGACATAATTGATGAAGCCATCTACTACTTCAAAGCCAATGTCTTCTTTAAAAATTATGAAATTAAGAATGAGGCTGACAGAACCTTGATCTCCATCACTCTCTATATTTCGGAGTGCTTGAAAAAGTTACAGAAGTGCAATTCCAAAGGCCAGGGGGAAAAAGAAATGTATACTTTGGGGATCACCAATTTCCCGATGCCTGGAGAGCCGGGATTCCCACTGAACGCTCTTTACGGCAGACCCAGCAACAAGCAGGAAGAAGAGGTTATGCGAGGGTATTTGCAGCAACTGAGGCAAGAAACCGGCTTGAGGCTTTGCGAAAAGGTCTTTGATCCCCAGAGTGACAAACCCAGCAAGTGGTGGACTTGTTTTGCGAAAAGGCAATTCATGAACAAAAACCTTTCAGGACCAGGACAGTGAGGGCAGCGGCTGGATCTTTATAAGCGCTCTGTTCCCAGGAATAGTCAGATAATATTGCTTCTAATATTTCTACTGAAAGAGAAAAGGTGTTTCTGGATGCAATGCCACTGATGGGGGAGGAAGGGTGGAGCTAAAAAAAATCAAGTGCAATGTTTGTCAAGCTTGATAATAATAATAAAAACAAAAGTTCTTTCTAAAAAAAAATTGACTTTGGAAAAGTGTGAGTGGGAGGCAGTTGTAAGAATTAAAATGGAGATGGGCAGATTTACTCCAGATCTAAGAGTTCAACTAACACAACTCTCTGCCTCTTTGTCTTTTCTTTTCCCCCCCATATTGTACCTCCTGAAAAACATTCAAATATCAGGACTGTAATATATTTGATTAAAACTTTCATTAAAATGTGTCCTAATTAAAAGGGTCACATTTAAACATTATTTGAGCTTAAAGATGTTTTAAGTACTTAAGTACAAGTACTGATAAAACCATCTACATTATTCCCCTTTCTCATGTAGATAGTGCTTCTCTTGAAGATTTAATTAGTGCAGATTAATTGTCATAAAATTAATTGGCTAAGATTGTTTTTTTCAGTTAAGGACCTTACTTGACCTTTCAGTGGCCTAGTATAAGATACCAGGAGAAACATGATTAAATTGCTTGTAAGCCACCTAAGAACATAAGAACATAAGAAGAGCCATGCTGAATCAGGCCAAAGCCCATCGAGTCCAGCATTCTGTGTCACACAGTGGCCCACCAAATGTACATGGGGATCTTGAGCAGAAAGAGAAGGCAAAACCCTCCCTTTCCCTTGACCCCCAAACAAATGGTACTCAAGGGAATCCTGCCTGCCTCAACCAACATAGAGGCGGCACATGGACATCTGTTTTAATAACCACCAATACACTTTGCATCCATGAATCTATCTAGCCCTGCCTTGAAGCTGTCAAGGCTGACAGCTGTCACGACCCCTTCAGGAAGTGAATTCCATAAATCAACGACCCTCTGGGTGAAGAAATATTTCCCTTTATTTGTCCTCACTTTCTTAGCTATAAGCTTTAGGGAGTGCCCCCGTGTCCTGGTATTGTGTGATAGAGAAAAGAATTTTTCTCTATCCACATTTTCTATCCCATGCATGATTTTATACACTTCGATCAAGTCACCCTTTAAACGCCGTCTTTCAAGGCTGAAGAGACCAAGGCGTTGCAATCTGGTTTCATAAGGGAGGCGCTCCATTTCCTTGATCATTCTTGTTGCCCTTTTTTGCACCTTTTCCAGTTCCATTATATCCTTCTTGAGGTGCGGTGACCAGAACTGTACACAGTACTCCAAGTGTGGTCTCACCATCGATTTGTACAGAGGCAATACAACACTTGCTGACTTATTTTCGATTCCCTTCCTAATCATGCCAAGCATGGAATTTGCTTTTTTTACTGCTGCTGCGCATTGGGTTGACATCTTCATCGAGCTGTCCACCAAAACCCCAAGATCCCTTTCTTGGGTTGTCTCAGAAAGTTTGGTCCCCATCAGTTGGTAAGTATAATTGGGGTTCTTTGCCCCGATGTGCATAACTTTGCACTTGTTTAGGTTAAAATGCATTTGCCACTTTGTTGCCCACTCACACAATTTCGAGAGATCCTTCTGGAGCTCCCAACAATCAGTTTCACTTTTCACAACCCGGAACAATTTAGTGTCATCAGCAAACTTGGCTACCTCACTATTAACTTCTACATCCAGATCATTGATGAATAAATTAAAAAGTAAAGGCCCCAAAACTGAACCTTGGGGTACACCACTTCTCACTTCTTTCCATCCGGAGAATTGTCCATTTATTGCCACCCTTTGCTTCCTACAATTTAGCCAGTTACCAATCCAGGACAAGACCTGTCCTCTAATTCCGTGGCTGGAGAGCTTTTTTAGGAGCCTTTGGTGAGGGACTTTGTCAAAAGCCTTTTGAACCTAGAGTCACTGTGAGCGAATAGACAGCCATATAAATTTCCTAAATAAATTAATATAATCAACATTTAAACTGAGCTAAAGATAAAAACAAATTTAAAATTAACTTTGAGCCTGTTTGGTCTAGTGGTTAAGGAACTGAGCTAGAAATTGGGAAGATGCAATGAGTTCTAGTCCTGCCTTAGGCACAAAGCCAGCTGGGTAAACTTGGGCCAGTCATTCTCTCCCAACCCTAGGAAACAAGCAAGGGCAAACCACTTCTGAAATCTTGCCAGAAAAGCTACAGAGATTTGTCCAGGCAGTTGCAAGGAGTCAATGCTGAATTGAAGAGTCCAGGATTTGATTCACAAGAAGGACCAACTGCTGTGCCAAAGGTGCTTTTCAAAAGGCGACTTGGTTTTTTCTTTGAAAAAAGAAGCTTCTTCAGTTCTGACTGAATGGTGGGGAATGGAAGGATTTAGATTTTATAGTCATCTGGTTATTTGCACTCTGAAGATTGCTAGCTCTCTGAGAGACATTGAGGCCACTTGGAAATTTATCTGTACCCTCAGGGTCACTTCAGAGTGCAAATGGGTGTGGAACCTTCTCGGAGCACCTATTGCATCCATTTCTTGCCTCTGTGAAGCTTTCCTATTTACATGTTCTCTCCTTGGAGCAATACCTGTTAACTCCAAGAAGGCAAAATATACCACCAGGATTTTATTTTGTTTTTTATGATGACATGTCTGGAACATTGCCAACAAATCCTGGCCTTTTATGCTAGAGTCCCAACATCAATTGCAAATTCGTAAGCCACATAATGCATGTTGTGTCATTTGTCTCTCTGATAATGCACACAGCTTGACAGACTCAGGGTTTTCCCCACCATTGCATTGAAGACCCCTCTTGCCCATTGCTGAGTTGGCAACAAATTTCAATTTCTTTTGCCACTGCTGCCTCCTGACTTCCCCCAAAGTTTATGGTGATATATTTTATATAAATTAAAGCTATCTTTAGATGGTGTTGAATTTAATACTGGTACAGCGAAGGATGAATTAATGCTGTTTCACTCATGGGCTAGGGATGAAACAAAGACACAATCAAGCCTAAAAATATGACAAGACACGTTTAGGCTGTGGTTAGGTGTCAGTGGGGAAAAAGCCCCGAGAGGGACAAAGCAAAAAAGCAAATGAAAGATGTCTCATTTTTGTGTGGGTTTTGGCTGAAGCTAATAAACCGGTTATGATTTAGATGGGTTCATTTCTAGTAGGATCACTTCATGCATTATACTTCCTATGCCTGCCTTTTACATTTTTAAAATCGTGAATAAGACACATAAGAGGATTGTGCGGTTGCATTTATTCAGGTTGATGCAGTATGCTGACTGCCAAGCATTGGGTTGTTGCAATGTATAATGTAGGATAACCCTAGAGCAGGGGCAAGCAACCTTGACTCTTTTATGACTGTGGACTTCAACTCCCAGATTTCCTGGCTCAGGAATTGAAGTCCACGAGTCATAAAAGCCAAGGTTGCCTACCCCTGCCCTAGACTAGTATCAGGGAGGAAGTGGCAGAGTCTGTCAGCTTCTTAATTAAGGCTTTTGAAGATAGTTTTCTAAGATGATGAAGGAGGTCACTCTTTTTCAAGGAGTTAGTTTATTTGGAATGGAATCCCTTCCTCCCTCCCTCCCTCCCTCCCTCCCTCCCTCAGAATTAAAACTTGACCTATCTCATCTAAAGAGTTTGCCCTTGTCCTGGAGTGCAAATCTGGTAGCACATTCACTTTAGTTACAAGGTTGCCTTTTTTTGCACAACTTTGATTTTCAGGTCTTTCACTTGATTACTGTGATAAGTCTGCTCTCCTATCCTGCTGCTTTGGGGGTTCATCTAAATACCATGAAGTATTAGAGCTTTTTCCAGTCTCCTTGGCTTTGATACTGAGTGGAGTTGAGGGGAACGTAGTGCAATACATCTGCAGTAGAGAGGCAGGACGTTATTCACAGGGAGGATGAAAAAAGGCAAAATGGCAGCCGTAGCAGTGAAGCCCTGTCCCTTTACCCGTGCATATCATGGTGACAATACAAGTACAAACAGGGTGGGTCTTTGTGCTGCCACCATCACCATCTTGCTTTCTTCGGATTCTCCTGCAGACACCACTGCATGTTAATAGGGAAGAGCTACTCATTTTTGTACTCTTGTCCAGAACTTTCTGCAGACATGAGTGACTCAAATCCAATTGATTTAATCTGAGTTTTTCATAACATTTAGCAGCAATGTAGTGGTTTATCTTTTTATTTGATGGCAAGTGTGAAATTGCTTCATCTGCTGGCTTCTCTGTTTTCATTTGGCATTGGTTGAATTCTTTGTTGTTTTGGGTAAGTTTTTTAAAGTGGTCCAGGAAGATTCTAAGCAAGATATATGTACTGATGTAATGACCTCCATGTAACGCCACATAAAGTAAATGAACATGCATTGTTTTGCCAGAAGCACCAAGTATCACGTCTTCACATACAGTTCATGTTCAACTGAGCAAAACACTCATAACCAACTACTGACCAATACATAGATGTCAGTTGATAACTTTTCTTCCTTTTTAAATTATCTGGACATTTATGAAACTGTATTGCATCTCTAATAATGCTAGAGAAATATCTGTTCGTCACACCAAGGGTGTAACAGATGCTCTGCAAAAGGGAATCAAAACATTGTTTACTAAAACATGATTGCTTCATCTGGAATTATCTGAAAGGCCTGTCAACAATGAATTGTGGCTGCAGAATTCAAGGATATAAATCACGTCCCCTGTATAGTGTTCCTTTGTATGTGTCTGTGATCCTTATTGTTATAGCCGTAATATTATAATCTCTGTGTTGATAATTAGCTGGCAAACTGCAGTGTGGTTTTGAATTCATCTTGGAGGAGGAAATTTCATTTTCATGTCAGCTGGAAAAGAAAGGGATGAGGTGAGGAATGGACTGAGAGAACTCCCTCTTGTGGAGGACCAGGCTGCTTCTTCTGGGAACATCTAAGCCCCCAGTGATGGAGGCACTAGGTTCTACCAGCATTTTCACAAATATTTTATACTCTGTCGTTTCTGAATATATTCCATATTCAGTTAAGCTTTTAAATGTGCAGTGAAGATAGAACATTTCATGTTTATCTCATGAGTGCACATGGATATCTCTGAGACAAGAAAAGATCAACTTAGCAGGAATTTCTAACTTTCCCTTCTCCCTGTTTGGCTTCAGGCCCACCCATCTTTCCAATGAGTTCAAAAATAGCTTCTTGATCCATGTGGGAGGGCTGGGAATGAAATGACACAATAAATTAATGAGCCTGCTAGTGACTTTAAGCCACTGACCTATAGGGCAGGAACCAAGTAACTTTTTTCTTTTTTCTTTCCACTGCTGGTTGCCATTTCTCTCCTCAGTCTCTCTTCAATCTCTTCTGTGCTGTATTTCCAGCAAGGAGTTTCCCCTGTAGTTTATTTTCTGATAATAGTGACCATTCCCCCAGTCCCAGCAGATATGATCCTTCCTGATTGAAGTTCTTACCTGATGGCTGAGTAGAGTTTCCTTTGGCTGGTTAGTGCTGATAAACATCCAGAATGAGTATTTAACAGTCTCTAATTGTTCCGCTCTGTCCTTAGAATCATAGGAACACTTTATTACAGTAATTGACCAGCTCAGAAAACTAGAAAACAAATTGTGACACAAGAAATAACAAACACAGCAAAAGGCAGTAATTATAAAATCTATGAGCTCAAATATGGTATATTTTACAAATAGTAAAACTTAGGTTAAGATAGTAACAAGAGGACTAAAATTCATTGATTAGATAGTAACAAGAGAACTAAAATCCATTGATCACATACTAAAAGTGTAATTCAAATGGATTCGTGTGGCATGGAAATTGGACTAGGTAGGGAGTTATTAGCTGTAGTTGAACATCTTTACAATAAGAGAAATACTATATAACAAAACATGAGTTACAGAATGAGAAATGGAAGTGCTATGGTCTCTCACTTACTGCAGTCCTGATGACGGGGTATGACCCCTTAACTAGCATAATATCATGCTAAGGAGAGAGAGAGAGGAAGAGCGAGGAAGAGAGAGGGAGGGAGGGAGGGAGAGGGAGAGAAAGAGACAGAGAGCTTCTCAAGCAGTGCAGCACTTGAATCTGTTGGAATAGCTGGTCTCAACTGCCAGCCTTAAAAAGATGGTTTGTTATAATTATGAAGGACTGAGGACTCTATTTAAGAATGTAATGGTTGATAAAATGGCCAATCATTGTATTCTTCAGGATCAATTTTTTCTCTTGAATGTGAGCCAGAATTTGAAGTGATTTTTGTTGTGAAGGCTGGCTTTTTACTTTTTGCCATATATACCTAGGAAATGTACATTCTGTTTTCCTTTTAGATTTTTACATACAATAAAGGGTGAGGCATCTTTTACTATAACTTAACATTCATTATGTTGTATTATTATGTAAATATGATTATGGAATCCCACCACATAATGTTTTTCTTGGGGGACTGCAGCCAAGAAATTAAAAGACGCTTGCTCCTGGGGAGGAAAGCTGTGGCAAATCTAGACCGCATACTAAAAAGCAGAGTCATCACCCTGCCAACAAAAATATGCATAATCAAGGCCATGGTTTTCCCAGTTGCAATGTATGGCTGTGAAAGTTGGATCATAAGAAAGGCTGAGCGACAAAGAATTGAGGCCTCTGAACTATGGTGCTGGAGAAGATTCCAGCGAGTCCCCTGGACTGCAAGGTGATCAAACCAGTCAGTCCTAGAGGAGATCAACCCTGACTGCTCTTTAGAAGGCCAGATCCTGAAGTTGAAACTCAAGTACTTTGGCCACATAATGAGAAGGAAGGACTAACTGGAGAAGAACCTAATGATGGGAAAGATTGAGAGCAATAGAAGAAAGGGACAACAGAGAATGAGATGGCTGGATGGAGTCACTGAAGCAGTAGGCATGAGCTTAAGTGGACTCCAGAAGATGGTAGAGGACAGGAAGGCCTGGAGGAATGTTGTCCATGGGATCGCGATGGGTCGGACATGACTTCGCAACTAACAACAACCACCACATAATGTCTTGATTTTTAAATCTCCAGGTCTCTCAGGCACTCCTTAGTTTTTAAATATGTAATAGTCCCTTCTGAAATATGAAAGGAGGCAGTGCATATATTGATAATGACCACTAATCTCAAGTGGGATCTGCAAATTGCAGGAATAAGTTTATGCTTACTAATCTCCTGCTCTCAATAGTCAATGCTCCACTAAATTATATAGTACTTTTTGATGTGAGCAGAATACAGTAGGGCAAAAATCTGCTCTCTGCTCAGAGTTCTTTTTTAAAAATAAAATTCTTTAAAACAGCTAGATTCATAAGTGATCTCAGGTTAATCAGGTAACGCAGATCTATTCCCTCTTTTAATGCTCCTTGCATACTCATTCTTCTTGTTGATTCAGTTTTGTTTTTAATCTGCTTCTTCACTGTGTTTAATGATTTAGTAGCTAAGGTACTCCCTTCATTAGTTGCCTTGCAGCAGACCCAGGATATAAAATTTAAAGCTAATAAATGAGACAAATGAAAAATGAGTCCAACTTGCTGTTTGAAATACAAGGATGAGTCCTAGCTCCAAGGAACTAGAAAGAGGGCATTGTGCAAAAAGCATTGCTCATTTTTGTGAGTCCCATTTCTCACTTGTGATCTTTGGTCTTTTTCAGATCCGCTGGCTCCCTCCCTCAGAGGCTACTTCTCAGGGCTGGAAGTCCCGTCAGTTCTGCTGAATCCTGTGTGAGTAGAGCACAAGCACCACTCGCCAGAGACCCCAGCCGATCATCAGGGAAAGTGCAAGGGCTGTGGCTTCTGTTTTTTGTGGTGTGTGTAGAATGAATGTCTGAACCTGTGATTACTCTCCCCCTTGCAGCTGTTCCCTTCTCCCCTATTTCCATATATCTTCTCTCTGAAAAACTACCCTTTGACAAAGAAGGAGAACTCTCTTATGCAATTTGGAGGGGACAGATTTGTTGTTCTGTAGCATAATATTAGTAGCAGTAATAACAGTACTACTAATATTAATATTCTGGAAGCTCAAATCAGCATACATCAGAAAACTGGGCTGGGACAGAATGATGGTTGAAAATCATGATGGTCAATTGGGGATTGGGCTCTGCATCTCTTCAGATCCAAGACCCAACACCTTAACCGTTGATTTAAATTAAATGAATTGGCTGAAATTAGAAATTGTAATGCCTTCGAAATGACATATGTAAGAAAATGTCATCTTTGTACATTCTTTCTCATGGTTAAAAAAATATGGGGGGGACAGGGCTAAACCTTAGTTTAATATGATGTTATTAATCAGTTAAAAATAGAGGTAGGAATGAGCTGAGCTTGCTAGCAGTAATAAACAAATATAAAAAATAAATTATGACATTATAAATTAAAGGCCCTAAACATGTAGGCTAGTGGGTATTTGGGGAATTTTTAAGGCCATTGCAATGACTTAAATCTGATGTTCTTCAGATACTGCAACAAAAGACAAAGTCTATTACTTTCTATAACTGCCCACCTTGCCTGCAGTGGAAGCTTTCCAAGCAGGGTCTTTTGTAAAGATTGCATTCCAACATGAAGACCTCATGATGTTTTCATATCGCCAGTGATTAGTTATCCCCCATTCTTTTAGGGATGTAAATAATCCCTTCCCTGTGTATATGAGACCCCTGTAATACCTGGGGTAGTGGATCGGGAAGGAGGGAGTGCTATTTTGCCTGGTTCAGGACTGGTAGATGATCTGAAATAGCAATAGCACTTAAGACTTATATACCGCTTCGCAGTGCTTTACAGCCCTCGCTAAGCAGTTTACAGAGTCAGCCTGTTGCCCCCAACAATCTGGGCCCTCATTTTACTGACCTTGGTAGGATGGAAGGCTGGATCAACCTTGAGTCAGTGACAATCGAACTGCTAGCAATAGGCAGAATTAGCCTGCAATACTGCATTCTAATCACCGCACCCCCGTGGCTCTTAGGTGAACGTCAGAATAGACAAGTGATATAACTACAATGTTGAGGGTTCATGTCCAAAATACAAATTCCATCTACCCTCTAGATAAAATGAGCCCAAGCCAGCCTCTCTGACTTTTGCAGCTTTTTGTTTCTGAACCAAAGAGAATTGATTCGCCAGTTATCTTTGTCTATTTTTAAATTATTTTTAGCCAAATAAAACAAATCTGGTTTTTTTTAAAGTAAAACCTGTTTATTTTTCCAACTTATTAACTGGGGGTTAATAACAACCATCATGGTTAAAAATCTTTTAGCAACAACTAAATCTAACCTAATTGATATTCTATAGAAATAACTAAATTTTATGATTTTGTTTTAATTTAATAAAGCAACAACAAAAGTTAAACTTCACTGGCTGAGCTTCAGGGTTGGAAAGCTGTAAATCAAGGGTACATACAGGGTTATGGAAGGACAGAGGCCACGGGGTGAAAAGAAAAAAGAAGAAGAAAAATGCAAGCTGAATTTAGTTCTGTAAACAAAATGGGACAACTTGAGAATGCAAAGCAGTGTGGCTAGCCCTGATGGGCCGAAAGGAGGAGGAAAATTTTCTCCTGAGGAACTGCTGGTCTGAATCAGGCAGTGGTCAAAACTCAAAGTCCCCCCCCTCCTTTGGAGCTGTATTTTTCAGACTTCCTACATAGTATATTTCTGTATACTATGTCTCCTTCTCACCCCTGAAGCCCTGTGAATTTGGGAACTTATGCATATTCTCAATTTCAGCCTTGGGCACTGTAACTATTAGGCTTCATTATCTCGTGGTGTAGTCTGGTAGCACTCCAAAATGGATTTGTTGCTTTTCTTGCATCTTTTGGTGGCAGAATACATGTGACCGAATACAAGCTCTTTGTTCAGGAAAAGGTGCCACGAGTGATGTCAGATACACAATTGTGACAGTTGCAGAGAATGGCTTTGGAGTTGAAAGAGGGAGGTGTCAGCATACTCAGAGGAACACACCAGATTTACAGGGACGGCAACATAACTAGGTTGAAAGAAAAACCCTAATGAGCAAAACAGCTCTTAACAGCAGTAAAATAGGACTAAACATCATCAGTAAGATAGGATGCTGATCGTCTACAGGAAAAACAATCGTCTGCTGGGTGTGAGAATGTAATGCAGGGTATTCTGAAAAAAAAAAGTCTTGGCAGCTTGGTGGAACCCTAAAAGAAGAACAGTGTTGTGATGGGGATCACATACTGTGCTGTCAAAATATGGTTGGTTGATTGTGGCTTAGTGTGTTATATAAATCCAGCTACTGTGGTTTATGACTTAATATACTTTTAAGTCCTAATTACTGCGCCATGACTTAGCATGACATATCAACCCAGTCTTTGTTGCAGATCCCACTTAGTATTACCCATTAAGAACACTTTCAGATTCTATGGGACAATCTCAAAACCACAATATCAGAGCATTTCTGATGCGGTTTCTGCTTGGTCAGAAGCCAAAAAAAAAAAAAAAAAACCCCAAAACCCTGGTTGGGCAAACTTCAGCAATGGTAATGGTTCAGTAGAGCCAACCAGGAAAAATATAGTAGTACAATGCTAAAAAGAATTTGTTGTTGCTGATGCAAAAGTGAGCTTTCATTTCCTGTTCCTTTACATCTGAGAATATGGCTGGTATCGGATTATGTGACAAAGTAACTGTGTTGGCTGGGGATCTGGGAGTTGAAGGCCAACATACCTGATGGTCACACAGTTGAAGATGTTTTGAAAAAGCTCTGTGATGTTCAGTGGCAATCTGTTGAACATCATAGAGTTCAGCTGAGTTCTGAGAGACTATCTCTTCATGCTGTGCATATGAGCACGCAACAGGAGACCAGTCTTTGTTGGAAATTCACTACTCAACCTTTGTTTTAGTTTGCCAAGGCTTTTTTTTTTTTTGGTCATGTATGAAATTGTTAAGCACCTCAGAATAAGTTGATGTTCATATGTCTAAATTTTAAATCATGATTAGTCCAGTATTGTACACTGGGAGAAGAGATGCTGTTGACTACTTTTGTGCTTCATTTTAAATCCAGCAAATTCTATCCCAAAGTGAGTTTTGAAATTGCTAAGATTCACAAGAGAGTAAGTCAAAGTGAATACACAAAGGATTGATGAAGATAACTTTCTAATTCCAGTAAACTTTTCTCCCTCCACCAATCTATTCAGCTTAGTCTTGTCACATTTGAAAATCGCATCACAGCTTCATTAGACAGAATATAATGATTTACACTGGCATTCTCTTTGCAAACTCAATGTATTTTTCCTAATATAGCAACTTTCTTTTCCCAAGCCTAAATAATTTAATCATCGGTGACTAAATGAGAATTGGCTGGTGTTTTTAAGCACAGATACAAAGAGTGCAGCAGTAAGTTATTTTCATACTAGCATATTTGTGTATGAGAGGGAGAGATGTAAAAATAAGATTGGAGGACTTACAGGTTTTTCTCTCCAAAACATTATGCAAGCATAACCATATTTGGGAACAATTCTCTTAAGTTATTGCAACAGCAAAACCACGAAACATCTGTATGTAAAGTTCATCTTCCATAATGCATATGAATCTTGAGGCATCAAAAAAGTAACTAGACTCTTTTTTAAAAAAATCCATAGAATGGTTATTTCATACACTAAAAGTACACCTGCTGGCAAAGCAGCCTAGCAATTGGAAAATGGCTACATGGGTTGATCCTACTTCCGGCCAATACTTTACAACAGCCTGTTCCTATTTGGACAATGAGCCAATACTTCAAGTTCACCATTCTTGCTGGCTTAGATCATTTTGAGGAAGAGATCCTTGGACTTCACCCATCCAACTTTTGCCAATAGGAAAGCTGGTTTTTACTGATTTCAGTACCTATCTTTGGGCAAGTAATTATTCCTTATCCTAGCCTATCTCTCTAGGCTGTTTATGAGGATAACAGATTTATTTTTTTGATCCTATTCCACATTCGGACAAAAAGATGGGTGGCATACATTGTTGACTAATCATTATAAAATCAAGCTAAATGTCAGCATTTACATTGATTTTTAACAGGATTAGTTTTCAATTTACAGATATCATGTAATTATAATTGCTTAGTAGATTCTCCACATTGTTTCAATCACTGGAAATCACATCATCCATAAATAGGAATGAATTTTTTTAGATAAGTTAAGTCACATTTTTGTGATTCAGTGTGATATTTAGCAAGTTATCATTTCCTAGTCTTGGGGGATAGATGTACTGTATCCTCAAGATCTTCCTTTATTGCTCTAATAGCCAAGTAAAATGGCCTATCTCCCATGGGTTGAAGAGGTTTCTGCAGTTCAAATGTTGGGAAATAACAGGGTTATAGCCTTCATGTCTTTGGAAAAGTAATTAAGATGCTACTTGTCTGCAGAGCCTTCAGAAATTAATGGTGGAGTATAAAAACTCTTTGGGCAACCATATGATAAAATGCTGAGTTATGAATGTTCGGTTATTAGAGATGTATTGAGGTATTTGCTGTTTATATTTTGCTATATTCATCTGGTATCCTGTTGGATTCTATAAATTGCTTGGGAATATGTGACTGAAGCAGTATAGAAATCCTAGTAACAAGTAAAATATAAATAATATAAACAAGCAAAAAAGTGACTGAAGTGCCTAATCATGAATTGTATCTGTGCCTTGGAATCAATGTTGACTTGGCAAGGTTTTTAAAGTTATTTGCCCTTGTCCATTTCCTAGGACTGAGAGAGAGGAACTGCCCCAGTTGACTTTGTGCCTAAGACACTAGAACAGGGGTTCTCAACCTTGGCAACTTTAAGACTTGTGGACTTCAACTCCCAGAATTCCTCAGCCAGCTTTGCTGGCTGAGGAATTCTGGGAGTTGAAGTCCACAAGTCTTAAAGTTGCCAAGGTTGAGAACCCCTGCACTAGAACTTGGGTCTCCTAGTTTCTAGCCTGATGCCTTAATCACTACAGTGAATTGGCTTTATCATGTATTGATAACACTAAAATAAAATATATAGTCAGGAAAAGAAAGCCAAAAACAGTATTTCTGCACATTAGATTAAGAACATGAACCCAGTATATAAAGTTTGATGAATAACTAATTTCTATTATAGCTATTTGTATCATAATTGTGTATTATATTTCAGTTGGCTACAGATTAATAACTAACATTGTGTGAGTTCATGGGTATATAAATCAGTCTACTTCTTGGGTATATAAATCAGTCTACTTCTATTTTTATCTATTATCCAAACCCTGTATGTAAGCGGGGGAAATTGTTTTCATGATGCTATATAAAAGTTACAATGATTGGGCTCTTCCCTAAGCTGAAACGTATTTGACTTTTAAGAGATTGTGTAAGACAAGAGATTTTTATTAAGTAGTGTGAGGCAATTTGTTCTCGTTTGGCTTCCATTTTCAGAAATAAGATTGGGAGATAATCATGAGGAGAGAGGAGAAATGTGTTGCATATATTAATCAGTGATACTTTATAAATTCAGCATATAATAAATGGAGTTTCTGATGACACATTTATCTCTGCCTTAGGTATCAGGTGTGTGATGGCGGCTACACTCTGTCTTGTGGGTATTAATGCATTTTTCCAAAGTCGCTACTGATGTCTTACCTTCATCTTCCAAATTGCAGTGTGGTCGGTAAGTCAACATCTACTGCAGTCATAAAAATACTTTATTTTGAGTGAACCAAAAATCTTTTAATACCTCTTCAGCATTGGAAACAGAGACCAAGATTCTACATAAACACAGTATGTAGCTTTAAATCATTTTGTTTTCATAAATAAGTGGACAAGTATTTTTTACTCAATTGTTTAATTAGGTTCTCTTTATCTAGTTTTAGGGCTCGTGTTTTAGATGATATTTATGCAGAAATATTGAAAATTCAAAAGGGTTCACAAAACTTTCAAGCACCATTGTATTCTACCAGCAATAATAAGGATCAATAAGGGTTTTGGGTTTTTGTTTTTTTTTGCTATTGTGCCTTACACGTTAAAAGTTTTACATATTTTAGTCCTAGACTGTGACTTAATTTACCGCATTTTCACGGCAAGTACTCCAGCAGTTTAACATGGAAGTATAGACCACCTCCTTACCTCCATCCTATATTAGCCTTCATTATCTCTTTCCCATTTTAGCATCCACTATATTTTGTCATTCTCTGGATTTTCCACTAACAATGGCCTCCAGGTTTGGGAAGGCTGTTCTTGGCTTTCTGGCCATTTGGAACTTTTGATTGTATTGTTGTTTCCTCACAAGCATGTCTTTTCTTTTTACAGGCTTAAAAAAACAAAACCCCTCACACGAGCGTGGATTCCTTCAAGACTTTGCCACAGCCTCTATCACACATCTTCTTAAAAATAAAATAGAAAGTATTGAATAATAATGGTAATGATAAAAATGCCAAATCCAGTCTAAACATATGGTTGGCTATGCGATGAACCATAATAATAATAATAATAATAATATGTTCTTCTATTGTATAAAAGCTTAAGAGTTTCAATTCTATAAGCATGAATGAATTTCTGGTTTGAAAAAATTATTTTCAAGCAGAGCAGCAAAGAGAATAAGTATTTTTTATACCAAGCATTTTAAGTAAGAAGACTTTACCTTCGGCGGAAGAACTGATTACTGTATATGTTTGACTTTTAAATATGTGTAATCTCCTTTTCCTACCCTTTTAAGATGCATGTTCAAGGCATGTTTTTAAATCTGGTTCAGATTTTTTAAAAAGTGTATTGTTTGAAATGCACAGACATTTTGGTTATCAGGTTTTGGAGCCTGAGATGGTGTGTTTTAACTATATGAAGTGTATTCTTGTAGTACTTATTTTTATGTTCTGCCTAATTGTGCCAAATTATATTGAGCAAGACAATCAGCAATATAATAGCTTTTTCATGATTGTAACAGTTGGTGCGTTGTACATTAGCGGTGCCTGATCGCTAGTTCCTGCTGTATTTTCCCCCCCTCTATATTTGGATACGCAATTGCGTGGGAATAAGTAGTACACAGTAGAAAGTAGAAAGGCAATTTCTATTATGAATGAAAATGTGCAGTCATAATTATGAACATTTCTGCAACTGTGTCTATCATAGTATACCACTTCTCTTCAGATAAATATATCTCATGCAACTGCGTGTATTATTTGGAAAAAGGAAAAAGGGAAAAAAAACCTGGTATTTGTGAGAACCCATCCTGGATGGCAAAGCTGCCCAGGAAGTTATGTATTCTAAATCAAGTTTCTAACATCCATACTATCTACTTTTATAAGAACGTATACACTGTGTGTGTATGTGTGTGTATCTTTGGAAGGTAGGTTAGTTTTGTGTTTTTTTGTTCTAGATGTAAAGCAAATTGTTGTTAATCATATTCTTGGGAAAGGTAAGAGGTGATTGGAGCACTGATCCAGAAAACTTAACTTCAGTTGTTGATCCCAGCACCTCATGCCTAAGAAAAATGCCAAAGTATATATATTTTTTTGCTGAATCTGGTTCTAATGTAATGGCCACCTTTGGGGTATTTGGCTTCCGAGCTATTCTTGTTTTTTCCCAGGTAATCTCAGTAGCTGGCATATGTAGTCAGCCCCAAATCTATGCACTGGTTCCAGATTGTGGTTTTTGAGGTGGCAGCAGTAGCAGTCCCAGGTAGAGAATTGCCTTCAGGGCCAGAACTTCCTGCTGCCCACTTTTAAATAGCTTTTCAGCTTCACCTACTGTAAATCTGGGCTCTTGGGAAAAAAAAGAAAAGATAAAGCTGCCTCTCTAGGAACAAAGCAATACTGGGAATGATTTCAGGCACAACCTGCCAAGGAAAAGCTACTTCAAACTTTCCACTTTCTTGAAGTTTATCTTTAGGAGCCAGATAATGGCTATAGACATATGACATTACCCAGTCTGGTTGGACTTTAGTGCTGCAATGGGACTCTAGAACTGCTTTTTTTTTTTTTAAAGGGTTGCTTTCTTTCTATTGAAGAGGAAAAAAAACCTCTCCCATAGATCAGCTTTAGCTCAGGTGTGACTCGCAAATTCAGCTGTAGCCAAAGGCTGCACCTCTCTTAGATTAGAACAGTGGTTCTCAACCTTTTTAATGCCGCGACCCCCCAACCGGCCGTAAGTCGAGGACTTCCCAACCAGTTGTAAGTCGAGGACTTCCCAACCAGTTGTAAGTCGAGGACTTCCCAACCGGTCGTAAGTTGAGGACTTTCCCTGCCCAGGAGTGCCGCACATGCGTGGTGCCGCCCCCTGCGCCGGCCGAGGTGTAGCTGACAAGGGGCAGCGACGGCGCAGGGCGACCACCGGCTGGGCCACCAACTGGCCCAGCCCAAGGGAGGTAAGGCACCCGCCGGGCCCCACGCGCGCCAGCAACTCTCCCTGCGCCCGCCGGCCTCTTTTACTTACATTTTTAGTAGTTGCTCAGCAGGGAGGGGTGGAAACTTCTAGACAGCTCACCTTTGTTGCAGACAACTTACAGCACCGTTTGCAGACTGGGACTTTTGGCGGTCTCAGCAGGGCAGAGACAGCCTGGACAGTTCCTATTGGCTTTTGAAAGCCAATAGAATTAGACTCTATTCAAGAGAGTCTGTTCTACTGGCTTTCAAAAGCCAATAGAATAAGAGGGAGTAGCACAGCTAAGGAAAAGGGGGAAAAATGGCGGACTGCGTTGTTTGGCGACCCCTGTGAAATGGTCGTTTGACCCCAAATGGGGTCGCGACCCACAGGTTGAGAACCACTGGATTAGAAGCTAATGACCTGAATTATTAAAGTTTTTCTAATCTGCTTCCTGTTTTCACTTTACGTGGATATGTGGTCTGTTGAATTGAATAGAGCTTGCTTCTGGTGCATAAGATTGCACCTGCGGTTCTTTGGGCAGCTAGGAATGCAGTTACCTAGGGCAGAAGACTTTGTGTAAAATTATTCTTCCCTCCATTGCTGAAGGCTGCCAATGCCAGAAATCCCTCACTGTACTCCCTCCAGCTGCTAGCCCAGAGGTTTTACAACAGTGATTCTGCTGGCTTGCTCAGTAGAGAAGCCCATCGGGTTAAGTAGGATCAAATTTTCATGAAGCAGCCTCTCTGCCAGGATTATTATCGCTTATCCTGAAATAAGATAAATTATTTTGTAAGAAATATAAATTATACGTCAAAAATGCAATTGCAAGGGGGTTGCTTGGCATGTCGTCCTCTCAATGTGATGCAGCTGCTACTCCTGAGAGTTGTACTCTGAACACATCAGAAGAGTCCCAGATTTGAACTGAA
The DNA here is from genome assembly GCA_034064705.1 of Bothrops alternatus. Classification (NCBI taxonomy): domain Eukaryota; kingdom Metazoa; phylum Chordata; class Lepidosauria; order Squamata; family Viperidae; genus Bothrops; species Bothrops alternatus. The sequence continues at coordinate 8,894,110 of JARGCV010000025.1, forward strand.
AAATGCCCGTTATTAAGCAAACAGTATGGAGAAATTGAACACATTTAAAATGTAACCGCAGGTGATTAAACAACCCTAAAAATATTTGTGCTGGATTGTTTCACAAAACACTTGACTTTTTCTCTACGGCCTTTTACTGGCAGTGACTGAATTATATAATGCTTCCAATTTGTCTATGATTTTTTTAAAAGAAAAAAATTGTTCAAAGATACTTTTCTATTATAATTTTCTAAAAATAAAAGTAATGAATAAAATAAAAATATGGTCTATGCTACCATGTCTCTTTATTTACTTGTACCCATTTGAGGAAATTAGAATCTGTGACAATCAGTGTTAATACTTAGTTTTAATACTTCCCCCCAACCCAGTTTTCATTTATACTTCCCTCTTCCATAGTAAATTGGAAAAATAGCAGCTACAAGTCAGTATTGGCTCAGGTATCTCCTAAAGATTACCACAGATTCTGAGACTTAGGACATGACGGGTGTAGTCTGCACAAATCACACAGCATAGCCGTTCAGAACCTGTCCTTAACCTTCTCCCAAATCCTGCAATTGACTCCTACAGAATAAAATCACAGAAAACAAGAAAACCATCAGGAAAAAGAAGAAGAAAAAACCCCAACCATCTCTGTTAGGAGATTGAGAGAAGTTTAAATAGGAGAGGCTTAGAAGAACCACTCCAGAGTCTCAATTTCAATGTAAAAGAGGCCTTTCCCTTATATTAAATACCCCCATCCTATTAACCATGACAGAAAATGTGGTAGAAGCCCGGCCCCAAATCAATTGGAGAGGATTTGAAGAAACTTCTTGAATGAGAAGCTAAATGTCTTCAAGGAAAAACTTTTTTGTTTGTTTTGAAAAAACACCATTGGGACAACCATGACTTGGATGACTGAGAATCTCCACAGACATACAAATAGAATCCAAATTATTCGTTCCCAAGCTAACCACTTACAATTAGTCACTGATCTCCTGCATTCAACAAGGTAAGAGCAAGATCCACAAGCTTACGCAGATCTTATATAAAATGTTCAAGACAGCATGGGCATACACTAAAGAAGACTCACAATACAGGAATAATTGTTTTACAACTGATAACAAATGAGAATAACTACACATGGGTATCCTTCATGGATTGAAATCATTACAGACACGTTCTTGGAACACATCGTAGCTTTGATATTGAACTGAGCTGGACTCTGTTCTTCTAACAAACTGCATTTATTGTGGAAGAGGGAAGAGATAAGGAGGCATGGCACAGATCCAGGTCTATGACAATTTGCCACAGCCAGCTCACCATGGCCAACTAGCCACAGCCAACTTGCCAAGGTCAACTCACCATGGCCAAGTTGCTGCAGGACAACCTGCCCCTGGACAAGAGTTACACTGATATCAAAGAAATGATGGAATAGAATCATTAAAGAAGGGATGCAAAAACAGGGACAAAACGACATGCGAATGACAAAATTTAAAATATTTAATTTATTTTAAATAGTTAAATTGATTTGTTAAATTGCCCCGTGGCAAGTTGTCCCACAGCAAGTTGGCCAAGACAAGTTGTCTTGTGATGAGTTGGCTGCGGCACGTTGGTCACGGCGAGTTGGCCATGGTGAGTTGTCTCATTCCACGTGGATCCTCGAATCCTGCCTTTCAAGACAAGGACTCTATTATCAATTAATCACTACCAGGCACAGATTGGCACAGAAATGAAATCCCATGCTTAAGGATGCTACATGAAAGATAAAAAGGGCACCCACCGATAGAAAAACATGTACACAGGCAGCTCTCAACTCAACAATCTTTTGTTTAGTGACTGTTCAAAGTTACAATGGCACTGAAAAGCGATTTTACAGTTTTTCACATGTGCAGTACCTTAGCAGCATCCCCATGGTCACACGATAAAAATTTTGACGATTGGCAACTGGTTCATATTTGACAGTTGCAGTGTTCTGGGATCATGTGGACACTTTCCCGACCTTCTGACAAAAGAAGTCAATAAGGAAACCAGTTTCACTTAGCAAATACTTAACACCTGCCTGATTCACTTAACTTAACAACACTTAACTATGGCAAGAAAGGTTGTAACATGGGGCAAAACCACTTAACAACTGTCTCATTTAGCAACAGAAATTTTGAGTTCAGTTGTGGTTATAAGTGGAGGATTATTTGTATATGTATAGTATATCAGTAAGCATAAATACAATGGATTCATCCTATTCAAATCTCCATGCAGATTATTTGCTTTTTTCTTGTTTGCAAACACTCGTGTAACATTTGGTAGTTTATAAGGCTCACAGACCATTTTCAGTTTGGTACACTTTATAGAAATTTGGCCAGGTGAAGAAACTGAGATTCAGTTGCTGGAATAACTCTTATATATGTCCCCCATATTTAAAGGAAAATGATTGAAGTAGTAATAGTTAACAAAAGGCGTTTTCGATTTCTGAATTCTGAAAACAAGATATAATCCTCTTCTACCTGGCTCTGTAATAGGAAAAGGAATTCTAAAGTACCTGATGGTGAAAATACATTTACTTTAACCAAGCCAAGGATGTGCCTCTGCTGGTCTCTGAGCAGTAGGATAGTAAAAGATTCATGCCAACACATTTGCAACTACCTGACTCAGTCTCAAGATAACAATGTCACCACTATGACTTTGTGATTATTGCTATCTTCCAATCTTTTTCCATCATCAGTTCTGAAAGCTTGGCACCCTCTCGTGTCCTACCACTCAGTTCCTTGTGCTACAGAAAGTGACAGGAAGAACCAAATGGACATTCTTTACCTATTTTCTCCAAATTCACTTACTTTTCTCTATTCTCTAGACAGAAGCTTGGAAGGACTGTGATCAATTATATATCAAATGCATTACAAACAGCTTCATTATCAGTGCTCTCTAGCAAACATACAAAATCCTGCTACAGTAGTTTTTCCTTTTTATGTCTTACTTCATAAAATTAGAAATATTAGCAGAAGAAATTAAATTACTCTTACTAATTTGCTCAGTAACATCCAACAGATCTATATTTTTATCACCAAATTAATCTAATCAAAAAATTATGCTCTTGAGTTTTTAAAGCCAGGCTTTTCAGTGAGGCTATCTATGCTCAAGCATCATTGTTTCCTTGATTAGTTTCATCTTTAAAGCCAAAAGAAGATGCATAGTTGAGTGCATAAACATAAATTTCCTCTCCACACTTGATAAGTTCATGGCCAGAACTCGGTTTACTGCCTGATTAATAACATCATTATCAATTACTCAAACTATTTCTAGAGCAGCAATTTTTTGTTTCATTATCTTTCATTTCTCTAGAACAGGGTGTAAATACACAACTTATTCAGATTAAATCAATTACCCATATTAAATCAACTATACATTCCAATCACTGGGAAAAATATATTCTTACCTTCGCTTCCCCCAACTCATGCCCTTTTCTTTCCTTCATCACAGCCAGCAGTTATATAATGGAAGGTCACTCTATCACTATATATAAAGAAGCAGGCTTGTCTTATTTTTTTTTTAATTCTAAAGTAATTCAAAACAATGCAAATACACTTGTGTGCAAAATTTAGGCACCCTTGGTCAAATTGTACATTTCAATAAATCCTTAAGTGAATAGAAAATGGCAAAATTTCTACATGATACAAAACTACACACAACAGTGTTCTACAAATTTCAATCCATACTTAACAATTTACGTGCAGTTATTTACAGATTCAAGGTAAGAAGATACATAGGGGCAGAGGTTTGGATCCTCTTTCAGGCAGTATTTTGTAATATCTCTTTTGGCAGACATTTTCAGTAGCCAGCTGAGTCGTTCTAGCTTTACTTTTGGGATTTATTCTCACTCTTCATTCTCACAGAACTCTTCCAATTCAGAAATATTCTGAGACTTCTTGGCATGCATTGTACTTTGGGATCTCCTCAGAGATCTTCAATAATATCTAGGACCTGGGAAGATATTCCAAATCCTATGTTTTCTTGTAACAGTTTCATGATTTATTTGGAGGTATAGTTCAGTTCAAGGATTCCTGACATAAATGGAATGTTAACACAAATTGCACAATTTAGAAGATATTGCATGGGCACCATGAAACAACCAGAAACAACCAACTGAAATAGTCTTGAAAATTCAAATTGAATCTTCAGGATAATGCATGAAATGTCACTTTGTGGGAAAAAAAATAAGTATAAAAAAAGAGTTTACATTTCTAAATAAAGGTTTCATCTTAAACTATTACCTAAAATACTGTCTGTCTATATCTAAATGGCATGCCGCCTTTTTTCAGTCAAAAAACAAGGAAAACATGTGAAAACAATCAACTTTTTTGAATGATTTTATTATAAACATGTTTTCTTGACATCAAAAATCTGAGATTTATCTAGGTTAACCCAGCTGAATAAAACTCCCATAGAATGCCAAAGAATTCTTCAAAGAAATTTTAACTGGTGAACATGAACCTTAGCATTACATGCTAAATATAATTCAATATCAGAAGTCTACTGATAATAATGGCTCTGATCCAAGTTTATATTAACCAGTAAAGTAAATGTTACGACGAATAGTTTATTCTTGATCCCAAAAGTTGTTACTTTTCATCCGCTACAGAAGTGGAAGAGGAAAGAACCACATCGGATATACAAAGGACATCTGTGTCCTAAGCATCCACATCAACATAAAAGTTCAGTTCAGAAGATCAATTTATTTGGCAGGAGCTACATCGGAATAATCCTTCAATACACCAGCCAAATGATCATTGTGAGTTTTGAACCTCCGTTTCTTCTGAGAAGCTGGCTTCCTCCTCTTCTGGATAGGAATCTAAAAGAAGAAATAAGTCACATTCACGAGAGCCGTGTTCCCCTAAGTATTTTCACAGGCAGGGATCCCATAGTACAGCCTTCTCAATTGTAGCCCCCACATAGGGAATATCTTGCTCTCTACTACTTCTGTGATGAGCTGCCACAGAGAGGTGAAAACTGGCTCAGGGAAAGAACACTGGAAAGGAATCTTAAGTTTGGAATGTTTCAATTACGGCTAATACTTTTTTTGTTAATTCTGTTCAAATCAAATCACAATTTGATTACGGCCAGACACCAGCAAGCAAGAAAAAATAAACACAGCTTAAATTTCAACAGACATGATCTGTTGCATTCTTTAAGCTAGATAATGACACTGGTACATTGTAAGTCATGTGAAAATTCCTGTTGTTAATAGAAAGGCTGCATAATAACCATCTGACCTTCCGGGTATTATTACTAAAAAAGGAGAGATTAAATTTTGACCTAAAGCTAAATAAAATCTAAACGTAAAAGCATGTGTAAAGTTTTGGTTCCTGCTGTATCACAGCTGCTCTACTTAGAGTAGACAGCATAGAAATATCAGAAATAAACAATGAAACTTATTCTGAGGCTTTAGAGGTTTATACATAACCCCTTTTTAAATAGGTAGAACATAAATTATACAGGTAAGCCACCTACTAATACACAGATGTTTGATCCAGAAATAATTGGAAATTACCCAAACATCCATTTTGCAGATCCAAACTGTTTTTGAAGCAGTGCGGCGAAGTGAGGGCACGGGTTAAAAAAGGCTCTAGGGAGGTCCTGAGCAATCCCACCCTATCCCAAGACTGAAATTTTCCGTAAGGGGATTAAGGGACAAAATGAGTATCTTAAATTAGAAAGTTTAAGACATCTACTTCCTTTCCGTCCAATCCCCAAAATAGTCAAAAGATTTTGATATAAAAATGAAGCAAATAAGTAAGCCTTCAGAACTGCAATGCTTTTGTTAAACAAATCCAATTCTACACAAAGCTACATATACACTAACCTCCCATTGGAGCTCAGCTTTCTAAGACGTATGCAAGCCCTACATCTGTAAGGAGCAACGTGTTTAAACTGAGAGCACACATCATAGTCATGGATTCTTGCAAAAACCTTGATGGGTAGTACTGAGCCAAGGCACAAAAAAACAGAGAAAGAGTGAACAGCAGTCCCCTGAGCCCTCTTTCTAATTCATAATTTATAACTCTTGTATTGCCAAGCACTCAGCTCACTTTCTAAGCATATTTCTTTCGAAAGGGAGAAGCCAATTCTTTGCCTTTATTGTGAAATAGGGATGAATTAGAGCAGGGGTTCTCAACCTTGGCAACTTTAAGACTTGTGGACTTCAACTCCCAGAATTCCTCAGCCAGCAAAGAATTATTTAAAAAATGGCTTTATGATCCAAGTTTGTTCTGGTACCTCTTGTGCAGCCAAGCTGCCTGTGGTTTCAAATATACACAGAGGCTAGATTATACAGTTTATTAAGCACTTGCTAAAGAAATTATATGGTAGTATTGGAAGTGATTTCTAATTCTGTTCCTTGTGAATTTTAGGGACTTTTCTTCACGCTGGACAGTGGGAGAAAGGCAGATCTCTGTGCAAAACCATATTTCAGGACATTTTTGAATTTCTGTGCATGTTAACATTCCCTCCTCTCTTGAGGGCAGTACACATATGGGTCAATGCTGTTTGATCTTAGGAATCTATCCAGCCCAAAACAAGCAGCAGTAGGCAGGAAGGAACCAAGTCATTTCTCTGCAGTGGCAGTGGATTGCTATCTAAAGGACTGAAATGGGTACAAGTGAAGCCTCTAAACTAAAACAAGACCCAAATGAGAGAATTGCCTCATTTAATGTTAGGAAAATGGATTCTACCCATTGCCTTGTAATTTCATTGTCTTAAGCAATCTATTCATTTTTCCCTCTTGTATGCTTAACATCTCCATTTCATATAAATTAATTATATTAATTCTGATGAAAGAAAAGGCTTATGGAAAGTTGCTTACTATTTTCTTTGGGCCTACATCTTGCATGGAAGAAATGCCCTGGCGTTTCAGATATTCTTCTATCTTCTCTTCATCCATAGAATCCACAGGAACACTTCTCCAAAGTTTTTGAAATTCTAAAATCCCAAAACAAATACTAATTAGTTTCCTTACTCCTTTCATAATTATACTGCTCAACTGATGTCCCATATTGACGGCAATGCTATATAAAATAGTAACAAGCATAACCTTTATTATGAATTGTGCAGAATAAGAAAGAGTCTAAGGTATTATAAACACGGAGATATTAGTATTCAAGAATTCTAAGATAGAAGAACTAAAATTATATAATTACAAAATGACTTAATTTTTAAATATATGCAGTCCCAGATTACTATTAAGTATTTGTGCCATAGTGAATAAAAAAGGGCAAAGTAAACACGTTCAATTCCCACTCTCAAGAGTTCCATCTTGAGGACTGCCTCTGCTCCCACACTGGGGTCTGTATGTTTGTGGAGGCCTTGTTAAAGTGGTCATGTTTATTACCTAATGAAGAAGGGTTTGATTCAGTGAATTTACTTCAAAGCTAAAGAGAATTGGAGCCTAAATGCAGTCCTGATTCACCCTCATCTGAATGGATGTAAGATTAGCAAATACAAAAGGCCATTGAAAGTTAGAGCAAACCTGCAGAATGTTGTTATTGCTCAATTTCACATTTAAAGCAAAATCTATCTGGCTGATTGAGAAGGTAGATATTTTTTCCCCCATAACCTATTTCTGAGAATTAAGTCAAATGCAGAAAAAAAAAACCCAAAATTTTCCCTGGAGACAGGAAATGCCCTTCATCGCTAGGTATTGCTCACAATGCTCGGCAGGCTGACTAGGCAAGTTTGCTGGACTTTGGGGGTTGTTATTTTCAAAGATCGGAACTATAACAGATTTACACCAATGAGTTGATATTTGAAATGTGCAATGCATAGATGTGAATAAGTTTAGCCAAAACTAGAGCCCCATCAATCAATAGATTCATTTTTCTCACCATGCACATGTATACATAATCTGAACTAGACTGTGTTGTTTCTCTGGGTCATATAATATATGTTAAGTATATGCATAATTCTGTATTTATTTATTTATTTTTGTCATATTTATGTAGTGTATATTGGAGGTGCTGACCCTTTGAGAGCTGTATGCAACAAAATTTCATTTTAATGTAGGCCGATTAGTGTACATTCAAAATGACAATAAAGTTGTTATTCTACTCTACTCTACTCTACTCTACTCTACTCTGATGCTGAAATTTCAGAGCAGCTTTACTTTTTTTTTTGGCTGAGAAGATTGGTGATCTCAAATAGCTGCTAAAGTCCAGCCTTCTATGTTTTTTTAGATAGCTGTCCAAAGCTGACCTGCAACTGGTTTAATCTTATGGGAGATATGCCTTCACACTGGAAGAGGTTTTTTTTTTTTTTTTGGTCTTTGTTATTTTCTCTTAAGGACCATGCAGTAGTCCTTGGATTACGATGGCAATTGGGACTGAAATTTTCATCAGTAAGCAATGTGGATGTAAAATGCAGCGCCAAGTGACCACATCCCTTAGCAATGGCAATCCTGGCAGTCCTGGTTACTGTTGTTAAGGGAGGACCACACGTGATTGTGAATTGGGAAGAGGCAGGAGTCCGACATAAGCAGGATGGTGATGCTATGGACCGGTGCCAAAGCTTTACAGGTACAGCATTAAAGCTGGGCAGACTCTATGGGGTGAGGGTGAATGCTACAGGCAAGCACAATGGAGTGTGGGCAGAATGATGGACACAGCAAAAAAGAAGGAGCAGGAATGAGATGAAACTTCCTCCTAGCTTTCCCATTGACTTTGACTTGTGGGAAGCTGAGAAGATGGCAATTACATGACCGCTGAAATGCTGCAATGATTAGGGTCAATTGCTGAGTGCCTACATTGTGATCACATTTCGTGCCATTATAACTTTGAACTGACACTGAACAAGTGGTTGCAATTCATCCAAGGATAATCTGAACCATGAGAGTGGCTATAATCTTTGGAGTGGTAAAGCCTACAGTGCATTCTTGCTCGAATGAGAACTTAGCTTATTGAGTGTCTATTTTGTTTTTTTTTAAGCCAACCCTAATGGATCAAATTCATTGCCTAATGAATTCATTGACACTTGGGCAAATGGAGTCTTTTAGCCTAATCACACTATTCAAGTCGATGAAGGATATACCGGTAGTTCTCAACTTAGGACCACAATTAAGTCCACAATCTGGATCGTGTGGCAACCATGTGACTGCCTTGCTCAATAACTGCAATACCGGGCCTCCTCATTGCAGCTGAGATGTGTACCTGTTCCTACAATACTTCTGAGGTGAAAGGCCCATATACCGGTGGGTCTAGCCCAGGGGTAGGCAACCTCGGCTCTTTTATGACTCGTGGACTTCAACTCCCAGAATTCCTGAGCCAGCTGTGCTGGGAGTTGAAGTCCACGAGTCATAAAAGAGCCGAGGTTGCCTACCCCTGGTCTAGCCAGCTGAGGCCTCCCACCCTGCAATGGGGAAAACGTGAGGCACTCCCATGGTAGTAAGGTCAGGCGCACTGCCAAGTGCCCACATTTTTGTCACATGACTGCAGAGCGCTGCAATATTGAGAACTTAGAGAGTGTGTCATTTCATTTAGCACCATCATAATTTGAAAAGGTCACTGAACAAATGGCTATAAGTCAAGGACTACCTGTAAAAGCATCTGCTGTTTCTTGGTTGATATACATTCTATGATTAATATACTGGGTTTGATTTATGTATGTATGTATGTATGTATGTATGTATGTATGTGGATTGTAGTTTCATCAAATCATTCTTTTATAAGGCCCTAATAATAGCAACAACTTTACATGAGTTTAGGAATTTATTTCACAATACTTTGGTTTTTTTTTAACCTCTTACTATAAATGCATCCTTTGATATGTTTGTGAATATTAGTTCAGTGTATTTGAATGATTAATATTAAACAGCCATTGCACTTGACAGTTTTAATATGCTAGGCAACTACTGCCATTAATATCTCATCCCACTGTTTCTCCTTAACATCAAAAGAAAATATAACATCATTATCTTTGATGCTTCCTGATCCCCAATGGCAACATTATGCAGCAAAGCCAGAGAACCCTGAATATAATGACCTCACCAAACTGGAAAAAAGTGGGCCGTCGGCAGCCACATGTTCTTTATATCATTTGTTTTGGATTCAAACTATAAAAGATTCATTGTACTGTCTTCAAGTTTTTAAAATTGCATTATAATACCAAGTGACTTTTAAATAACTCCCAAATTCCTCAAGCCAAACACTTTGCCTCTTGATCACAGAAAATAAAAAGGACACGAGCAGCAAAACTCCGATAAACTGCAGGCAACCTGCCTCCATATATCTTTTCAAGTGCTTTCCTGGAATGCCTTTATCAAGGCTGCAGCTGGTACAATTTCATTTCCCCTCATTCCATACTGATTAAGTCAAGACAGACTCAATGGGCCTTGTTCACAAGCCATAAATAAAATCTAAAGTATACATTCAGGAAGTCCTTTCAAGTATTTCTACCTATGCAAAGATTTGTTTTGGTATACTGAATAAATAATTTGGGCAGCCTGGTGCTAACCAAAGCAATAATCCATAACATTCTTTCTTTTATATTGGTTTTACAGAGCTCTGCTCAATACACTTGTGCCAGCTCTTGAATATTTCTTCTTAAGTCATGACAATTCTACTAGTTCAGACTTCAAAACTACTTAGGACCAAAAGCAATCTATTGGAATTAATATTATACTGTCTCTTGATTTTAAAAGCAAATCCTGGTATAACCATGCATTTTATGAGTTTAGAGAACACCAATGAGTCTCCAATGTCTTCGTGCTTTGCACATGTGGGTTCAAATCCCATCCTTGTCTTTGTGTTTGTTTTTGTGGAACAACCTGCCTCCAGAAGCGGTGAATGCTCCAACACTGGAAGTTTTTAAGAAGAAACTGGACAGCCATTTGTCTAAAATGGTATAGGGCAGCGGTTCTCAACCTTCTTCAGGTTGCGACCACGACCTGCGCCGTGCATGCGTGGCGTGACGGCCCGCATCGCGCATGCGTGGCGCGACGACCCGCATCGCACATGCGACGGCCCGTATCGCACATGCGCGGTGCGCATGCGATGGACCACATCATGCATGCGCGGCACGCACACAACCCGCACCGCGCATGCGCAGCATGCACACGGCAGCCCACATCGCGCATGCACGGCACGACGGCCCACATCGCGCATGCGTGGCGCCCCGCATCACGCATGCGCGCTGCGACGGCCCGCATCGCGCATGCGTGGCACGACGGCCCGCATCGCGCATGTGCAGCGTGCGTGCGACGGCCTGCATCACGCATGCGCGACACGACGGCCCACATCACGCATGCGCAGTGCTACGCCGCGCATGCGCGGTGCTACCCCCTGCGCTGGCCGAGGGGAAAAGGGGAAAAAATGGCAGACTGCGGTGTTTGGCAACCCCCGTGAAATGGTCGTTCGACCCCAAATGGGGTTGCGACCCACAGGTTGAGAACCGCTGGTATAGGGTTTCCTGCCTGAGCAGGGGGTTGGACTCGATTACCTCCAAGGTCTTCCAACTTTATCATTATCATCATCATTATTATTTATTTATTTATTTTATTTATCAAATTTGTATGCCGCCCCTCTCCCAAGACTCGGGGCGGCTCACAACAACAATATAGGTACACAATATAATCTCTGCATCAAGAAAGGTGAGGTGCCCAAGGGATCTGCAAGTACAAGGGCTCCAGTTTTGATCCCATCAGTCATCTGGCTCAAACATCCATCACGCACTACACAGAATTTGTTCTTTTTCATCCTTGCGTATTTCTTGTACAGTCTTGTATTCTTATGGTTTCAGATACACTGTGAGTATGCGAATCCACATTACGAAATAGAAATATTGCAAGGGAAGCATTTTTATAAATTGCCATAAAAATATAACCAAAAGTAAATAAAAATAATTAAATACAAAATGTAAATACTAAAAATCAAATAACTGCTGATAGACAGGCAACACAGAGGATCTGTAAGATAATACTGCCATCTAGAGATCAATTTGATCTTCCTCTCTTTGCTGTGATATTCTTTTGACAGCATAGTTTTAAATTAATCTGCAAATGTATTATTTTGCTATTTATTATATATTAATTCAATTGGAATGGCCTCCACTCACCATGCAACTCTGGACAATTAGCATTCAACATTAAAAATAAAAACGTATGATTGGGCAACTCATATATTTACACATTTAATACCATATTTCCCCGAAAACAAGACCTAACAGGAAAATAAGCCCTAACACATCTTTTGGAGCAAAAATTAATATAAGATCCGGTCTTATTTTCAGGGAAACACGGTACTGACTTCTTTACTGGAAAAGTAAGATAATAAGCAAGAAAACAAACAAATAAGCACTATTCAAATTACAACAGTTCATTTAGTGACAATGGTACTGAAAAAAGTGACTTATGGCCATTTTTCACACGATCACTGCATCATCACGTGATCAAAACTCAAACATTTGGAAATTGACTCCTATGTGTGACAACTGCACTCTCCTGGAGTCATGGGATCACCTTTCCTGTCAAGCAAAGTCAATGGGGATGCCAGATTCCCTTAACAACCATGTTAGTAACTTAACTTGCGGTGATTCCCTTAACAACTGTGGCAAGAGATATCGCAAAATAGGGTAAAACTCACTTAACAACTGTTCTCTCTTAGCAACAGAAATGTTGGGCTCAATTGTGGTCATAAGTTGAGGGCTACCTGTATACATTCTGTACACAAGCAAGTGGGGGCATTACAACAAAATGTTATAATGTAAAATAAGCTTCTGTTCCAGAGTCAAGTCATTCTGTTCCATTCTCTGTCACTATAATTTTCCTTCTCCCCCCCCCTTTTCAACACTCATTGGCTTTTTCTGTTCAAAATTCCAACTGCTTCTGTCTAGAAACTGCTTTCATTCCTTTTCATCGCAACAGAACTTTATGAACAGAAAACTTCCACTAGTTATCATTCTGTTCTTGCTGATCATCCTCAGTCCTTATTGGGCTATTTTAAGATTCCTGCATTTCCCCCCCTATTTTGGTTATATTCTGTAAGATACAGCTGACATCCTTATACCCATCCTTATAACAAAAGTGACAGTATGTTTCTCTTCCTGAATGCAATATACAGTGGTGGGATTCAGCCAGTTCGCACCAGTTCAGGAGAACCGGTAGCTAAATTTACCTGAATTTGGAGAACCAGCTGGCTTCTGGAAGTCCAGTCTAGGCCTTGGAGGCCTCCAAGGCCTAGAATGGCCCACCGAAAGTGCGTGGATACCACTTCTGGTAGTCTGTTCTAGGCTTCGGAGGCCTGGAGGAGGCCTCCCAGGCCTAGAACGGTCCACCGGAAGTGCATGATGCCACTTCCAGAAGTCCATTCTAGGCATCGGAGGCCCAGGCCTGCATCACATAATAGAACTGGTTGTTCAGGTATTTGAATCCCACCACTGGCAATATATATCATTATACCTCAGTTAAGGAGTGACTTAGCAAAGAAGTTAGAGTCACTGATGTTTTTGGAGATCAAAGGAAGAAAATAAATAATCTAATCTAAATTCAGAACATTTGTTTAAAGAGTTTAGACGAAATCTAAGATTCTCTCAAAGGGAAAGAAATAAATTACAATTCCTAGATCAAGACTTAGAAATTTAGAAAATCAAATAAAAGAATCTCTCAAAGATCTGTCAGTTTGACTTTGACAGTTAGTGATTTCTTCACAAAGAACAGAGAGTATTCAGACATTAGAAACTAGCTCATCAAAAGCAGCATTTAAAAAAGTGATTTATGATATTTTTCACATGACCATTGCAACATTTACATTCGGATGCTTGACCAGTGGTTCATATTTATGATGGTTGCAGAGTCCCCGGGGATCACATGATCACCTTTTGCAACCTTCTGACAAGCAAAGTCAATGGGGAAGCCAGGTTCACTTAACAACCAGGTCACTAACTTAACAACTGCAGTCATTCACTTAACAAAAGTGGTAAGAAAAGTCATAAAATGGGGCCAAACTCACTTAACAAATGTTTTGCTTAGCAACATAAATTTTGGACTCAATTGTGGTCATAAGTTGAGAACTACTTGTACAACTCTGTCTATGGGAGGATAACATAATACAATATCGTATCTCTCTATAGAATTTAAAGAAAGGTAGACCGTGTACGCTATTTTCATAGCATATTCAAATTCAAGTTATTAAATGTTAAATGAACTTGAGACATAACCAAAGAATATTTTTGGGCATTTTGAACAATAACAATAGCACATTGAGCGTATATATTTATGACACAAATGCAAAGTTACAGTTTCAATGAAAAAAACCAACCTTCATCCACTGTAAATTGACAGCTCTTATCATTGTAGAATAGAATTTTCTTCTTATCAGGACGAGTAACAAAGATGATCTGGTCTCCTAAAGCCTGCCTCAAATATAAATACAGAAACATACGTGTATATCAATTGTGATTTCCAGAATGTCAAGATTTTGTACAACTTTGTCTGCAAATATAGGTATGCAAAATATTCAGCACCTACAGCCCATTTTAGAAAGAGACTATAGTGGAAGCCTGCAGTTGATTTGCTATCCTGTTCAAGACGATATAATAGCAGCAACAGTAGTAGTAATAGTAGTAGAGTTGGAAGGGACCTTGGAGGTCATTTAGTCCAACCCTCTGCTCAGGCAGGTAACCCTACATCATTTCAGACAAATGGCTGCCCAGTCTCTTCTTAAAAACTTCCAGTGTTGCAGCATTCACCGCTTCTGGAGGCAGGTTGTTCCAATGATTAACTGTTCCAACTGTCTTATATATCTTATATTTCTTTCTCTTATTTATTTGTTTTTCCTCTATGAGGAAGACTGTCCCAAAGCTATCCAATTAGGTTCCATGGCTGAGGATGGGCTAGAATCTGGGCTTCTCCACCACTAAAGAACAGATTAGCAAATTAGGAAAAACTAACTATGAAAGTGACTGTTTGCTTTAGATTTTGAAAAACTTATTATGTAACATAGCTTTGCCATTATCTCTAGAAGAATAGATAATAGATATCAAGACTTTCAGCAAAGATTGGCTCTAGAAGAAGCTAATATTTCCCTTGCTGTACTGGACAAGGGTTAGGTTACTGCCTTGCCAATTACCCTTTGAATATATGTAATAGCTACAAGTGGCTTTAAGAAACTGTGCCATTGGGGAACAACTAATTTAGAAATATGTTTTAAAAAATTAAGTAAAAATTTCTCCTCATAAACTTTTTATGTAATATAATTACTATTATGTAAATTAGTCAGTGCTTTCTCAATGCCAACTAGCCTAAAGTGAGCAAATATGTACAAAAATACTAAGCTTGTTGTTGCAATTCAGTATCTGTCATTTTGTGAAAGAACGTGTTATCCTAAACTTTTGGCTTTAATCAAAAATAGTAATACATCTTAGATATGAAAAGCCAAAATTCAGAATCCTTTGCAGCCATTAGGAGAAACTTCTCAGTTGTAGAACCCCTAAGGAACTACTGTCAGCATCAGTTTTCCATTTGCAAATTTGCTATATTTAAGCTGTACTGCTATAATTGTTTGGATGTAAATTTCACTGAATTAAATACATCTTTCTGACAAGATGTACAGTATATACCTCAGCAGTATAACACTGATTTGCTAACATAATGACACTAGCTGCAATTTTAATCATCTCCATTTTAATGCTGACTTTTCTATGTTTAAGTATCTGTTTTTATATATGTATTCTTTTTTAGTAACTATGCTACCCAGAGTCACTTCTCATGAGATTGGCAGCTACATAAATTTCTTCCCGCATTTCTTCTGTATTGCCAGTTTTATACAGAACCTGGAAAAGCTCCAATTACGTCGCTGCTGAGTAGAAAAACAAGATGCAATAATCAATACTATAAGCAATTTCTACTTTCTGATATCGATCATGAACGTTTGCCACATTTTGCATGCAAACCAGGCAAAGAATAATTAAGAAATGAACCTGCCTGATATTGGTAGCTAGAAATGGCTCGGTCTTAGCATTAACCATTGGCTTTGAGATGAACATGCTATGTTAGCTATTATGCTACATTTTCTCATTATGACAGGGGTCTGTAAAATAAGTTTATAATTCTTAAATCCCTTTTGAATAACATTATTGCTTCATTTATGAATACACATGTATCTGTGTGTGAGAGAGGGGGGAGGGGAATGCATATGTATATGTTGTATCATCATCATCATCCTTCTAGCCATTGTCTATCCACTGCAGGATGAAGGCCTCTTCTGCATGTTTCCAACCAGTAGTGTCTTGAGTTTTCCTTTGTTAGTTGGGCCCACAAGACTTGCTGATGTCATTGCTCCATCTTCATTTACGCCTCTTTTGTGGACGGTGTTTTATCAAGTGGAATCCATTCTATATATGATGTATATGTATTTGTATAGTTATTTGAATTTTATACTTATATTCCAAGTTTATATTATCTAGATTGCTAATTTTAATTTCTTCTTGTTGTATGTGTGTAGCCTAAGGAAGCCTTTTAACATAATCTGATTTAATATTACCTTTTAGACAATTTTTTGATCTGTATGAACTTTTCTTAACTATGCTGATATTGTTAATTTAGTTTTTGACATTTTAAATATTTTAATACCAATTTTCTTATGCTGGTTAATGACCATGATGAAGTTAAGCAATAATATATAAATTTGATAAATAAATAAATGCATTCAAAGCAATTCAGAGACCAATTTTTTCCAGATTCAGAAACTGCCAAATTCTTCAGGAAGAAACTTGCAAATTTGACACCAGGATTTTAAAATAGAAAAGTTGCTATACATTATAATTGAAAGAGATTTTGCTAACCCAAATGCCTTGTAACAATTTAATAAACTTGAAATATGAAATTATAACTATTGTTTACCTTAATTGCTTTTTGTGCATTAGGAAGTCCTTCCTCAATATCTTCCAAAAGTATTCCTCCTAATCCTCGTTGATCATGCTTATCCAAAAGCCTCAGCAGGGCCTTTTTATCTTTTAAGTTATACTTAGGCTTGAAAGCATATTTCCCATCTATAACTTCTATTTTAGGATTGCTGATAAGGGCCTATAATGAAAACAAAATAAAAAGGAATTCAGCTGATAGGAAATGCTATGTCATTTTTATATATGGACCTTGTAAAATTAATAATGATTGAACTGTGTGCTTCTGTTTATCCTAGTATGAACAGAAGACTGAATCATTTTGAGAAATTAATAACCAAAAACAGAATCTGCCTGGGGCATGTTTTTATGAATCATCTTTGATCAGTCTCCTTAGAATAGCATATTTTGCTGTATCTGTGTCTCATAAATGACCTAATTAGTCAATCACTCTCAGTGTAGGGGTAGGTTGTATTGATATACTTCAAACAGAGCTATTTTCATATTTTACTTTCAGTTATTAGATCTATTAACTTAAATATTTTTAAATGTTGTAAATTCTAAATTTTATTTTTAGCATGTGTAAAAGTAAAATACTAAATTTTAATTAAAAAGGGTAAAACAACTATTTTACATTGGAAAACATCATATAAAAATATCTGACAATACAAAAAGTGTATGTTTCTGTATACATATATTTATTTGTGTGTCTGTATATACACACACACACAAATATAATGGTCTTCACTGCTATTTGTTTATATAATTTCAACATTAAAAACAATGTATATAATACTATACAAGTGAAAGATCATGAAGTTTCTATTCCTTGACAAATCTTTTAACCTATTTTCTTCATGTAATTCACTGACATTATATATACCGTACATAGAAAACAAACTTTTAGGGCAAAGTAACCTTAAAGTTAAATAACATATAAATTGTATAACCAGAAAGCAATACAGTTATATATGATACATCTGCCATTATGTCCAGTTTGGGGCATGAGACTTGATAACAGTTTCTTATTAATAAATTATTATTTACTATTTGATCATCATATTTATTTAAACTAGTACCCTGAATAGCTACTTTCGTTACCTCACTCATTAACCACTGTTTCTGCTTCAGTCCAATGTCTAAGTGCTGAGTTTCATCTAATATTTCTTCTAGAGTTAATGGATGGGTATCACCACGTTGATGTCGTGTCTAGACAAAAAAACCATTGATTTTATTATCTTTCAAAACTATAAAATTAATTAAATTAGATACTGACAAAATATGTGCAAAAATAATTTTGCTTAAATAGCTGAAGCACTTCAACTACTTCAACTTCAATAGTTTACTTTTCTAATTCTGCCTGTGCTGCATTTTCAATATTAATCCAGATACTGAAAATGATGTGAACTACCTACAATGCCAATGTACAATAAATTACAACAGTAGTAGAGCAATGTTATATAAGACTTACTAAACAGCAGATCACAAATCAAAATCATTCAAAAGGACTTTATCACAAGTAGCTTTTTATCCCAACCAACATGCACCAAGATGTTTTCACCATGTAAAGTAAGAGAGGCTTCTTGGCACAAATGAGTTTGAACAATACTACTGAAGTCACATTTTTGGAAGTCTATTCAATTTGTATGTCATCATGCCATACAATTCAGACTTGGGTTTTCTTTCTACAGTTTGCAGGACTGCAACATATAACATAGCTCTATTCATCTTCAGCACATGCTCACAATACCATAGGAAGATTAACCCTAGGCAAACTTGCTCCTCACAGCAAACCCATCCAGCCTTTTTTGATATTGTGAGTTTGAAGTTCATGAATAAAGGGAGATTAACCAAGTAATTATTAAGAAAATATTCACTCCAATAGCTATGTATAGTACTGCATTACTTTTATTTGCTATAAATAAAGAGACCACAGGGGAACTATACTGTAAATGCTGTATTCACATAAAGTGCACCATTTTAGTTAATTATAAATATTAAATGTACTCCGTTCTAAAATAAAAAATCCCAATCCGAGTGTTCATTGGCTCAATCCAACAATAGTTTATCTGGGAGAACAATATATTGTCTCAATTAGCAAACACAGGCCTGAAATTCTTCTTTGTACCTACTTTTTGTGTCATCACACAATATTGAAATATTGTTGCTGAAATACGGTAACCATAAAAGGTGCACACAGTAAACTTGGTATCAAAATTATACCTTCATATAATTCACTATCTTTGCAAGCACTCCAAACTTGTAGCCAGAGCCTCCAGAAAGAGCTTTCAAGTTAAAAGTTCCATTGCTGTGGTCTGTAAAGGAAAAAAAAATGGCACAAACTCTCATTCTGTGGGTCAGGCATAGTGAAATATATACTTTTGTAACCAAACCTATGAAAATATTAACCAATATACTTTATTGGGCTATTCCATGAAAATTGGGAAATTCATTTTGTTATAAATTTATTAGAATTTTATTGAATCCTAAAAAAAATTGGGGAAATCGGGATTTCTTAAAGCACATGCTACTCTAAAAAAATATAAACCTACATATGTCTTCTTATTGTTTTCTATATTGTTATACATCCCTTGGTCTGGACTTAAACCAGCAAAACTATTTATTCAATAAATGAATTAATGCACTTTAATCAAAATTAGCATCCTAAAAATACTCTCAGTTAAAAATACACAACAGATCTGACATGAATGCAGATAACCGAAAGTCTCTATAATAGTAACGGAGGTGGGTTTTTTTTAATTTTAAGCAAAAACAGAATCACAAAAATAGCTTTGTGTGAAAATTGTTTCTCGATTTATTCTGAATTACAAGAATGTATATATTTTTACTGATAGGAAACCGCTATCAGGATAATTCAGAATTTAAATCAATTGGTTAATCATAAAAAATGCAAGAAGCAATTTATTAAAGTTACACTGAAATAAAATCAGTGTCAAGGAAAACATCTATGTTTGATGTTCCTCAAAGAAATTCACTCTCTTTCTTTCCCTCTGTCTTCCTCCCTCCCTTCAAGCTCACACATTGTAATTTAAGAAAATGAGTGGGATATAGAAGACACCTACAAAATGGAAAAGAGGTTTCTGGCAAATTTGTACAGTGTACACTATCATGGTTGCAGGTTACTTAAGATGGAATCAGCTCAAACTATAATATCTTCCAATTTCTTAGCCTGAAAAAGAACTGGAAACATAACAGAGTGGTGAGATGATCTAGAAGGAAAAGGAATATGTTCAAACTGTCTCAATGGTTTTTGGTTAAAACAGTTGCAATTAAATGAAAATACAAAAGATTCCAAGTAATCAATATTGTACAAGAAAAGCAAATGTCTGTTCTATACAAATCAGTGAAGCTATTTTACTACAGTGTCCAGACAAAAGGAAGAACATAAAATGACCCTTTAAAAAAGCTTTGGATAGATTATGATTTTAAATATTATATAACAAACTATTTCTGGAAAAAATGATAGTCAACAGGAAGAAAATGGCAATGATCATAACTTTGTATTTGTTTATTTTATATTGGCTTCATTCTAGTTCTAGTTGAAAAGATGCATTGAATAAAAATAAATAGTAATACCTAATTGACTAGCTGGAACTTGAAAAAATTAAACAGGGTTTTTAGCCTGGTTGGTACTAGGATGGAAGATCATGAGGAAATGCCAGATTTGTAAACTAAACAATGAAACTGAAAAAATAAATCTTAGAAGGTAATGGCATATCACTCCCATACAATTGACAAGAATTTGTCAATGTATTACATAATACAGTATTCAGGAACTGAGCTTGATTTGAAGGAAAGTTTACATTTATTCCAGGGTCAAGCAGCAAGACAAATATTCTCTTAAATTCATTTTATAAGGTAATTTGAAATTTCTTTCATTGGTTTAACATATAAACAATCCAATTTATTTGCTTGGTCAAGAAAATTCACTGAAAATAATTTTGAATACTGAAAAAAATCAAAATATATCCTTTTTTCAACTCTGTTTTATAATATTGTATATGACTTTTGCACATACATTTTGTGCTTGTCATTTTGTCAGTTATGCTGAGCTACTAAAAAGCAGTTTACAGATTTAGAAATATATCAATCTGAACAAAATGTTTAAACATACTATGTTTTTTACAACTATCATCTGATTAAATGACAAACTGGAATTACAGAAGTAGACTTGAAGACAATTGAAAATGGAAAAAGAAACCTTATGAAGCCAATTCAGAAATCATTGCTTTAATTTCACAGATTTCAATAGCTTATATCATAAAGTGGAAGACAAAAAATAATGTTAAATCAAAAGGTATCTTTATGTATAAAACATATGAACGTATTTATTCCAACGTCCATATGTGTAATTCTCTATTAAGATCTTGACTGTACATGTATGTTTTACACCAGCTTAATCTGCTATTAGAAAAGAAACTTGAAGATATTAAAACAATAAATATCAAAGCAAATGAAAACAAAAAAGAACACATTGTTTTTAAATATATTTCATTGTTAAATAAGCTTTTAAAGAGGT
Source organism: Bothrops alternatus (assembly GCA_034064705.1). NCBI lineage: Eukaryota > Metazoa > Chordata > Lepidosauria > Squamata > Viperidae > Bothrops > Bothrops alternatus. The sequence goes on from JARGCV010000025.1 coordinate 8,915,501, forward strand.
TAAGTAGGTAGAATGTAATCTGATATTTTATATATTTCAGATTTATGAATGATATCCTCGCTGGGTAGGGGTCTAATGCAAATAAGCATAAAGGAAGCTGTCAGCTGCATTCTGCTTCAGCCAATAGTAGCAAAGCTCCATCTTAGCTGTACCAGAAGCTGTATTAAACAGCAGATCAGCACTGTTCCAGCATCTTTTCAGAAAAAAGGTATGTCTATATCTTTTATAAAAATATCAATGCCTTATAATTATTGTCTTACTTGCAAAAAAATGAATACATCTCAGAAAATCAGAACACATAAGATCTCTTATTGATTTTTTTAAATTATAGTTGTTTTTGTTTCTGAAGCCTATGAGCATGGTGGTTAAATGCAGAGGTGCTTGTCTTGTGCTAATAGAAAATCTTGCCATCTGTGCATTCATGAAGAATTGATGACCATCCATTTTAGAAAGAGACTAACATACCCAATAATTGTAAACTACATCTTTCTGAGGTTCTGTGTTTCCTAATAATTAATTTCATTTTGGGAGGTAAAATTTAATAAATAGGGAAGTGTATTTTTAAAACGTTAGCAAGATTTTAATTTTTTTCCAAATTTATACAATCACTAAATTGCAAAACCAAGCCAGTAAACTGATCTCTTCATCTAGCTTTGCCATCTGGCAATTGTATAAGATGAATCAGTAAGTAGCTAACATGGACACCACTTTAAAGAAAATCAATTGGGTTTGTAACAGTTTGAGCAATAAATAAACTTCCCCAAACTCATTTATATTTACATATATAGGTTATTATATATACAAGTGATTTGTTTCATATCATCTGATAATATGGCAATGTTATGTATTCAGAGATAAGACACAGGTTTAGTGAGGCTTGCCCCAACACACACACACACACACACACACACACACACACACACACACACGATGTAAGACTGCAACCAAATTTAAAGAAGTTTCTAAATTTTATTCAAAGCTTTCTTTCTAAGAATTCTAATGAGGATTATGAACTTTATAAATAGGCTATTTTTATTGTTTATATAATGAAGTAAATTTTGATTGTTATAATAACCAAACAGTAAATAATATTTTATTTCAAACCATATGTTCAGATAACATTCAGCTGCATAGATACTGAAATTTATAAGAACAGAATAAAAACTTTAGTCACTTTAAATATACACTAATCAGCACATTTCGTTGCATTCAGCTCTCAAAAAAAATTACCGTTATGCATATACCCACAGACACACACGACACAGAGAAACATCATAGTCTAGTTCTAATATATACATCGGGGGGGAAAGAATCTTGCAAATTTACAAGACGGACGGCACAAGGAACAAAGCTGTTACAGAATCTAGTAGTTCTGCTATAAATACTTCGAAACCTCCTCCCAGAGGGGAGCAACAGAAATAGATTATGAAGTAGGTATGTGGGGTCTCTAACAATGTTTCGAGCTCCAAGCACATAGCTCTTATAAGCAGGATCCTGAATAACAGGAAGTGAGCTTCCTATAATCTTCTCAGCTGTCCTTACAACTCTCTGTATGGACCTTATATCTGAGGCACTGCTACTAGCAAATCAAACAGTTATGCACTTTGTTAAAACGCTCTCAATTGTGCTTCTGTAAAAGTGGCCAGGACAGAAGGAGAAAGGTGTGCTCTCCTCATCAGCACAGGAAATGGAAACACTGGTTTGCACGCTTCACTAAAGATAACGTATGAAGAGACCAAGTCAGATCGTAGTTATCTGCACCTCCAGGTACTTAAAATACTGCCTCCATAGTTGCAGCCTTGATACAAAGTGGAGTATGACTACGCCAGCTTTTTCTAAAATCAACAATGATCTCTTTTGTTATATTAACATTCAAAACCAGGTTATTTTTATTGCACCAATCAACCAAAGACTTCACCTCCTTCCTATAAGAATCTGTGTTATCATCCTGGATAAGACCCACCACTGCCGTGTCATCCGCATACTTCACAATATGATTCGTAACAGCACAGCAGTCATGAGGCATCAAGATGAACAGTAACAGACTCAAAACAGAGTTCTATGGGAAATCTGTACTCAAAAAGATGGAATTGGAAACTTTTCTTCCAATTCGCACAAACTGAGGCCTATCAATAAGGAAGTCAAGTATCAAGTTACGTAAAGCAGTATTAAAATATAATAGGCTCAGTTTGTTCACCAAATGCTGAGGAATGATTATGTTGAACGCTGAACTAAAATCAACAAACAGCATTCACACATGAGTATTCTTCTCCTCCAGGTGCACCAAACTAAGATGAAGCACACAGGAAAGTGCATGATCTATAGAGCGGTTCTTCTGATAAGCAACTGACAGAACATGGTTTGTTTCAAAATGTTAAACCTCCCAGTACAAAAATGGCCACCATGGATATAGAAATATATTATGAATTTAATTAGTATTATAATACATGTCTCATCTTCTTATCAAAGTAAGAGTTAAAATAAAACAAGTAACAATTATTTTTATGAAAAACTGCCTAGCTAGGAAATATTATATTTCCTCCTTCTTAAATACTAAAAATTCCAAAATGTGTTGTATTTTCACTTTTGCACACTTGCAGAGCTTAATATTGCAATTAAAAGTATAGTCATATTATCACCAAATATCTGTGTCAAATAATTGTACACTGTCAAAAACTAATATATTCCACCTTTTCAACCCAAATTAAATTTCAATATTCAGGGATATGTTTCCCAGAAAAACTTTGAATATTAACAGTTTTCCTGTATCATGAAAAACAGACTGGTTTCTCTTATTAGGCAAAACATGCCTGAAGACAATTGTTGCCAAAAAAACAACACAGCTGTAGAAGTCAACTTGAAGGAGATCTTACATTAGCTAACTTAATACCTTTCTATATTCCCTGACCCAAATTCTACTTTAAATGTATTGCAAATATTTTGACTCTTATCGCTGTTGCCTCTAATAGTAAATGCAAACTATATCTGGCACATGCAGCTCTTCTGTCAATTCTGCAGTAAACTTAAAGGAACCTATTGTGGCTAAATGGAACACATGGCTTTCACTGCATACTATTGATCCCACAGAGGGACAGAACCAGTTAGGGCAGCGGTTCTCAACGGGTCGAACGACCGTTTCGCGGGGGTCGCTGGACACTGCGGTCTGCCATTTTGTTTTTTCCTTCGTCGCGCGTATGCCGCGCATGCGCGGTTCGGGCCATTGCGCGCGCGCCACGCATGCACGGATCGGCCCGTCGCGGTCCACCATTTTGTTTTTTCCTTCGTCGCGCACATGCCGTGCATGCGTGGTTCGGGCCGTCGCACGCACGCCACGCATGCACAGATTGGGCCGTCGCACACGCATGCGCGGATTGGCCCGTCGTGCACACACTGCGCATGCGCGGATTGGCCCGTCGCACGCACACTGCACATGCGCGGATCGGCCCGTCGCACGCGCGCGCGTCGCAGTCGCACCACGCATGGGTGGCGCAAGTGGGGTCTCAACCTGAAAAAGGTTGAGAACCACTGAGTTAGGGAGTTACAAGTAAAGATACACACTAATTCCTGTCCTATATTTTTTTACAATCTTTATATATCCTTTTATACTGTATATCTAGAATAACAATTCAACTGAAACAAAGAGATTTTTCTTTTAGATTAGATTGCTTTTTATATATGACAATTTCAACAACATTACTATATGGTCAAAAGTGGAAAAAATTAACACTGCCACAATAAGGGGATTGTTGGTGAAGATGATTAAACTTGCAGAGATGGCTAAACTGACTTCCTTGATTAGAGAAAAGACAATATCTATATTTATGGCTGCCCTTATACATGTTTTTGCGTCAAACAGAATAATTCCACTTATGATGTATGGTTTTGATTAGGAAAAAAGTGGATTCTTAATCATAGTAAGAGTTAATTTTGTAATCATACTTATATTTACTGTAGAGCAGTGGTTCTCAACCTTTCTGAGGTTGAGACCCCACTTGCCCCGCCCATGCACGCCGCGACCCCGACCCGGGGGCGCGCGCGTGTGCGTGCGCAAAAAAAAATGTAAATTTTTTTTAAAAAAATAAAAAATAAATAAATGGCGGCCACGACGGGTGGATCTGCGCATGCGCGGATCGGCCCGTCGCACGCACCACGCATGCACGCATCCGCCCGTCGCGGGCCGCCATTTTGTTTTTTTAAATTTTTTTTAAAAAAATTAAAAAAAATTTAAAAAAACCCAAAATGGCGGCCCGCGACGGGCGGATCTGAGCGTGCGCGGCACACGCGCGCCAAAGAAAATAAAAAAAAATTAAAAAAAATAAAAAAAATTAAAAAAAAATAAAAAAAATAAAAATAAAAAAACCAAAATGGCGGCCGGCAGTGCCCGGCGACCCCCGCGAAATGGTCTCGCGACCGCAAATGGGGTCGCGACCCCAAGGTTGAGAACCACTGCTGTAGAGGAAATCAGAAGCTGTTTCTTTCTATTTTAATATTTTCGTTCTGCACTTTTGTCTTTTCTTTTGTCTTTTTCTTTGTTTGCTTTCCATATTGTGCATTAGCTTGTGTTCTGTTCTCTTTTAAACTTATAAGAAAATTTAAATAAAAAATAGAGTAACAATTCTTATGTTTGTTTCAGGGCTGTTTAAATGTAATCTTCTTGTGGGCTTTTCTAAATATTCTACTTCTTGTGAGGTTTTTTTCCTCTTTGTTCCCCTCTTAAAATTTAAAGTATAAGGTAGATTCTCTTTTCATTAAATGAGTGTTCACTGAATTTGAATTTGAACTGGATCTTCCTGCACCTAGTCCAATACTTTAACCACTAGGCTACAGCTGGATTCCAAGGCTTGATTCCAATGTTATGAAGAAAATAGGAATATTTTAGAGTGACTTAACTAGAAACTTAAATGCCATGAAAATTCATACAAAAGTTCAGTCTGTTCAGATCTCAATGAGTGCTCTACCCCCATGTAGAATTCTGAGCCAAATCAATATAGTCACTTGTGAATGGGAAAGGAGAAAAAACAACAATCTTCTACATATCCAATTTTAAATAAGTTCAAACCTAGGGTTACCTTATCTGGCAGAAACCTGGATGACCACTAGATAGAAGCAGTTTTAAGTTTTCTATACTTTTTTTGCTATGTAGCAATTCTCTACCCTTTTGCAATCCAGATATGATAGCTCATTAATTTTCACATGGTTTGAATGGAACAATTCCTTAGTCCGCTTCAAATACTCCACTTGTTTAGAAATCTAATTTATAGTTTTGGAAAATTAGTTTAGAATACATTGACTACTGGTGTCACTCCAGAAGTGCACTTTCAGTGATCTTTGACTAGAGATTAGTAATCATGTGGAGTTGGTCTTCTTCCCAGGAAAATATGAAAAACTATCTTTAATTCAGTTTCTTTTGGTGCCATATAGAAACCCGGTTCTCAAAGAAATAAATACATGAAATGTAGCATTGTGATGATTTTCCCATTCATTCTTTCTATTCAATATGATTCAGAAGAAGTTCTGAACAAAGCCATTACTTTGGATTTGACATCCAAAGGACTCTTCTGGTCATCACACTGAATCTAGTTTCTTTTTGTTACAGATATATATAGCTGTATTACTTAAACCGTAAATTCCTATTCAACTTGATCCAGATAAATATTACACTAGTAAAGGATAAATTTACACCTAAGACAGTGGTTCTCAACATGTGGTCTCTGGGGGTCATATGATGTCATCATGGGGGGTGCAGGAAGGCTTGAAGAAATGTTATGATTTAAATCTTAAGCCTTGAGGGTCTGTGGCCATGGTCCGTGCCCACAAATGGTATTTAAAGGGGGTCCATCGTGAAGATTGAGAATCACTGACCTAAAAATTTAACAAAGCTACAACAGAAGCATCTCCGTGTAGGATGCTTATGACATACAGTTTTGTCAGTCCCTAGTTGATGATTTCGTAACAGTTTAGCTGGAATTCTTATCACTGCCTGGCAGACTGACTTGACCATAAAACATAAAACAAAGCTTTAGAAATTGTCTGGCATTCTCTTTTGAAGGAATTAACTTGGCACCTGAGAAAATAATGAGTGGAATAGATGGTATCAGTTGGCAGACATAATTACTAAAGCTTTAAACCATCATGTTATGCATATATCCTATTTATCTTCGTGACCCAAATGGAGGAGTTGCACAGTTATGGCTGAGACCAGGGAGGCTTTCCTGGGAAGAAATTCTGCTATAGGTTGCTTTCCCACCATCCTATTTTCAGGTCTGCATAGACTTTAGAGCTACCCTATGAAGGGGATTATTGTCCTAGACTGCAAAAACAATTTAAGATACAAGTAGAACAGAAGTGGTATCTGCTCTAAAACATTCTTCCCTTAGGAAATTGCAATTCTTGCCTAATACAGTAACTGGAAATAATAAAAGCTGGGAAGAAATCTACTTACATTACAAAGTAGTGTTCTGTTTCTTTCCAAGATTTTGAATTGTTTTGAAAAACACTTCCATGGTCTGTAATTCAAATCTAAACTTTCTAGGAAATGGCAAATATCAACTATGATAAGTTTTTTTTTTTCCCTTTGAAACAATCCCATGATCCTACATGGCTTTTCATTCTACTGTGAGTGGGCAGCTTCTTTTTCCGTGTTGTTTTTTCTCAGAGATATGACTTCTCCAAGGTTCTCGTGGAAACAAGAAAATGAAACAGCAGGGTAGGTGTGGTTAATAGGGCACTGAACCAGATTGTGAATTCTATTATATTCCTCAGGCACTTAAATGGACTGCTTAAAACTCTCTACTGTCTTATAACAATGTGGCTGATATGTAAAGGACAGGTGAGACATCCTCTGGCTCCTATAATGACCAACATTGGGAAAGGACATTTGGAGGGCTAATATTCACAGCATCATCTGGATATCTGGGATCAGAATTATATATGAAAAGTAAAATACTGCTAGAAAAAGCATCGTTAATGAACTCTTTCATATACTTTCTTTCATGGATAATAAATTAAGAGGCTTGTACATAGTTTTCAAAGATAGTATGATTTGAGCAAGGTTTGTCACTTCCACCCAGTTCTTTTCCCTGCTCTGTAGCCTAGTTGTAAAAGGAAATTGTTTCCCATAAATTACAAGGTTTTCTAGGAACTGAGTAGAAACCCTTTCTAAGATTCAATTAAATTCTGCTTTCCCAATTTCAGAGATAAACTTTTTACCATTTTACCTTTCCTATTCCTCTTTGTAGTTTTGATTTAAATAGTAGCTGGAAAGGGGAGAAATTATGTAATTCAATGAGTGACATTGATCTAACGCTGCTGTTATTGTTCTAGCAATGAGTCCATAAAAAGGTAAGCATTGTAGTTTATGCTGAGGAGAGCAAGTTACGGTATATGCATCCTCCCAATAACCTTTTATGTGACCTTTGTTGGTACCCACAACATCCCTGGCCTCTTCCCACATGCCTGTCCCTCCTGATATTATAATGTTGCCAGCTCTGAATTGAAAGACACTGTTTCTGCAAGCCCAGCAACATAGCATCCTCTCAGTAGAGCAGCCTTAGAGCATTGCTTTATGATCCAGCGACTGGCAAACTGAGATTTTTCAGAAAATCAGCATAGTGAACATTTAGCTTTATCAATGCCTTCATCAATAAAGATAAAATCAGAAATCAACAACTGCAATACTGCAGCATTGATAAGTCAATTTATATCAGCAAATCTCTTCAAATGCTTCTTCAAAAAAAAGTTTTGAAAACATAATTCTCCCAGTGATTTATCTGGGAGTAATCCCAATAAATTCAATGTATTTGTGCAGTCATAAACAATTATGTTGTGAGCTATAAAGAATCGCATTCTCAACTGGAACTGAATTGCAAATGATTATTCAGAATGAGTATGACTGGCATACCAGTCAAACATTCCAAAATGAGTGCAAGGGGCAGCTTGAAAATTTTATTTTGATGCCATTTGTAAAAAAAAAAGAACAGAAGCAGAGTTGTTTATTATTGTTTATTATCTTGTTCTTCGGGCAAAAGTTTTTCTACTGGTATTTATTGAAACAGCATACTCCCAGCTTACTTAATCAGGAAACCGATGATGATCTATGAAAAATATTGGCTTGCTGACCCTTTAGTACTATTTTAAAAGTAGGGCTTTTGTTTTTGTGTTTTGGGAAGCTTACACTACCAAAATTTGGTACCAAAATGTAACTTTCTCTCTCAAAGGAGAAAGAAGGTAAATTACTCTAATTTCTAACCTTAAAGTTCTAAAACTCCCTGAAATATGCAAAAAAAAATATCATTTTTGCCCCTTTAAGGGTTGTCATTGTCTTTTTGGTGATATCACCTGAAAACCAGAAGGTAATCGTGGACATTGACCCTGGGAAAATTGTCTAGCTGTGTTTTATAAAGAAACATTTATGATTACAATTAGTAAACTAAAAACAACAAGCTTTTTCAGTTTTAGTTTGTTGGTGAAGGAGAAAAGAACCTGACTATTTATATATTTTAATTTATTGCAGAGAGAGAAATCAGAGGAACTTCCAAACATGGCAACTTTCAACACTAGCCGCTGGAATGAAACCACATCCCTCTATCAATATCTTGGCTTTCAAGTGCAGAAAATTTACCCTTTCCATGACAACTGGAACACTGCCTGTTTTATCATCCTGGTCATATTTATATTTACTGTAATATGTTTGGTGGTACTAGCTTTTTTATATGAGCTGCTTGACTGTTGCTGCTGCGTTAAAAACAAGACCATGAAAGACTTAGAAAATGAACCCAATCCTGTTAGATCTATGATGAACAGCTTCAGAAAGCATGAAACGGAAGTGGTGTAGTGGTGGAATGATCTTCAGCACCAGAAATAAACAGATGTTCAACATTATATTGAAGCCTCTTGTATTTTAGGACCAAGCAATTCAGATGCTATTTAGCCTTAAATATCACTATTAGCACTCCCTTTTTTGCTGATGGGTAGAAACCTGAAAAGGTTACAAAATACTTGCTAATGGCTAATATCACAATGTGGTGTGAAAAAAGAGGGTTGTTTCCCCTTTTATAATGAACTGTTGTTGACTAGTACTGATTAAATAATTTTTGTTCAATTAATGAATTGCTTTTTGCTTTATTTAAAATGCAGTCAAAATAAATTAAAGCATATTAAGATACCACAGAATATAAAAGTATCATTTGCCATGCAATCAATTTGATATCTTTAATGTATCAAAATAGTAGTTTGATACTCCATTATCTCAAACAAGGGTTCAAAATAATCTTCTACAAATCTGTTAAATATGAGATATATAAAAGATATGGATTATTATTAGTTGTACATCAAAACACTGTTTCTCAATGCTTAGGCACCTCCTAGTTTCTCAGTAATTATATTCCCTATAATTAATTATCCAGTGATCATGTCAACCCTTCACAAGTACTGATAAAGTCAGCTAAGAAACAGAGCCAAAGGAAATGTTTATGCTTTCTTATCCAGTTCAGCTTTTCATTTTTAATATTTAATCCAATACATTAAAAACATATAGCAAATATGACAATAACCTTGTTTCCTTATTTTGATTTAAAGCAGGGGTGTCAAACTCGCAACATCACGTGACATGTCACGACATATCGCGACTTTTTTTTTCCATTGTCAGCAATGGGGTGGATGTGGTTTTGGCATGACACATCCGGCCCACGCACCGGCAGTTTGACAACCCTGATTTAAAGGGAATATTAAAAACATGGGACTGCCAAAAAACAGCAGCTGTACACCAAACCCTCCATGCCAAAATCTGTGCTATATAGGATATGAAACATTCGGGATCATAAAATAGGACAGCAGTCTTTTCTCAATCTCAATTAACAGAAATCTTGCCAAACCAGTTTAGGATTATAATCCTTGGCCACGTTATTCTTCATCATATCTACCACTTATGTTGCTTATTTTATCAGCCTGAACAATAAGATCATCAGCATGAAGATTAAAAAAGGGAAGGAGAAACCAAGCAAGCACATTTATGCAACAAGAAGTGACAGAATGGTAAAGATTGTTTTTATTATATAATAGCTTTTTAATTTGTTTGTGCTAGTGCAAAAATTAGCAGGACTTTCTTCATGTTTGAACAAATACACTTAAATAATTCCTGTCCATTAAATTTAATTTCCTTTGTTTTCTTCAGCATATTCAAGTCCTCTCAAATTCCATATAACAAAGTGGCAGATGCATGCTCTTGTAAACTGCCATTTTTACTCCTTTTGTCAAACAATTTTTCAACAGAGCACGTCACCCATTATCTTTCTATGAACATTTACACTTGTTAAAATTTCTCCATTTTCTCATCTTTAGTATACATTTCATCAGTGTACACAAATTCATCAATTTGATTTAATTTTTCACCTTTTATGTATAAATTCCTTATATCTCATTATATCATATGATTTATTGCTGGTTGTAAGTATTCAGAATTTCAGTTAACAACACAGCATCAGCCGGCTGCAAATGTACATTAATGTTTGTACTGTATATGCAATTAATATTCTTCCAAAGACCCTCAACAATTTCTTCTATATTTATTTATAAATATTTTAAGGAACCAATGGGACAATATCCATTTTCATCATATACTGCTTACATGGTATTCAGCAACTACTTTCCAACTTTACTTTCATGCAAAATATTCCATAATTCAAATCTACTGATTTTATCACAATTGCATGCATTTTCAAAATATACAGTAAATTTTCTTCCTACTGAAAAGCAAAGGTTTGCTAAGGAAACACCTGTTCAATATAAAACTGCACTGTACTTCCCAAATTTTTTGTCACCTGTGGCACCTTTTCAAGTAGAATTTTAGCATTATTGGCAGTTTTCCTTTTGTAGAGGAACAATTAGCAGCATTCCCCAACTACCAGATACAGATGCCCTCTTCCCCTATATATTAAACAAGTCCCACAGCTACACCATGAGCAAATCATATCCATATTTTAATATTTCTTCAGACTTGTAGCCTTATCATTTTCAACTTTCTTATGAATTTATGACTTCCTTTTCATTATTTTTGTCTTGGTTAGTTATATGTACAGTATTCAGCTCAATTCCACATTTCAATATATCATTGTTATTCCCACACAATTAACTTATGGTATTGATTTCAGTTTCAATCCAAATCATCTCATCATTTAATTTTTTAAATTTTATTCACTGGAAACTCCATGTTTAACTCTCTTCACACATTTCCAAAATGTATTATTTCTGTGATCGCTCTTACATAGCCTCTTTCATCATTCCACAAGAATCCTTTTCCATACTTCCTATTACCATAACTATACATGCTTTCATGGTACTCAATACCACAATTCTTATTATTCTACAGAACTTCCACATAAACTTTCTTTATTGCCCTCTGCCACTCCTTATCTTTTTTATAGAGTATCATATTCGCTCTCCTTTAGCTATTATACTTTCACTTCTTTTCTTTCAGGATACCTTTTTTACAAGATCTACTCTTCAGTCTTATCAGGAAATGCTCTATTTATCATTCAGAATCTCCAATCAACTTTACATCCTTCACTTAGTCTTTCAATTTTCATCATATTCAAACCAATCATGCTTGTACATTTATACTTTTTTTGTCATATATGGCTAAATATTTATATAATTAAAACAAACGTATTTTTAAAGCAGAAACTAACCCGATCGTTGGGTGCCATATGCTGACATTGTAAACCACTCAAGAGTGCTGTAAATATATGTAAATAAGTCTAAGTGCTATTGCTATTCTTGGTTCTCTAAATAGTCCAGTTTTTCTCTACTTCTTTTTCTCCCATCCATTCATGTCACCTTGCAGAATAATTTTTCTCCTGGATCCATGTGCAGTGATGAATATATTTCCATACTCATTTCTGGTTCTTCCATTAGCATTACATACTGGAGCATAACATACAATTATCAACAATTCATAGATTACAACTTCTATTTGTATCCATAATTTAGATGACACTCATCCTTTTGACATACATTTTAGCTCTTTCATAATTAAAATTATATCTTCATTTCATTGCAAGCGTTCATCAACCCCACTCCATCAAATCTAACTACTTTCATTCAGATTATTACATCCTTCATTTCTCTCTTAGTTTCAATAAAAACAAATTTATTTTTATACAATTTATTCATTAACTCATGCTCTTTACATTTACATATTCTTACGGTAGTTGTAATCTTCCAAATGTTAGACTTGCCAACTGATGACATAGATATTTATCCTTATTACCCCTCATGGCCAATTAAGACTTTCATATAATGATTTTAGGTATGTTAAATTACTAGAGTAGGAGTAGACTAAGTTACCAGCCATACTCACAGTCATGCTACATACAGCATTCCCTGCTAACAGTAAGAGCAATGGTTATCAGTTTTCACATGCGTTTTCATCAGCATGCCACATCCAAAATTCAGTTTTAGGCCAATATGTTCACCTTATTATATGCCAGCTATCTATGCAAGTCAACGTTCCATTACCTGTGCCTATCAACCAAGAGGTACATGCATCAATTGCTTATTTTAAATTTCTCTCTGCCCCCACTAACCTGTATTTGGTTTTGAACTTGATGAACCACTCTGTTCTACTTTGGCTTTCTTCTTTTTAGAAGATGAGGAATCAGAAGAAGGTGCTGGACGTTTCTCTACAGCAGGTGTACAGAGTGCTCGTTTCTTGAAAAGTTCTCGTTCTCGTAACAAGTTTGGATCCATAATTCTGTCACAGAAAAAATGACACATAATTATTAACAGACCAAAACCATTCTTAATTTAATATTGTAGGTTTGAACCTCAAAACAAAAATGTTTTATTTTTAGACCCTGACAAATCTATGCTTGCAAAAAAAGGTAACTGAATATGCCATCTTAAGAATTGTTGTAGCATTCTCCAAATGTAATTACACATTAATACAAAATAGAATGAAGAGAGAGAGAAACATGTATGTGGTGCTTTACTTTATTACCTCCAAGCAAGATAGTTACATTAATTGGGGACAATAAGAAACCTATGTATTTGGTAGGCAAACGTTTTTACTAGCCCATTTTCTTTGCACTTTCAGAAAGATAATATAAAATTATAGTAAATAAAGTAAATAAATGCTTAACCAGTTTTCAGGAAAACATCAATTTTAGCTTATTATAATTTTGACTCTAAACTGCGTATTACGTTTTCATCACACATAATAAAAATCAATTATTTGAAAACAAGCAAAAACTTCTTCCTAATATTTAGAAAAAGACAACTTATGAACATATTTGGAAAATTCTGGATTGGACAGGTTTTTTTCCCCTTAAAACAATTCTGTAAAGTAGGTCTGCAATAATCTCAGTGAAGTTGAAAGCAGCATCACTGTGGGAGCCATGTGAGTTACTTCCTTAAACATACAATGCATCTACTGTATTTTTAAGGCATGTATGATCATATTTCCATATTTTTAAGCAATTGTTGCATAGATTTAGAAGAAAATATCTGCATTAATATACTGCATTAAAACATTGTTGGAAAAAACCTACAGTAGACATAAAATATTAAGGTATAAAACATATTTTACATATGATTTGAGTTCATATATGATGCTAAACTTGCTTTAACATGATCTGTAAATTCAAGTTATGTATGTTTTTCATTCTAAGTCTGACTGAGACATAGAACCTTCCAAAATCTGTTGTTATCCTACTTCATAAATTGTCCTTGGCTGGTTCTATCTGTATGCACAGCCATTTCTCTTGGTGGGAAAACCAAGTGATAGCTAGAAGTTTATGAAGATAAAGCTGATTTATAGAATTTAAAAGAGCTGCAAAACACCTCTGTTGAGTGATTTCCATAGCTACAGTAGATTCATAATGGGTACACAAATTGTAGCCTTAAAGGTGATAATTAAGCAATTTCCAACAGGCCAGCAAGCATAAACAATAGTGATTGAAGCTGGGAAATATGTGCAATGATATCCAGAGGACCACCTGTAATGAGGATAGCAAACTTTGAATATAAACATGCTTTCCCAAAAATAAAGGATTGCCATGAAAGATAGTTACAGCAAAGTTCACTAGTGCATAGGAATTTTTTCAGGAATCCACTTCAAACAAGTGCAAATGTATTTTGGTAAAAGCAGTAGTGTAAGACAGGCAAGACTTGGTTTGAGAAGTACATGTGCATATAGTTTTTAGACATTTTAGTGTGACAAGTTTTACTTTATTTGTACAGTTTTTATGTCATACGTATCTCAGTGGCAATCAAGGAGAACATTATCTTGGCAATACCACACAACTATTACAAAACATGGATGCAGTTTTAAGCTGCGTTAGCAGAAGGTCTGTTTACATTCTGCTCTTGAGTATTGACAATGTCGGAGTACCTAGGCAACTTACTTTAGGAACAGCTAAAATCTGGAGTATGTCTGAAAGACTGCCCTGCATAAACGTCTGCTGTTCGAGTCTAGGGCAGTGTTTCTCAACCTTGGCAACTTTTAAGACTTGTGGACTTCAACTCCCAGAATTCCTCAGCCAGCAAAGCTGGCTGAGGAATTCTGGGAGTTGAAGTCCACAAGTCTTAAAGTTGCCAAGGTTGAGAACCCCTGCGTCTAAGGAGAGGCAGCTCCAGTGCATGAGAATCCATTCAAGCCTATAATCAGGACTTCCACCAAGATACCCCCGACTCGGTGACGCCGCCGGGAAAGGATCTTCGGCTGCCTCGTGGCCTCCCCTCACGAAACTACACACCGCTCAGTTCAAAGGCTCCCGCGAGCCGCCGTGTTTAAAACGCGAAAGCGGCGCTTCCTTGTTGACATGCCCAGAATTCTCCCGTCTTCCGCTTTCCCCCTGGACCGCCTCTCTTCCGAGGGGGTTGCTGGGCTCTTCGGTCCCGAGGTAGTCGAGCTTCGCAACTCCGCAACCAAGGCGGCGGCACAACGTCGTCACTCTCCCCCTTCTCCCCCCGAACGGCTCGAATCCCGCCAACCCCGCCTCGAGACCGCGCGCCAAAGCCACTCACCTCGCGCATGAGGCGACTCCAACGGCCAGAAGAAGGCAGGCGAATCTACGAAGCCCACCGGCTCCTGCTTTCCGATTGGCTTAGTTCCTACTTAAGAGCGCCCATCCTTCCTGTCTCTGGGCGACTGCATTTTGCGTCAGAGTCAGAGTAAAGGTCCGGAAGTAGTACAATTGCTATGGCAACATTAAGTCATGTGCGGAGCGAAATACGACTCCCCCCTCTCCATAGAATTAGAGCTTGTTGAATTTATATTTTTAATCTGTGATTTGAGCCTCGTTTTTCATCCTTAGTAATTTTAAGACGTGTGGACTTCAACTCCCAGAATCCCTCGGGCCGCAAAAGTTTGCATAGCCTGCCGAAATATAGAAGGTACTTGCTCTACAAGCAGTAGAGAAGTAGATAGTAAGAGTGCTGATGCAGGGCTCTAGATCTCAGAGGGAAGCAAATTCCACAGGAAAAATCCCCAAAGTGCGAGCATTTTGGGCTAGAGACCTAGTAAAACGCTTCTGTACAAAATAACAGTATTTTGCTTGGCTTTTGTTACTTAAATTTTAGTCTGCTTTCTGCTGATCCCATTCACTTCCATGAATGCTCTATCATACAATTTTATTCTAAATGCACATAGAGGCTTTTATCTAAACCTTTTCCAAAGCTATGTAAATTTGGGGAAAAGCGATTAGACTCTGAGAAATCTTGCCTGTTGTTTTTTTTTAAACAATCAGCAAAATAAAACTTCTCTGAACCTAAGTTACATCATTCGAAAGCTTCTGATAATCTTTGTAATCAAATATGTTAGTAAAGAAATGATGGACTGGCAAGGGTTTGAAGTCTAGTTGGTAGCATCCGGTCATTTTAGAAATCCATCACAATATTCAGTGGGATAGCTTTGTAGAGAAGTTTCCTAAGAGACACCCCACATATGTATCTTGACTGCACCCCACTTTACTGTAACTCATTTTTCTCATAGTATTATGGTTAGTCAGATACTAAGAATTTCTAAATGTTCTAGGTCACAGATTATGTGTCACAACTTCTTTCCCATTGCCGGAATTGGGGTGGGTGTGGCCTCCACATGATGCAACCGGCCCATGGGCTGGCAGTTTGACACCCCTGTTCTAGGTTGTCTTAAGCCAACTTCTATAAAGTTATTTTCAAACAGAAAAATGAGCTATAAATAATTGTAATAGTTTATCTGTGAGCCATATACAGGACAGGATAAATTTTAACTATAATTATGGGAGTCAGAGAAGAATGAAGATGAATTGTCAAGCTTGAATTTTTTTAGGAGTCTATCATTTAAGGCTAGGAATTTTAAAATTTACTTTACTTTACCCAAACAAAAGATCTAGCCTCAAAAAAAGCTAAGCAATCAAGCTGGATGATTGCTCTCATCTCTCTTGGATGAAAGATCACCAGGAAATCCAAGGGTTCTACAGTAGATGCAGATGTCAAAAAATATTGCAGAAGGCAATAATGGCAAACTATTTCTGCATTTTGTCAAGAAAACTATATGTCCAGCCAGTCAGCAGCTGGATGGGACAACCGGGTACTTGGGGCAGCAAAGTCATCAAGAGCTAATCTCTTTTGAACACAAACACTGAACTGAATCACAACTTTTAATTATAAACAAATTTTATTTTTTGTAGGAAAGTGCCAAAAGTAATTGCAAGAGAAGAAGAAAAAGTTAACAATTAAAAAAAATTAAGTAGCATTGCACATGGTATCCTGCTTTTTAATATTTTTCACCGGAATGTTTTCCTTAAAAATATTGTACTACAAATAAACAAATATGGGTATGCCCATTTCATGAAAACACAGTTCTCCTAAATGTCAACATAATATTTGAAGAGGAATCATATGTTACATGTATTTTGAGAAGTCAGCTCTTTCTGAATACAGGTTCAGATATGTTCCTTAATAGATGATTAAATTTCAAAAGGAACAATTCACCACATCAATACATAACACATATATTGTGAAGAATATTCTGTGCAATGTGCACTCTGATTTAAACTATTACTCATTTTCTTCTTTCTTTGGGCTCATTTCAGAGTTTAATCAGTCCCATAAATTTTTCTGGAAGAGGTATTAATGGAAAACTCACTTGAGTGAGACAGAACAAAGTAGAAGAATCTCACCTTCATGAAGTTATGTGTAAATACATTGTGCCATTTCCAGTTTCAACTGAAGAGTCCTTTACTTCCTCCTCTGGATTTTTTAGATACTTTAACATGAGGAATTATTTCCTTTGATGTTCCAAACCACTCTGGTAATTTCCTCTTTGAAGGCTGACTTAACAGCTAGGAAAAAAAAATCATACATTTATTCTTTCATTAACTATATAATTTTTACTCAGGCAAGATACACATCAAAAGACAATTTTGCCAAATAGTGGCATCTTTACAATACTTTATTCCACTTTTTAACCTGTTTGATGGATTTATGAGTATGATATGTATATATCTGTTGAGTCCTTCGTTCGCTTGAGAATGATGAAGACACATGGCGATGATGAACAAACACTTTATTCTCCTTCTACAACAACCAAGCAAAAACAAAAGGCACGCAGGCCTTTTTATATGGCCAGAAGCCCGGACAGTGTCAACCAATAGGAACAGAGCGTTTTCGCGCCTTGCGCATGCGCACAAGGCTGGTGCCGCTCTGTCTGGTCCCGGGCAGCTTTTGGAATGCTTTTGAAGGCTCAGGACACAACACCCCTCCCCTCTAGATGGAACATACTTCGTGTACACACAGGTACGTCGTGCACTGGGAAGAGTGACATACAGCTGCATTATTCAAATGCAAAAAGTGTGGAATACTCGAGTCTGCACACAGGCAAACCTCTTCAATATTTATTAACACAAA
Source organism: Bothrops alternatus (assembly GCA_034064705.1). Classification (NCBI taxonomy): domain Eukaryota; kingdom Metazoa; phylum Chordata; class Lepidosauria; order Squamata; family Viperidae; genus Bothrops; species Bothrops alternatus. Next base: position 8,933,387 of record JARGCV010000025.1, read on the forward strand.
TAAATGTATCCGAAATCAAAATAATGCAAAATAATCTAACCCCGAATTACTCCATTCAGGGACCTCATAAGAAGGTCCCTCATGATTTGACAGCAACCTCACAAAGTTTCTCAGATGTTTGGGTGGGCACTTGGCCCGCTGCGACCTTCTAAGGCCCGGAGAAATTGCCTGGCCCACCTGCTCGTCTACCAGGCTAGGCAGGCCAGGGCGTTGCTGCCCTAAATATACAGGTGACCCTGGTGAGGGTGCCTGGCCTACCTGCTCGCCTACCAGGCTAGGCAGGCCAGGACTTTCCTGCCCCAAGTACCCGGTTGACCCACCCAGCTGCTGACTGGCTGGACCCTCTGAGTCCAAGCCAGCATACCTTGGAGGGGTGGAAGTCCCCAAGTTCACAATGGACCCCTCTTGGGAACACTGTCCCTCGAGCCCAAGGCCAGCAGATGGAGAGGGCTGGGTAGCGGAAGTGCCCCAGTACTCTGTGGCCCCTAAGCATGTGACAGAGGTGCCAGAGTCAGGAGCCGCCTCCACGGCAACCCCCCTAGCTGGTGACTTCCTTTTGGGAGCAATTGCTGAATTATGCAAGCGCCCTTGATGGAATTCCCTTTCTATGGCTGTGTGTGATTTATGTGGATACCCCCAGTCAGTCTCCCTGTCTGGAGCATTATCTGACATATGTGAATACTGTGGATACCCCCGGTGTGACTCCCTGTCTGGAATAATTATGAATGTGTGGGATGACCCCCTATCCAGTGAATTCCTGTTTGGAGCACTTGCGGAACCGTGGGATGAATCCCAAACAGCCTCAGCAGCAGCTAGTGAGGGCCTGTTAGGCCTCGGAACCTGTGACCCAGAATGCATATTATGGTCCTCCTCCCCCCCAGAACAGAGCCAGGAGCGGAAGGGTGGCAGTCCAGTCTCCAACGCAGTTGGTCTATGTGTCTGCGAAGAACGTAGCCATCAACCAAGGCAACTTCGTATGACAACGGCCCAGAGACCTTGCAGATCACAACTGTGACCCAGCGATGTCCAGGCCCATAGTTTCTTGCCCAAACCGGATCGCCCACCTGAAGTCTCCTAGGTGCCCACGGTTGTGACACCTGTGAAGCAGGTTACCATAAGTCAGTTTCTTGAGAGCATCTTTGGTAGTGCGCACCATTCTCTCTGCCAGTCCATTGGAGGATGGATGGAAAGGAGCTGACGTTGCATGCCGGATAAGGTTGGCTTGAAGGAAAGCCTGGAACTCAGAAGATGTAAATTGAGGGCCATTATCTGAAACCAGAACATCTGGAAGACCGTGTGATGCAAAAATTCCTCTCAACACCTGGATGGTCCTGGCAGTAGTAGTGGAGGAAACAGGAACAATCTCTAGCCACTTGGAATGGCTATCAACAACCAGAAAGAATTGCCCCTGAAAGGGCCCAGCATAATCTATATGCACTCTAGACCATGGGATTTGAGTTTCCTCCCACCTATGTACTGGGGCCTGAGGCATTTCAGGCCGGGACTGTTGGCACAATTGGCACCCGTGCACCTGGGCCTCGATGGCTTTATCGAGCCCAGGCCACCAAAGATGGCTGCGCGCAAGCGCTTTCATCCTGACTATACCAGGATGTCCCTCATGCAAAGAGATCAAGATTCTAGACCTCAATGAGGCTGGGATCACTACCCTGCTACCCCATAACAGGCAACCCTTGAAAGTGGAAAACTCATGCTTCTTATGCCAGAAGCTATGGAACTCAGTATCTGGGCACTTGTCAGGCCATCCTGACAACACCCATGTTGTCAGCGTGTAAGCGTGTAATCAGTGGCAGTTTCTGAAGCCACGTCCCTAGCATTGAGGGGAGACTCAGGCAACTCCTGAATGGAAAGAATATTAATGGCTGGAGCAGAATCTGGCTCTAATTGGTTCAGAGGTAATCTGCTTAGGCCATCTGCATGACCCATTTCTTTTCCTGGTTTGTGAACTAAAGTGTAGTCATATGCTGACAGGAAAATGGACCATCTCAGCATACGAGGAGAAATGATATGTGGGGTCTGTTTGTTAGTGGTAAACAAACCCAGCAGAGGCTTATGGTCAGTATAGACAGTGAAATGGCGGCCATATAAGAAATCATGAAATTTCTTTATGCCAGCCACTATGGCCAAGGCTTCTCTGTCAATTTGAGCGTAATTCCGTTCTGCAGAAGACAGAGTCCTTGAGTAATAGGCCACAGGGACTTGTGTCCCATCAGCCTTCAGATGGCTAAGTACAGCTCCCACCCCATAAGGAGATGCATCGCATGCGATGCAAACAGGCAGTTGCTCATTGAAATGCGCTAAAACAGCATTAGAATTGAGCAAGGCCTTAACCTCATTGAAACTCTTGTTATGGACTTTAGTCCACTGCCAAGGAGCCTGCTTGTCTAAGAGCCTGAGTAACGGCTCTGCCACTGCAGGTTTATGTGGGAGAAATGCATGGTAAAAATTTAATAGCCCCAAGAAGGCTTGCAGCTCACTCTTGGACTTGGGGCTTGGGGCCTGTTGAATAGCTTGTAGTTTAACTTTAGCAGGGTGAATGCCTTGGGCATCAATCCTGAAACCTAAGAAGTCAGTGGAAGTGACTCCTATCTTGCATTTATCCTGCTTTAGCTTGCTTTTCGAAAACGAAGCAAGACAGCCCTTAATCTTTCTGCTAAATTTTGAGATGACTCCCCAGCAATGAGGACGTCATTGAAGTAGGGACAGACCCCAGGAATACCTCGAAGTGTGCTCTCCATGACACTTTGGAATATGCCAGGGGCTACATTTACCCCAAATTGCAGTCTTTTGACCTTGAAGGCTCCCCCGTGAGTTACAATAGTCTGGGCCTCTGCAGCTGCCTCATCAACAGGTAGCTGTTGATAAGCCTGTGCCAGGTCAAGCTTTGCAAAAATGCACCCCCCCGAGGGAGGCCAGGATGTGGCTTACAACAGGCACTGGATAAGCATGCTCTTGCAACACCTTATTCAGTGTGTATTTATAGTCTGCACATATACGTATTTCCCCATTAGCTTTTAGAGGCGTTACTATGGGGGTTTCCCATGGACTAGAATCTACAGGTTCTAAAATGCCTTGCTGGAGCAATTTGTCCAGCTCAGCATCTATCTTACCTTTGAGGGCAAAAGGTACCCTCCTAGGCTTAACCCTGATGGGCGTGATGGTTGGGTCTAACCGTAGCGAAATTGGAGGCCCCTTGTAGGATCCTAGCTCTGAACTAAACACATCTGCAAACTCCTTGCAAACCTTTGCAAGGCCCAGCGTTTGCAAGCTATGCAGCCCAGTTACCTGGATTCCCAGAGCCTCGAACCAATCGAGTCCAATAAGACTCGTACGTTCACCCTCAACCACCACATCTAGGAAACCTTCAAAATCCTTATATTGTACCCTAAGGGCGGCCTCCCTCTTAACACACACTATAGAATTTTGACAATCAGTGAGTATTAGATTCGATGGCCTGAGTTTAACTCGAAGGCCACTACTGTTGCAAATCCTTTTAAAGGTATTAATTGAAATAATGGAAAGAGCGGACCCTGTGTCCAACTCCATCAGTAACGGAACCCCTTGCAACCTTACGTTAATGGTAAGTTTCTTCTTAAGGGGTTTGTGTGCCCCCGTTTTTAGAATGCTCCTGTGCGATGCGCAGAAACCCACCCTGTGTTGGCTGGGGACCCTGGTACCTTTCTGAAGCAATTCTTCCCAAGGTTGAACCTTCTGGAGACCCAAACAGACGGATGCAATGTGGCCCTGCCTGCCACACGCCCTGCAAATGGCAGAGCGAAACCTGCAGTCAGCTCACTTGTGGTGTCCTCTGCACCCGAAGCATTGAAGAGATGCTGGGGCCTTGACCGGACGTCCCTTCTGCCTCCTCTCAGCTGGCTGGTGAAGTCTGTTGACCTCCTCTTCAGGATCCATTTCTGATCCTTCTCGAGCGTCCTCTTGATGGACGGTAGCTGTGTCCGGAGGGTTCTTGGTGATCTGTAAGGCCTTCACAGCTCCGCCTGCTGCTTCCTCAGCTGTCACCTCTCGTAGCGTGTTTTGGAAAGAGACATCTTCTTTTGCAAAAATCTTCTGTTGTAAGTCTCTGTTCCTTAAGCCACAGACAAAGCGAACTCGCAGCCTCTCTTCCAGATCCTTGAACTCACAAGATCTGGCTGTTTGCCTTAAGGCCGCAATAAAGTCCGCAGCAGATTCACCTGGCCTCTGGTCTCTATGCTCGAACGCGTGCCTCCATGCAATGACAGATAACTTCAGCTGGAAATGTTCCTTCAACATTTTCTTCAAGTCAGCATATGGTACTGACTCTAGAGGTGCAGGGGCCACCAGATTTTCTGCGATGTCAAAATCTTCTTGTCCACAGGCACACAAAAGAGTTGCTGCCTTCAGGCCGTCTTCTCTAATCTGATTTACTCGGAAGTAGTTCTCCACCCGTGCTACGTAAGAATTCCATCTCTCTGGGTGGGAGACATCGAAATCAGTCAAGCGGCCAATCTTCAACATCGTAAACTTTACGACCTTCACCACTCACTTCCTCTGCAACCTGCTGTTTGGGGAAAGGGTCCTTTAGCCAAGCTCACCCTCCAGCGACGCTGTACTGGCAGGCTGGGACACTGATTCAGACGCCGTCTTCCCCTCTTCAGGCCTTCCTGGGTAAGTCCTTAAATCTTTTGTTTCAGCTTGCAAAGGATCCCACCTTCGTCGCCAGTGTTAAGTCCTTCGTTTGCTTGCAAATGATGAAGACACATGGCGATGATGAACAAACATTTTATTCTCCTTCTACAACAACCAAGCAAAAGCAAAAGGCACGCAGGCCTTTTTATATGGCCAGAAGCCCGGACAGTGTCAACCAATAGGAACAGAGTGTTTTTGCGCCCTGCGCATGCGCACAAGGCTGGCGCCGCTCTGTCTGGTCCCGGGCAGCTTTTGGAATGCCCGGGACCAATGCAAGGTCCCGAGCCTGCTTTTGCAGGCTCAGGACACAACAATATCAAAAAAGACATTCTTTCTCATATGTGCTTTCCAAGATTATTTTTTCCTCCAAGCAGCTTAGAAAGCACAAGGAAACCAAAAGTATAAACATGAATAATTCTTGCTAGCTTCTTGGGATAAGAACTTACATGTTATTTGATATTAAATGATCACAGAAAGGTACTAGAATCTAGTTGTAAAATCAAATGAAATATATTCAACATAACATTAAGTTTGCCTAAGTCTGTTTTGGATGACATGAATAACAATTACCTCTGACTGGGAATCAGTAAACAGATCTTCCTCAACATCAGCTGAGTGCTGGTTCCATGAAGCCAATTGGATAGCACTCTGATGATTCTGGGCATCCTGCTTAGGATTAAGGACTTGCTCTTCCTTATTACATTGTTTCTTTGGAAAAAGAGGAACCAGTTATAATCCTTCTACTAATCTTCTGGATACAAAAGACTGACAAAATAGATTATAATTATAGTTAAAAGTTTAGTTCTCACATAGCGAGGCAGATACAAACTAAGTATGGTTTCTAAGGAGGTTGAAATGCTTATAAATACCGCAAATTGGGGAGTATAAAGGGGAAAGTTAGCTATTTTTCTAAGCAGTTTATATTCTTCTTCTTTTTTTCTTGTTTTTAATATTTATAAGCAACAATAAATAATAACTATCAAATATCAAGCTCTTTATATTACAAAATAATGCAATGCATTTTGCAATAATCTATTAATGCAATTAATACCAATGCTTTAATTGTACAATTCAAGAAACCTTTTCAATGATTTAACACCATACCCTGCATGACACTGGAAAACTAATTTGAGAAATACTAGATATCAAGAGGATTATCTTATGGGCCATGTTAAGTGTTGAGCTTTCTTTTACTATAAGTCTTCATCAGAGGCTAGAAAGTCATCTTCCAGCTCTCTAACAGTTTGTGTGTGGAGGTTTGTTGCTCTGCCTGTGCTTGTGGCTTATGAAGTTGTTACAAAAATGGCCACCCAAGGAAGTGATGGGTTCTCTCTCTCTCTCTCTCTCTCTCTCTCTCTCTCTCTCTCTCTCTCTCTCTCTCTCTCTCTCTCTCTCTCTCTCTCTCTCTCTCTCTCTCTCTCTCTCTCTCTCTCTCTCTCTCTCTCTCTCTCTCTCCTCTCTCTCTCTCTCTCTCTCTCTCTCTCTCTCTCTCTCTCTCTCTCTCTCTCTCTCTCTCTCCTCCCTCCCTCCCTCCCTCCCTCTCTCTCTCACACACACATATACCCACACATATCAGGTGAATATATTCCTTTCTGAGACCATGGGCTGGATGATTTTGGGTGGCAAGTCATATCTGGCCAATGGGCTGTAAGGTTTGCCAACCCCGACTCCAATGAATCCTGCACTGAGCAGGGGACTGGACTAGATTATCTCCAACGTATTTTTCCACTATAAAAATTTACGATTTTAAGTCTGCATTCTATATTACATACTTAACTTAGATATTAATGAGAATGTTTCCAATATTATCATTAAAACAAATTCATTGATGGAGACTCTGCAATATTTTTAGTATTTGTTTGTTTGATATAATCAATAGATGATGTACCGTACTACATAATTACCCAGGATAAAGAATCTGTACATGAGGCATTCTGCTTTATATTTCCATAGGACTCAGAACGGGATTCCTGAATAAGTGGCTTCACTGAATCCTCCTGAAAGATTAAGGCGAATTACATTAACAAATCAAATTAAAATTAGTTGTTATTAACTATAATATAAATAGCAGTGCATCAACTGGAAGAGAAGATTTGAAAACTAAAATTGCAGTTACTTTTATTTCTATATTCGTATCTTGCACTTGTTTTAAATTGGACAATAACACATGCATCTTTTCATATAATATGATTAAAAGTCATATAATCACAAAAACTATTTTACTAAGCAATGAATAAAACAGAAGGAAGCTCAATATTTTTTTGCTGTAACTAAAGGCCAGAAATAAAGCAGTTCAACAATAGGATATTTTTAGGATAGGATAACAGGTTCATCTGAATTGTAATCTGTGCACTCAGATTGGGTTTTGAGCTGGCTCAGAATCTTGTTTCAAAATTGTGGCTACTAAACATTTTCATTTTATGTTTTACCTACTTGGGTATGTTAGTAGGGAGGAAGAGAGAGAGAGAAAGAAAGGCGACAGATGTATATTGTAATGGATCATCGAACAAAACAATCCAGAGTTCTACTCAAGGCACAAATGACCAGGCTGAAATTATCCTACTTCACACATATTACATAATTTCTGACATAGGTTCTAATGCTGGGGGAAAGAAAGAAAGAAAGAAAGAAAGAAAGAAAGAAAGAAAGAAAGAAAGAAAGAAAGAAAGAAAGAAAGAAAGAAAGAAAGAAAGAAAGAAGGAGGGAGGGAGGGAGGGAGGGAGGGAGGGAGGGAGGGAGGGAGGGAGGGAGGGAGGGAGGGAGGGAGGGAGGGAGGGAAAGAAAGAAAGAAAGAAAGAAAGAAAAAAAGAAAGAAAGAAAGAAAGAAAGAAAGAAAGAAAGAAAGAAAGAAAGAAAGAAAGAAAGAAAGAAAGAAAGAAAGAAAGAAAGAAAGAAAGAAAGAAAGAAAGAAAGAAAGACTAGCAGCAGATAGATGGACTAAGTTACAATGACTGTAGGTGCAATGTTGGAAGACCTGAAAACCAGGTTAGGGACAGATCACAAAAACTGTCATGGAGAAAATCTATCTATGGTTGTTGGGGGTAAAAAAAACACTTGTTGGCAGATTATCCATCAATGCAAAGGATATCCTTTAATCTAAAATCTTAGCTGGTTTTCAAAGGCAATAAGGAATTATATGCAGGCAGTAAATGGTCTCATTTAGTTTCTGGGTCGACAATGGAGAAAAAGAAGTTTCCTTTCTCTGTCAATATACTTGTCTCTCACAGACTTTCACGTGTGTGCATGTCTGAATAAGCAGTCAATGTAAAAATTGTTTCTTTCCTAATATTTTGTTTCCCTTATGTAGCTAAAAACACATAGCCACTGCTGCAATCCTATATCCAACTGCTAACTCAGCATTTTTCTGGCTATATTAGAAGGTAAAATTGGAGTTCCTTCTCCTACCAATTGGTGATACTGTTATTCTGAAATCATGTTTTACAATTCTTCCAAAGAATTCAAAATGTATTATCTATATGTCATCATTATAACCTCATTTTGATCCTTTATTGATATCCTGATGGTATTTTAGCTGTTTGCTTTAACAAATAACAATATATTAAAGAAGAAAAGGTTTAGGATGTATTTTAGCTCCATCGATGCCATGGATGCCCTAAACTTGCTCTATGGAATAAGTAGTGGAATCCATGAATTACAAGAAGCTAGAGGTCAGACAAGGCTTGTGTAAACTGGTAAATATTTTGTAATCTTGAGAAGTGATGTTCAGAGTTCTTTCAGAACAGGCCATACTCTCCCTTTAGGATCAGTTTGGGTGATCATGTATGTGTGAGAGAAAATGTGAATGCTCATGACAGCAGCAGCTCATCTTTGCATCAGCTTAAAGCATTAGCTCTATACTAATTACTATATGTGATATAGTAATTTTCCAATACATGCATGGTGTTATTCTTAACGTGAACATGTAGTGCCATTATTAATTGTGTGTCAACGCTAACATCGGATGTTTTTGCATTAACAGATGGAAATGTAGCCATCTTTTTACCTTTTGCTTTTAGAGTTAGATGATGCTGGGAGAGGAAGTGACATAAAACACTGGACCCAGCATGAGAAACAAGGTTATTGTAACCAGAGCTGATAAGCAATTGGCAGGCTGGAGAACAGGAGAGGAAGCCCCGCTTCAAGCTAATTGGGGAATGTGATTTATGACTGTTAATTGAAGGAGGGAATTGTGCTTTGATACTATGTGCTCAGGGGAGGGGAACTTAGTTTTTGGCTTCGATTATGCACTGCCGATGTTATGCTACTCAAAATAAAGATTCTTTGAAGAGTTCCATCTGTTGGAACCATGACATTAAGCCCCAAACTAAATTCCCCTCCCCTGAGCACATAGTATCAAAGCACAACCATGACGTTGTGCTTTAATAAATTACTTGTTCACTTCCAGAATCAGTATACAGTGCTCATTTTGATTCTTAAAGCCCTTACTAGCTTTGAGCATCCTTCTCCCATAGGCTCCCCACCCCACACAAATACCATTGAATTTATAGGGAAGTTTTTATGCAGAAAAAAGTGACCCTTCATATGTTAATACCATGGTCATACCGGTAGTAACTAACAGAGAGATCTTCTCAGTGATGGTACCAAATTTGTAACCTAACAATCTTATTACTGCTTTCTTCCCAGATCAAATCCACCAGATTTTTCCCCAAGTTTTGAATAACTAGTTTCTAGGATACTTGATGCTCATTTTAAACTCATTTTCTTTAGCTAGGAAATCAGTGATCATCACCATCTCTGTTACTGTATACCTCATGCAGACAAAGTGATATAATTAAAAATATAGATAGAAAGAGTACCAATTTACTGAACATACTGACATCCACTTGTGAGTATTTTACATGTGCATAAAGACCAAAGCAGCTCTGGTTCCTTCCTTTTGGCGTTTCACTAGCAATTGAGCAATGTTATGTAAATAGTACTGTATAAATAACACATCTGAATGTCAACTGATTAAATCAGCAGATTACTCAACTAAACTCAAGCCGCCCTGAGTTCTCCGGAATAGGGCGGCATAGAAATTAAATAAATAAATAAATAAATAAACACTTAGGTGATTACAACTCTGACAAAACTCATTTTATTCAATTCAATCTATAAATCAAAGGCATACTTATTTTAGAAGCCATTTAGGTTGTGCTACAATGGCAATAAGTTATTTTGTTAAATACTTAGAGAAGCAATAGTCCTATGAATGAAGAAAAGTATTTTTGCCATTCTAGGTATGGAGTGACACAGTAAATGCTGTTTCCCCAAAGTAAGGCTTACCCTGAAAATAAGCCCTAGCTTGAGTTTGGAGGTGGGCCTAATATAAGCCCTACCCCAAAAATAAGCCCTAGTTTTGGGGCAAGGCACACACCTAAAAATCAAGCTAGGGCAGGGGTAGGGAGGGTGGAGCTGCCTCATGCATCCCGCACCTACTTACTTGGCAGCCAGGCTTCTCCTCGCCGGCCCACTTCTTCTGCCGTGTCTTCTGCAGCCAGGCCTGCCTTTCTCACTAACAGGCCTTTCTGAAAGGCCACTGAAGCCGAGAATCGAGCTATGGATTTAATCCATAGCTCAGTTCTGGAAGACCTCTGCAGCCGAGATGGATTCAATCCATAGCTCGGAACTCGGCTGCAGTGGCCTTCCGGAAAGGCCTGATTGCAAAATGCAGACCGGAATGCAGCTGCAGAATGAAGCTGCTCCTTTGGCTGCAGAAGTGGACCGGCTGGGCGGGGCTGTCAGTGCCGGAGGTGAGTATAAAAGACATCCCCCAAAATAAGACCTGGTGCCTCTTTTGGAGGCAAAAAAAATACATAATTATTTTCGGGGAAACACGCTACTAAGCAAAACATAAAAGTGTTAGTACAGTTTATGAATGGGAAAAATATTGTTTTTTATTCTACTATGCTAATCATATCAAGTGGCTTTTTAATACATCTTTGTAACTTTGCCAATTATTTTCTTCACATAGAGATGATGACTGCATATTATGTTTGCTGACTTTCTCTCAGACAACAGACACAAGAGTGCACATTATAATCAATAGTCATTTGATACGCGGCATCAAATTACCAAGTCTTAATTGTATTATTGCTCCTTGCTAATTAGTCCTTGGGTATTTTAAAATTTGTTGGCTATCTAATTTCACATGCTCTTGGGAGCAGCAAACTGAGAAGCAAACCTAGCATCAATATACAGAAGCAGTTTGTTACAGTTGCTTTTTTATAACAAAAATAAAGTCTGTCAAAAATTTGAGTATTTTTAATTTTTTTTAAAAAACAGCAATGCTGAGATATGTCCCTTTCTGGGCAAATTTTGGACAGCTGCTCTGGAAAAGAGCAGAAGTTTTTATTTAATTAGACTGACAATAATATTGATACCAGAAGAACTTATGTAACTTAGCTTCAATGAACTCACTCTATAACCAAATCTGATTGACTACATAGCACTATGAGGCCATTATATCAGTTACCCAATTGCTGACTAGCAAATACAATATATGCAACTATTGAAAATATCAAAGGTGGGGGGAGAAATTAAATGAAATAAGTAATTGGGGGAAAAGTACATCAAACTATTTAAAAGACTGGTTCACTATTTTAGTACTTATCCCTCATTCAAACATAATATAGACAAAACATGGCATAGGTTTAATAAATGAATATGTCACAATATTTTGGAAATGTGACACTAATCAGTCAAAATCTATGGAGAGTCTCAGTCATACAGGTCATAATTATCCCAAAGGTGCTTTTTCACAAGGCAACTGATCTTTCTTATTTTTCTTTTTCTTTGAAGACATTTCACTTCTCATGCGAGAAGTTTCTTCAGCTCTGCCTGGATGGTGGGGAAGGGAAGGATTTATACTCCTTGCAGACAGCTGGTCATTTGCATTCTATTAAGAGAGTCGTTGAGGGCACCTGGAGGTTTATCTGTGTAGTCGGGATGACTTACATTTGGACCTTGCACTTATGACCATCATAGCATCCGCACAGTCATGTGATTAAAATTAGGATGTTTGGCAACCAACATGTATTTTCAATAGTTGTAGAATCCTGGGATCATGTGATCACCATCTGCAACCTTCCCAGTTGACTTCCAATAAGCCAGGGGTTCTCAACCTGTGGGTCGCGACCCCATTTGGGGTCGAACGACCGTTTCACGGGGGTCGCCAAACACCGCAGTCTGCCATTTTTTTCCCCATTTCCCCTCGGCTGTCACGCGCGTGCCGCACATGCGCGGTTCGGGCTGTCGCACCGTGCATGCGCGATGCGGGCCGTCGCGTCACGCCGTGCATGGGCGGCGCAGGTCAGGGTCTTGGCCTGAAAAAGGTTGAGAACCGCTGCAATAAGCAATGGGAGAAGCCAGATTCATTTAATAACCACGTGATTCACTTAACAACTGCTTAGCAATGGAAGTTCTGGTCCCAACTGTGATTGCATGTTGAGAACTGCCTGTATTACACTTTGTTGTTATTATTATTCATAATTCATTCAGACTTCCGGTACTCGATTCCTACACTGAAATCCAGTATACTGGATGAGAAAATAAAATAAAAAGATAAAAAGGAGAGAGAAATGAAAAACAAAAGGAAGTAGTCCCATCCATGTCTCTTCCCTCATATGTTGCCTCCTATAGAAGACAGCCACTCAGGGGCTGCCACAAAGAAGAGGGAGTCAAACTATTCTCCAAAGTGCCTGAGGGCAGGACAAGAAGCAACGGATGGAAACTAATCAAGGAGAGAAGCAACCTAGAACTAAGGAGAAACTTCCTGACAGTTAGAACAATTAACCAGTGGAACAACCTGCCTCCAGAAGCAGTGAATGCTCCAACACTGGAAGTTTTTAAGAAGAGACTGGACAGCTATTTGTCTGAAATGGTATAGGGTTTCCTGCCTGAGCAGGGGGTTGGACTAGATGACCTCCAAGGTCCCTTCCAACATCATCATCATCATCATCATCATTATTATTATTATTATTATTATTATTATTATTATTATTATTATTATTATTAGGGTCTTCTTCCCCAGCTTACAAGCAGAACTTCATTTAACTCATCATTCTGCTTTAAAACAGCAAAATAAGCCCAATTCAAAGTAAGTTTCAGTAAGGACCATCATGAGCCAATAAGATGTAGCACATAAGCAGTGGTCAGTTTTTTATTCCTTTGAATTAAAGTACTTTGATAGATTGCAATCCGATAAAGAAGTGTGGCTTTGCATATAAGGAAACGTTAAAAAGCTTACCAGGGACCTACTTGTATCTTGAAACAATGCATAAGTTTTACGTTCTTCTGATTCTCTCGGGATGTTGTACTCACTGTCCACCTGAAGGACTGCATCAGGCTGATCTCTCATTCCAGAATTTTTGAAGATGTCTGTCTGCAGAGTATCAAGGAAACTGCTATTTTGAAAAAATTCTAAACACTGAAGAACATCACTGAACAAAGGAATAAGCAACGCTAGGAAGGAAGGTGGTCACTTAAGGACCAGTCGCTTAACAACTGTTGAAAGTTATGATGCCCCCCCCAAAGGCTACTTACAACCTGTCTTTGAATGTGTCACTCCTGCATCAACCGCTCCCTGCAGTCACGTGATTACATTTCGGGCGCTTGGCAATAGGCTTGCATTTACACTGGTTGCAGAGAGATTTGCAATGTTTTTGCTGGTTTTTGGCAAAAAGCACCCATTCAGGAGAACGGATTTGCTTAATGACCACATGATTCACTTAACAGCCACAGTGACTCGCCCTGCAACTGTTGTTAAAATGGTCATAAAGCCCAGGCAGGTCACATAATGACTCGCTTAACAACTACGAGAAATGACCAAAACTCCAGGCTCAATTGTGGTTGTTAAGTGAGGACTACCCATATATAAAACATCTTTATACTGAACAGCTAGTTCCAGGTTATCTGTTTGGATTAAAACATCTGTGATCGATCTGGGCATAGACTACAACACTGATGTTCCAAACAGAGGGATGTCCGGTCAAAAAGAAAAAAAAAAACAACCCCTTCAAACTTCCAAAATCTTCACTGCTTTACATCCCTTCAGCCACCAATGATACCCTCAGCATCAAACATGGTATATCCAACAGTGCTGAACACCCCCCTCTCCACCAGCTCCCAGTGCTCCCAATAAAGAAAAATTGGAAAAGGAAGCCCTGGTGGAATGATTGTATAGGCCATGTTTGGAGTCAGAGACATTGACGATAGTTACAAGGAGGTCGGGAAAGGAAAACAGAGGGAAGATCAACAGGTGGACCAGTGCACAAAGAAGAGGAGAAAAAGGCGAGGAGCACCAGATACGAGAAGACTTCTTCAGGCCAGTGGCGTGCAGGGCGGTCAAAAGAGCAGAGAAAGGTGAGTGGGGGGGGAAGCTGAAGTGCACCCTGCAGTTGTAAATACAGGCCGACTGAATTTTGTTCACGTGACCCCAGGAGCACTGCAATGGCTGTTAACTTCAAGGAGCAGGTATGACCACCACTTGTTCAGTGCGGTTGTAACCTTGAACAGTCACTGAACAAATGGTTGTTAAGCAAGGATTATCTGTAGGCAAGACGTTAGAAGAGGTCACCTTCTTAAAACTTAACAATAGTTAATTGAATTTAATGATATCTGACCTGTAAATTATTTGTCTGGGAGAATTCCTTGATTATGTTTAGAAGAGGAGCCAACACAGTAGATTTTGCTTCAGAAATGCCATCAATTCTCTTCATAATTTCCACAGTTGTAGGCCTGGAAAAAAATGTTACAGATGTTACAGACATTATGTGGTTTCATTACTTTTGAGTTTGATATATGAAGGTAGAAAGGAAAAAAAAAGACTCTTATAAGTACAGAAAGAGGGAGAATAGGAAAGTACTTGCTGAAGAACCCAAAAACAGAAATTAATAAGCTAGCAAAGTTTACAATCCATCCGTGCAATTTGTCACTACCAGTTAAGTGTAAAGAGATTACTGGCTTCTGATCTGCTTGACCATCCTTTATTTTACTAATGATATTATTGCAAAATGAAATTTAAATTCATATTTAGGATCATTTATATATTTTATTATTTATTTTATGGAATTTAAATCTTTTTACTTTTGAGAACAAATCCCAAGGTGGTAAATGTAATAAATGCGGTTATGGTGTACAGTTGGCATCAAATTAAGGCTACTGATCTCAAGCACGTTTGCTAAAGTAAAGCAAAATTTCCAAGCTTGAGTCAATGTGAATCATCTGAATACATCTAGAAGGATGAAACGTTAAAAAAAAAACCCATTCTAATGATTTGAAATGTTATCAAAACAAGTGGATTTCAATTGTCATTAGCCAAGAGCAATTGCATAAGCATGAAAAGTCTAAAATGTTTGGAAATCATTGTAATAATGAAGGAAATTCTATAGAGTTAAAGGTGAAAATGATAAGACAAACCATCAGTGCTTGTGGTAATATAAACACATTTCCCCCCCTTTCAGCTATATTGTGGTCAAACAGATTTTCTAATTTTTAGGGATAATTACTTAGTTCAACTATGGGACAAGTCACTCCCAGGTCAAGAAAAAGGAAGATAGCAATTTTGTTAAGTAAATGAAGGTTGTTTTGTGGCAAGAGAAAAACTAAAAAAAAAAAAATCTTCCCTCATTTTTGATGATTATAAGTTTGAATCAGGACGGAAGCAAATGGTTTAATTTATTGCCCAATCCTAACTCCAATGAAATTATTAGTTTATTTATAGAGTGGAATGGGAAGATGAATTCATACAAATTCATTTAACATTTTAGGAGATGAGAACCCCTGTCATTTCCCCAGCCAAATAATTCCTATTGTTCTCCAACATGTATCTAAATGGTGTTCATTCACTCACTTCAATGGAAATTCATACCTTATCACAGTCATATCAACCAGCACTTTATTTGTTGCAAGCACAGCTGGAGGGATGTCTTTTTCACTGGCAAGTTTCTGCCGGGCTGCCACTAACTTGCCATACAGTACTGTCTGAAAGAAACAAAAAATGTTTACAAATTATTGCACTGAGATGGAAGGCAACATTCTTTTAAGAATATCAATAAACAAACTTGCTGCTCCATTTAAAAGATGCCTTTTTAAAAAAAAGAAAAGAAAAAGGGATACAAATATAAACAAGCAACAAGAAGTAGGCTATCTACCAGGAGCGTTACCCTTTTTTAAAAAATATAGAATAGAATGTTGCATCTAGGATGGCATTTTTAAATGTAGGGCTTTGTGACTTCTGAGTTAGTTTTGCCTCCTGGCAACTGCCAAGACAAGTCCCTGGAGGTTTTTTGGCAATATTTTCAAAAGTGTTTTATCCTTCTTCCTACAACTAAGAGGGAGTGACGGGTCGAAGGTCAACCAAATGGTTTCATGCTTCAAGTGGGACTAGAATTCAGTCTCAGTTTTTAGCCTGACGCCTTTAACCACTGTGCCAAACTATCTTTCTTAGATGTGGGTACATCATCCAGAATGAATAACATTACTCTCTTCTCTTCCAAACTAGGTTTTACACAGATGCCAGCCTGAGGGAGTCAAACAGATCAGCATGATGAAAGCAAGTCCCTTTATATCTGTGCCATGACATTGCAACAAACTTCCAAAACAGAATTCATAGTACAACAGTGTAATAATATTTTCTGCATTTCGACAAAAGAAGCAGGGACCAACAAATCCCCAGTGAGGTATGATTTAGTTTTCACTTTGATTAAAACTAAATCAGTCCATTCATTATGATTTCTATAATCATGAAAGAAACCTGGTACTCATATGAATCTAATCACCAAATACTTGGCATACTAACCTGCAATTCCTTCTCCCTTTCAGATATAACAGTTTCTGTAGCATTCAGAGGAGTACTAGGCAGTGACAACTGCACAAGGGCACTACTATTGAAAGAAAAATAGTTAAAACTTCTGTTCAGCCAGTATATGTAGTAGCTGACAAATAATAAGAGAACAAAAATGCTTGCATTTTTCTAAAGGAGCCAATGAATGCAGGGACCAAAAGCCTTGTGAAATGCTTATTGGATCAAGTATAAAAGACATGCTTATGGCACAAGCTGGAGGAACAGACTGTGCTATTAATCTTTACAAAAGGCATCTACATGTTTTGTTCCTCTGGAAAAATTATCACATTTTAAAGATTTTAAGTGAAAAAACAATTCCTAAATTTAAATTGGTGACAGTAGCACCAGCAAATATCGTACAAAGCTATTATAGAGCATTCCAAATAAAGAGTTCCACAAACAACTTCTATCCACCCAAAATTCTCAACAAACATTAATATGAAGAGATACAAAAAAGCTACCAAAAAACCCCCCAACATACTAATATTACTTTCAGAAATACCTTTTATCTGAAAGTCTACTCCAGCTGGACATCTTACTAACTTCCGAACAGGAAAACATTTTATGCAGAGAAGTGTTCTTCAGTAACATAAAAGAAAAAAAGGAAAAATGGATATGCTTATAATGTCTTTTGAATATATTTAATACAAAAGTTTTTTAAATATGTACTTTTACAAGTAATTTAATAGGTTTAGAATAAATCAGGGGTTCCCAACCAGGGGTGCGAGATAATATTCCAGGGGGTACAAAAACTTGGGTTTTCAAAATTATAGTGCATATGCATAATTTGTTGCCATTATTTCGAACTTTTGTAAGGGGTGTGAGAATATATCAGAAGTGTTCTAGGGGTACGGGGTATCGAAAAGGTTGGGAACCACTGGAATAAATCATATCACTACAGTTTGCTTGGGTTTCAATAACAGGAAGCATTAACTCTGAAGAGTGGAGAAATGTCAAGATAATACTGAACTAAATAAGATAATATGAAACTAATTATATTACAGTTGAGCAAAAATGCCAATGTAGCCATTTTTGGCATCATCTGAGCCAAAATACAGAAGGAAGCAGCCCCAGGAATCTAGAGATCCTTCTCCCAAACCTAATCTACTTCAATTTCGATTGCAGTGAAGAGTTAGTTAATTCTTAATTAGGGCTTCTTTCGTAAGGACCAGTAATTTATCAAATTCTGGTTATGGAAACTCCTTTGTCTTGATATCCGTATCCATACATTGCTTACATTGAGAAAATAAAATTTGCTAGGGAAGGAAAAGAGGCAAGCAAATCAGCTCTTGATTTCTTGGGTAAGATTTGAAAGCCAGCATCATTTCAGAACCTAACCAGTTTAAATTTCTGAGTGCAAATTCTTACTTCAACATGTTATTAATTTTTCCACCCCTTTTATCGAGGAAGCAGAAATAGATAAGCATGTACAAATACTTTCATTAGACCAACTGGATTCTGTACCATTTCATCTGGCTTTCTGATGCCTGCCCTGAAAAATATCCTTCCTCCCCTCTCTGAGATCCAGCAGGCCTCAATTCTTTCTTTTGGAAAGCTTTAAAAAGCTGGTTCTTTCCTCAAGCACTGTGATCAAGTGAGGCTATAGCCCGGTGATTGGGAAATGTTGGCTGTTGCTTTTTAATTATTTCCTTTATGTTCTCATTATTGCTTGCTCTGAGCTATGCAGAGCTGTAATATAGGCTCAGTACTGATTTTATAATGAAACATTGTTCTGTAATGAATTTCACAAGAACTTTGTTGTTTACTTTCTTTTATCACAAATAACATTTCTTCTTTCAACAGTTATCTTTCAGAGCTATGGTTCATTTTACTAGGTAGCATCAATTTTAACTCAAAATTAACAACAGATTCGACAGACGACAGATTCCTGAACACTGATTTCAATTGATTAATTTATGCTGCTAGATTTTTCCTCCAACTGGAATAGGACACATGTAGCTATCAAGAAAATACAGTAGTTTCAGAATAGCTCTTTCAATCATTTCTAAATTTGGTTTCCATATGGAACTTGTCTAACAATAAGTCCTCTGTCAATGAGGGCTGATAGATCTGTTATGTATACTCTATGCCACTGGTGTCAAACTCGCCACGTCACATGACGTGTCACGACGTATCGCGACTCTTTTTGCACTGCTGGCAATGGGGTGGGTGCGCCTTCGGTATGATGAAACCGGCCCATGGGCCGGCAGTTTGACACCCCTGCTGTATGCTATTTGTGCTGTTACTGACTCTGACTAAGATATAATATCGCTTTCTCTTAATACAATAACACAAACCTGTTTCTTCAATGTTGACTGAGGCAATCCAGCACCGGAAACATGTCCTGCTTCTGTAAAGATTTGTTTATAACTGCAAAGGGGATGATAAGGGAGTTTAGGCAATTCTGAAAGCAAAACCTAATCCCTCAGTAAACATTACTGCTGTGCAAAGCATTCTGATTCAAGTAATTCCAAATTTGAAGCATACTATTTCAAGCAACTTGGAAGCAAGTGCAAAGCTCAAAACACAAGCCATTCTGAGCTCAAAACCGAAAAAGAGAAAGTTTCAATCAAACCAATTCTGCATAGACACAGGCAAAAGAGCTATGGGTACTACTTTCACACAATATATGGCTAAACATGTTAAAGCAAGTGGCAGCTACTTAGACTACCTAATGTTTTGTCACAGAATTTACAAATAGAAACTAATTCTGAACTATCAGCCTTGGAAAAGCATTCAACCCTAAATATCCAGAGATTTGAAAGCACAAAATACATTTCTTTGGCTGGCAAAGGATTCTGGGAATTGTGTAATCCAGAATTTTGACTAGTCTAGAAACAGAAAAGACCTCCCAGACAGACTGAAAATATGACTTGAACTGCACACACTCCAGAATCAGAAGACATAATCACCTTGGAGTAGATTTCTTTAAGCAGAGTTCCTCATCAGACAGAAGTAAGAGACTTTGCCTCTGCTCTTTTCTTGATTTACTGAGCCAATCTTTACCCTGAGAGCAAAACAAATTACTTAATACACTGATGCCCCAAGTTGTCACTTAACTGAGCACCTTGTCTGATGACCACAAACCTACCTTCTCAGTAAGCATGCACATGACTGAAAACTTGTTTTGACCAGAAACTTCTTTAAGAAAACCCTCAAATATGAGACGTCGACCCAACGCCTTCCATGAGTGCTCTGGCCAATCCTTCCCACTTCCAAACAGAGCGTAAGTCCGGAATTTGTCTGGCAGACGCTGAGAAGACTGGTTTAAAAGAAAAAAAAGCTAGTAATATATCCAAGAATACAGTTTTTAAAAGACCCGATGTCAACGCTGCAAATATTGTATATTCTTGCTTTGACAATATGTAGAACTGTCTGGTATCTTTGGGGTTAATACAGAGCAGATGGAGGTGGGAGCAAAGAGCAGGGAAAGAAAGAGGAAGGAAACCTTTGACCTTCACACTAATTGGGTAACGTGAGATATGACAGCTAATTTAGGGAGGGAATATGCTGATAATTAGACTGCTCAGAGGAAGAGAACTTAGTTCTTAGCACAAACCTTTTTATGCCTGTGCCGACATTTTGTAACCATAAAAGACTTTTAGGAAAATAAAAGCCTGGACGTTCTTTGAAGTGTTTCATTAGCCGGAACCATAACACCTGAGTCTATATTGCTTCTGCACAACTCGATACCATTACTTAACAATGCAGCATTAAGAAATATGCATACAGAAAATGACTGCCTGTTCAAGGAGAACCAGTATGATAGATGTGAGAAAAATATGATAAAAGGACTCTATATTACAGTCCTATTGGAAAAAGGAGTTGCACAAAGGTTTATATGTTTATGTTGATACTGCCTGGAATGGAAGACTCAAATCTTCAGTTGCCTACTCAACTGTATCCAGGTAAAGAATGTTCTGCAATCTCAGACCTTGGACTGAACTGGGGCAAAAACGTTGTCTATTCAACCCCATGTGCCTCTCTTCATTTCATTGCCTGGACTGTTAATGACTTTGCTAATGTCTTTGGGCCAGGACAGTATGGTATATATCTCAATCCTGCTACCAGAAGCAACATTTTCACTATAAAAATCCCTTTGGTAATTTGTAGACTATTACAAATGCCACATTATTCTTTCTCCCTTCCCCACTTCTAAAAATGTTAATTTATGTGTTAGAGACATTTGAAATCATGACCTAAATTTCATTTTCAGAAAGTATGTCACTTTGACTTGAAGTTTCCAGTATCTCTTAGGTATGGGCAAAGTATATGAATGTTCTTTCATGTTTTGTATGGGTTATATCCTATTGGTAACCTACTGAGGAAATGTTAAAAAGCGGTATCAAGAGCGAGGTATGTTTGATGACCTATTCTCCCATCAATCCTTTGCGCCATCTCTCCAGCTGCTCTAAGAGCAGATTTTGATCAGGCTATGCATTGGGAATGACAAATTCTTTCCTTTCTACCTTCATTAGATGTTTCTGCTGGAACAAAGAGCATTTAGTTGCTGGAGAGATGCCAAATGGGTATCACTTTCATGTAGTTATTATTTTCTCTGTTAATATGTTTCTCTTGGCCTTGTTTCATTATTTTTATTTTTGCTCTGGTTTATAACCCAGTTTAGGGCCTTTTAAAATAATAGAATAGGATGCATCATTTCACGTGTCCACAGACACAAAGTGTTGGAAACTGGCAACCTCAAAATGAAACAACAACAAAAAACCTCACAACTGCAGAAGCCATACTTTGAAAGTTTGTCTTAATAGGGATAGTGTAAGATTTCAGTTGAGGCAACTTTTTAATTTGAAAGTTCCCAGGAGAATTTGATCACCACTGAAGATGGATTCAAATTTCAAATAACAGGTGAAATCTGATCTCTCTGGTGACTCACTTGAAATCTGTTTAGGAACACACCTGTGCTTATTTTTACCCAAAGTCTACTAGGTTGAACAAAGCTTATAATAAAACAATTCTTCACAAACTATGGGTGAATGTGGTATAAAGTAAACTATTTATATCTGGAAGTATGCTTAATAAAGGGCATTTCTAACCATCTTAATATTATTACCAAACCATTAAATACTTGTTACACATTGAAATAAAAGGTACATAGAAGATTAGACCTCTACAGCTGAAATACTGTTAATTACAATAAATATGCAGTAAACCATAAAAAGCAAAGAGTATACTTTCCTTTTATAATAATTAGAAAAATGGCTAAAAGAATGTATTAAACCATAACAGCAGAAGAAACTTTCTGACATATTCTACAGTTAATACAGAAGATTAACTGAAAATTAATTCTTTTCCTAAGGCATTTTTCAATGTCAGTTGAATGAAACAGTGAATAGCTCTTAAAATAGCCAATTTCATGCACACTGAATTACCTACCTTAACTAATAGAAGGAAATACTGCCATACCACTTTCTGACTATTCAAAGTGATTTTTATACATTTTTAGTAGTGCAAAATAGAAAGGGCCCTCAGTCATACAAAAAAAATTTAGAAAAGAAAATTGGCAAGAAATTGTTGCAGAGGGTTTTATTTGAAACCATGCCCACTGCCCATGGGGGGCGGGTGGTGGTGGAAATGCTGGATTATGGAATGCCAAGAGAGGACATGAGAGATGATGGCCTTATTTCATTTAATCGGTCCTAGGAGAGGGCAGATAAAAAGGTGAAAAGTAAAATATAAATTGTATTTACCTTACTAATATTATTTACCTTACTAATATTTAGTCAAACAGGAAAGCTCTGCAGAATGTGCAAAATTGTGAAAGAAAGTTTGTGAATATTTAGCAAATAGAGGAAGGGAATAGGACACAATCTTACATGTGGCCTTTAGCTCACAAACTTTCTGTTACCACAATAAGTAGCACAGAGCTTGTTCTTTCATATGTAATGAATAATACTGAATTGACAGTATTAAGAATTAGAAGAATGCTGGCACTCCCAGACCCACCATTTGCCCCATTACCATGCAAACAGCATTACCAAATTTCAATCAATTTACCATACTTACAGATCCTCTGAGAAACAGTATGGGAACCCCCATGCCAAATCTCTCATTTAAAGCACATATTGCAGACATCAGTTTGTATGCTTGCTGACCAAAATCTTCAAAACTGTCCTGAGTGTCAATTACCGGGGCACAACGAATGTTCCTAGAAGTGCACAAAAATGTATACATGGTTTATAACTGGTATCAAAAAATTGGGGGGGCGGGGGGGAAGGGAATATATTTCTCATTTTTATTCTACACGTACACACAGTCAAATCATGAGCATTACAAGCTCGCATGATTCAAAAAACAACCTAGAAAATGCTTCTTTTCTAAAGATTGAAGTCAAAGGCCAAATTAGTCTTTATCCTGTTTATGCTTCTTGGCGCAACAGTATTAGTAAAATGCCTTCAATCTTATGTTTTTCAATATTCTCACAATACTATGACTCTCTTTTCATCATTTTTCATGGATGTTAGTGTGTCTGTTTCAATTTCATTTGTTGATGCATCATTATCTTTCCCTACAGTTTTCAATGTTCTCTCATTTCCCTTTTGTCCTTAAGAATATTATTACTATATATATATATGTGTGTGTGTGTGTGTGTGTGGTGGGAATCCTCAAAGGCTTGTGAGTATTGGAATAGGATACGAAGATGGCTGAAAGATATATTAATGTTGGACTTAGAGTTAAAACCTGAACTTTTCCTGTTGGGAATAACTACAGAGAAATACAATAAGGGAACAATCTATTTGCTGTTATATATTTTGACTGCAGCTAGGCTAGCGTTCGCGCAAAAATGGAAGAGCAAAGAAATTCCCACAGAGGAAGAGACACTATAGAAAATATTACAATGTGCGGAAATGGACAGGCTCGCAATGATATTGAAAGACAAATGTAGATCAGTTTATTTCCAAACCTGGGATAAATTTTACCGCTGGAGGGATTCGAGGAGGACGGTTGGGATTATAGCCTAGCATTAAGATAGAAATATATGTAATTTTAGGTTAGCAAATAGAGAAATAGATTAAGTATTGTATATAAAATTTAGATGTATATTCAGAAATGAAGAATTGATTGTAAAATGTGGAATAATTTGATAAGAATGTATATACTGGAGTGTCACGTTATATCCAATGTTTTTTTTAATTGTATTATAAATAAAATTTTGGGGGGAAAAAGAATATTATTACTATATTTTCTATTTCTAAGTTCAAATGTTAAATTTTAGTCAATTTGCCCTCAAACACAAAAGCACACACATACGCACATAAACATTTAAATGTCTCATCGCTCTTAGATCATTGTTAAATTGTTGAAGGCAGACATTTTTATAAGCAGACATCTTTCACATTTGTCACTAGTCTCCAAATAGCCCAATCCCTTTTTTTTTAATTCTCATCTCATTCCTACTCATACATTCATGTAATAATAAAAAAAATTCCTTCTGCCCCATGATTGCAGTGATACAGAATGTTGCCCAATGGTTTCCAAACCAATCTCTGCTTGTCTCTCAAACAACAAAGCCTAAAGCCGTCAGGGCTGTAAATAGTGAAGCACCAACAATTGAAAATCAGGTAATGATATTTCAATCCGGGCAGGGTATGGACCCAGTGATTTTGCACTGGTTGAATGTCCACTCACTTCATTCCGTGCCAATGAAAGCATTTGGACACTTTTCAGAGATAACTTCAAACTGAACATTTTGCAATATTCTAATTCTAATGCTATTAACACATGGATTGATGGTTGCCAGGCCTGACTGGTTTAAATTGAGGCAGCCTTACAAACTTTTGTCTTGTTTTCTCTCTTGTCTCTTGTACCTCAGCTGCATTTTCCCCAAATTAGGAAATCCAAGCACTTTAGCTTGAATGAAATGGGGTAGGTGACCCAATGTCAGATGAGATAACAGCAATATGGGTTCAACAATTTTCATCTATCAAAATGCCTAGATAATTCTGGCTCTGACTTATGTTAACCAATCTCACAGATTTATTGTGAGAATAAAATAGAGAAAATCTATTCTTTAGATTATAAATGTAAGATGATAATAGTGAAACTAAAATAAAATTATATTCTGTGAATTAGCTTTTGGCAGTGAATGACTGAATGGCATACCGTATACCAGGGGTTCTCAACCTTGGCAACTTTTAAGACTTGTGGACTTCAATTTCAGCTTTGCTGGCTGAGGAATTCTGGGAGTTGAAGTCCACAAGTCTTAGAGTTGCCAAGGTTGAGAACCCCTGCCATATACTGATATATTCTTTATGTTAAAAGTAATGATTTTTAAAGCATACTTCATTAGCAGACAGCCATTATCCCTTTATCTGCTGAGGGAAGGTGGTTCCAAACTTTAAATCTTCTGGGTGCAACATTTACCTTGATCTGCAATTATCACAACATTTTCCTGTTCCCATGATGCCTGTCGATGCCTTTCGGAGTTGTTTGTCTTCAAAATGAGACAAGATGATTCTGCCCAAGAGAACGTTGGGAATTAAATAAAAGAACAAGAATGTACATGTTAAATTCATTGAAGAAAACAATGAGCTGAAATCATCATCATTAATTAATTCACATAGGAGCTAATTATTTGTCCTTGAATCATCCTGAGAGAGACATACTTTTTTCAAAGTATGAAACTGATGGTACTAGTGCAAAAATCCACCAGAATCCTCTATGGTTTTTCAAAATTTCACTTAGCTTTACTGAAAGCTACTGTTTGTCCCTTGCTAAAATATACAACATAAACACTTACCTCCGCCTGCAGCTGTTTAAGCTTAGATATTTCTCAATCTTGGCCATCATCTTCAGTTTGTACAGGCGAAAGGTTTCATTACGTATCTCACTGATTAGATGTCTTAAAAAGGAAAAGAATAAAAAAAACTGAAATACTGATAATTCATCTGATTTTTTTCAGCAGCCCAGCCCAGAATGGACTTCCAGAAGCAGCATCCACACAGAAAACCGGTTGTTCACATATTTGAATCCCACCACTGGGTGCAAGGGGTTAATATTTATGGGCCCATCTACTGGTGATCACAGCACACGGAAGATTGTGACTTGAAAAAAGAGAGGGATAAATAATAAAGAGCATGGATTAAGAAATGAAATGAAGGAAAGAAAAACAGATTAGGTTGTACATTTGTGAAACTTAAAATAATGGTAGTTTATTTTAAATATATATTTTAAACTGAAGTCCATTTATGGCATATTCTTCCTTATTCATGGGAAAAGAATAAATATAAATTTAAAAGCCTAATTGTTATTGTTTATGATTAAGTTAATTAGTAAAGGATAGAAATATAAGAGGCTCTGAACAAAGGACAGATTATTACTTCATAGTGTCAAGAATAAAGTGTTCACTTGTCAAAGATCTACTGCTTCTGACCACAGATTCATAGCCACTAATGGTTAAATTAGCTATGTTCTATAAATCATATTTTAATCTGAACTACAGAAAAAACTCATTAGAATGAACAGAAAGAGAAATGGAAGCTATTTGAGCCACAAAAATCAATTATGAATGCTACAGGAATGTAAGGAGCTATGTTAATGAGGTGTAAAACTGCTTAGCTTCATACCTCATTAATATCTCATTCTACAATGTTTAGTAGAAAAAGAATCTCTGGATGAAAAAAACACATATAAAATTACAAAAATGCTAAAATAATAATACGATATAAGGTATAAGGAAAGAAAAATGCACTTGCACAAAAAGCAGTCACAAACTTAAGATTAAAAGAGAATAATTTCCACTGAAATAAAAAACATTTGGATGTGGATGAAAAAGACTGAAAAAAGGAGTTTTCACAAGTTCAATGGAATTAAGAATTAAATTTATGAAATGATCTGGAATGAAAATGAAATGGGAACACACTCAGGAACATATATTGGTGATTTTTATGGGAAAGAGTATGATATGTCAAGTAGTAGAATTCAAATGATTCCTAAGATTTCGTATCAAGGGAAAAATACAAAAAGACACAAAATATGTGAGAATGCTTTTAAAAAGGATAGGGCTGTAAGATTAGATAGTACAACTGGAGAAATGTGAAAATAAGGCTTGCTAATGAAGAAGCTGTAAAACTTACTTAATATATGAGCGAAGAGTGCATTTCTGCTTGAATACAATGTTGTTGCATTGTTAAGATCCTGAATGACTCACAACATGACAGATTGTAATATGCTACAAGGCATATGGGCCGAACTTTGATGTATTAAAGATCAATATAGGAAAAAAACATCCATGGCAATCACTGTATGTATGTATCACATTTTTAAAATACTAGAAAACGCTCACTGTTGTTTTCCTCACTGTGCAGGTCTAATATATGGGAAATTAATTATAGATAGAGCTACAGTAACTCATAATTTGAATTTGTAAAATTCAAACATCAATGAAATATTAAACATGGCCAACCAACTTTTATGTATGGGTAGTCCTCATTTAGTGACTAGAATTGGGACTGGCCACCCAGTTGTTAAGTGAAGCAGTCACTAAGTGAGACCGCAACTGTGTGTACAGTCTTACTTCAGCTTTCAGATTTCATCTGCTTTACAAATCTGCCAATGGTGTAAATATGAGTATTGGTCACAATATTACTTTTTCATCTCATTCAAAATTGTGAACAGTCACTAAACAAAGCAATCACTAAACAATGGCTACCTGCAAATCGTTAAAATACTCAGTATGGTTTTATATCTATTATTTTAGTATTTATACATACAAAGCAAGCCAGAATTGCAAATACCTATTGAAGTTCATATCAGCTGGAGTCCACAATACATAGCAAGAGGCTGGAAGCCCATCACGGCCAGCCCTTCCAATTTCCTGGTAGTATGATTCCATTTCCTTTGGGGCTCCAAAATGTATAACTGTCCGAATGTCTGCTTTATTAATGCCCATTCCAAAGGCTACAGTAGCGACCATACACTGGAGAAAATAACCAAACTCCCCAATATCAATCTTACATTCATTTCAATACTAATCCAGTTTTCAGTATTAACATTTGATCTGCATAAAGTATTTCTATACTATGATTTGTCAATGTTTTGCCAGACTCAGCTTAGAAATACAATGTTTCAATTCCAAGTCATTTATATTATTTACTAAACCCAATACATATGTTAAAATGCCACTGCTGAGGACAAGAATCCGAATTAAAGTGTCTCCAAATGTTTCATCCTCTAGAAAAACACATCCAGTGATGTTAATTACACATTTTTTTACAATAATTGGTCCCTGTAGAAGATGACCAGGCTCAGCCCAAGGCCGGGGGGGGAGGGTAAATCAAACGCATCATCAGTCTCGAGTTCCTTCGTGCCCCCAGAGCTCTAAGTCCAGCCCACCTTGAATTCCAGTGATTCTTATCTCCCGCCAATTTGCACCAAGATCCCCATGTTTATGTTGTTCCATATATGTAATGTGGAAAGCTTCTTCTGTCATTTTTTTTTTGCCTAAACTAGATATCAAGTGAAGTTCTTCCATACCTGAATATCATCTCTCATGAATTTGTGATGGACCTCTCTTCTTGCCTTGATTCCCATGCCAGCATGGTATATACCACAAACTACATTTAATTTTCTTAGCTCTGCAGCTACTTGTTCAGTAATCTTCCTTGACTGACAGTAAACAATGGTGGGGCCCTCAAATTCATATGTAGACCTAAAATTAGAAAAATAAGTAGAAAACATTTTTATGTGAGGTTTTTTTTCCAGTAATTATTAGAATAGCTAATAAACTGATTATTCTATGATAAATCTCAATGTCAATTTACAGATTTCCTACTTTAAAATTGCCTTTCCCTCAAACACAGGTTCACATATCAGGCCTCCAATAGGCCCAATTAGCAAACCAAATTCATGTCAGCTATCACTAATTTTATTGTACGGTTATAGCAACAGAATCCTGCAAGTCTGAACGTGCTTCCCTCCTCCCTCCCTTTATTTATGGGTGAACTAGGAAGGGTCTTGTCTGAGACATTTGCATACACTGCATTCCTGTCCCCAGACTTGGGTTTCTTTTATCTGACTGTTGCCTTGGCAGCAGCTCTTTCTCCTGTCTCTCAAGGCCATTCCTCTCCTTCCATATCACAGGGAAAAATACCGACTAATAATATGACTTAAATATTTGCAAGGCATCTGTAGAACTAAATTACTCCTTATTTTGCTAAAAAGCATTATGTGGAAGCTTCAATTGACAAAGACTTGATGGTCGCTTGAAATCAAAACATATAGATCCATCTGTGGATGATTTGTGATACATGAAAGATTACAACTTGGAATCTAAGAGAAATAAGGGGAAAGAGAAGAAATATATTGTAATGAATGTAAAGCAGCGGTTCTCAACCTGTGGGTCGCGACCCCATTTGGGGTCAAACGACCATTTCACGGGGGTCGCCAAGCACCGCAGTCCGCCATTTTTTTTTTTTTTTTTTGATCAACCATTTTTTTTCCTATCGCAATGTGGGCCGGGGTCGCGCCGCGCTTACACGGCGCACGCCGGGGTCGAGCCCCAGAAAAGGTTGAGAACCGCTGATGTAAAGGGTACAAATGAAAACATTAAATAGATACCCTATGAAACTAAGAAAGGTGAAGAATGTAATAAACATGGATGAAGGTAGTCTGATCTTATGAAGCAGAACTGATAAATAAATATATGCAGGAAAGCAATGCTAAAGGTCAGAAAGTATAAACTAACGTCATCTTAATTGCTCTTTGAAAATAGCAATATAGGGTTGGTGATCATTGCAAGCTAAACTTTACTAAATATAATAATGAAAGAATTTGGAAAGAGTTGAGGGAAACTATCCAAAATACTGAGGAATGTAATCCAGAGCGATGATTAATCTGTTATATGATGTCAGTGCATGGATCAAAACAATATCAAAGTACAAATTTTTTTTTAGGTCATTTGGAAACCCAAGAATGAATGAGAATGCTACTTGGTGAAGATCTGCTGAAAACTCTGTTTCAAATATGGCTTTATGCATGGATCATGCTTACAGCAAAGGAATAAAACTGAAAACATAGAACAAAAGTATAAAACTAAGAGCAAAATTTGTATATGACTAAAATTGAAAGAACTGGTGAAGAATACAAAACATGAAGAATACAAAATGAAAGCTTCTGAATGTGGGACACACCCTTTTTTGGCAAGGTCAAGAATTTATGGTTGTGATGGAAGAAACAATGATTTTCAAGGATAGAAATCAGATATGTTGAATAGTGCTAGTGAAAATAGTTTTTTTCCTTATTATTTCCTCTATTTATTTAGTTATTTCTTTTGCTCACTACTTTTTATTCTTTTCTGTTTTCAGCTGTGTCACTCATGTCAAGCTGTGGGAAGTGTTCAGAAAAATAGGAATCCCAGAACATCTCATTGTCCTAATTTACACTTTTATTTTATTTATTAAATTTATTTGCCACCCATCTTGTTTTGAAGTGACTCTGAATAAAAATATTAAAATGATAAAAGATAAATATACAAGTCAGGAAGCCACAGTACACACAGAACATGGCGAAACAGACAGACTCCAGATTGGCAAAGTAGTACAACAAGGCTGCATACTTTCCACTTCCTTATTCAAACTATATGCAGAATATACATTAAAGGAAACGAGATTGGAAGAGTAGTGTGATTTTAAACTCTGAGGAAGGAATGCCAATAAAAGACACTATGTTAATGACATCATCCTGATAGCCTAAAATGTAGCAAATCTGCAAGCTGTATTACTATAATCAAAAAGCACAGTGGAAAAAAAATGGGACTAGCAATAAATATAAAAAAACAACTAATTTGCCCCTATAAAGGAGTACAGTTTATGTAAAACCTCATACATAGAGGCATGATATAATGTAGCACCGATCTCTCTCTCTCTTCAACATTTAAGTTGACAGATTCAACGTTTAATTTGAACCCCTTCTACTTCAATAGTATTTTCTCCCCAATTTAAACTCCATCCTGACAAGAACACAGACATAATGCCTTGCAGAAAAAAACCTAAACTCTCACCAGATACTGTACTGACTGTAGATGTCTTCAGACTGCCTTAGCTAATCTTCCCCAACAGATATACAAATAATTCCTTGCTCATGTGGGGCTCAAACATAATTTAGGAAATGACTTTACTACCCAATCTGGCTTCTGTATCAATGTTTTAAAAGTGGAAAGAAAAGGATTGCAATGATCAGTAACACTGTCGTAATTTACACGACAGACTTTTATAGCAGGCTTGTTTGCCAATCCATCTTTTGCTGTTTCTTTCATGTCCAAGCTCCATTTCAACCTCCACAATTAAGCTTTAGTTTATTGATTTATTCCATGTAAGTTTGTCCTCTTAAGAACATTTTCTGAGGTAGATTAAGCTGAAAGATAATAATTGATCCCAAATCCTCAGAAAAGCCAAACAGGGATCTAAAAACTGTTTAAAAGATTTATTCCATGAAAATAAACTTCTGGTTAAGAAAAAAGTTGTCAATATATCTCAGAACGTGCTTACTTGTCTTTCTGAATGAGGAACTGCAATAAATCCTGGATTATATTTCCAGATTTTCGTCTAACTTCTAGGTATAGATTAGGTCGGTCAAAACTGGTACAAGTAATGTGAGGAGTTCTTAAATGCAAACAGTCTATTATATCCTTCCTAATTGAAGGGCTCGCTGTTGCAGTCAATGCAACAATAGGAACCTAAAAAAAAGAAAAAAACTGTGACAGAATAAAAAACTGAATTTACTAATTATTTTATAGGACAATACAAAATTAAGCAATGGAAAGTTATCGGAAACCTTTGATTTGAGTGCAGTGTTTAGTGTGCATGCATATATCCTGGAAATCTTGACTATAAATGACTAAGGTCCCACAAACACATGGAGTATATTCACTAATTCTTGCAAATCAAACTGAATCCAAGCACCCAGTGATGTTACTTTTAGCTTTAATCATCGTGTGTAGCCATGGTCTTTTCTTGGGTTAATAGATTCAACCAGATTCCCATATAGTTTAAACTGGAAGACAGTTTAGTTATCTAGGGCAGAAGATTGTTTTTTTATTTGTTTGCTTGCTTGTTTGTTTATTAAATTTGTGTGCAGCATATCTCATCTAGAGGCAACTCTGGGCAGCTTACAAACATTTATAAAAACAATGGCTAGTCAATATGAAAAGTTGATGTGTAAGAGAACTGCAGAACATTTAGCCAAGTCAGTCTAAGACATCTATAAAATACATAGCTAAGGCTAGAATAGTATGATGAACTAGCCATCCTTTAAACCATGTGTGATTTCTTGCTGAAAACCAACAAAGACATTCCAATTCTCATTGTATGCACACATATACATATTTGTTTTCTGAGGTTTTCGCGGGTGTTTGTATGTAGGTCTTTGGTTCTTCGGGTTTTCTCCCACGTAGAATTTGAAGTGTCTTGGCGACGTTTCGACGAAGTCTCATTCGTCATCTTCAGGCTGGTGCTTTTGGCTTCTGCTTCTAGGAGCAATGTGTGGTCGTAGCTGTTTCTTCCTTTTAACTGCCAGTGGGGGTTTACTAGAAGCAGAAGCCAAAAGCACCAGCCTGAAGATGACGAATGAGACTTCGTCGAAACGTCGCCAAGACACTTCAAATTCTACGTGGGAGAAAACCCGAAGAACCAAAGACCTACATATACATATATATACATACATACATAAACATTTAAAGTGCAGAAAAAAAATCATTATAAATAAATAATCTTTTTCTTTACCTTAGGAAAGGTTTTTTTTAACAACCCCAAAGACCTGAAAGAATCCCTGAAGTCATGTCCCCACTCAGAAATACAATGAGCTTCATCAACCGCTATTAATGTGATGCCTAAATAGAAATAAAAAGTCTTACATAGTTTGTTTTCATTTCAGAATTTAGACCAGAGTTGTCTGCAGAACATTTAAGAGCTGAAGCAAATTATCTGTTTTTCTACAAATAAGGCACTATCCGTGGCAAAGAGATAATTAAAGATATTTCTTAATGATCTTTGATCACAACTATTTTTTAAAAATACACAACACAAAATTAGTTCTGAATTAGTTCTAAAGGGGAACTTGTACCGCCAGTAACCTGGGAAAACTGTTCAAAGTTTGTGAGAATGCTTAGCAGAAATAAGCATTTTGTTGTTTTATAGTTTTATTGTGTTTCTGCCTGAAAATGGTAAACAAAAAACAAAAAACATGCCACTGGTATTCAGCATCAAAATTCTTCCATGTAATTAGAAGATATTCTGAAGGCGGCAAAAAAGAGGTTTAAGAGAAACATGCAATCCAGTGGCTTCAGGTGGCTGACCTCTGCAAACCTTTTTTTCTTTTTGTCACAATTCTGCAGGAATGCAGAAAGCCAACGATTTGTAATGCTGTGCACAGTTAGCTAAACTGTGAAAATATGCTAGAAATTCCTGTGAAATCTCAGAAGCCACAACCTAAAGAGAAAAGCAGAATTCAATGCACTAATGTGCAAAGAAGAGATAGTATAAGAAGGGTATATAGATATTTTTGCATACCCATAAATCTAGTTTACCACTGACAAGCAGAATTGTGTATCCTCATGAGTCCTTGTTGAGGTATAAATATATATACATACATACATTTATTAAAAGAAATATATAAACACAAAACATAATTAAATGGGCTTTCCAAAGACTACGACTTTTTCTACATGTTTTCATGCTATCAACTAAGCCTGCATGACCCATACTACTAAGATTCTAGGTTAAAACCTAAGATTCTAGGTTAAATCAAAGGAGTGATTTTATTTAAGGTAGCTTCGCACCCTTAGAAAGTGATGTGCTCTACCTTGACTCCTTCAGTCCCACCAGAGAGGTCCATCACTTTGCTTTACTGAAAATGGTGGCAGAAGGGACTTCCAACCACGCATTTGAATCTGAGGCAGAATTCCAGTGGCTCTTAAAGAAAACTTTAAAGGTTTTGCACATCAACTATCAGCACTTACCAACTGCTTTGTCAATTTGCTGAAGCCACAAGAGATTCCCTGAACAGAATTCTGGAGTTAAATAGACAACTCTATACTGGCCCCTGTGTAAAGCAAAGGAAAACAGAATTACTTTCTGACAAAAAGTAAACTAACATTCATATTACATACAGTTGAAGTGTTGGTTAAGACTTTATGATAGGATTCTCTACAATAAGTCCCAGTGAGTTCAGTATGACTCATTCCAAGGACATAACAATATTTATTGAGAAATGTGTTTTTTTCAGTACTATAAATACAGGGCTGGAATGAAGCTTACGCTTTGATTTCCTCTCTGATATTTTTTGACTGTGCTGATCCAAGTAGGCAAGCTGGAACTCCTGACATTCTGCAAGAAAAAAAATCAGAGTAAAAATTACTTTATGTACACTGCGTCATTTTTAAGTACACCTTTTCCTAAAAAAATTAAACCCTAGATTTTGTATTATATGTAAAGTACAATTTTTTCCTCTGTCTATGCCTTCGAAATCATCGTGCACAGCTCTGGAAATGTTATATTTCAGAGTAGAAGAAAATAAGCGTTTCAAAAATTACACCAGAAAAAGAATTTGGAAGTGTAATGAGTGACATGCACATCCAAATTACAAAACATAGATAACACATATATCAAGGAAAAACTTTTAATATATAATAAAAGTGTGTTTTTAGAAACTAAAGACTACTTTCTAAATTAAGAAGAGATTTTACCCTTGCTTCAAATCTACCACCAAAACTGCTTTGTGATTTTCTTTTGGTAACCTAGCCAAAAAGTTTAAATTTTTGATTTCCCAGGAAAAAAGAAAGAAAGAAAGAAAGAAAGAAAGAAAGAAAGAAAGAAAGAAAGAAAGAAAGAAAGAAAGAAAGAAAGAAAGAAAGAAAGAAAGAAAGAAAGAAAGAAAGAAAGAAACCTATAACAGAGAAAAACCTATGTGTAGTTTATAATTTACTATAACCAAATACTATTTCACACAATACAAACTTATGTTTTAAAGAAACTAGTATGTGCAAAGTACCACGTAAACAAATATATTCCAATGCATTTTTAATTATTAAAAGAGGCAGAAGTATGCAATGATACTTTCAAGGTTTTTTACAATCTTTGGTCAACTCCCAATCCCAATAAACCAAAATACCAATCTGAGCATCAAATCTCAGTAGCAAGAAATGATTCCTCTATTTTTTACATTCTATTCCTGTGTCTCATGGAAAGCACAATAGGTAGACATTCTCACATAACTAGGGTCCAATGCATGAAGAAAAAAACATGTTGTTTTCCATTTTTTTGTATGCTATGCAGACGTTTTGTTGAGGCAAATCTTTTGCATAGATCTGCAGCTTGGTTAGGGTTAGGGTTGACACCCTGATTGCCAGGGTCTGTGCTCCAAATGTTGCAAATTTAATTAATTCTTAATTTAATTAACTGAATTTTTCACTTAAACTTCCTAAATAAAAAGCACGTGTGCTGCAAAACACAATTCTAATCACCAGCATCATTGCTAATTCCAAATATGCCTCAGCCTCATGTAAGCCCATAGGTATTCTTGAAAAATATTCTAAATAATCATTTGACTCAATACTTTGTCTGAGATATACTCACAAAACACAAGCTAAGATAAGAACATCCATGTACATACAGAATGCAGGAATAAGAAGGACTGACATAAAGCAAATTCACCAATTTGGCTTCTGGTAAATAGGATATTATGTGAGTGCCTAAACAATGAAATAATAGAGAATGTGTGTGTCAAGAGTGTTGGGTTCTTTGTGTTTCCTAAACTTGGTTTTCTTATTGCAGATATTCCTTTATCAGACTAGATAACATCATCAGAGGTAAGGCATGAAGTAAATTTAGGGGGCTGTTGATACATACTGATTTATGCTACCAGCTTCATGTTATGTGGGTATTGTTTTGCACCAATTGCTGGTATATTTGAGTCTATCCACCCTACTGCTATCCTCTTTTTCTCTTTCCTTCTATTCTTTTCCAGCATTTTGGACTTTGTAAGAGACTAGGGTTTTTGCATGTGATAAAACACGGTAATTTGAGCCTGGTAATTTGTGCCTCAAGTGAAAACTATGATCTTTTTTGTTTGTTGTTTGTTTGTTTTGGCTATCCACTGTATTCTTAGGAATCTTCTCCAACACCAAGAGTCAACAGTCTGTATATTGCTGCTTCTAGTACTTATTTGATCTAAAATGTCTATAATATTGGTGATGCTACCTAACTGGCAATGAAATGTCTGAAGCTCACAGTACACAAAAATTCCAGATGTGCCTAATAGCTCCGAAGAGTCCCCTCCTCCTGGCCCATATATGCATATGTTACAAAATAAAACAAAATACAAATGCTCCATTGAGACCATTCAAAATGACTTTGGTCACATTTTATTCTGCAATAATTAAAAAAAAAATTTCATAGAAAGTTTACTACAGGAAGTCCTCAGATTACAACGACAACTGGACCAGAATGTCTGTTGCTAAACAATGTGATCATAAAGCACGATATCACATGATCACATTGCTTAGCAATGGCAGTCCCTGCGGTCCCTATTGCTGTTGTTAAGAAAGATCTCCTTGCAACCAAAGTCAGTAAGGAAACCAGCAGGAAGTTGCATGTCTCCGATGATTTGCAGGCAGGCTATGGATTGCAAGTAGCTGTGGAAGCACAACCAGAGCATAGCAAGGCTTGAGAATGGTGCAGGCATGCACAAGCACACTGCTAGGGGAACCCAAAATGTGCCTGATGCCACCACAGTCTGCACCAGCTGCAGTTTCCAGATACTCTTCAAGGTTAGCCCCATATAGAGCACATTGCAATAGTCAATACAGAGACAAGCAGGGCATGAGTGAAGAGAAAAGGGTCTCTTGATCCAGGAAAAGAGCATAAAACTATTACTGCCCACGGATAACGAAACATGTGTTCTAATTACCAAACCTATTTCAATGCATTAAGCAGTTACTTAAAATAATTCATAATCTGTCCAAAGCAACATTAGTATATTTGGTTCTATGCAAGTTTCCCTTTCGTAGCTTGACAAAGAATCCTATTATTTATTTGCAGACCTTATGTGGGCCACGTCTGAATCGCATACAGTTCCCTTGGTCTATAGTTCAGGATTAAAATAATTCAGGCAGGTAAATAGTCTAATTTTAAAATTAAAATTGTATACAGTAGTGGCCAAAATTGGGGAAACCTTTTGGGAAAAGTGTACAGTAGAAATGCCACCTTTGGTTAAGTTTCCACCAATTTTTCTTCTAATTTCTTTAAAACTGTAGCCTTGTTCACTTAATAATACTATTTTACATCGCTTTCTGGGCAACCAGTCAACTCTTTGCACCATTACTTTAATTTCATTACGTTTTACAAGCTCACTAAATGAAAGAACGCACAAAAACCCAACCAACTTCATAGAGATCACATAACACATTGACAAATGTCCTCCTCTCAGCTTCAATACATGACATCAATAACTGAATCCTACTGTGATCTGATTGGCTCATTGCCAAAACAAGATGACCCCTGACTGGCTCTCTAAACACTCATGCCCATTGGCCACAATCAGATGAAGGAAAGCTACTTGATATCAACCTAAGCAAGTTGTGCTTCCTCTTTTTGGTTATTTGGCTATAACTTTTCATAGAATACAATACAGATAATTGAACAAACTATGTTGCATTACATTCTTGATGAAATTATCTTTCCATTGATATATAATTTTATGGTATTGCTCCAAAAAAAAAGAAAGTGGTGTTATTAGCCATCAAACCTCAAAAATACACTTTTCCCAAAAGGTTTCCACAATTTTGGCCACCACTATATTATGAAATCAGGAATCAACAATCAAAATACAAAAATTTAATTCAGTGGAGCAGGCATAATAAGTAACTATTTGAAAACCAGGAAACAGGTCCATTTAACTATCTGGAAAAGGATATTATTCCAAAAGAGTGAGGTAGTGATAATCTATAATCAAGGAGGCACAAAGAAAACCCACCCTAATAGTTCTTATCAGAACGCAATCCCGCCTATATCTTTGTTTGTGATGAATTTAAAATTGACAGCCTGGACTTTGAAATGCACCCAGAAGTCAACTAGTAGGAGCCAGTGTGGCTCTCGAAGTACAACTGCCACATGAGATACATCCATAACTACTTGAGCTGCTGCATTCTGGACCAGACATGCTTCCAAACACTTGTATTCAGGCATTGGAACAGCTGTAACTAAAGACACTAGAGCAAATACGGAGCGTTTCATTTATATTTGAATCCTGCTCATCTACTTAGAAAGTATTACTATACTTACCTGAGTTGTAGTACTTGGTCCTCCATCAAAGAAATAAGAGGGGAAATTACTATACCAGTACCTCCAGTACACACAGGTGGAAATTGAAAGCACAAGCTCTTCCCATATCCTTAAAAACAGAATACATTTTAAACATAAAACCAAAGAATATATCAGCCTCTCCTATAGACAGATTCCAAAATTGCTATAAATGTGTGTGAGAGAGAGATTATTATGGATTGCAGCCAGTCCTTGACTTACTGCAACTTGTTTAATGACCGTTCAAAGTTACAACGGAACTGGAAAATGTGATTTATGACCATTTTTCACACTTATGACTGTTGCAGCATCCCCATGGTCATGTGATCAAAATACACAGTATATTTCAATTGATAACAAAACAGCATAAATAGCTTTTCCTCCTCCTTTGACTACACAGTCTGGCCTGAAAGGTAGGTCGGGCTGAAAGATAGGGGCTACATTTGTACAACATGCTTTAATGTGTTTACAAAATTAATCACTTTCTTAGTTCACACAACATATGAAGCTACAAAAATATTATCTATGTTAATACTGATTAAATTCTGCAAAATGTGTAAAATGCATGTTTATGTCTTTACTTGACCTGATTACATATGTTGTGTGATAGGCTCAATGTCACTCAGTGAGCTTCCATAGCTAAAGGTCAAACAGATTTTTATCTCCCTTGGCCAATATTTTAAATGCTACACAATACGAATTCTTTTGTTGGACAGATACAGCAGGCATAAGAACTCTCCATTCTGCCTGGTTAGCCCTCTAGCCCTTAAGACAGTGGTTCTCAACCTTTTTCACTTGCCCCGCCCATGCGCGCGACGAAAAAAAAACCAAAACAAAATGGCGGACCGCGACGGGCCGATCCACGCATGCGCGGTGCATGCGCGACGGCCCAAACCGCGCATGCGTGGCGTGCGCGCGACGAAAAAACAAAAAAACAAAATGGCGGACTGCGGTGTCCGGCAACCCCCGCGAAACGGTCATTCGACCCCTGAGAGAACCGCTGCCTTAAGATAACTGCCGGCCTGCAGGCCGGTTGCATCATATGGAGGCCGTGCCCAATCCTGCTCCGGCAATGCGAAAAAAGTCCCGATATGTCGTGACACGTCACGTGACGAAGCGAGTTTGACACCCGTGCCTTAAGGTCTCACTTGAAGCAGAAACACAAATCTTCCAACTGACATGGTTCCAAAAAGAAGCAGCTTTTCAAAGAACTTTGAGGCTTATTTACCTCAAAGAATCCTTTTATTTCTGCATAGCTTTGGCACAAACGAAATTTAAGCCAAAAACTGAATCTTCCCTCCCCCAATCACCCATAACAAAGCATAACTCACTCCTTCATTCTGCAATCATCAATCACATTCTCCAATTAAAGTGAAGTGTGAAGTGCCCCTCCCGTTACAGCTGACCTTGGCAATGCTGTACTGAGATATTGTTATGGTTAGCTGGCATATTTTCCCATCCACTAGGCTAGTATTATCTGCTTTAACTCTAAAAGTGATATACAGGCTAAATAAAACATGTTTGCTTCTTCATATAGGGCAAGTAAGAACATCCAATGTTAGCAGTCTTGACACCAACATCACAACATCACTTGCCAAACTACCTAAAACTTATCTTGGCTGCTCCATGCCTTGTCTGCAGTCAGAAACCAGGAGACTGGGCACTTAAAATAGTGATAATATTTCAAATACCCACATATTCTCCAACAAAGTAAAGCACCTAAGGCAGTTGAAGATGTTCTATCCAAAGAAAAACAAGGAGAACTGGGAGAAAAAAGAGTTTACAGAACTTTGTGCCACCCCAAGATCCTTTCAGGCCCCCAAAGTGTATTCTTTCCTATTAAATTTTGTACAATGTTTATTTCTGACTGCAGTTTTTTTTTCTTTTCAGAAAGGCCAACCAAGAACTTTTATTGTGCAAAAAGGAGATAAGTGAAGATTAGCCAATATTTTTCCCAGCAGTGAAAGGAACCTTATCTTATGCTTATGCTCCAATACATTTTATGATATACCCAACAGTGTACACAATGTAAAAATATTCCTGCAGTTCCTTTTCTATTAGGAAAAGCATCTACTTATACAAGTACATCAGCACATCACCTTTATAAAGTTTTTAAGGATCATTTAAATAATATTCCAAAACAAATCTATATAACTCACCAGTTGCCATAACAACTAGATTATCTCTTCTTTCTTGCAAAACTGAGGAGATCACTTTCCACTGGACCCTTGAAATGAAGGAAAAACCATAATAAAAATGTTCCATTTTAGCTATAACCCCTGACAAAAGCTGAATCTCATAACGGGAAACTACAAATACAGATGCTTCTTTTAGTGATTAATTGTTGATTTCCTTTTCCACATACAGGTAATCCTCACTTACTAACCTTCCATTCAGTGATGAAAGTTACAATGTTACAATGATTTAAAAAATAACATTAGGGCCCATTTACAATCTCTACAGCAGGGGTCTCCAACCCCCAGTCCATGAAAGTGGCCCACGCAAACAAGTGAAGCCCCAGGCAGCATGTGAAACCATACCCCCTCAAGTCCGCAGAAAAACCTTTGTCCACGGAACCAGTCCCGGGTGCTCAAAAGGTTGGGGACATCTGTTCTACAGTGTACCTCAGTCATGTGATCACCACTGCAGTCAGTATGTGTTGTTGTATGACTGACCTATTGTTTTTTCTCCCTTTCCCCTTGCAGAACAGAGATTGGAGAGAAAAGGACTGCAAGAAAGTAAGTAGTTTTCTCTGCTACACAGTCATGCCAGCATCATGTTACACAAAGGCCTTACAGAAGAGAAGTCTATGAAAGCTTTTGAAATCTCCACAAAGTGGAGAGATTGGAGAGAAAGAGATTTTAAGACAGTACTATAAGCTCTTTTGTAGCGCACCTGTGGCTGCAAACGCCAGGCTGCAGTGTGATTGCATTGCTTTCCATGGTTACAAGATAGTAAGTAGGCACTTGAGCATTCCAAGGGGTTGGAAGTGGTTAGGAAGCAAAGATCAAAAGTGTAAAACTGAATGCTCTTGTCTGTTTCCAGCAGGAAAGCACTGTCGTGGTCGTGTGATTTCCCACTTAGTGACTGCTTTGCTTAGCAGTTCCAATTAAGTGAGGACTACTATATATATCCTGAATATTAATATATTTTATTTTATGCCATGTGATTTATACATCTGCTAGAAGAACAACATCTTTGAGGCAAAACCCCCACATATTTTATTTAGAAGAAAGACATGTTTATTATTTTCTCTTTAAAATGAGAGGCACATCTTAAATAAGCTGAAAATGAAGTGAGAAAGGAAGCAGATAAGATTTTCTGGTTTTTCTTTATGAAAGAGATTGTCTTAAATTCACAGTTATCTTCTTTTTGGAATAGTCTTTTAGCCTATTTAAAAAAAACATACAACTTACGGTTTAAAACTTGAGTGACCAAAATACATCTTGAGACAAGCAATTTGCTCATTGCTGGGTTTAGGCAAGCTGGAATCTTTGAGAAAACAAAGAACAAAAATATTGAGATAGAGAAAATACCAAAAAACAAAAAAGATAGCTATAAAAACAGTTCATGTAAAGAGGATATTAAAGATTTAAATTTTAAAAATTTAACTATTAATTTTTTTAAAAAATGTTATGCCTACTAAAATATTAGCTTCCTATCACAGGGATATTATTTAAGAATACCAGATGCAGTACTTATAATACAAGAATATAACTAGAGGTTAAAGACTTTTAAATTCTTTACTCAGAGAGGGCTTCTGGTTTTGTGCAGTAGCACAGCAACCGAGGGATCGCGGGGCTCCACACCCTATGGCCGATTTTTTTTCTGTTAGGGGATCCTAAATGGGCCTAAAATTGCCCCAGAGAGGTGACAAAGAAGGAGGGAACCCCTGCCAACCGTGGAGAGATGGCGGTTGATTTGGTCGTTTGGGGAAAGCCCTCCAGAAACCAGAAGAAGAAAAAGGCTAGCTTCACTCCAGAGCAGCGGTTCTCAACCTGTGTGTCGTGACCCCTTTGGGGGTCAAACGGCCCTTTCACAGGGGTCGCCTAAGACCATCGGAAAACACATATTTCTGATGGTCTTGGTGCAGCTTGAGCCCGATTTTTGAAACACACTCAAATCAAAGGCGGCGACGTCATGAAAGCAAAGGCGGCAGGAGGTGGAAGAGGAAGAGTCAGCGAGCCCCAGCCAGCGAGTAAGCCGAGCCAGCCAGCCAGCCAGCCAGATGGGCTGAAAAGAAAGAGGCAGGGCGTCCCGAACCCCGACTTTTTCCCCCTCCCCTCCTTTCCTTTGCAATTTGCGAAGGAAAGGGACCCCCAGACTGAAGCCTGGGAAAGCTGGAGAGTTTTGCACGGGGTCCTGATTACCCTTTGTTCCACCACCAGCACCACCGCCAGACCAACCAGCTGCTGGGGAGAATTTCCCTTTTTCCCCCCTTCCCTCTCTCTCTATTTTTAGTGCAAAAAAAAAAAGTCCTAGTCTCTTTTTTTTTCTTTTCTTTCCCTCTTCTCGGCTTTTTAAAAATAGCAGCCGGGGAATCTTCAAGCCAAGAGTCGTTGCTGGGGCATTTTTTTTAAAAAAAAGTCCTTCCCAGGCGGGGAATCCTGCGCTTCTTCGGCTTTTCTGAGCCAGGGGAGGGGAGAGCTGATTGGGGGGGGGTCCTAGGAAGAAGGGAAAGATCCACCGGAGAGGTTCGGCTGCTTTTCTGCTCAAGCAGCCGGCAAGGAAAAAGTCCCGGAGGGTCAAGTGTCCGGGTTTTTCAATCCCTTATTAAATAGGCAAAGGCTTGGCCGTTTAATAGTTTGCTCAAACTTTTTAACCTCCCGGATTTATTACCTTCAAATATCAATGAATAAATAGCATATTAAAAAAAGAAAGAAGTAAATCATAGGAAGAGCCCGTTTAGGAACGCGAGTGAAATAATATTCAAGAGGAGAAGATCGGGTGAATTTGATGCCCCCTAACAGAAGGTGGGGGAGAAAAGTTGGAGAGCGGCTTGTTTTATTTGCTCAAAATGCTTTTCGAAGGCTCCAATATGCAAAAGAGGGGAGGGGGGTTGTCAAAAGAAGGCAGCATACCCAGACTTCTGCCAGATTCAGACTGTGTGATCCCGTTTTTTCCAGTCCAGCCGCTCCCCGCCTTACTTTTTATACAGAGAAAAACCAAGCCTACTTATTTTAGAAAATAGTTTCTTTCCATCAGGAAGAGAATGTAAAATGAGAAAAAGATCTCACGAGTTTCA
Source organism: Bothrops alternatus (assembly GCA_034064705.1). Taxonomy (NCBI): domain Eukaryota; kingdom Metazoa; phylum Chordata; class Lepidosauria; order Squamata; family Viperidae; genus Bothrops; species Bothrops alternatus. The sequence goes on from JARGCV010000025.1 coordinate 8,976,474, forward strand.
GGAAAAAACCCTTTTGAGAGGTCTGAGGGTTTAAGACTAGGAGGCTTTTGTTGAAATTCCCTCTCCACCATCCCCAGCCAAATCTATCCCACCTGGAGACCTATACCTAAGGCAGAATCTCTTTATCCTTGAGGATTCCCTGGTAAAAACTGTCTTTCACATTAACCCATTTGGTCTCCGTCGGGACAGGATCCTGCTGACTCTATTTGTGTTATTTGCTAAAGTTATTGGCCATTTTAGGCTTCGGGTTTTTTTTTCTTTTGCAGGGAGGGGATTAGATGCTGTGCAAAGCCAGCCCCCTCCCCTACTTTAGTTTACTGCTGGATGCATTAAACCAGTGGTTCTCAACCTGTGGGTTGGCTTTTTACGCATACTGTTGCAAAATGTAGCAATGTAGTTTACTGTTGTTATATTAAGACTGTTACCCATACTACACCATGCTTCAAGACAAAATTTCATTTATTTGTAATTAGAAATAAATATTTCACAATATATAATTACATATTGTTTTTGTGATTAATCACTATGCTTTAATTATGTTCAATTTGTAACAATGAAAATACATCCTGCATATCAGATATTTACATTACAATTCATAACAGTAGCAAAATTACAGTTATGAAGTAGCAATGAAAATAATTTTATGATTGGGGGTCACCACAACATGAGGAACTGTATTAAAGGTTCGCGGCATTACGAAGGTTGAGAACCACTGCTCCAGAGTCTAACTAGCCCACGCTACAAACATCCGAAGCCAAAAAGCAGTAATTCAAGCTTGATCATAAACAACGTGTTTGGAACTGAGTAAGAATATTCTCTCTCTTCTACTTGATAATTGATTTCCTGTGGAAAAAAAACCAAGAAGCAAAAATCCTCTGAAAGTGAGAAGGAGGGGGACTCTTGCCCCACCCTCCCATAGAAGGAAGCAGTGAATTAAACTTTTATGGGGGACAGAAATATATTGAAATGAAATGAATATAAGACTTAAATCTGGATATGTTTGAAACTGGTGGAATTTGTTAAGATTTTTGTTTCAAAAGATGATTGATGAAAACAGAAGAAAGTAATTGTTTGTTTTGAAAACTGAAAAATTAACTGGTGCTGACAACTAGTGGTGGATGAAAATATACAACTATAATTGCTCTAATATAGGAATTGGCAGAAAGCCCAGAAAAAGATAAGTTGTTTTTGTGACCTTCAATGTCTTAACTAAACAGAGAACAGCTGTAACAAAGAAAACATTTTGGGCTACCTAAAAGGCGAGAACTATAAACCTTTAAAAAATCGACCTTCCTGGGTTATAAATACTTTTTGAACTGTGACTCTAAAGTTGTTTGCAGAGAAAGGAAAACTTTGACTTTTGGCTATCATGGAACATCAGAGATCTGCAGAAAGAATATATCATAAAAAAACAAATACTTTCCAAGAAGAAATGTATGCTATGTTTCAACTGATTCAAATGACAATGATTTCAAACCAAGAGGAAATTAAAAACAACTTTGAAAATATAAATGAACACATCTTCAATTTAATCTTACAACAAAAAAACTCTCAGAAAATAAAAATAGAGAGCAATCAGATAAAGCAGAGAACAAAATATGAACCAGAGGAAATAGATTTAAAGATGGAACTCAACAATGGAAAGAATTATGACTTAACTCAAGCAGAGAAAAACTTGCAGGAAATATCGGATATGGAAAAGATAACCTATACTTCAAGATTGCAAAATAAGTCTGAGGACAAGAAAAAAGATTCGACAAAATGGATTATAGAACTGTCAGGAGAACTAAGAGAACTTGAGAGACAAAAAATGATAAGAGAAATTAAGAGAGAAAGAAAGAAAAAGATTTTCAATGAACACAAAAACATCTTACTGGATTTGTCTCCTGTACCTACAACAACATCCACAAGACTATGGGAAGACTTTTTGGTCCAGCGGAGCATACTGATTAGGAAAGATGTTTGGCAAAAAAAAAAAAAAAAGGCTAAAGTTAGAATTAAGAAATTAGATGATGGGATTTATCAGATGGAATATCTAAAGATTAAACACTTGTTTGAATATGGTTAAAAAAATAGAAAAATTTTGGATATAAATGCATTTTAGTTTAAGAGGGATGGGCCCCTCAAGTAACATAGTATTTTTTCTTTTTTTATGATATGACAAATATAAAGATGTTGGGAAATGCTTAGATACTTAAGTGTAATTGATCTTGAGAAAATTGATAAAAATGTTCTGAATAGATTGGATGATTGGATTTATTAGAGGGAATATTTAAAGATTAAAAATTTGTTTGAATACGATTAAAGAAAAATTCTGGATATAAATGTATTTTAGCTTAAGAAGAACATGTTTCTCAAGTAGTATACTGTTTCCTTCCTTTTTTTCTTCTATACTTTTTTTGTTTTGTTTTTAAGATATGAGAAATGTAAAATTGTTCGGATGACTTGTATAAGGAAAAAGACTTAAATATTTAAGTGTAATTAACTCTGAGAAAATCTTAACTGGTAAGAATGTTTTGAACATTGCGGGGAAAACAAATCTAAATAAGAACTTTGAAAACAGGATCTATGACGAGATAATTAAGATTATTAATTAGAAAAGAAGCTTTATATTGGTGTGGCTGTTAAATATTAGAAAAATGTTTATATTCAATTGTTATCTATCAAAATATTAAGAAATGTACTAATTTAAGGTTGGTAAAAGAGAATATTATTGGAAGAAGGGAAAATCAAAGAAAGCTACTATGTGGAATTACAGAAATTAACTGTTATTGTTTTTAAATATAAACTCAGACAACACACTGTTTACCAAATATTAATGTTAAAAAATCAATAACATATATTTAAAAAATTATTTACTCAGAAAGTCAACATACACGCTTAATTTTCTCATTGACAACATGAAATTTAAAACTGGTTTAACATGAGTGCATCAAACCCATAACTTGCTTACAAATTTTTTGAGCATCAACAGTGACTGGGATCATATACTACATTAAGCCACACTGTTAACTCACAATATTGTTTTAGCTAAGGCTCATTTGCAAACAGAATTAACAAATAAATCAGAGGCTGAGTTAGTGTATAATGCTAAGCTGGAATATTTTTTGAACTTTGGTTGTTGAAAACACTGCATCCTGTTTCACCGACTATTTTAAAACATTATGAGTGGATTCAGATCACACAAATCCCAAAAAACATTCTGGTTAACTTTATTGTGAACCAAGCCATAGCAAGCTTAGCAATGGTTGCTTATCCTTCTCATAAATCCTATACAGCAGATTCCTCATTTCTTACAAAACATTGCTTTTAAAATATTCCCCTTGGCCACTAAATTTTAAAGTCTCCTTCAACAATGAGAACTACTTGAGAGGATCTTTAGAGATATGCTTTTTCATCTGTATGAACATAAAGAAGTACAATACTCTAGTGTGGTGACATGGAACTTCGGATCACAATTTAATATTTACCCCAACTTTCCTCTTCCTCCTCAATGCCCTCTTCTCCTTCATCCTCTGCAACATGGTCACTTTGCTTCTTTAAACTCCCCAGCTTAGAATTCAAATTGCACTTGTCTGTGTCTTCTAAAGACTGGAGCAGAGAAAATGAGTTAACATATTTTGCATCTTCTAATCTAAAAGAATCAGGGGTAGACAAAAGTTCTTTTTATTTTTAACACAGAGAGATCCTACCTACATTAGCTACATCAAGGTAAAGTTACTTTATGAATATAATTTGTGAAGACCTCATAGCTCTGATAGGTTTTCCATATTACTGTAAAAAGCATGGGAGAGTGAGAAGCAAAGCTACACAGTAATCCCGCTTGATTGAAAGGCATTTTATTTCAGGCATTTATTAAAAACAGTTGTCATGGTTCCGCAGATGAAACTTCAAAAAAACTTTGAGGCATTGTTTACCTTAAAGAATCTTTTATTCAAGAAACAAAGTATCGGCACTACATAGTCGAAACCAAAAACTAAATTCCCCTCCTCTAGATACAAAGTAACAAAGCACAATTCTCTCCTCCAATAAACAGTTATAAATCACATTCCCCAATTAGCTTGAAGCACAGGCTTTCTCCCCAGCCCGCCAAAACTCTATCAATTCTGGGCCCAATGACCTTGGGTTCCCACGGCTGAGTTATTATTGTTATGACTAGCTGGACCTCATCCACATCCCCCCTTCCAGCATCAACTAACTCTAAAAGCAATAGTGAAAGATGGCTGCATTTCCATCTGTTGTCAAAGCAAGAACATCCAATGTTAGCAGCATTGACAACAGTATTAATATCTATTTTTATTGAATCTCGTGAACAGTGTTAGCTTATTATAACAAGTCCAGTTTTTATTTCTAACATACAAGTCTGCTCTCCTAGCCTTTTCTTTTCAGGCTTTCTCTGCTGTGGCCCCTGCCTTATGGAACATTGTATACCTTTCGAAGCGAGGTCAGCTCCATCTCTTCAATATTCGGTAACCCCCTTAAGACCTGGTTAGGATGCTTTCATCATTGTTAATATCTATTCTCTCCTGTGCCTAATGGCTTATATTTTTAATAATGATTGTTTATACATATTTATATATGGCATGGGACCAGGTTACCCAAGAAATTGTCTCATTCCAATGGGATTGGACCACCCCTTTCGTGCTAGCAGAAAGGGCATGCTGCAGACCATATCAGTCAAAGAATTCTGGCTGATGGGGTCCAGAAGAGCCTTTTCTGCTGTGGTTCCCAACCTCTGGAACACTATGTCCACTCTTTTGGCCTCTTAGAAGGGCTTAAAAACCTGGTTCTGCCAATTGGCCGGGGCCTGATAGGGGCATGTCATACCGGAGGTAGTTAATGGACTAAGATAACATTCCACCTCCATCCTGTAAGCATTTTCCCTCCCTTTCCAACTTTTGATGATTTTTAATCAATGTTAATATCAATATTTATTTTAATTTCCTTCTTGTTTTTACTTGTTTGTAAACTGCCTATACGAGATGGGTGGCATGTAAATTTAATTTAAAAAATAAATAAAATTCATTGTTTTATTTCATTGTTGTATACCACCGTTATTTTGAGATTGATGACTATATAAATTTGATAAATAAATAAATAGCAAGAAACCACCAAGAAAGGAAGGAGAAGGGAGGGAGGAAGGATTTCATTTACCTTAAGCATTTCCATTTCAAGTTCATCATCACTTTCCAGGGCATCATGATGATCACCTTCTACAGATTGTAAATCCTAAACAGAACAGTTCAAATTGGGTTTTTTTTCCTTCTTTTTTAATCCCAATGTTCTGTTCCCTATTTTCTAATACAGGAAAACATAACTTTTCAGTGGAAAAAAACTAACAAGTAATCTGAGCTTGCCTTCTAGCCTATATAAACCATTAACATTTCTATGCATAATAAAAATGTGTAAAACCACAATAATGTATAAAACTATATTAATATTTGTAATATTTGTAAAAGGAAAACTTCTGTTTTGCAGATGAGCAGCTTGAGAAATAGGATTTCAAAGCCCATCTGATCCTAGCACATTCTTAGGACAGGAGAAACAACCTGTTTCTTCACTGCTGGAACAAAACTGACTTTCTCTAGTCTTGGCAATCCTAACATACAATATTTTCTTAGCTGTTGTTTCACAGCCAAAATCTGCAAAAAGACCAGTTTATGGATGAATTAAACATCACATTTTTCCACAAAAGGCAATTACCTATACAGATTTACCTCAAACATATAAGTTGCTTCATGTAGCATTTCTTCCTCGGCCTGACGTTCCATCATTTGAAGTTCATAATCAGTTACGCCTAGTGACATTAAGAATTCTTTTTCTGTAGATTTTTTAAAGATTGCGTCTGAAGCATCCTCTGAATGCTCTTTCTTACCAAGTTCTTCTTCATCTTTTATATGGGGGTTTTGAACACCAGCTATTTTATCATCAATATCATTACAAATTATTTTGGAATTTAATTTAGATACTCCATCAGCAGCTTTTTCCAGCTCCATTTGGCAATTAGATTTAGTAAGTAATATGTTCCTTAGAGCTTCAATGTTTTTTGAAATATCAGCCAATAGTTCTGTTGCACTATAGAAAAAATACGAAATGAGTTATTTTATTTGAGAGTCTGGAAAAAATTCAGAGAAGAGCAACTAAGATGATCAAAGGCCTGGGGACTAAAACATACAAAGAACGGCTGCAGGACTTGGATTTAGCTAGTCTAAAGAAAAGAAGAAATAGGGTATACATGATAGCAGTATTCCAGTATTTGAGGGGCTGCCACAAAGAAGAGGGGGGTCATGTTATTCACCAAAGCACCAGAGGGCAGGACAAGAAACAATGGTTGGAAACTGATCAAAAAGAGAAGCAGCCTGAAATTAAGGAGAAACCTCCTGACAGTGAGGACAATTAATGAGTAGAATAGCTTGCCCCCCAAAATCGTGGGCACTCCATTATTGGAGATTTTTAAAAAGAAGCTAGACAGTCACTTGTCTGAGATCGTATAAGTTCTCCTGCTTGAGCAGGGGGCTGGACTAGAAGACCTCCAAGGTCCCTTCCAGCTCTATTCTATTCTTATATAAGCACTCAAGATAATTTACAATATTCAAAAGAAAATGCCACAATTAAAAAACTAAAATTAGTAGAATTAAAGCTCAAATAAATAATTAATAATTTGATGAACAAGATATGTTTTTATAATAACTTATTTTTGTCTTTTCTAAACCACTGTCCAATTGGCTTCACTGGATGACCTTTAGTCCATCCATCCTTTTGAAAGGAAGAAAAGTTTTCCCCTGTTTACTTTCTCCATTCAGTAATGGTACTGCATTGTACACTTGTATCCATTAGTTTGTCTTTTCTAAGCAGAGGCTCAAAGCTCTTCAGGTTTCCTGGTCGCACTTATCTGCCCTCTTTCACTTTTCCAGTTCTTTTTCACATGCAGAACCCAGAACTGAACTCTTTATTCCAGATGTAGACATACCACAGATTTGTACAACATTTGAATTTTCATTTCAATCCCTTTCTTAATGTTTCCTAACATAAATTTTGGCTTTTTCACAGCTACCATAATCCAAATTGTTATTTCCACTGAACTATCCATTCTGACCCCAAGATCCCATTTTTTGTTAGTTTCAGATAGTTCAGATCTCACCAGTGTATATTTGAAATTGGGGCAGGGGTTCTCTTAATATGCACCATTTCATTCTTACTTATGTAGCAAAGCTGTCTGAGAGTGCTTGCAGGAGCTTGGTTGGGAAGGGAGAGTATTGGGACAGCTGCTGCTGGCTTTGGGTGTGGCTGGCATGGGTGGAGGAGAAGATAGAAAAGAGAAAGAGAAGAGAGACTGGGGGGTGGCTGTTGCAGTTCGTCAGGTGAAGGTAAAGGGACTGGAAGTTTTATTTGTTTCCTTCCTAACGAGGATATTTTAAATAGAGGCTAGAGTGGGAGAGAGAGAGTGTTGTTTTACTGCTTCCTTTGTAAGGAGGATATCTCAAACCAAGGCAAGAGAGAGATTGTGTGGAGAGGAGTTGGCAGAGGCTCCTAGCCTCAGATTTTAATAATAAAGATAAAGGGGAGGGGAGGGTTTGACGCTGAAACCTGACTGAAGGAGAAGCAACAGAAGAGAGAGGAGAGACTGGTGGTGGCTATTGCTTCTGCGAAGCCTGGAAATTATTTGGACTGTGACTATCGCTGCTGGTACAGCTTTTAAGACATTGTAGGGGAGTTGCCCTGGGGGACGAGCTATTGCTACAGCACACTGACTGTTGTTGTTTCTACTACTGTCTGGATCCGGGGTTTTTCCTTCCTCCCACTTGACTCTGAATGACCGCTGAGGAATCTCTTATTTCCGCTGCTCTATCGGCCTTGGGCTGTTGGATATCATCATAGCATTGACTATTGTGACTGGTTACTTTCGTTCCTGGAAGCCCTCCCCCTCTTTTGACGACAAGAGCCTGCTATCTACTAATTCTGCATGGACTCCGCCTGGAAGAGACATCTTACCCACCCTTAGAGAACACTACTGCAGGGTTGGACAGAGGGAGACGGGGCTGGGAGGGCCTGGTTTTTGGCGTCCTCTGAGGAGGTAACACTACACTTAAACTGAACATCTATTATTTATTTGTCCATTCACCCAGTTTAAAGCAATAATTTAAACTATTTTATCCCAGAAGACTTGGCGAAAATCTTTATGAGTCTGTAACCATATCCACCTCAGTCACTTTGGATTCAGGAGAATGGACTTGCTCACTGAGAGTCAAGAGTTCATACTATTATTTCACTCACCTCAAACTTAGTCTTTAAAGCAAGAGATCACACTAAACTCCTATTCTTGTTTACTTGTTTTCTTTGTTTGCTGATCTCTGTCGTAATCTCAAATCAGAAAGCAAGCAAATACACCAAATCTCCACAGACTGACTACTTCCCTCAGATAAATACCACTGTTCCCATTCATTCTCTATCCATGACTTTCAGCCAATTCTAAAAGAGTACAAAAGGAGGGACTGGGAGTTTAAGAGGGTGGCTGAAAGTACAATAGAATATAGTGTAAAGAAAGGCCTATACATTGATTTATTATTTCTATGGCCACACATTTCACTGAGTAACTTTGGGTGGCCTATAATTCTAAAACAATACTGTAAAATGTTTAAAACCAATAAAAACAGTACAAAAACAGATACTTATATATATATATACAGCAAAAAAGGCAATTATCCAATTTAACAGGGAAACCAAGAGATGGGACCCTTAACATATTTAGAGCTCCAGGCTCAAGTCCAAGCACAGAAGTCACTACAAATATGGAAACTCTGTACACTATTCGTTCGGTTATACCCATTGAAATAATACAGTTCTGTTACTGCAAGAATGTACCGAATTAAATATTCTTATCCATTGGTACTGATAAATTAAAATAAGCGGTATCTAACCTTTGAATACGCGTAGATTGGTCAAAAGTGGCAGGAACACAATGAGCCAAATCTAGCACCTCCTTAGACAAAGAGGTCAATTCATTTTTAATTTTACTCGACAGCAACATTCCATCTGTTGAAAAAAAAGGCAGAACATTTCACCAACTACTATAATCCATCTGGGTTTTAAATATTGAAATGGCACTTAATTAAGGAATTCAATCAGTCCACTTGTCTTTACATTTTCATCTGGCTCCCTAAATTCAAGTTCATGTATGTGTTGTTAAATGGGACTATGCAACCTTTGGATTTTTAGGGGATTTCTATCATGTTTTCTGCAGATGCTACTATAATTACCTTTGAACTCGATTCACCAACATCTGCTCTATTTATTCATTAGTACGTTCATAATGAGAACCGGTCTGATGTAGTAGTTAAGGCATCAGACTAGAAACCAAGAGACTGAGTTTTAGGCCCACCTCGCGCACAAAGCCAGTTGGCTGACCTCTGGCTAGTCATTTTTTTTCCTCAGGTCTAAAAAAGGAAGCAATGGCAAATAACATCTGCAAAATTTTGCCAAGAAAGCTGCAGGGACTTATCTAGACAGTCTTTGAGAACTGGATACGATTGAATGGAAGATTAAAAAAAATAGTCATAATAACCTCTGTGATGGATTCAGAAAATTCAGTGCAAATTCATATAAAACAAGATGCAAAATAGTCCTAAACTCATGAGAGAATCAGGTCTTCAAAGATTTAGGCAGTGTCATGTGTCTGTAATATTTTTGCCATACTTTAATTTTCAAAAAGTTTATTTTCATCATCGGAATCAATTCATGGCAGGATGAAGACCTCTTCTCAAAAGTTATGGACTGTAATCTACCCTATCTAGAGCTGAGAAAGAATGACTGACCCACCTAGCCAACCCCTAATGCTTAAAAGAGGGAAAGAACTTGAATTTCTCCACTCCTAGTTCAGCACAAGAACACCTACATCATGTGGCTTCAATAGTGTGTGCATATAGAAATCTGAATGGATGTGTACATGCATATATGCATCTACTCCCCATAATACTGTGCAATTGTGCCTGCTATATGAAAAAGTTGCTGTTCTCAAATTTAGCTCACCTGTTTTTAAACAAATATGCATCTGCTTATCATTACTCAGATTTATTAGGTTTTGGTAAATAACGAAGCCCGCCTATAAAAAGAAAAAAAGAAAAAGGATAAGTTTTAATATAGGGGCAATAAGGACATCTTCCTTTCAACTTAAAAGATCCAGAACAATATTTTCTAATCTCCAGATGTGCTGGCGACCTCAGTTCCCAAATTCCCAACAAAAATGGCTGAAATCTGGGAGCTATGGTCCCAACATAGCTGGGGAAATCTGGGAAATCTGAGGTCATCAATCCTGATTATTTAAAAGAAAGATAAAACATCCTCAAAGTTATAAACACAGGGGGGAAAAGTACCTAATATACATGGTAGAGAATCAGTATAAAATGGCACAAACATGGAATTTCCAGGAAAGGCATGGCAAACTGGAGATAGCTCTGCGAAAGCAGAGACCACAACTGTTCCAAAGACTGAGGAACTGGTAAGCAGACTGGTTCCTTGGAACCTCTCTGGATAAGAAGAGGATGGGAGATCACCTACATGTGCTCCGGATGGCTGCTCCTCATAGGTTTAAGGCAGTGGTTCTCAACCTTTCTGAGGTTGAGACCCCACTTGCCCCGCCCATGCGCGCCGCGACCCCGACCCGGGGACGCACGCGTGTGTGCGCGCACGCAAAAAAAGTGTTTTTTAAATTTTTTTAAAAAATAAAATAAAAAAAAAAACAAAATGGCGGCCGCGACGGGCGGATCTGCGCATGCGCGGATCGGCCCATCGCACGTGCCACGCATGCCCGCATCCGCCCGTCACGGGCCACCATTTTGTTTTTTTTATTTTTTTTTAAAAAAATTAAAAAAAAATTAAAAAAACAAAATGGCGGCCGCGACGGGCGGATCTGCGCATGCGCGGATCGGCCCGTCGCACGCGCCACGCATGCGCACATCCGCCCGTCACGGGCCGCCATTTTGTTTTTTTAAATTTTTTATTTAAAATTTTTTTTAAAAAATAATAAAAAAAACAAAATGGCGGCTGCGACGGGCGGATCTGCGCCTGCGCGGATCGGCCTGTCACACGCGCCACGCATGCGCGGATCCGCCCATTGCGGTCCGCCATTTTGTTTTTATTTTATTTCATTTTTTTTTAATTTTTTTAAAAAAAATTTTCCGGCGCGACGGGCGGATCTAAGCGTGCACAGCGCGCGCGCGCCAAAAAAAATAAAAAAAATTTTTAAAAAATTTTAAAAAATTAAAAAAAATAAAAATAAAAAAAACAAAATGGCAGCCGGCGGTGCCCGGCGACCCCCGCGAAATGGTCTCGCGACCCCAAATGGGGTTGCGACCCCAAGGTTGAGAACCACTGGTTTAAGGTGACACCAGAAGATGACAAGATTACCCATTTCGCCGGCAACCGTGGCAAAGACTATTAAAAGACAAACCTCACTTTCTAATCAGTTTTGAAATTGCTCATTACCTACTCCTAAAATATTAGAGCAACAACTTTGACTTTAGAGCAGGGATTTCCAATCTGTGGTTTACGGCCCAATACCGGACTGCGGCCTCTTGGCCACCGGGCTGCGGGAATGGCTGGCGAGTGTGCGCACGTGTGCCCACACCCCCCCACTCGTGCTAGCACCACCGTGCAAGCACTAGCAGCCCTGTTTGCGCATGCGTGTGGGCACTAGCAACCCATTTGCACACATGAGCGGGAGCTAGCAGCCCGTTTGCACAGGCACTAGCAGCCTGCTTGCACATGCATGCAAGTGCTAGCGCCACCATGCATGCGCCCATTTGTGCATGCGCAGGCAAACATTTCCATGCTCTTCCCTTTCCCTCCAAGCCGCCAACCGGAAAGGTTGGGGAACTCTGGTTTAGAGCAGCAACTTTGACAACACGAGGTAAGACTGCCTTCAGTCGTGAATGAAAGAAAATTTTAATCATAAAAATTTAAAGAATTTGAAATAAAGAACAAAAAGCCAAATAAGATTTTAAACTTAGAAAGCTATAAATAGTGGCATTTTGTCTACCGGTAATAGAAACTAAATTAGCCATTGCCTATATCACAGTCTAGCTTCGTTCATGTGTTATAATTAAACCCCAAACTCTATTGTATTTGATTTAAAATAAGCAAGCCTGGACCTTAAACCATTTGCTTAAAACCCCAGGTTGTTCTCTTTCTGGTAACTATACTTTACTGATTTAGACAGATTCTGGGATTATTTGTATAGTAAATATGGAAAACTAAGTAGATTATACATACGATCAGATTATACATACAATATACATTCCATATTTTAGTTTATAACAGTGGTGGCAAACCTATGGCACGCGTGCCAGAGGTGGCACTCAGAGCCCTCTCTGTGGGCACACGCACCATTGCCCCAGCCCCGCCTCCTCCGTGGTCCCCTCCTCACCAGCAGCCCCCCCCAGAGAAGAGTCACCCCCAGGTGCAGCCCGTGCAGAGTAGTACAGCCAAGGACATGGCAGCCGGGCAGTAGGGACAAGACTCCACTCTCACGCCCCATCGTGTGCAAATGATCTGCGGGGCACAGGCAGAGGGCATGGCTGCCATGGCGCTGCAGGGCTGCTTGGGCGATAGGCGGCGGGTGGCCCTGTTGGCGGGGGACAGGGCGGTTTTTCAGCACTGGGTCTCTAAAAAGTTCGCCATCACTGGTTTAAAACATTGAGATATAATCAAATAAATAGACCAAAGCAAGGTTTTCAAATTTAATATAGCCTAGTAAAATACAAGCTTCTTTATACGTACATATGCATCTGTAGCTGCATATAGCTTTTGCTCCTCAGTTAATGGAAAGCATTCCCAGTTACCACAGCGGACCAACTTGTCTTTCACAAGCTGTTTGTGGAATAGGTGTTTGACAAGGCCATTTAAACTCCATATCTCCTTACATTTTAGCTAAAAATGAAATTGCAACAATAAAGCATAAATATATACAGCAAAAAAGGTAATTATCCAATTTAAAGCACAAATTACTTCTGAAACATAGTAATACTGACCCATTTCTAATAAAACTGACAAAATAAGATCATTTTATTGGTAAATGTAAGTCTATATTCAGGGCACAGAATAAGTCTTTAAGACATTTTTTATTTTGCTAAATGGTTACAGTAACAGCTTCCATAATAATGTTGGCACCAAAAAGTCCATTAGCAATACCAAGCAAAGGTCCACCAATATGTGACATACCTCTAAATTCGGTAACAAATAAATGTAACTTTCAAAAAACTATCATGTTGAGAACCTAAATCTAGGTACATCTTGTTTTAGATAAAGGCCATTCAATTTGGTGGAACATATAATACAGTACTTGCTACAAATTCAAATTATCTTACTATTCAAAAATCATAAAACATATTACAGAAATAAAAAATAAGGAATGCAATAATCAGATTGTAAATTAATCAATGTTGTGTGTCACAGTAAAAACACAGATCCAGGATATCTTACTATGGGATATTTAATTCCCTTTTCCAGTATACTGCTACCATTATACAATGTATTTTTCTGATTAACAAACATTTGCTCTCTTGCGTAACTGACTATTTTGCATTCTCCCCATACTGAAGTTTCTGGAACCCAGAGACATTCAAGTCTCTGGGTTCTGTAATCTCCCAGGACTTGATATGGACACCTAACATTAGAACCATCATTAAAAAGGCACAACAAAGAACGTTCTTACTGCATCAGCTCAGAAAGTCCAGACTGCCCAAACAGGACAGAACAGACTTCAACGGATAGCTAGGACTGCAGAAAAACAACTGCAACCAGCCTGCCTTCTATTGAGGAACTGTATACTGCACGAGTCAGAAAGAAGGTTGAGAAAATATTACAGACCCCTCACACCCTGGACATAAACTGTTTCAACTCCTCCCCTCAGATGCACTGCACACCAAAACAACTAGACAGTTTTTTCCCCTCTGCCATTACTCTGCTGAACACCCAAGTCGCACAGCACCATCTTATGTCTAAGGATATTTACCCATATACTGTGTTTCCCCGAAAGTACCCCCCCCCCAGAAAGTAAGCCCCAGCTTGATTTTTGGGGATGGGCCTAATATATGTCAGGTAAGGAAAGAAATGCAATTCCTGGGGGAAGCGAGGGCATCTGGGCAGTGGTGTGGCAAGCTCTCCAGCTCCACGGGGAAGGGGCAGCCAGCATGGATGCTGACAGCAGGACCCCTGCCCGCTCCCTCCCTTCCCGAGCCTCTGAAGTTCCACGTGCCACTTTGGTCGGCCTGGCTGCCCAGCATAGCCACCCCGGGGCTGCAGGTGCTGGCCTGGCACGGGAAGGGCACACGCCGCACCTACACTGGTACTGTACCTGGTCTGCCACCATGCTCACTGCTGCATTGCTTCTTCACCTCATGCATAGGCCCCACCACACCCCTGCACGCTTGTGGCCTACTGGTACCGGCAAAAAGTAAGTCCTCACGGATAGTAAATCCTAGTGCTTACTTCAGAGGTCTTACTTTCGAGGAAACACGGTAGTAAAGCTGTATTACAATTATCCTTCTCATCTTTACTACTACCTTCTCTTATAGGTATCAGTTAGAACAATTAACCAATGGAACAACCTGCCTCCAGAAGCGGTAAATGCTCCAACACTGGAAGTTTTTAAGAAGAGACTGGAAGCCATTTGTCCGAAATGGTATAGGGTTTCCTGCCTGAGCAGGGGGTTGGACTAGATGACCTCCAAGGTCCCTTCCAACTTTTTATATTATTATTATTAGTAGTAGTAGTAGTAGTAGTAGTAGTATTATATTACTTGGTTGTTTGCATGTACACTAAGAGCTTATGCACTGGAGACAAATTCCTTGTGTGTACAATCACACTTGGCCAATTATTCTATTTCTATTATTTCTATTCTTCTAATTACCTTTTCATTAGCAAGGTCAGCCAAATCGACAAGATTCTCCAGTTTGATTTCAAAATCTCGCATCAGCTTCCATTTATCCCCTTCAATACCAACTCCAGCTTTTCTAATAGTGTTATCTTCAAGCAACCTTTTCAGTCCCACAGGAAAACCTGCAAGGGATAAAATACGAGCACAGAAATTATTCATATAATGAATCTTACAGCTTCTAGGCTAATTTTATATCGATCTTAGCACTCAGGACTTTATAGCCCTAACCCACTCTTGCTCCCTGGAATCTGCTTTCTCTTTGTTATAAAATAAATATTTGAAAACAAAGGCAAATTAATGCAAAAAGGCATCCTAACATCTATCATGCTTAGAGATAAAATAGAATAGTACTGACTTGTCATAGAAGAGATATGAAATAAGTAGCACTTGGTTTCAGATTCGCATAACTGGACTAAGGCAACTTTTCCTTCCTTCCCTTTAGCATAAATGGCTGGCCATTCAATGTCAAATCCTAACACAGCTCCAACAGGCAAGGTAATGCTGCAAGACATAATTGTATCTGAGGCATAGTAATATATTAATACAAAACAATAATACAAAATAATGGCTTCTTACAAACCATCATTGTCAAATGAGAAACTAAATTAAAGAACATGCATTTCCTTCCTTTCTCGCCTTTTGAATAAACATGTTCTCTCTTCCTCTTTCTTTTCTTCCACTATTATTTAAAATTACATTATCACTTTCAATTAATACTGATGAAATAATCAAGATTAAGACAATGTGATTTGCTTTTAAATAAACTTGCATAATTTGGGGCACTAAGATTAATTTAACAATTTGATCTAATGAACTCTTGGTTGCTGATTAAATATACAATTTTTAAATAAAAAAATGTCTTCAAACTATATTTGCCAATATGAGGAAGACCCAGATTGTTGAGGGTGATATGCTGACATTGTAAACCACCCAGAGAGTGCTGTAAAGCACTATGGGGAGGTATATAAATCTAAGTACTATTGCTTAATATTGCTACACTAAGTCACTTTGTGATTAGGTTTAGCATGTCATTCAGAGATCAGTACAACCTCAGCAACAAGTATTTGAAGGTCTGCCCTCCCTAGTTACATCTGCCATCAGAGCGGGAAAGCAGGGTGTGTTATAGGTTCCATATACTCTAGAGCAGGGCTTTTCAACCAATGGTACGTGTGCCACTTGTGGTACATTAATGAGTGGCAGGTGGTACGCAGCCCTGCCTAGCCAAGTGTAGTGGGGGAGGGAAAGAGCCAGACAGGCAAGGACTTACAGTGAGAGAGTCCTCTGAAGCTGCAAAGGCCCCAGGCTCACTTCTGGCTCACCCTCCCCCATGAGAAAGGAGGAGGGGGCGGAGACAGGAGAGGCTATAAAAGAAGGCAGTTTGGGCAGAAGAGGGAGAGAGAGAAAAAGCAGCAGCCTTGGGAGGAGGTGGAGTCAGCTGCACAGAAGAAGAAGAAAAAGAAGAAGGAGGAAGAGATGATGATGATGATTATCAAGCAGGCTGGCCATGAGCCGATCTACAACTGCTGTGGCAGCCACCTGTGCTGGCAGCAGCAAACAGGCAAGAAATGCAGTGGGGGAGGGGTCACCTTCCAAGAGGAATGAAAAAAGGTAGCAATGGCTGGAGGTGAGGCACGAGGGAGGGAGATGGAGAGTGGAAGGATTCTTATGAGCTTTTGTGACTTTGAAGTTCTGGGATTTGTGCAATGTGGGCTTTGTGTTCTTAAGGAGTGTTTGGCAATTTCTATTTGGCTGATGGCGGATGTCTCGTGTTAGCTTCTATTGCTCTGCTGTTGTTAGCTGTAAGTTTTGCTGCAAGGGATTTTGAAGTATTTTTCTTCCTGAATGGATTTTGCCTGTAGCATTCCTTTACTTATGAATGGAGCCATTTGGGGAGGTTGCCTTAGCCAGCAGCCAATACTTACATTTTTTTTCTTCCTTAAGTGCCAGCTGCGCTCCTTACTTTCCTTTCTAGCCAGTAGCTAATTCTTAAAGGGGAATGTGCCTTTTTAAGCTAGTTCACTCAGCAGCTTGTCTTTTCTGTCTCTGGAGGCCTTTCCTTGTTTGAGCAATACATGGAAGAAGGAAAATATGGGGGGGGGGGGTTTCAAATTCTTCCTTCAGAAGGAGATGGGAATAAGAAAAAGGAAGGCAGGGAAGGGAGGGAGGGAGGAAAGGAAGTCCCACCTTAGCACTTGGCCATCAGCAGCTCTGCCATTGACTTTGCTTGTCAAAAGGTTGCAGAAGGGGATCACATGACCCTGGAACACTGTGACCATTATAAATATGAATCAGTTATCAAGCATCCAAATATAAATCACATGACCCTGGGCATGCTGCCATGGTCATAAGTGTGAAAAATGGTCATAAGTCATTTCAGTGCAATTGCAACTTTGAACAGGTTTTTTTTTTTTTTGGTCATCAAGTTTTTGACACCTTGCTAGGTGGTACTCAAATACTGCCATATCCTAAAAGTGGTACAATCGGTAAAAAGGTTGAAAAGCCCTGCTCTAGAGAAATACATCTAGTGGGATCATGTTACTGCCAGGGGGTATGGGCTGGGGGTTTATGGGCTTTTGACTGTGGATTTTAAATTTTATAAGCTGCCTAGAATCAACGTAAGATAGGCAGCCATATAAATTTATTTAATAAATAATAATAATAATCAAAATCACAGCTTATTTTTAGTTAACAAATTGTACTTATAGCTCTACATTTTTGTCTGGCCTGGGCATGGTCAACAATTTGCTGCTGACCCCATCTTGTTGACAAGTTACAGTTAATTTCTCCTAATATAAACCTGGTTGTAGATAACCCCGAGGACATAATGTAAATATAAATGGACCAATTGCTATAAAAATGCTATGAATTACTATGAATAATGAAATATTCAAATAATCAAATGAAAACATACATATAAAAAAGCTGCTATATATATTATTTCAAAAGATTACATTAAAAAAGGAAAGATGAAAGTTTTCATTATCTTACAGAATGTCTTCTGAGAGCAAGGAACAATCATTATTATTATAGCTGTAGATGATAGAGCCGTTGTATTCTAAGAATGGAAGGTTATCTTCCAGGACACTCGGTTGGAATGACTTTTTCTGTTTCATAAAAATGTGAAAGACAACTTGGTTTATAATTTGAAGAATATATAATGGGTTGCTAATATTAGCATACAACATATTAGTCCTTTCCAACTTAGTAGAAAATATCAACTTGATTGTTAAGTTAATGGTAGCCAAGTGAGAGTTGATAAGAGAGTAATTTTAATATGAAAAGGGTACAATTCTATTTTTAAAGCATATTAGTCTTTTGAATGTTGCTTTTATAGATTAGGAGATTAACAAATAGAATGGATCCACACACATTCTACCAAGACAAGTTCTCAATTTATCAGAAAGTGAAGGACACTGTAAAAATATTGCTAACAAAATCTATCTTAGCTAAAAAAGAAATTATTAGAGCAAATACCCCCATAAGGACAATTTAAAAATCAGTCTGAAAACATAATGATTGAAACCTCCCTGCAAAAATCAGTAACCCAAATTATAAGTGGCCTCTTGGATATTCCTACAACTCAAAGTATTCCTGTTTAATGTCATCAAACTAAAAACAGAATTGCAAAGAGCCAAATTAGTAGTTCTGAAAATGTCCATGCAAACTGGAAATTTGCCCAGAGGAGTTATCATTTCCCATGCTTTAAATTATTATAAGAGCCAAGCTTATATTCTGATTTTCTACCTTTTTGTCATCCACAGTATCTTCTCTGTTTGGTTCTGTCATCCATAGGGGAAGTTTATTTGGTGGAGAATCCATGTTCTATCAATTTATTCCTCTGCAAATGCACATGATCTGGAACAAGAGACATTTTTATTACCTTTCTTGGAACAATAAAAATACCTTAATTGCTAAAATATACCATTCGTAATGATTTTTCTTATTGTAAATTCATTCATGTTTTCTTACCCCCAGAAATTGTGGCCGCTCTATCACTGGAAATTTTTAAGAGACTGGACATCCACCTGTCTGAGACGATACAGGTTCTCCTGCTCAAGCAGGGGGCTGGACTAGAAGACCTCCAAGGCCCATTCCAGTCTCTATTCTACTCTACTCTACTCTACTCTACTCTACTCTACTCTACTCTACTCTACTCTGCTCTATTCTAACTGTAAATTCATCTTCAGCAGAAGGACGTCTGTTTGAATATTCTCTTTCACTTCCGATAAGCAAGAATGAGAAAAATTGGAAAGGATAAGAAAGTAAAGAATGCAGCTATATATAGTAGGTCAATCACCTACTGACCTGTCATCCAGAATGTTGGGTATGGTATAAATTGGTCTACTTTGAGGAAAAAAAGAGTGTTCTGGTTGCTATTATTATATTTTTATCCTGCCTTTTTTATATATAACTCAAGGCAGCAAATTTACCAAATACTCCTTCCTCCTATTTTCCCCACAACAACAACCCTGTGAGGTGGGTTGGGCTGAGAGGGAGTGACTGGCCCAAAATCATTCAGCCAGCTTTCATATTTAAGGCCAAGCTAGAACTCATTCTCCTGGTTTCTAGGCCAGCGTGGCTAAGAAAAAAGAAAACAAATCTGTTCAGAAGAGCTTCTTCTCTTGCTTTTGCTTGAACAAATACACTGAAAATGACAAACAAGTGCTACTTTAGAATATGTAACGTGAATATGGATGGCTAGTGATGCCAGATAATTTCACATGCAAATATAGGCGTTTAAACAAAAGCTAACTATCCTAATAGTGGCGCTGGAAGTAAAAAAAACTCACCTCTCCCCGAAGTTCTCCCACTGCCCAGTACCCCAGGAAAAAAATTCTCTCTCAATCGCTTTCCCGCCAGACGCACGAGAAAATCATCACCCACAGTCAACACTTATCGTCGCAATGAAAATACGTCACGAGCCGCCATACTCCTCCCCCCCCGCCTTTCTTTCCGGCCGCTGTCAACTGTAGAAGGTGAAATGAGGTGAAGTGCATGCGCAGAAGAGCTTCCGCGCCCGCCAGCCGCCGGCAACGCAGGACATTCTGGGGGATGTAGTTTATAATTTTTGGAAGAAAGGTGGGGGGAGACGGGTCGCTTCAAAGTTGGAGGGAGAAAGGGATTCCTATTCTCAGCCCGCGCGGTACGCTGTTTTTTCTCGTTCTCTTGCGGGTGGGGCGGTTGAGGTTGGCTGGCGCGCGTCGAACATGGAGCAGCGCCTCGGAGGAGGGCGAAGAAGCGGGCGGCAATAGGACCCGCCCGATCGCGGAGCGCTCATCCCTCTCTCGGAGGCGGCCGCGCGGGGAAGGCGAGCGCTGCAGGGGCCAGGGCGGAGAGCGGCCGCGGCTGGTTGAGAAGCAAGTCGGCGAGAGGCAGTTGAAGGAATGGCGTAAGTGTCGACCGCCCTCCGCTGTGGGGTTTTGTTTTTCCTTCTGGCTAACTTCCCCCCCCCCGCCGCCGCCCCGGCTCAATTGCGTGTCATGGCGCCTGGAGGGGCCGTCGCTGCAATTTGTACGGGCGACCATAGGGTGCGGGGGGGAGGGGGAGCCATGAGTGGAGAACGGGAGGACTCCCCTAGAATTAGGCTGTCAGTTTAAATGGGGAAGGAGATGCTCTTCTACGGCAGGAGTAAAGGGAGAGAGGTCTTTTGACCCGATCAGGCTTTGTGGTGGCGCGAAGGCCCGTTTGGGAAAGGTCGGTGCTGTCCTGTTTCTCTGACAGGTCTTGCCTCTTTTCCCCTCTCACACTTCCACGCGCGGGCCTGCAACGCCCGCGGAAAGGCAGCTTGGGCGCCAGCAGAAAGCCTGGCGTTCAGCAACTGACTGAGAAAGGGCTTCCAACGCGGAATCGGGGCTTGTCGAGCGAATCCCCAAGCACAGGATGGATACTGTAACGCAGGATACGGACGTGCTAAACGTTACCTGCTGAAATAAGTCCCCTATACTCGAGCTGTGTTTTCGTGGCAGGAGAAGCTTCCCCTGACAACGGTTTAATATTGCTGGCATTATATTTGGGGTACCCATGAGCAGGATTAGTAAGGGTGGGAAAAGGCAAAGCCTGTTTTTTTTAAAAAATCTATTCTGTGCCTTTAACGAATGCCAGACATTCAACAATTCAGCAGACGGTTTTCTACAAGAACTCCTCCCCGTTCCTCTTCCTCCCCCACCCCCCCCCCCCCATTTCTGTGTGCCAGGCTAAGAAACGAAACTGTTAGTGAAATAACTTTCTAGGGAAATTAATTATGCTCAGAGAGGCCATTGCCAGGAAAGCAAAATGGATCTCCTGGATGTCTATGGTGTTATGCATCTTTGTTATATATTTGTTATTTTCAGTTGATGGTTAAAGATGGAGAGAGGCAGAGGAGGAGGAGGAGGAAGGAGTGTGGGGGGCTCTGGCCTACACAGGAGCATTTACTCCCAGTCCCAGCAGCAGTATCATTATCCTGCCTCCTCTTCTCAGGCGGGCTGCATGGAAATCCAGGAGCTGGCATCCAAAAGAGTGGACATCCAAAAAAAGAGATTTTATCTGGATGTGAAGCAAAGTTCCCGAGGTCGTTTTCTGAAGATAGCTGAAGTCTGGATAGGAAGAGGCAGGCAGGACAATATCAGAAAAAGCAAGCTGACTTTATCTTTATCAGTAGCTTCTGAGCTGAAAGATTGCCTGGGTGATTTCATAGAACACTATGCCCATTTGGGCTTGAAAAGCAGCCAGAGTCACCGGAATGACCATGCTAATGGCAAAGAACAAGATCCAAGAAGGCGGCAACACCATCAGCTACCCTCACCTCCAGCTTCAGTGGGATCTGAGGAACATCTTCACAGCGTCTTAAAAACTGAATATATTGAAAGAGATAATAGGAAATATTACCTCGACCTAAAGGAGAATCAACGTGGACGTTTCTTAAGGATTAGACAAACCTTGATTAGAGGACCTGGCATGATAGGATATTTTGGTCACAGTTTGGGGCAGGAACAGACTATTGTCCTTCCAGCACAGGGAATGATTGAATTCAGGGATGCTTTGGTCCAACTTATTGAAGAATATGGGGAAGGAGATATAGAAGAAAGGAGGAGTGGAGGGGATGATCCTCCTGAACTGCCAGAGGGGACTTCCTTCAGGGTGGACAACAAAAGGTTTTACTTTGATGTGGGATCTAACAGGTATGGTATTTTTTTGAAGGTAAGTGAAGTGAGGCCTCCATACCGTAACACCATAACTGTCCCATACAAAGCATGGACAAGATTTGGGGAAAACTTTATCAAGTATGAAGAGGAAATGAGGAGAATTTACAACGGCCATAAAGAGAAAAGAATGGATATGAGAGGGGACAGTGGAGAAGAACAAGAGGGTCTTGATTAGAATGTTTTTCAATGGGCCAAGAATCAAAACAGAGAAATGCCAGGAAGTACTGATATGTAATGGCTGGAAGAAGTTGCCTTTCTTTTTGTAAGTTCTTCCCTGTTATTAGATAATTCCAATATGTGGGTCTGGTTTTCATGTTAAATTACACCCAGCAACTTCTCTGGTTTCTCATAGGATCAATTAATTACCCTGTGATTCTGATTCTTAACCTCACAAGTTTATCAAATGTGTATAATACCACTAACTCTGTTGTAATCTTTAAAGAATATGTATAAGGTTTGTGTTGCAGTGTAACATGATGCAAATAAGCCAGATGGAATTGATGTGTTGTAATAGTAACCAAGAGCATTTATGACCAAAACTGACCTTTAAATTTTAAATGATTATACTGGGAAAGGTATATTTAACTAAGTAAATCTGCTTGTTATGTTACGATAAAAATATTTTTAAGGGAGGAAGAATTGGCCAGTGATTAATTTCATGGGTACCTAATTGTAGGATAATCCAGTAATTTAAGTGATCCCCTCCAAAAGATATATCTATGTTTAATGTTGATCATGTCATCCCTTCTATATGGATTGTTGACATCTTGTGAGGAGAGCTTATTTAAATAGTACAAATTTCAAAACTATTTTTGTATTTGTGGGGTTAAGTGGTTCTAGCAAGTTACTGTGATGTGGGAATTTGGTAGATGAACAATGGTTGGAATTAAAATTCTAAACAGGAAGATTAAATGTCTACAGTGTGAAAAACATTAGAATAATTTCTGATTTAACTTAAAAAACACTTTGAGAGATTTTGGTGCATCAGTTAGTTGGTATCCCGCAGATCAGATTTCACATTGGTGCAATTGAAATATTCAATAATAGCTATCAATCTTATTTTGAAATCTTGGCTCTTACATATTTATTCCAAATTATAATTGTATTTTTATTTTGCCAAACATTAACCCATGTTTTAAAAAAACCAAGATAATGACTGGAGAAACCTGTGATAATAGGAGATTTATCATGAAACAGAAATGTAATATACATTTTGTTTGGCATAATTTAAGACTTCAATTATCTATATATAAATGGGAATATAAGCAACTGAATACAGTGAAATGTAGTATAATATTGCATCAACATGGCAAGAATTGTGCTGTAAATCACATTTTAAATTGGAGTTCAGAGTGCCAAAGCTTTTGCTTTTGACCTTGATAAATGTGTAGCTATTTCTATGTTGAAACCTAATACTTTTTCTTTAAAAGAACTGCATTGGTTGATTCAGGCTCAATATTCATTTCTTTTTCATATCCAGGTGCTCTGCTAGCTAAGGAGCGTGGTTTTCTAGTTTCAGTTGTATTCTTCTTGGTATTTCCATTTCAACACCATTTTAAAATTATGCTGTGACCTCCTTTCTCAAAGATTATTAGTGAAAGTGGAGATCATAGCCTTGCATTTAATTTGGTGTGAAAAGTTGCCCTAATACTTTTATTTAGAAAGAAACAAAAGATTGCACCAAAATCATCAAAGGAATGTTAGAAATGTGTGCTCTAATTGTGACAAAGAAAAAGAAAATTAATGTCACTGTTTTAGAAATTTGATCTAATGAGTGTTTGGCTGTTTCAGAAATAACTAATAATGTTTAACTTCAAACTCAAATCTAGTTTTAATTTTTCAATTACTAATGGTCTATGGGCCAGAGCAAGTCATGAAAGATTCTAAGTAAATACTGGCATGAAAGTATATGTTCTAAGGAGGAAAATTAGAAGTCTAATGTGCTATTGTTGATTTGATAACAGACTTGTAGTAAATTATCTAAGCCTAAATTATCATTCTGCTGATTTGCTGATGCACATCCCAATACCTGTAGTAATAGTGACATCCAGTTATACAACAATAGAATCCATGAATGTATGAATTCCTGATGCTCACATTTTCCCGTCTCTTGCCTTTCTATTTTCCCTATTTTCATCATATGTAACAGGGTTTTTTTTTAAAAAAAAATCATCAATTGAAATATTTTTATGGAAACTTTACCTTATCAAATTTAATAGAAACAAACATATTCATGTTCTGTTTTTGGTGTTTCAAAAATGCATTTCTTCTACATCTTTTTGTTTAGCAAATAGATAAAGGGTTATTTACCACTACAGTAAAAATGTGTATTAGTTAATATACTGGCCTGTACAAGTTTGCACTACTTTATCTTGTTTTTGTATTGAGCCAGATAGTCAGCAGTTCCTGCTTATATTGCTGTCTTCCCCATCCCAAATTTGTGTATTCTTGTGCCACTAAATTCTTGTTTTCCTCTGTATATAGGCACAGATTGCCATGTTTTTTAAATCAACTAATGACTTAAAAACAGATGTGAGCATCTGAGAGGGATTACACATGAGCCTTAAAATTACATACACACACACATACATATATACATGTGTGTGTGTGTGTGTGCATGTGTGTGTATACATACATATACATATTTATCTTATTATTGGACATAACTGGATGTGTTTATATCTTTAAACCCAAGGATTATATGATCCAATTTATATTGGTAATAGTTGAAATGGTCATTTGGGAAAAAGTTTCTCTTTACATCTGACAGTACATGCACTTCTTTGGAAAGTGGCAATAACATGTTAAAAGCTTGCAGAAGGATCTGTTATGATGTAAAAAAATATTCTTTGCATCCCAAAAATGCCATATCCCTTAAACTTGAGAAAAAACTTTAGCTTATTTGCACTAAAAAAGCGTGGCCAAAAACAATTCTAGGAGGGCAGGGTGGACATAATCAATTTGTACCTCTTGAATTATTTCTTCTCTCTTAAGAGAATTTTTATGTTAAAGCCCTGACCTCTCTTTTAAAACTGTATGGTCCAGACAGAAAGTCTGTCAGTTTTGTGATTTCATAATGATGCACTTTATACTTTAAAAATAATAGAAGCACATTTCTGATACTGGTCTGGTACAGTGTGTTTCAGTATAGTATAAAATGGTCTTCTGCATGCATGTCTGTCAGTGATTTGTTACAAGGACTAGATCAAATTATAAGGGCGTGATCAAGAAGAATAGGCACTACACTACAACCAATTATGATATCAAGGTCATGTATTTTTTTAGAATGGTTTAGTCCTGCTCTCTCTGGATTTACATAATCAACATTCCTGAAACTCAAATACTTCAACATATTTTTAAAGATTCCTGCAGCCTATATAGTTATTGGTTAAATAACTCTGTCTTATCTTTTAAACTGTTGCTGCATAATTCCTCTCTTCCTAAAAAGATTATTTTAGGGCTCTAGATTTTTGTGGCAGCTAAGTAAGTTGGTAGGAGGCGATGTGTATGACTGTACTTCATATAATGTAGCCTTTCCCCCAAACTTCAGTTAAAACATAACATAACCTAAAGGCTATTACGACAGACTACTACCGTATTATAAGAACTTTCCATAGTATAAATTCAGCTATCAGGAAATGAAAAATTTGCAGAAGGATTATTTAGATTATTTATGAACCATTTAGGTTCATTGGGTTATGAACTATTTAGGTTCATAAATATGGGAAGCAAATATACCAGTGCTTCATAGGTATTATTTCACCTTAATAAATACATAATTGTTGCTAGTGTTAACATAGCTTTTTCTTCATGTTTTTTATTAAAATACCATTCAATTATTTTCTTTTATGCACTAATAGTTTCACCTTTGGCATTAGGTAGATAGGAAGTGCTATTAATTCCTTTTCTTAACTTAAGATGAAGTAGGAAGAAACTACTCCATCTTAAGTTAACAGAAGACAGCCTATGTCCCTTGACTTCCTTTTTTGCCATTGTTGAAGTCTGCTCTGACAAAGATTGTCCAAGATTGGAAACATAATTTCTTAACTTTTTCCATAAAGAAATTTGTAAGAACTGCAATCTAAGCCCTATGTTATTTCACTTATAAAAGCGATTATTAAATATGTTTAGTATATGCCTTCTAGGTATGTAGATTTGCAATTCATACCTTAATTATTCTTAGGACAATGCTCCTAGATAATTTTAACCTCAATTTATCTGTAAAACAGGTCCATGTTGTTGTTTTTTTAATTCTTTTTGGCTGAGAGAGGGCTTAGCAAATAGACCAGCTTGAACCATCTTTGTCCAGATATTTGCTCAGTTCCACAAATGGGGAAAAAAAACTATATACAAGATACAATGCATGCTTATAATTGTTTTAGTCATAACATCATTTTTTCCAATCATTAAAATCACCGCTAGCTGGTCCTACATTCATGCATGTTTTCTAGATGTGTCAGTAACCAGCATCAATAGCCAATTTGATCTGTATGCGTCATTATACCTGCTTGCATCTAGCAAAGGACAGTGTGAACTTGGTCAGAAGCCTTAATACATTTGTTTGTACAAACATTGTTGACTGTATTATAAACGTGTCGTATATATTCAAGAAGTTTCCATGAAGTTCATATCCTTTAGTTTCAAAAAGGCATGTTTGAAACGGCTGCTATTAAACAAAACTATGAGATTTAGTTCACTGAGCTATGTGGTCTGTTTTTTTTGAGACTTTAATGTGTTTTTTTAAAATATGATTGGATTTTGATACAAAACATGGAGTCCATAGTCTCAGTGGAACTGAAAAATACAATAGCAAGAAAAAAAAATAAAGTGGTCTTAAAATAGAAAGGGCAATATGAAGACTGAATATTTGACATTATACAGGCTTTACCAAGTGCATTGACAAAGTATTTCCACAAAGTATTGAAGCAGCTCTTTTCACTTAAAAGACAAAGCAAAATGGCTGTGTCTACACATGGGAAAGTCCTTGAAACAGTCCTGCTGAACCTTCAGCTGCCTTCAGTTTCTAAAGCATTAGTTTATTTTGCATATAACGATGGATAAAACAATTTATTTAATGCTTTAATTGCAGAGTTAAATTATATTGGGTTATGTGAAATAAATATAATCCCCCAAATAGATAGAGAATAAAACAGCCCTTTTTAAATATCCATTTGGAATGGGAATTATACAATATGTCCTTGGTAGTAAAATTGTATTTCCCCACAAAAAAAATAACTAGCATAGTTTAGGGCTATTAATTAACTTCATTATAAACCATCAATTTGGATAAATGAATGTAATTCTATATTGTCCCACCATACTTTTATGACTGGTCATGTACATAGCTTGTAACATTTAAATGTTTTTCATGTTTTCTATTGATAAGTAGAATTACATTATCAACATGGCTGAAACTTAAATACTTCATATTTTTAAAGATTCCTGCAACCTGTATAGATATTGGTTAAATATCTCTCATATCTTTTGCAATGTTCCTGTTATAATCCCTCCAAAAAATATATTTTAAGGATCTAGATGTTTGTGGCAGCTAGGCAAGTTGGTAGGAGCAATGTGTATGACTATATTGTATATGATATACCCACTCCCAAATCATAACTTTAAAAGCTATTATAATAGTTTTATTAAAACTATTAAATGAAATCAGTTTGTTCCATCTCATAATTTTCATCATCAGCTCTATTTTATAAATGTGTTCAAATTATTATAAAATGAAATATGCTATTTATATAACATGGAAATCATTTGCAGGGACTCTATGCCAAATTTCTATTTTCAGAACTGAAAAGTTGCCCATCTAGCAACAGTATGACTTTGCTAATTTACTGTTCTTTTTAGCTAAAGTGCTCTTAGCTAGAAGATAAGCTTGATTTAAATATAATCGTGGGCAGATTTCCTCCTTCCAATAATTCATAATGTGGTTTGTCTGATTTTGACTTAGTATGATTATGTAGTGAGTCATTATGGTTTACAAATTATGATATAGCTTCACATTATTTGATTGCAATATGGTAAAAATAAATCATGGTTTAGTGTGTTGGGGATTTAGTGTGTTTGGGATTTAGCCAACCAATTTAGTCTTTTAAATCATAATTTAAACTAGAATAGGCAACCTGATAAGTTCAGATACCTTGGCTCACAATTCCCATTACTGCTTTTGTCCATAATGACTGGGGACAAGCCATGTTGGATTAAGTCTAAAAATTCAGTGAGATGCTATTTTGCTTCTCTTTGACTAATTTGTTTAATATTTAATTAGTAAAAAGGGTTCTAGTTAAAAAAAGGTTAGTAAAAAGCCTTCTATGTATGCTAGTATTCTATCATAACGCAGCTTGATTATTCAAATTTTTTATTTCTGGCAAAGAGTATGAGCTTGATTTGAAGATACGAGATTATATCTTACTGGATGAGGTATAAAACAATGTAATTTTCCAAAACCAAACCAAGTACCAAAAGAACTGAGGAACAAACACATGGAATATTGATGAATCAATCTTGGGCAGGGGTAGACAACCTTGGCTTTTTTATGACTCGTGGACTTCAACTCCCAGAATTCCTGAGCCAGCCATGCTGGCTCAGGAATTCTGGGAATTGGAGCCAAGGTTGCCTACCCCTGACCTAGTGATACCTGAGATACCTAGTGCCTTTCAGATGCTGCTGAGTGCAACTCCTGACAGCCCCAGTCATTTTGGCCAAGAGAAAAGGATGTTGAGAGTTGTTTGGTAATACATAGGGACCATAACTTTATAGGATTTTTAGGGATTCAGAAATGTTATAGCTTTTCTTACAGATTTCTGAATCTTAAGCTTTAGCCACAAACTAATTTAATAGTTTAATTAAATTATTATTAGTTTAATAATAAAACATGTAATCCTTTAAAACATCTACTGGGATTTCCAGGAGACGATGAACTCTAGACATTAACTCCTTCACTAATAATATATGCCCTTTCGAAAACAGTTTCATGGACAGCTAATCCTCATTTAGTCATTTGCTTTGTTTAGTGCTCATTTGCAGTTAAGACAGTGGTGAAAAAAATAACTTCATGACCAGTCCCCACATTTATTACCTTTGCAAGTCTGTAAAGCAAAGGAAAGCTGAAGTAAGATCATAAACACCTGTTGTACTTTCACTTGGGAACTATTTGGCTTAATGACTGAGTTGCCAGTCCCAATTGTGGTCACTAAACGAGGACTACCTGTATTAAATATTCACTTTAAAAAAAAAGGATGCAGGTACAAATCTTGAGAAAGCATTCGTATTTTTCATAGGAAACATGAAAAGCAACTCCAGATAACAGTTAATTTAGAAATGAAAGATGGGACTTCGTATTAAGTTACAGCTGCACAATTATTTAAAAATTGTCTTTGAAACAAAACATTTAGCTTCTCATCTCAATTTCCTTTATTCCAGAAAAAAAAAGGGTTTTAACGAAGCAGATCCAAAGCATATGATAACAGCCAAGGCCTTGGATTGCAGTAGTTTTGTTTTTAATGAGGGCGGTTCTCCCCCCCCCCATTGATAAAATCTAGCCCTGATTTGCTGAGCTGTAGTGATGGTGATGCAGAGGCTGAGCGCCAGGATATTTCCCGCTGAGCAGCAGAGACGGCCTTAGCAAGAAGGAGCTTTCAGTCAATTCACTGAAGAGTTGGGGAGAGAAAAAGCAGCAGGCTACAATTGAGATCGGAGGAAAGGGGATAAACCTTATGAGGAGAAAAGCACATGGAAAAGTTGCATGAAAGGAAAGCAGTGAAGAAGGTATCTTAGAAGACCTAGAACTGACAGAAGGAAAGAAGGTAGAATGAGGGAGCAGGAGAGTGGGTGGCCCAAAAACCAAAAAAACACAAAATTAGAAGTACAGAGGAATCAGTAACTTTATAAAAAGATACAGTGATGCTATAAGAAAGGAAAGTGGAGGTTTCCTGAAAGAAAATGAAAATAATTGGTCACAATTAATCCTGGAGTTCTCTTAAACTAGATAATCTTAGATTCATTATAAAGAAAAATTAAGCTATATTTGCTCACTCTATATCAGACATGTCAAACACAAGGCCTGGGGGCCAGATGCGGCCCGCGAAGTGGTTTCATGTGGCCTGTGAAGCCATCCTGGAAACAGTGAGGGAACGGCCCCCGCTGCTTTGGCCCTGGCCCAGGCCAGCCAGGAGCCAATGTACAATTTTGTGGTGGCCATCTTGGCACTTGCCCAGGTGGACCATGCCTTGGCACTTGCCCCGGTCCCCCCCCTTCTGCCAGAGACCCTCAGATCTGTCCCACTCCTGCCCAGGCCCCCACAGGCACCCTTGATGCAAATGATGTAGAACTGGCCACGCCCACCCAGTAGGCCACACCCACTCCATCCACACCCACCCAGTAGGCTGCACCCACTCTGGCCACACCCACCTGGCCCCGCAAGGGCAACCGCAGTGTTGATGCGGCCCTCAGTGAAATTGAGTTTGACACCCCTGCTCTATATGGTAGGAAGTATTAAAGTACCATAAGCATAGCTAGGTTGTACCTTTTGCATGTAAATTGATTGCCTCTGGCTAAACTGAACACATGTTAAGTAACATTGTTACATTTTCCTCATTGGATTTCTTTAATGTATATTGCAAGGCGCTTAAGTGCAGTGGACCACGATCGAAACTAGGAAAGAAGGCTGTTTATTTTTGTACTGAAAAAGTATAGTAATTTTTAATTTTTCAAAAGGGTGTACAAGATTTTACAAGTGTTAAGTCAGATTCAGTTCCCCTTATTTAATACGTAAATAGGTCTGATATAGCACTTGGGAAAAGTGCAGGAATGTCTGTTAAGGAAAAGCTGCAATAAGCCAAAAGGCCTAGTGAAAGAGAGAAAATTCATTCTCTTCCTTGGTAGTCAGTACTGTGCACATACCTTTCTTACAGTAGAAAGTTATTGTGCTTGTCAATAGATAATCAAAATAATTGCAAAGATTGCAAGGTATCTTCTACCCGTATGATAGTGCTGTGTCTGTAATTGGGGACATAGAAGAGATTGGCTGTTCTTGCATCAGAGCTTGCTATACTATCACTTGATTGATAATCTCAAAAGCAGCTATGTCAGAATAGTTTAGATCAGCGGTTCTCAACCTATGGGTCGCGACCCCATTTGGGGTCAAACGACCGTTTCGCGGGGGTCGCCGGACACCGCGGTCTGCCATTTTGTTTTTGTTTTTTTGTTTGTTTTTTTGTCGTGCGCTGCGCATGCGCAGTTCAGGCCGTTGCGTGCGCCGCGCATGCGTGGATCGGCCCGTCGTGGTCCGCCATTTTGTTTTTGTTTTTTTTCGTCACGCGCGCGCCGCGCATGCGCGGTTCAGGTCGTTGCACGCGCACCGCGCATGTGCGGATCAGCCTGTCGCGGTCCGCCATTTTTTTTGCCGCGCGCGCGCCGCACATGCACAGATCAACCCGCGGTCCACCATTTTGTTTTTTGTTTTTGTTTTTTCCCACGCGCGCGCGCCGGGGTCGCACCGCGCATGGGCGGGGCAAGTGGGGTCTCAACCTGAAAAAGGTTGAGAACCACTGGTTTAGATATATAGATAGATATCACTAGACAAATACCTTTAAGGCAGAATACATTTTTGGAACTTTCAGAATATTCTTAAAGGGAGTTGGTAAACTTGCCAGTTTAAATAAGGCTACATGTAATAATAAGATAAAATCCAGCCTTTATGGAAAAGAAATGAATGGGAAGAGAGAGTGTGTGTTAATCCTGCAGCATTGCCATTTATTCCAAGATATTGGTTCAGGCTACTGTGGGAAGCAAAAGAAACTAGGAACATACTTGAATCTAAGTCATGGCTTTCCAAGGAAAGTATGTTCTTTTACACAACGTGCAATACATTTAAACCTTCCCACTTTCCAAAATATTGGCTGTCATGGCTCTAGATGAGCATTAGGCTAATAAAAGACAGTTCTATAGCAACTATAGAAAGACTTGGAATAGGTAGATGCATTGATAGAAGATTTTTTCAGATTGCTTAGGGGAGGTGCAGCAAAACATTCACCCCATATACCTTTTATAAACATAACAATATTCCCTTTCTGGAAGTTTCTTCAGAATATAGGAAGAATCATATTCACAATGCAGTTGTTTATTTTTGCAGTTCGTCCTGCACACTCTTTTTCTGAGAGTTACCAAGTCTGCAGAAGGAGTTGTAACCATTCAGTACTTACTTAACTCTGCACAAATCTTTGTCACAGTAAGCTTGGTTGAGATTAAATAGAGTTGGTTTATTGCTGTACTTAGCAGATTAAACAAATTAATTCACAGATACTCTGCAAAAGCAATTGCCCAGTAACAGATCATTCAACAGATGGAAAATTTCCATTTCTGAAAGTTCTCACCCACAGCAATTCTTCATGAAAATCTTTGTTTATGCTTCAAGATAAAATAGCTACCAAACCTCTACCAAGATTAGGCCTCTTTTGTTAGAGATGAACTGTAATTGAACAATCTTCCTTTCAGTCCTTCATTAACTACCTTTCTAGGAAACTGAATACCCTGGCAGACAAAAAGATTTACAATCATTGCTATTACTGGCAGTATAACAAATGTTTCCACCATCAGAAATCATAGGTTTCAGTTTTCTATGCAGAAATATATCTTGTATCAGAAAAAAATTAAAAATGAACTAATATTCCATCAGCTAAGCATTGGAAGAGTAACAACTTACCCAACAAAAGGAAATAAACATGAGCCATAACATCTGACTCCAGTACAGGATGCTATATTTTACATAATTCCTCTGTTTAATCCCTTCTTCCAACATCTTATTCTATAACAGACGATTGCAAAAGAAATGGGGAAATAGTTGGACACTGTAATGTGGAGATATTTTAAATTTTAAAATAGAACACTTGAGCAATGATTATAAAAAGTAGTACTGTACTACATAGATCATTGAAGTATCAAAGCTAGAGTGCTACAATATAAATGACCTCAATTTTTTCAAAATTTTTAGAAAATTTTCAGAAGAAACTATTTACTGTACTTGGCTGATATGCTGTTCATTCCTAAAGGGAATAATAAAAATGTCAACATAAATTAGTACCCAGAAATGCCAAGTACATATAAAAAGATAACAAAAAATAAATAAAATGCCCTGCCGCTATGCACCTCACCTTCAGCTATGGCACAGTGTCCTCCCTTGCAAGACTAGTGGCTGAATGCGTAAATTGAAAAGTCTATTTCATGGAAAAGCTAGTAAGAATCTGAAAGTTTAACAGTGTTAAACAGTGATCATTCACACATTAAAGATATTATTTATTTTCAAATAAGACTGATGCATCAGGCCATTTTGTAAAACAAACCTCAGTCTTTTTCAATATTTCCTTTCATAGCATAGCAGGTTTGATGTAAGAAAAAAATGATTAAAGTAACCCTTAAATAGACATTTTAAGATACAATTTCTGTAATTTTAGCATGCAGAGCCCAGCTGTTGCAATTTGAAAAACTGCATAAATTAGTTTCTAAGGATGTAATTGTTACTAGTCTTTATAGACTCACTCTACTTGCCTTGATTCTTACAGTGCTCAGTGTAGAAAGTGGTCATTTTGGGTGTACAAAATACACAAGAAATTCTTAGATTTTAATTTCTTTAGATTGATTAAATTTAATATATTGATTAAAACCTGAATGAGTAACAGGTACTCTGTACTATCGAAACAATAGACAGGTAATGTCACGATCCGTCTATTTGCCCATAGAACAGCAAGATGTTTCTTGTATTGTACTTGGCATTTCCAGTAACAGGCCTCTTGTTTCTTTTACATTTGAAATAACATCCTGATTTAACCCTTCCAAAAGAAATAAAAATGTTGATATGAAGTGTGTAGAAGCAAAGAGACACACTAACATCTTGATAGAATTTCTTGTGCTTGCTGGCTCAGCTTCTAATACATTTATGGAGTATAGGACAGGAAATATAAAGAAAATATCTGCTTACAAGAAAGTATTGTTTCCATATATTTTTTTTACATGAACGAAAATGCATTAGGTTCAGTAAGAGGGCACTCATGCAAGTAGTCTCAACTTAATAACCACAAGAGGGACCAGATAATTTGTTGTTAAACAGTGTGGTCATTAAGATGTCACATGACTGTGACTTGCAACATTCGCTCCCAGCTTCCCATTGATGTTGGTTGTCCGAAACCAGCTGGGAGATCACAAATGGCAATCACATGAGAGTGTGATGTTGCAACTATTGTAAATGCAAATGTCTGAATCGCAGTCATGTGTCTGCGAGGATATTGCAATGGTTGCAAGTGCGAGGACCAGTCGTAACTCTGAATGGTCACTAAACAAATGGTTCTGAGGACTACCTGTAATGTGATAATTAGCTATTCATTATTCTAGTCATCACGAAGAACCTTAATGTATAAGCAAATAAGTGTTTTGTAAGGAGACTGTTCTTTAAATAGCATATAGTCTTATAATGGCTTTTCTACAAACAACATGATAAAGCCAGTAAATAGTCTCTTGCTAATGTTTGGCAGCCTGCAAGGACTTTTCAGCTAGAGGTCTGTCTTCATAATAGCACAGATAT
Source organism: Bothrops alternatus (assembly GCA_034064705.1). NCBI lineage: Eukaryota > Metazoa > Chordata > Lepidosauria > Squamata > Viperidae > Bothrops > Bothrops alternatus. Next base: position 9,011,173 of record JARGCV010000025.1, read on the forward strand.
GAGAAAGGTAATAAATCCTCATACTTTTATTTTCTGTCTTCTGTGATGGTTTATGGATCTGTATTATATTGTAATGTAAGCGTGTACATAATTGCAGTCTGAACAATGACATTACATATTTATTTAAACATAGCAAAATGTAATGTGGAGCACTTTTGCCATGGCATGTGCAGCATCTGTGCTCTTGGATTTTATTTTTATTCTCTTTAAGTCCCATGACAGTTTAAGTTTGGGATATTAATCTAAATTGTGATTGAAAGCTAGCACTTTAAGTACTTGTAGTCACTTTTCTTCTTACTATATGGAGCACCGCACTTTTATAAATACTATTAGCACTGAGTTTTCAACATATAGTTCCCTGACCCCCATTTTTGTGTAGTCCTTACAGGGTGTTTGTTTAAAATAAGTGGTGGCTGTATGAAGATACATTTTCATGAATGTGGCCACTGCCTGGTGCCTAACTTGTATTTAGTCATATGCTAAAGAATTACATAAGTTGATGAAAAGATGGCAGGGTAGGGATAGATCTGAACCATTTTTAACTTTAAAAAATACTAAACTGTTGACATCTGGACAGGTTTTTTAAGACAAATATGTGCATATATAATCCATATATCCACAGGCTTCGAAAAACACCAAAGACATTGGACATTTAAAATGGGCCAGAACAGCACAAGAGGTTATTTTTAGGTTTGTGTTAAATTCGCAACAGAGGATGAAGTAAATAATGTGATTTAGACTTTTGTGCATATCATGTGTTGATATGTTTTTTTTTAACCATGATGGCTAAAATGTGTCAATACAGGTAGATAAGAAAGTAAAAAAACTGTCGTTCGTCAAACTTACGCTGCAATCCAATTGCATACACATAAAACTTGCTTCAGCCAGATCAATATAATATAGTATTTACACATGTAAATTAGTTTAACTTATTGTAGTCTTAACCATATTAAAGTGGGAAAGAGCTGAAATGCTTTTAGAAGAACAGGTATAATATTCACTACATATACTCCTCCAGTTACAGAATGCTGTTCCCTGAAAAATTCAGAGGGCAGGGAAGAGGTTTCTGGAGAATTTTAACATTAACTATTAGTTGGCTACAAGAGAAATTAGGCATCAGTATACTAGCTCTACCTGACCAGAAGATCTTAATATGGTGTTCAATGTTTACTTCATGTTGCTAAATTCCACAGGAAAAATTAAATACCAAGGTCAGAACAATTTTCAAATAATGAAATAATTTATGGACATAACTTTTACCTCTGAATACACATGCTGTCTAGATATCAGTCTATAAAGGCTAATGATGTTTTTTTTCTAAGAACCCCAAAATATTTTTAGTCTTTAATATACTCCGGATCTAGCTAATTACCATGCATATACTGAAGCTGGCTTCTGTGTATGCATCCTTTGTTGAATTAAGAAATGTACATACAAACAGCAGCATGGCAACATCCAGCTTTTTAGCCTGACATATAAAGTCACCTTCCCTGTATCAAATAATATGAGTGCAGACCCAGTTAAATAATCAATGTTGCTGCACTGATTGTTCAGGGATAAGGAAATGTTCATTGGAGGCTTACTGTTATATACTAGATCTTATGTTTTGCATTCTGTCTGAATGAACCCATTATCTTAACTTGAAATAATCCCAGTTAAACAACTTTCAGAATCAAAATGTTTCTTTTCGATTTAAATATATTCCAGTTGCATAGAATAGCTGCAGCAGTGACATCTTTCTGACCAATCCTCAATTCTGTATATTTTTTCCAACTTCCAAACATTCTATTAATAAGGGTATCAGTGTCTACCAACATAGAATTAAGCTAAATATATTTAATCATAATAGCATATTTAGTCCCTTTGCTAATTGTGGTGACAAATGTATGCGTGTGGGTGTGGATGTGGATGCGTGCACATACATGAAGAGCTGTTTCTTGAGTGAAACAGTATAAACATAAAATCTATTAGAAAACTAACAATCTCCCTCGCCCATAAATGTACAATAAAAACATGAAAATATGTTTTACAAAGATGACACATTAAAAGTAAAGAGCAGAATTCAAAGGGCCAATCATGGTAGCAGTTATACGATTGTCCGCCCTATAGTATCATCTTACTACAGCTCCTGTAAAGAGCTGTTCCTGGGATTGGAAGATTCCATAGTACTGCACCCAGAAAAATGCATGTATGGGCTTTTTGGGATCCAATCAAAAATAACTTAATCCAGGACAAATTTGCCAACTTATTTTTTGTAATTTCTATAGTTAAGCTAAATTATCTTCAGATTGTATTTCACTTTAGAGTGTTAGTAGAAGGTGAACTAAACGTTTTGGAAGTCTTATTCAAGTAGGTATTACATCCTTTTTTTTTTTTCAAAACAAGTTAACGTTTTCTTGTAAAAGTATTTCTAAAAACTAATGTGCTGCTTTTCCTTTATACATTCAAAAAAATATATAGTGGCACACAGGCAGTGTTTAACAATAGTCAGTGATGTGGTTTTTTGGGTTTTTTTAACAGCATGTGGAGTCATTTTAATCATAATTTTAGTATTCTTCCATAGATGTGTAAAGGTATTTTCATAACTGCATCTATAATCAGAGTACAGCATTACAAATTCATCAGGTTAATGAAAATCAATCATAACAGGTAGCAGTTTATCCTCTGTGTGTGTTCTTCCCGAATGGTACTATTTTTCAGTAGATATTCTTAACCAAAAGATGTGTTAAAGTCATGGCATGAAATTGTAAATGTAATTGAGTACATGTAATACTAATTAAAGGAATTTTCTTAAACTTATATGATGCTTAATATTTTCCTTAGAAAGTTTTGTTTTAAAGGTAGATCAGTGTTCTGAAGAATGTTGGTCCTATGGAATAAAATAATGGAAATAAAATGCATGTGTTACAATTGTAGACATGGTAAAGAATTAAATGTGAACTTACTGTACAATACTGACTCTGTTTTCAAACAATCTGTTTTGCTGTTTTATTGTTGATATATATATATTTCAAAAGCAAATGTACTGTAATTTAGCACTTTTTTCCTATATGCCCTGTTCTCTCAATATACTAGAGATATGAAATGGCATAGGTGTGGAATATGTAATCATGCCTGCATGAATACTTAGGGTATATACTTTCCTTGATGTGCAAGATTTGTCTCTATAGACATTGTTTTAAGTGGAAAGCCCTCTCTATCTATTGGCTTCTTTTATTTTCTTATAGAATGCCAGAATTATTTTTGAATTATTTTAAAAATTCAGGGTCTCTTTACATGATTGCTTTACGTAATTGCAGTTCAAGAACAGACACCACAAAGTTCAAGTTAAGGCACAGCTATTTTGGGGGAGCATCTATTTGAGTCATTATATTCTTTATTCATAATGGATTATTCATTATCCCTTTAACATGGTAATACACAGGAATTCTACTTACCGGTATGTGGTGTCTCTGTTTGAAAGGGGTCCCTTATTATATAAAACAGATCATGTTAATTCAACTGCTTTACCAAGAACAACCAAGAACAACCACATTGCTAATTGGCCAACATTCAAGAGAAGGTTTCTCAATCTCAAAAAAAACAATAGATGCACTTATTAAAGTATATTTGAATGTATCAAAACAAATTTATATTGAAGTGACATAATGAGGGAAATGATGTAAATAAACAAGAGTAATAGCAACAATGAAGCCAATGAGTAAATTCTACATTTTGCTATCTCTATTTTCTCAAGAAAGAACTGGATTCAAGATATTTTCAGTGCTGACAGTTATAAAAATGGAACAGCAGGCATGTGCAAATAAGTAAATATTTTGAAGATACTACTGACTAGAAGAGGAATGTATTGCCCACAGAACAAGATAAAAGTGAATAGGATACACAACAGATTTATATTCAACTGTATCAATTTGGGTTATATTGCAATAAAAATAGTTTTAAGCATGTACTCACACATCCATGCATTTAGTATTATCTTAGAAGTGATCGGTATTTACAAATTACAAGCAGTTAAACTAAGTTCTTGTGTGGAGATTCTGCCTTCCTTGATCCCCAAATAGCTATATTATGTACTTTCCCTGAATGAGATCCCAGTAAATCACTGCAATGATATACAGTGTGAATTGCTTCTGCTGAAAATAGAAGTACTTTACTGATTTCCAGATACACTGATTATTGCTTGAGTTGATATGTAATTAACATCAGTTAAAAAGTTGTTAGGAAAATCAAAGAAATTATCTACCGTCAGAACAGTAACAGTGTATTATAATGATAAGTGTGGTAAAATATGGAACTTGAAGGCAAATTAATTTTTTTATCTGGGAATCAGGAAAATGAAATACCAGTCAGAACATACGAGGCTATTACTAGGCTATGTTCAGAAGAAATTAGGGGCAAAACAATAGCAAGGTAGAAGTGAAAAAATAGTCTACTCTTGCTGCCAATCTTCTGCAAAGTTATTGCTCGACAAGTGTCACATTAAAGGCAAAACAGATAAGAAGGGTTGTAAGTAGTGGCAATGAGGTATTTACATTATATGGATATAATTAAAGGTTGGAAAAAAACATTCAATGAAAAAGAACATACTGGCCTTTGGCTTCCCATTTCAGTTCAGTGACAAAGTACAAGATTAAAAGAAAAGTAGAACTAGTGCACATCCTAGGACAGGGGTTCTAAACCTTGGCCACTTTAAGACTTGTGGACTTCAACTCCCAGAAGTTGCTGGCTGAGGAATTCTGGGAGTTGAAGTCCACAAGTCTTAAAAGTTGCCAAGGTTGAGAACCCCTGTCCTAGGATGAAGAGGAATAGGAAAATTGAAGAGGGTTGCATGGGACTAATACATGATGGAAGAAACCAGAAGATTAGAATTATGATACTAGCAGTAGTCACTAAGGTAGAACATATGGGTTGGAGGCAAGCTTCTTTAATACATTTATGTGTTCCTTCTTTGAAGATCCTGGTGATGAAAGGGGAAGGTCAATTGCTATATTCCACTTTGTTCTGGAGAGTCCTGCAATTAACATCCAGAATATATATTAAGGAGACACAAAATATTTTTTTTTCACTGCAGGAGCCCTCCCAATTTTGCAGACAAATCTATCATTGAAAGGGGGAGCACAGGAGACCCAAAAATTATGGGTCTCCTGTGCTCCCCCTTTCAACGATAGATTTGTCTGCAAAATTGGGAGGGCTCCTGCAGTGAAAAAAAATGAACTCCAAAATTGTGGCTTTTGTTTTTGCTTTTAAATCCTAAGTCCTAAATGCATAGATTTTCACCATTTCCTGTAGAAGGAAAAGTAGGGTAAATTTCCATCTCCCTTTTGATAGTATGTAGGCTGATATGTCAATTTTATATTTACTCTTGTAAAAACTGCTAGCTCCTAAATATTAAACTATTCTGTTGACTGCTGTCAAACTGATTATGTACTGTTCAGACATCTCTTAAATTCTTCCACATTTCTTCAGTTTCACAGGGAAAAAGGAAAAAATTAAGATAAAAGCCTGAACTTGGGTATCTGACATTATGTATTCCGTAGGCATTGTTTTCTTCTTTAACTATATCTTTTAGAGCTGGTTGACTATTTGGCATTGCTTTCAAGCAGCCATACAAAGGTTCCTACCAAGGCCATATAAATATCAGACCCTTAATTTCAAAGAGGGATGAAAATCACCCAAACAAGGAGGTCATTGTGGTACTCCCATGCTTCTAACATCTACAGCATGCTCTAGTATTAACAGGGTGTTCAGATGTGACTTGTACTGTATTCAAAGGTTCATTGATCAGTGACTGTATTGTACTGTATGGATAATCATAAATTGCCATGTATTGTTTATAATGACTGTACCACCCAGGTTTCCATGTTTCAGATTGTCAGCAATGCATGTTGCCAGTTAGATCCTGAAACTATATGGTGCTAACTCTTCCATATTTAATGGTGCTTTTGCAGATACTGCTGACATGCTGTGGGTATGTGGGGAAGTTAAGAAGTGTTTCATCTCAAAGAAGAAAAACAAACTTGAATTGTTTTACTGTATCATCAAAGATTCCGTGTTTTATGTGTTGTACTTTTTATTGAAGTTTTTAGCTGATTTCTTCAAAAAGCAGCTCTCCTGCTGTAATAATTTCTTCCTATAAATTTATTTTTGAATGATGGACTTGCTTTTGTACAAAAAATATGTCTCAGAATTTAGGGCTTTGATTTACATAGTCATAACTGGAAGAGACCTGGAGGCTATAAGAAAAGTCTTTATGAAAGCAAGATCTCGCATATTCTAGTATCCATAATTCTGATAATCTTTTGTATAATTAAGTACATTCATAGGATACAATCAAATGTAGCTTTATTACCTAATAATAAGTCACGGGAACTACGTCCAATCATAGCTTATTGTACTCATGCTTAACAATAATTTAAAGTGCACATCTAAAAAGTGCTATGTAAAGAAGTTCACAGTAGAACATGAAAAGCTGATCAAGATAAAATCACTGTTTCATGCAGCCAAAGATGATATTTTACTGAAAAGAGAACTACATGTCTGAGACAAAATAATGTTCAATTCGTTTAAAATAAAACAGTGCTTTAATGTTTGTTTTTCTCTTCATTTGGGAAATGCTACAAAATATAATTGCTGTAGTCTAAGGAAAAAAAATGGTTCTATTTTTCTCATCTTATTTCAGCAAAGTACAGAAAAAGGAAACATGGTAATTATTTTCTTTTGGTGATGAATAAGAAGGAAATTGTTCACCAGCATATGAAAGAAACCGAAATACTCCTTAGTTGTCAGTTTATTTTATAAAAAGCATATTTATGCTTGTTATACTAATACACAGTTCATTCATGTTATCTCAATTGTTTGGGTAGATTATACGGTCCACATCAACTTTTCTGTATGATAGTTATCTCAATAGCTGAAATATTTATTTCTGAAAATTGAAGGAAATTTCGAAGTTTTTCGGTGGTAAATTAGGGAAGAGGCAAAGAAATGATTGGTCCATGTTCCAGGAAAGAAAAGAAGTAACATGTTCTTCAAACAAATTGAATCTGTCTAGGTATAGAAACCATTTTACTTATGGTATACCTGAGGTTATTCATTGTATCATTTTGGATACAGCTGGCATGAATATTTTTGGATATTACTCCATATCAAGAAAGCCCTGAGTATACAGCAGCGATTAATATTTCAGGAATACACTTTCTTCCTGGTGTACTTGGTGAAAGCTTGTTTTTCCTACTTTATGTGAAACTATTTCAAAACTACATTTTTCCACATACCGGTATTCTTTATTCTATGAACGAATGTATCTTCAAGAACGCCAGAGTTAACAAATAAAACAGAGGAAAGAATGAATAAGTGTAATACAATAAAATGTGTACATGTAAATTTGAATAAATCTCAGCACTTTAAAAAAATAGCATTTCATGTCTCTTCTGGCCCTCTGGGATTTTTAACAATTCCTATTTATCTTGCTGTTTTTTAAAAAAAATGAGCTGCTTTTTGCAAGAATTCGTATAATGCATATTTGTTACTTCAAGAAGCTTATTTTCCCCATTATTGACTGAATTTACTGTTATTTGTCACTCTTTGTTCTGTCTTACAATAAATGGCTTACTTGTGTAGTCTTAAGCTTTTATTTTAGCCTAAGTTTGAACAGAGAGATTTTACTGCTGATTGTAAAAGTGCACACTTACTTTCCCCAACTGATAGAATTTCAGTTTAAACTGAGAGTCTTATCTAAGCATTTATTTACAGTATTTCTTTTGGAAAAAGTCATATTGGAATTATCCAGTATTCTTTACCTTCTTTCTTATTTCAAAGTAATCTTGTTATACTGTGAAGCCAATAGAAGAATTGTGTTGTCCTGATAATAATAAAAAAAAATTGAATCTAAGTTCAGGAATTTCTGATATAACTGTTACTTATTGAGTAAAGAATTTCCAAGGACACAATCTTAACATTAGCAAATCTTTTAACCTCACACATTTTATACCAACAAATAGTTCTAAATCACAGCATGGCCTTGTGATGTCTAGCTGGCTTACCCAAGGAAGAGAAAAAAATGATAACGTGCCTAGAGTTTTTTCATGTGACTGTCTGAGCCATGCTGGTAGATCTGTAAGTATCTACATGGGTTACCAAAGGTGGTACTGCATTGTCTGTTGTTTCTTTTTTGTTTTGTTTGTTTGTTTTTGAGTTCCACAGAATTTTACGATACCTGCATAGCCATATTCCTGCAGACAAGAAGGGCAATTCTTCTAAACCTGAAATGCAAAAGAATGATTGCTTCTTAGTCCTTCACTAATACTAATATTACAGAACAAATGCAAAATATCAAGGACACTTCACTTCTGAATACAATGTTATTATGCTACTACTGTAACAAGCAATGGTAACACAGGGAAATGGAAAAATTGGCAGAAGGAAACCTTCAGGATATCATGGCCATCCACCACATTACACAGAGGAATATGTAACAAGGCTGAAATCTTAATAAAATTATTTGCACCAAAATTACAGTTGAAATGAATGTTCTCTATTGCATTTAGAGAATTTATACAATAGGAGCTCCCATTTTCTCCTCAACAGGAAAGGCTCAGAACTGTTCAAAGTAAAAGAGATTTGAGAACCAGTGAATCATCAATGCAAAGTATTTTGAAAGATATGTATTCTAAGGGCCGTTGAAGACTTTTTTTTTTAAAGAAAGAATTCTACATAGAGGCAAGTATGGAAAGTGCATTACAAATCAAACGGTACAGAGGTTATTTTAATTTTTATGTTATAGACACAGTGGTGAGATTCAAATATGTGAACAACCGGTTCTCTGTGTGGATGTCGCTTCCGGAAGTCCATTCTGGGCCTGGGCAACAAAAATTTAGCTACCAGTTCTGCCGAAATGATGCGAACTGGCTGAATCCCACCACTGTATAGACACCTTAGCCACTGTAAAATTGTGACTTTGCTAACTCTTTTTCCCATTGTACGACATAGAAGGATTTGAACACTACTTTTAAATTGTGCTCAAAGTGAAGAATTCTGGGGAAATTTAAAAATTGCTGTGCAAAAGTATCCTGAGTCCAGAATAGGAAGGAAACATCTTGTGCTCTGTAAGACAAAAAGCTAACTTTCAGAATAAGCAAAATATCTGTTGAAAAATACCTAAATGGGTATGTTAATGTGGTAGTGATTTGAGAAAATGTATGAGAACATTAAAAAATTCTGCTGTTTAAGCCAAGACTCATTTTAGTTCAGCATTTTGTTTTTTTATCCTTGGTCAACCAGAATTCCTCTGAAATTCTTACAAGTAGAAGATGGAGACCTACCTGTCTCTGGTTGTTCCCCTGCAGCTGGAATTTGAAAACATGTTGTCCCCAGACTGGAAGTAACATTAGATCTTCAAGATTAATAGTTCTTGATATAACTGTCTTCCAGAAATTTACCCAAACCCCTTTTAAAATAAATCACAGTTAGTGATTCTTACTGTGCTTTTCTTATAGGAAGTTCTTCAAGCTTGCAATTTGCTTTGGCTGCTCTCCTTTTGTTTCTCTAGTTCTATTATGTCTTTCTCAAACATGACCAGAATGATACACAGCATTCTTTTCTAATAATCCCTAATATGGAATTAGCTGTTTTCACAGCTGGTGCCCACCCAGTTGACACTTTTATTGAGCTGCTATGATCCCAAGATCTTTTTTCTGGTTAGCTGGACAGCTCAGATCCCATAAATGTACAGTCTGCAAAGTTAAAAGTTGTTTTGCTTTAATATGTATCATTTAAACTTACTTAAACTGCATTTATCATTTTGTTAGCTGTTAACTGCTCACTCTTTTTAAACAGAGCCTGGTGACAATTTTCACAATTACTGTTGGTGTTCATAAACTTGAATTGATATAGTCCAGTTACTACCAGTGTAAAATCACTGCTTCCCTTATGCTTAGATAAGATAGGCAAGTTAAAAAAAAAAATCAGTCTCAATACAGATTCCTGAAGGCCTTCACTTCTTTTTTTTCATTGAGAATACTGGTGATTTATTCCTACAATTGTTGCTGTTTTGTTGTTGTTATCTATAAAAGAACATATGCTCTATCATGTGATCGTATTGGTTAATCAAGAACCTTTGATCAGGTACTTTGAAAAGGGCTTTTTTAAAAATCTAAATTATACCATTTCAAGAGAGTCATCTCCATCCTTATACCTGTCAGCACTCTCAAAAGAGGCAATTTAACCTTTGCTGAACCCATGCTGGTTTTCTTTTAGTAAGGTTTTACCTCTACATGCTTTAGCAGGAGTTTCATACATATTTCTAAAAATCCGTGTTTTCTTTAGTAGGACATACAAGCCATTCACATGTTGTGGAATATTTTCCAGGTTATTGTGATTTTTAAATGCATTATGAAAAAATTTGGTCCTAGTAATCTTTACTAGTTCTCTGTGTGACTATGTTGAATCCTATTTATAATTTACATTTGCATATATTCTAAAATTAATAACATTATAGTCACTGCTTTGTAGTTGGTTCACAATATTTACATCTCTCATTCTATCACAGTCAAAATTTAGGAGTAAATTTAAGGTTGCTGTTGCTGTGATTGCTTCTAAGACCAACTATTCTATGGCACAGTCATTCAGGATAACTAGAAATCTGGTTCCTTTGTTGTGGACTGAGCATGAAGGCTAGTTGAACTCCCTCGTTATTATAAGAACTTTCCTTTGTACATCTCTGCTTTCTCCAGCATGAGGATGGAGAATCCATGAATGGGTTTACCTCATCTTCCTGCCCAATTAGACTAAGTCTGACAAGTCGCCACGCCTCCTGCTGGGCTAGAGTACCAGTTACGACTTAGTCTTATGCCCAGCAGGACGCATAGTTGTTGGTTCCAGTGATCAAAATTCCTTGCAGGTTGTATGAATACCATTTGTGGACTCTCTACCCTCTCTTATTGCAGCTCTGTGATCTGCGCTGCCATGATCCATCCATCGGTCTTTCCCCCACCCCCTTTTACTCACCTTCTTCCAAACGGTGATTCTAACTTCAGGAAAGCTCTCCCATGCTGCTTTTTTAAAAAAATTCCTCAGTTGGAGCTCACCAGGCTCACCGGAGCGCACCGACAGCCATCCGCTATCTGGAGGGACATGGGGCCAAAAGCCTCTATCAAAAGCCTCCCTTTTTGCCAATTCTGGTTTTCGTGCGCTCGGCGCGGCTGCCATTTTGTAAGCCGCGTGTGGAGCCGTTTTTTTAATTTTTCTCTCTCCTGTCAGGCCGCCGCCAGCTCCTGGCCCTAAATTGCTTCGCTCGCCTAGGGAAGCCTCTTTAGAACGGGGACTGTTTGAGTGTTGGAATTGGCTCCGTTCCTTCGCTTCAGTCCTCTTGGCGGGCCTTCAGCCCCCCAGGCCTCAGAGCTGTCAAATCGCCCTGGTATTACGGCCACCATTTTGACTCACTCATAGGAGCTTGTGAGGAGAGAGGCAAAGTACAAGGACAATTACCCTCAGCGTTTCACTAATTCTCCAATTACCTGTGCCTACCCATAAGGACACGAGGAATTTGAACCTGAGACCTCATTTAGCCTGTGCTATCAGCCTTCCTGGGATTAACAGCCTCAACAATGGTCATTCCAAAATTTCATTCCAAAAAGTGTGCCGGCCCACCTTTGGCCCTGCTGTCACCACCTAGACCTGTGTGCAGGCCCTGATCACTAAGGGGACTGGCCACCACAAAATGAGTTACGTGTGTGCTGGCACTCACCAGTTGCTGGTTTGCCACCACCGTACACCTGATCAATGCAGTGCGAGTGTTGTCAGGCTTGGTCAGCCAGCAGGAGCATTACCAGTACGCGAGAGCCCTTTGAGTTGTTCCAGCAGCCACCATCATCTAGCGCACACGCTGCCTTTCCAGCGGTTTCGACAACCACAACCAGTGCTCTGCTCCTATTGCTTGAGATCTCTCTCAGGACACCAATGAGATATATCGCCGTGATAGCAGACAATATACCGCCTCAGCCTGCAGAGGGCGCTCCTGGCTCCCCCGCCAAAAAGAAGCATAAATCCTCCAAGCTGGAGGCAGCGGAAGCTCAAGGCCAAGGCCATTTCGAGCAAGAAGCCTTCTAAGGCGGCTGAAAAAAAGGCCATTAGGAGACACCAAGCATTGGAAAGAGCATTTTCCAAGGCTCAGAAACAGAGCACAAATGAGACGGGCCAGGTTTCCCCCGCTCCACCTGCGGTGTCACTTTTTGGTCCACAATCCGCTCCCTTCAGCTCATTAGCCCAACAGGCTTGGTCTCCAGAAGGGGAGGACATGCAGGAGGAGGGGATGCCCCTCAACCAGGGTCCATGCCCTCAATGGGTTCCTCCCTCGCCCAAAGTTCAGTCAGTGTCGGAGGCCACGTTCAAACCCACAACAGCCGGACTTCGCCCCACGGAACCTCAAGGGGTGTGACCAGAACAATTTTAAGCATTAATTGCTCACGCATTTGCTCAGGGTATGGCCTCATTCTGTCAATGGCCCCGCCATGAACCTGCTGCTCAAATGATCCCATCTTGCTCCCAAACAGAAGCCCCAGAATACCCAGCCTCTGTTTATTCTGACCAGTCCTCAGGACAGGGAGTCAGGTTCAGAGGAGTACGGGCCCCGGGACGTACAACTTTTGGAGGATGAGGAATCATCTCCTGAGCCTTCCCCCTTCGTAGGCCTATTTGACCCGGCATTATTCAGATTGCTGCTCCTCAAAGCGAGCACCTCTGCAAAAGTTGATCCTGATCCGGAGACAGAACCGGTTCCTTCCACCCCTCACAGCTCTAACCCACTATTCTCCGAACCTGTGGTCACACAGAGACATATCCCGTCTGCCCTTTTTTCGCAGTACAGTGCAAAACCAATGGGTGATGCCCGGTAACCTCCCCGCACCGGGGGGAACAGAAAAGAAACTGTTTAATGTTGCTCCCTCATCAGAACTACTGGAGGTCCTGGTTGTGGAGGAATTCTTATCACCGCTCTTTTTCTCCTCCGCTGTGTCGGGAGACATGGCTGAAGCCTTAAAGGCAGAGGACAGGAAATCAGAGTTTTCCTTACACAGCATGGTTGGTGAAGGCATCCACATCCACTTCCTTCTTTGCCAGAACCTCTATCATCTGGCTTCGAGAGCTTCAGGCCATGATTCCTCCGGAGCAGGTACGTGCCCACCAGAACCTGGGTAAGTTAGTGACGACGTCAGAATACATGGCGGATGTGTCAGTACATACCGCCAGGTTCTCCTGAGCCATAGCCACAAACGTAACAGTTCGCAGACTCCTATGACTCAGACAGTGGCGAGCAGACTTAAGATCCAAGTGGCGCTTAGCAACCACCCCTTACACTGGCAGAAAATTGTTCGGAGAGGCCCTCAACCCTTATTTAGTGGAGAACTGAGACAAGTGCAAGGTGATGTCCCACCTTACCAGACAGGCGGACAGGAGATCTAACCCATACTCCCACAGACAGCCATTTCGTTCAGGATCTGGTTCAGAGTGGACTCAGCCTCCCCGCTTCTTCCCTCCCAGGCCTGACCACCAATCGGAACATTCCGGTCCCAGGCCCAGACAACAGTTCCAGCCCAAGCTGCCCTTTTGAGGCATGGGAGGCCGTCCCTTTAGAAGAAATAAGTGACTTCAGGGAGGGGCCCCCCATAGGTGGCAGACTTTCCCTCTTCATCCACAAATGGGAGGCCACCACCACAGATGCTTGGGTACTCAGCACCATCAGGGGCAGCCTGTCCCTGGAATTCTTGTCCAGACCCCCAAACCGTTTTATTCCTTGCCCAGCTCCAAGGAATCCGGCCAAGAGGAAACTCATGAATGAGTTCATATGTCACCTCTTAGAGAAAAGGGCTATAGAACCAGTGCCAGCTGGACAGTTAAAAGAAGGCTTCTACTCCATCCTCTTTGTGGTGCCAAAGGCCTCAGGAGGATGGAGAGCCATACTGGATCTGAAGGCACTAAATTCCCATTTAATCTACAATAAATTCAAGATGCAGACGCTCCAATCTGTTTTGGCCAGCATCAGGCGAGATGACTTCCTGTCATCCATCAACCTCACGGAAGCATACTTGCATGTCCCCATCCTTCCCGACCATCACAGGTTCCTCAGGTTCTGCTACATAAACCATCACTATCAGTACAGGGTTCTACCATTCAGCCTTTCCTCCACTCCAAGAGTATTCACAAAGATCTTGGTAGCACTAACCGCCCACCTGAGATTAGTCCCGATACGGATCCAATGCTACCTGGACGATATCCTCATCCAGTCCACCTCTGTTCAGGCGGCTCAATCAGACCTGACCTTGTCCATTAGGGTCCTCCAGGACCACGGGTTCTCAGTGAACTTTTTGAAGAGCCAGATAGCTCCCTCCACTCATCTCCTCCACCTGAGCGCGATCATAGATACGAGGCAGTGCATGGTCTATCTGTTGCAGGAGCTCCAGGACAGTATCCAAACCTTAGTACTTCAGATCTAAAAGAATCGTGTCGGTTCCCTGGCCATCCTTTCCCAATTGTTAGGGAAGATGGTCTGTTGCATGTCCATAGTACCATGGTCCAGACTGCACTCCAGAGACCTACAATGGCTCTTGCTCCCATTTCAGAGGTTGGGTACCAACCGAAAGGTCAGGGTTCCATTTCAAACCCTGAAATCCCTTCACTGGTAGACCTCCCCAGCGGTAGCCAGAGGCTCATGCTTCAAGGAGCCAGTCTGGCTCACTCTGACTACTGATGCCAGTCTGTTTGACTGGGGGGCTCATCTACAATCACAGTTGGTTTAGGGCCAGTGGTCCCAACCGGACCTGAAGCACAACATAAACTGGTTGGAGCTCAGAGCCATCCATCTCACCCTACGCCACTTCAAAAACAAGGTGGTGGGACAACACGTCCTAGTCCACACAGACAATGTAGCAGCCAAAGCCCATGTGAACCGGCAAGGGGGTACCTGGTCCAGGTCCCTCATGACTGAGGCCCAGTTGTTGGGTTCCTGGACAGAGGCTAACCTCTCCTCCCTCACGGCAGAACACATTTCGGGAGAGACAAATCGACAGGCGGACTTTTTAAGCAGGTCGACAGTAGATCACTCCGAGTGGCGCCTGCATCCCGGACTATTCACGGAGGCAGCGGAGAAGTTCGGTCACCCAACAGTGGACTTGTTCGCCTCTCCAGCAAATTCCCAGCTCCTACAGTTCTTCTCCCGGTTCCCTTCACCAAGGGCGGAGAGCGCGGACGCTTTCTGCAGTCCATGGCCCAGGGAACTGTTATACGCCTTTCCTCCTCTCCCTCTGATCCCAGCGGTCATCTGCAAGATACTACAAAAACAGGCAGAGGTCATACTAGTTGCTCCACACTGGCCAAGACGACCATGGTTTGCTGACCTTGTAGGCCTTTCCATCTCCCCCACCCCCCCATGGAGAATCCCTCCAGACCGCATTGCCCTCAGCCAGGGAGTCCTGCTGCATCCAGAACCCCAATGGCTCCAGTTAACCGCCTGGCACTTGAGCAGCGACTCCTGACCCGGGAGTCCTATTCGACAAGAGTAATTTCCATGCTTCCGCATCCAGAAGCCCCTCTACCAATAGGATCTACGATTCTATGTGGAAAAACTTTAGTCTCTGGTGCACCAGAAACCATTTAGATCTCTCGTCCATCACCATCCCAGGAATCCTGGAATATTTGTTGGAGGGGCTCGACAAAGGCTTAACACCTAATACCATCCGCAGGCAGGTGGTGGCTCTGTCAACGGTGTTTGCATGCAACAATTCAACCCCTTTAGCTCAGCACCCCATGGTGCACTCCTTCATCAAGGGAGTGACCAATACCAAACCTCCTGCGGTCCACCGATATCCCTCTTGGGACCTGTCATGAGTATTACAGGCCCTTACCTCATCACCGTTTGAGCCCATTAACACTTGTACACTGCGGCTCTTGTCCATGAAAGTAGCCTTCCTGGTAGCTATCACATCAGCCAGACGCATATCAGAACTGGTAGCTCTCTCTGTCAGAGAGGACCTATGTGTTTTCCACAATGACAGGGTGGTCCTTCGATTAGATCCATCATTTGTTCCCAAAGTAAACACCCGGTTCCACAGGTCTCAGGAGGTGATACTTCCTAACTTTTGCCCTCGTCCATCTCATGACTTAGAACGCCAGTGGCACAATCTGGACGTGCGCAGGGCACTATGCCAGTACATCAAGCGGACGTCTGCCTTTCGTAAGTCAGAGGCACTATTTGTCTCCTTTCAACCCTCTTCCATGGGGCGAAAGGTTTTGTCATTGACCATAAGCAGGTGGATTAAAGCTTGCATTGCAAGGGCATACCAAAAGCACTCCTTGTGCGTTCCAAGCCGTATCACCGCTCATTCCACCCACAGCGCTGCAACATTGGCAGCTTGGGCAACACAGGCATCCATTGGAGAGATCTGTAGGATGGCAACTTGGTCTTCGCCTTCCCCATTCGTGAGGCATTACAAGATAGACAAGTTTGCCTCATTTGGCTGGAGGGTGCTATAGCAAGTAGTGTCATCAAGTGGGACACAGGCCCAGACTGGTTCCCTCCTATAGGGACTGGGCAGCTTTGGTATGTCCCATTCATGGATTCTCCATCCTCATGCTGGAGAAGGGGCGTTGTCTTACCTGAGCACCTTTTCTCAGCATGATGATGGAGAATCCCCACCTGCTCCTTCAGTGTCCGTCAGGTCCTGTGTCAGAGGTATAAGTTGCCAACACGTCGGACTATCGTCTGTTGCTTCACCTTCATCGTAACTGGGTGGTACTCTAGCCGAGCAGGAGGCATGGCAACTTGTCAGACTTAGTCTAATTGGACAGGAAGATGAAGTATACCCATTCATGGATTCTCCATCATCATGCTGAGAAAAGGCGTTCAGGTAAGACAACACCCCTTCTATCATCACCTCAAGGTCACCTTCAGCCAATTTGGTGTAGTGGTTAAGATCCTGGCCTAGGTACTAGGAGACCATGAGCTCTAATCCCACCTTAGAGATGAAAAAACAGCTGGTTGACTTTGAACCAGTCATTCACTCTCAGACCAATTCACCTCACAGGATTGTTGTGAGGGAAATAGGAGGAGGGAGTAGTGTTCAGTGTGCTAACTTCCATTAAAAGCAGGATAAAAATCAAATAGATAAATAAAAGCACGCATACTGTTCAGATGGGTATAGTATTTCCCCAGATTTCGTTTCTGTTAATGACCAGTTAGTAGCACACTGTAACTTTATAAAAGAATCCAGTTTTCTGGTACTTTATTTTATATACTCTTTGATATAAAGAGCAGCATACAATCCCATAATACAGACTCTATGCAGAGTACTGTAAGGAAGATGACCTTGGCAGAAATATGCAGGAACTATTACCTAGACCAGGGGTGTCAAACTCAATTTCATTGAAGGCCGCATCAGCATTGCGTTTGCCCTCAGGGGGTCGGGTGGGTGTGGCCAGGGTGGGTGCAGCCTACTAGGTGGATGTGGACTGAGTGGGTGTGGCCTACTGGGTGGGTGTGGCCAGATTTACATCAAGGATGCCTGTGGTGGCCTGGGCAGGAGTGGGACAGATCTGAGGGTCTCTGGCAAAAGGGGGTGGGACCAGGGCAAGTGCCAAAGCATGGTCCACTGGAGGAGCCTCACTGTTCCTCTCAGGCCATGCGGGAGGGCTGGATGGCGGTGCAGACTGTCCAGAGCCCTGGGCAGCAGAAGTCAAATGCCCAGCCTGGCCCTCGAGCACCCGCTGCACCAAGCCCAGCTCCACTTGCCCAAGGGGGCGCCCAGTTGCACTTACCTCCTCCTCAAGGCTGCTGCTCCTCCACTTGCTCTCCTTAGCCAGGTTGCTCATGATGGGTACAAGGGCAAAGTCAGAGGGAGGCCCATTCCCTCTCCATGGGAGTAGACCCGGCTTTGTATCCAAAGCTTCCTTAGCAATAGGATGGGAGACCCCCAGGATAGGCCAGGAGGAGGGGGCAAGGGGATGGTGAAAGGGCAGCAGGGCAGGACTAAGGTAAGACTTCCATCAGATCCTCCCTCTCCTTCTTTCCTAAGTACAGAGTGGTGGGAAAATATTTGCGATGAGGGAGGGAGAAAAACAGGCAAGAAACACAGCTGGGGAGATGTCACTTTCCCAGCATGCACCCAGGGGGTGGGGCCAACGCGGCAGGGGCTGGTTCCTCGCTGTTTCCAGACGGACTTGTGGAGATAAGACTGAATGCATTTCAAGATATATGGTCACCACAAAATTGTACGTTGGTTCCCGGCCAGCCTGGGCCAGGGCCAAGGCAGTGGGGGCCGTTCCCTTACTTTTTCCAGGATGGCTTCGTGGGCCACATGAAACCATTTTGCGGGCTGTATCCGGCCCCGGGCCTTGTGTTTGACATGTCTGGCCTAGACAAAAAGGCTAAAATATGTTTTAAATTCCAAGAAAGGAATATTGAGAAGCAGCTCAAGCAAACTCCTCTCTGTTCTCTAGAATATAAGAAGTGGCAGAAGGTACAGTACAATCTTAGTTGCAAGTTTCTGTTATTATAGCGGCAGCTAATCTCAATAAAAGTAGTTGTAGCCTTTTTTGTGGAATTGATTTTCTAGTCTGAACTACCTAGTAGGGCTAACAATATCATTCTCCTCCTTTCTCTAAATTTTGTATCTAGTAGTAACTGTATCCACTGCTTAAGTTCCTGTCTGTCAGATTTCTGTTATTCCCACTATTTCTATGTTCTTATTGATAACCAAGCATCCTTAATGTCCCATTTCGGCTTGAAAACTTGTAGTATTGACGTAGATACCATTAAGGTAACTGCATAGCAGAATATGCATGCATAGAGAAATAAAAATAATAGATTTATATAATGGTTTCTGGATAATGGTTATCTTTTGAAAGAAAAAATGGAAACTTCATTTCCATAGATTATGTAAGACCTAACTGTATTTTGAGATAGACCATATAAAATTATTGCCCAGAAAATCTTGTCTACCTACCTCTAAACACCCCCACTCAGTCATCTTGGTTTTAAGACAACAGGCTTGTTAACTAAAAGACTAAAATTCACCACACTGAGCAGAAACCAGAAATATTGTACAA
Source organism: Bothrops alternatus (assembly GCA_034064705.1). Classification (NCBI taxonomy): domain Eukaryota; kingdom Metazoa; phylum Chordata; class Lepidosauria; order Squamata; family Viperidae; genus Bothrops; species Bothrops alternatus. The sequence goes on from JARGCV010000025.1 coordinate 9,030,265, forward strand.
CAGGCAGATTTATCTTTGACACTCTATGGAATAAACTAGACAGCACCTGCATGATTTCTTGATAACTTGTCTTTCTTCTTTACAGTACAAACATTGAATAGAAATTAAGAATTAATAGATTATGTCCTCAGTGGAACAGCCTAAAAAGCTCTGTACTTGGCCTTGTGCTGTTTTCAGGCCTAATTTCTTGCTTGGAATAAAAACAAACTACGAAGATACCATGAAGAAATGTTTTAAGGGGAATCTTTGAATGCTAACCAGATGCTACTCATAGTTACTAAACAAAATCAAATATAGCACCAAAGGAAGAAGATAAGTATTTTACTCAGGGTCATATTTGATTCCCTTTTGCTCATTGTTTGAGCACAGAATAGGCTGGTGCAGATAAATTGATAAACTGAAGGAAAGAGAAATGCAGTGAAGTACAACTTTTTGTAGAGTTCAACTTTTGTGTGTGAGAGAGAAAGGGCACAAACATGTTCTCATTTAAATATAGGGGCCATCTTTCTGATTAATATTACCATATAAATATTTTGTTACATATAGACCCCTCTTGCATTACCCCAACACAATTTCAAATTAAATTGGTTTGGTTTTATAAAATAACAGTAAATTTTAAATAATTATCAAGGTTTGTTATGTTAGCAAATCTTACTCATTCCTGGAGTTTATTAGGCCTGCAAGCTGGCTAAAAGAGAGCTTGTTTAGAGAGTTACTTTTTTACTTTGAAAGACTAGGCCAAGTGGAGATCTACGATTCAGATAAGCAATCTAGTTCTGTACCACTGAATAAACTACAATTGTCTGGGATCATAGAATGGCATAAACCATAAATTAGAAACCTATTACATGAGCTGAGCCTAGGTAAAATATTACTATTTCATATATAACAATATCAGTAAGTTACAAATAACATGTTACATTCAAAACACTAGGGCAGTTACCTGGTCCAAATTCTTTTTTTTTATCCCATATCAGCATATCCACAGTAACTTCTCCACTAATTTGGGGGGGCAAAAGGCAAAAGAGAGTGCTGAACCACCTGAGTTTATATTTTGATTTTTCTGACAAGCTTATAGGAAAGTATTAGTTTGGCATTAGATTGGGTGGTGCCTCTGAGGAAACTAGATGTCCAATTTGTTCTGCATCTCAAGTGAAAATCATAGTGTGGAGGGCAATTCTCAAAGACTGGAGAAAAGATGTCTGCAGCATCCTAAAGTAACTAATAGGATGTGGTCAGATTGTGCCTCCAACTACAGCTACAACCACATTGGCAATGAAATTTGCTAGATCATATCAACAGGAGAAGAGAGAAAACACCAATTTAAAACTGGAATACCTAAAATGACTTTAAGCTATCTCAGTTGTGAGTTGAGGATGAAACAAAGGCAGCTTCATAGGGGCTAAGAAAAGATTGCCAAGGAGGGTTGATATTGGGGTTATAGGACTCTGAGAAAACTATCCTAATTACTGATATACAGCTTCCTAGCTCAGAAATACACAAACACTGAAATGGAGTTAGACATCAATACCACACTCAAGTTTGATTTTAAAAAGGACAGTCAGGAAATGATTTTGCTATCCTACCCAGTCTCACCCTAACCTAGTAAAAGAGGAACTATTGGAAGAGAAATTGTAGCAATTAATCCTGGTCACTGATCAGGTGGAAGGGTGTGTGTCTTGGCTACTACAGGTCATCTGATCCAGAAAAAAAGTCTGTCAAGCACTATAGATTTTATGTTGCTGTGGTAGAACCCTAACATTTTTTAAATCCAGAAGGTAGAGTGGCAATAGAAGGTTGATTAAATTCTGTATTGGGAATTAGTTGAAGCCAGTACTATACAACATTATACAGCAGCAGGCATATTAAAACTAAATTAAACCACAAGCAGGGAAGGAGTCCTACAGACTGTGAACCCTTCAGCTACTTATCAAAACACCAAAACCAGTATGTATCTAGTCACCCTGAAGAATGCATATGAAGCACCCAGAATACTTATCTGATGGTCACCAGCCATATTGGCTTAGTACAATGGGCAGATTTAGCTATACAATGCGTATCAACATAACTCCAAAATCGAAGGTCAGGCAGTATCATTGTTAAGGCCAGCCAACTAATATTACAGAAACTTGGGAGCCAGAGGTAAAAGGATGGGATACAATCTACACAATCGAATATTATATATAGCTTAAATCAGTGATGGCAAACCTTTTAGAGACCGAGTGCCCAAACTGCAACCCAAAACCCACTTATGCATCGTTGGGTGCCGGGTGGGTGTGGCCCATTGGCTAGGCCTGGCCACGGTGGTAACGGCAGACTGGGTTGGACTAAAAAGTTCAATCAATTCCAACTTTGCAAGATTTTTTTTTTCCCACGAGAAGTTGAAAAGGTTTTATAAAATCCAGCTGAAGGCCTGGGACTGGGGCAACTGCACATGTGCCCACAGAGAGGGCTCTGAATGCCACCTCTAGCACCCGTGCCATAGGTTTGCCACTACTGGCTTAAATGTAAAGTAGTAGAGGTTCATTTATTAAAGATCCTTTTTTAAAAAAAAAAACAAACTTGATTCTGCGAGAGTTCTGCGATGTACCGCAGGGCATCTTTCTGTCTGAACAATTGTAGTCGGAAAGGGAACCGACATTATGCTAAGACTCAGGGGTTCTCAACCTTGGCAACTTTAAGACTTGTGGACTTCTGGGAGTTGAAGTCCACGAGTCTTAAAGTTGCCAAGGTTGAGAACCCCTGTGCTAAGTAAACCAAGATCTTAGCGAATTCTCCTCGAGGTTTTTGCCATCTACGGTTTCCGACGAAAGGCGAAAAAGAACTTTCGCGGGCTACAAGTGTGAGCGCCGCCCCAGCGCGTTGCGCAAACGAAAGAGCCTTCCCGAAGAGGAGGATTGCACAGCTGCGCCGGAAAAGATCCCCGCCTCAGCCGAGGGCGGTAAGACGCCCGGCTTGGCTCCGCCCCGCCCCGCCCTGCCCTGCCCCGCCCCGCCCCGCCCCCTCTGAGCTGAGGCCCTATAGATAAGAGGGCGGCGGCTTGGGCGGCCGCTGCAGTTGGCGCGATGGTGGCGGTGGCGCGGCAGCAGCAGGAGGTTAACGTCCGCCCGAGGCAATGGGCGCCCAAGCGGCTTGTTGGATGCGCTGCTCCGACGGGGACCTCAGATCCGAACCTGGCGCGGAGGCAAGAGGAGTGCTGCCGGGATGGCGATGGAGGAGAATCCAAGGGGAGTTCGGAAGACGCTTTATGCAGGCGGGAGGACGGTGGTGGTCGCGGATCGACCGTGAGTGACCAGCTGATTACTATTCCTTCACTTTTACTCGGGGCGGGTGCGAAAGTCGCTCCGGGCTCGGTTGCCAGGACCGTTGGATTCTTGTAGCTTGGGAAAGCAGGTGGTTGCTCCCTCTCGGATCCCGCTTGTCCTTCTTCCGAAGCAACGCTTCAGCGCCGGCTCTGTTGTCCCGCTTGCGGTGATAGGCTCGCCGCTCGCCGCTTGCAGCTGAGGCGGAGTCCGGGGTTGGACCCGTCTCCCTGTTCGGGGACAAAACTAAGTGAATGTTCCTGGACTCCGCTGGGTCTACTCCAGCGCTTCACGTCCAGCACCGGTTAAGCTCCTTGTGCCTTTTAAGCTTAAACCAGGGCTTGAAAGGAATGACGCGCACGCGCGCACCCGCCGCCTCCCGTTCTCTACTATAGCTTTGCTTGTTGCTGAGCCGCTGGAAGTGCGCGCGTGTAGTTTGAACGTAAAGATTCCGTTTCGTTAATAGCCGTTAACAATTCGTTAATGCCCCCCCTCCCTCCCCTTCGCCCCTTTGGTTGTGAACCCAACGTATTGCTTTGGAACGGAGGCGAGATAACGAGCTGACAATCTGCACCTGCGCTTTCCTTTGCTATAATCCCGGTTCCTCCCTCTTGCCCCTGTCTCCAGCTCTTTTCACAATAGGAACATTTAGTACTCGTATAGCTACAATACCGGTAGTCTCTCTCTAGTTCCTGGCTTGTATGATTGGTTTTAACCTGAGTGCTGTACATGTTCAATCCTATTTGGAGATACTCTTACATGTTTGTGTACAGTATACAAATTGTAGTCTCTGTTGTTCTCTTTTAGACATTTGTCGGAACAGTGTATGTGGCGGTAGCCATCCGTCACCCGATTATCAGTGGATTGTTAGTAATTACTTGAAACTTTAAGAAAACAAGCGTAATACTTCGTTATTAATGTATAAAGTATAAAACACAGTTTAACTGGAAGGCAAATACCACATTAGAGTCATTGAAGTTTCGATAGTAAAAGTCATTGCTGTTTAAATAGTCTTTAAACATTTTGCACCTGATTGTTCCTATGAAAAATACATTAGCTTCTTTTCAAAAGTTATTTTAATGTTTATTATTGAGATTCTTAATATTGAAATCAAGCAAACAATACTGTCACCCTCTCCTATCCCTCTTATTTGACGATATTGTGAGTGCTGATATTGGTTTCACTTGCTATTACAACTAAGACTGAATGTATTGGAAATTAAATTCTTCGAAGTCAGTAATATTTATTCTAAAATGAATTTAGCATAGAGCTTAACCAAACCCTGTAAGATCTCTCAAATGGTCTAATTTTTACTACAAACACTGTAATATAGGCCAAAAGATACTGTATTGGATTGCAATATATTTAATATCTTTCAGTTCCATGGGGCTTATATCAAATCACCTATAAAGGAATTGTCTGCAATTCTTTGTTGATAAGAAAAGGTACAGATTAGATTTTAATATTTATGTTTGGCTATGACTTTCACAGCTACCCTAGCATTTTTCATTATGCCTCTTCAGAATAGTTTAGTTACTACTGAAAATTAGTCTGAGGAACAGTAAATAGATGTGAACACAATTTTTTAGTTTGTGGATGTACTGGAAGCACATTGCACAACTTTTAAATACATTTTTTTAATAAAATATTGAATGCTTCATGTTATAGCCTACTATTTAATAAGAGACTGAAGTTATCAGATTGCCTTTTAAGACACTCAGAAATAGATGTAGATCATGTAGCCTTTTATTGTGCAATTCATTAGCAAAATTATCAACACTTCTCAACAAGGACAGATGTGGCTGAACTCATAGAATTCTGATAAGTGAATAAGTGATGTGATTGAACTGATAGCTGAATTTTAATAAGTAAATTTCTGTTTAAGCAGGCTTTTAAACATGCTATATAGTTTTATGTTTGTATTATGAAACTTCAACAATAGCTGGTAAAAATGTTTGTATAAGTAATGCACAAATGCACAGCTGTTGGTTATTTTAAATTACAATGAGCTTCACAATACGAAGTGATTATTACACTATTTTGAAGCAGCAAATTCTGTCTAGCACTGTGATATTCTCAGTTGAGGTTAATCTATATATTTTCATTATTCCCTTTACATTTATTGAATAGAGTTAATGGTAGATAATTTTTGGTTTTCTCAACATTGCTGCTCAGCATCACTCACTGCTAGACACTCTGGCTGAGGTTGTGTGAAGATTAAATTTCCTAATGTATGAAAGAATACAGTTTCCCCATTCCTGGATAAGTATTTCCAATTTAGTTTGATAAGAAAGTGTGGTAGAATTGAAGAACAGTATTAGGATGGAATAATACAATGAATTCTTCATCTTGAAAACTATATTAACTAACTAGAGAAAATCCAGAAGCTAGATAGATATTTTTAGGTTAAAATATACTTTTCAAGGATGTTAGTAGTAGAAAATCATAATATTTGGTTTACATAAGACATATGTTATTTGCTCTATTCTAATATTCGGAAGATGAGTGGGAAGCTTAAACTGATTCAGTAGCAACTAGTTTATTGGCTGTAATGAAGAGTACCCCTTGCTCATGTATATGGCATCTTCATAATCAGAGCATAATATAAGCCTTTGCATGTTTAGTGAAAAATTTAGTGAAAAGTTGTATGCAGGCCTTAAATCTTTAATACGTAGCTTAACTGTACTTAATTTAGGAGGGGAATTTAGGAAGAAAGTTGTATTACTCATCTGTGTATCTGATGAAGCTCACAAGAACTTAATGCTTTTTAATAAGATTTGTAGGATGAGATGTTCTCATGTTCTTCCTGTTTTGGGAAGAGGGAATGAAAATGTTAATGGATGGGATGATAATAGAAAGGAAAAGGCAAATTGAATGAGGCAGCTTCATAGATATGGGGATTTTTTTCCTAGGGCAGGCAAATTTATAAATTCAGCAATGTGAGTTTATAAACATCACTGATGTGGTCTGAGGAAGCTCTTTTAGCAGTGAAAAAAGGCCATAGGAGCTAAGTTGTATTCAATATTACCTGTATCCTGATCATATGTACCTGAGCATTTGGATCATCTTTGAAGATCCTAGTTCACATTCCCTTATTTTTAGTGGTAACATTTGGCATTGGAAATGTCCTTCACAAAACACCATAGTGTGGGCAGCTAAACTTCCCCTTCTGCTCTCTCTGAGGCTTGGACTAGAACTGTGGTGATGCCATTGCCAATATTGTTTGGAATGGTAGGGTTTAAAGACTGAAAATAGACTGAAAAGCCTGTCATAAACCAGGGTATTTAGATATTTGCATCCTTAACATTTAAAAAGTTGCTCTCTGCTATATGGTATACCTTTCTGTAACTTTTTTCAACCAAAAGAACCCCCTTTTTTTTCTTTAAAAGCAAATTTGCATGACTGGATGCCTAAGTATGAAAGTTGGTTACCCAAAAAGAAGGTAGCCATTTCTGTATATTCTGGAGCTTTGCTTGGTCACCCAAGCATAGCACTGTGTAAATATTTACATTTTAACAACTCTTTAAAACCACAACTGCCTGATGGGAATGGGTAACCTATAAGAATAATGGGGGCACCAGGCCATATTAATAAAAGAAGAAACTAAATATAGTTTCTAAATATATGTACAGTAATTAAACTACGAATTTATCACAAGTTGAGATTTGAGGCAGAAAATATTAAGCTGTGTTAAAAAAACCTTCAAAAGTAAAGGAAATTAATCTTCTCAAGCTTTCAGTAATTGAGAATAAATATGATGGAAAAATTATGGTAGGGAAACCTGCATGCTCTTAAGTTAAAAGGAAAAAAAATCCTTGAGTGTATTATAGAGGGATGGTTTACTTTCTGAGCTGGCTATTCATCAGCATTGTACAGTTACGAAAAATTAAGATTTGCTGTATAGCACATGAGGGGGCACAATGGCTCAGCGGTTAAAGATGCTGAGCTTGTCACCTGGAAAGCTGACAGCCTGGATGTACGTGAGTACAGCACGAGAGGTGAGCTCTTGTTACTTGCCCCAGCTCCTGCCCACCTGGCAGTTCGAAAGCATGCAAATGCCAGTTGATAAATAGGTACCACTTCGGTGGGAAGGGAACAGGGCTCCATGCACCTCGTTATATAGTCATGCTGGCCACTTGACTATGGAAATGTCACCCTGACTCCTTTGGCTAAGAAACAGAGATTAGCACTGCCCCCTAGAGTCAGACACAACTGGACAGGAGAAAACCTTTTGTGTTTGCCTATATCAGTGTTTCTCAACCTTGACCATTTTAAGGCATGTGGACTTCAACTCCCAGAATTCCACAGCCAGCAACGCTGGCTGTGGAATTCTGGGAGTTGAAGTCCACATGCCTTAAAATAGTCGAGGTTGAGAAACACTGGCCTATATAATGAGGTCTGGAGATAAAGCAGGAGTTTAATTTGTTCACTTCTGAAACTGCCCCCACTTGCATGCACACTCTTTAGAAAGCATGCAAGCCTCGTATTTGAGATCATTTCTATCTTCTCATTTCTCATTTCTTTTTCTGGTAGTATAGTGCCTTGGGAATGGAAGAGCTGTTGTAGTCTATCTCTGATTTACTCAGAAGAGCACTTGTTTATACAGTGTTAAAACTTTACAATAACTTTGTAGGAACTGATTACACAAGATGTAAGTTGTTTTTGCTTCGGGATACAAATGTCATAATTGTTAATGCATTGCTAGTTTACTTTCTCACAGAGGCTACTAAGTTCTCTCTTTTATGTATCCTGATTTTGTTGAGTTCCTTGGCCTTCCATCTTTCAACCTCTCTGAGGTTTTTTGCTCTACATTCCTTACATTTTTAGTCCGCCCATAATGATAAGAAAGTACTCAGTTATTTCTTTACTTTTGCTAACACAGCAGTATTCTTTCATCACAACCTCAAAGAACTAGTATCCTATTTGAGAAGAATAGCTTTTATCCTTATGTAATTACCTGAGGGGTGGGGATTATATTCACAGACTAGAGATAAATAGTTTTGAAAGGAAGCTAACACTGATTATGGGGAGGACCACTATTTCCTTACTGCAAATAAGGGCTCCAGAAAAATCATACCAAGTCCATCGACGGAGAATCTCCTCTATCCCTGGACCTTATTTTTCTGGAGTTCTAACTCAAGGAAATAGAAATGATGCCATAAATTTTTTCTTAGGGATGTGTTGCCATTTGGATTACAAGCCTAGAAGGAGCTTTAGAGCAGCATTTTTGTTCTGGGGGAGCGGTCCACAACCTTTCTGGCATCAGGGACCCATTTTCTGGAAGACAATTTTTCCATGGACCGGGGGGGGGATGGTTTTGCAAACAACCTAGATCACATGCATGTGCAGATGAAGCTTTGCTAGCTCACCTTCTACTTGTGCGATCCAGTTCCTAGCAGTCTACAGAGCGGTACCAGTCTGTGTCCTGGTGGTTGGGGACCCTTGTTCTAGAGCACTTTGCAGTCACCTTCTAAAATCAAACATATTCCTGGGATTGCATAGCTATCATCTTTGGTTTGTCCCCTTTCCCACCACACCACAATTTTGCTTTACACATGAAGAGGAAACCATTTTTTCCCCTTCCCTGTCCACTAACCCTTTCACAATTCCACCCAGTTTTGTTTTTCCCCTACTATTTCTCTTTCAATTTCTTTTCAGTCATCCCTTCCCTGCCCCCTTGTCTCCATCATAATTTCTATTGCACTTATTAATAAAGTCGTGCAACACTTTAATTTTTTTTAAAAAAAGGTTCAGAGCAACTATCTGCAACAGGTATGGTAAACCTGAAGGATCATCTTTTCCAGAGATTCTGAAGATAGAAGTTACAATTTTAAAAGAATTACAAATGGATGTCGCATTTGTATGTTCTTTTTTAAAGTCATACTTGAAATATTGCCAGTTGTAATTAGGAATTCATTTAAGACTCTTTTTGGCCTCGCCATTTAACTTCTTTTGAGAGATGATTTTGGGCCAATCACAGTGTTTCATACTTATATATAACTGTTATGGAAAGCAATTGCCAGAACTGCTCAGCAACTCTTAAGTAGAAAAATATTTAGATATTTCCACCTCCTCTTACTTTATTGAGAGGGTTATCTTATATTCAAACTCTTCTTTTTTAAGTAAAAAAAGAGAAAAGGGATCAGTACTGTTGATATCAGACTCAAAACACAATTCTTGCAACTTTAAACAGGATTCTTAGCTGTGAAGGATTAAATGTATTTACCACCAATGTTCTGAATATAAACATCAAGTGAACTGGTGTTGCAAATAATAATACTATTCCTGTCTACTTCTATTCTGGGTAGCCGCCCCACCCCTCTCTTCCTCAAGGTCTTTCTAAAAGTCTGCTTTTATAAATCTTCAGTATGTGTATGAGTACAATTATGAACATGATTATACGTATGCCAGATATTTGGAACAGATGCCTAAGGGCTTGAATGAGTAAGGACATCATTGAATTATTATCAGTTTTAACAATACTGTAAGGAATGTATCTCGGAGCACTAAACACCTCCGTGAGCCATGCATATTTGTTCAAAATAATTATTCCTCACACTTCTGTTAGACCGTCATTTAATATATGGATTTTTCTTTCTATGTTCGGAACTGCTATTCTACTGGGAGGGGGGAGGGAGATACTTTGCTGTTCTGCTGTTGGGAGGAGGAGCCTAGTACGTGGTGTCAATGGACAAAGGAAGGAGCCCTGGGCCATCTGTCTTATCTCCCCGAGGGGGGGGGGAAGGGAGGAGATCGAGAGGCCAAGAGGAAATTGAAGCCCTGAGAATGGTGCCTGGGAACTACACTTATTAGTCTGGTTCCCATAACAATTTCGCACCTGAGGATTGGATGAAATCAAACCAGACTTTTGACCATTGGGTGGGGTCTGTTAGGGATGCTTTAATGCAGGCATGTCAAACTTGGGACATCATGTAACATCGTGTAATGTATCGGGACTTTTCCCCCATTGCCGGCAATGGGATGGATGCAGTTTTGGTGTGACGCATCCGGCCCACGGGCTGGCAGTTTGACATGCCTGCTTTAGTGTAACGTTTTGCACATGAAAATGCTAGATCTTGCTTTGCTTTCTTGCTGTCACTGTTTCTCAATAAAAGTTCCTTTTGAGATAATGCCTGTCTCAAGAGTTCTGCTTTCTTGGGAGGACTAGCTGAGGCAAGACCTTACAACTTCATCCTGAAAGCCTCTAAAATAAGCTTATGGTATAATAACAACAAATAAGTTTTGTCCACAAATTTATAGCCTAAAAAGCTGCAGTACTGAAGAAAAAAAGAGGATAGAAGGAAGAAGAATGTAAAGTATTCCATTTTGATTGACAAGCATGCACTTTATCTCCCTCTAGTGACTGGTTAATATAGGTGCCTTCACAAATAAATCCTTTTCTTCAGTACATTTATAAATAAATAAATATGTATAAATAAATAAAATGTATTGCTGAAATCTTACTCTTCTTAACTTAAAGTACAATTATACTGAAGCACTGTAATTTGATTTTGAATTTGAAAAAGATTTAACTGATACCCACTGTAATTATAGCTACCTTGTTGTCATATGTGATATTTCAAACAAGCAAAACTAAGTGTTTTTGCTGTTTTCCATATTTTGTTTCTGAAGTTATAGGAATTAGCTTGGATTAAAACTGGAAACAATTGAGAAAGATGGAACTAAATTCAAAAGCAAAGCAATGAAACATAATATTTAAAAACAAATCAACTCAGCATACAATTTGATACAGTTTCTGCTTTTTGTCCTTTAGGTTGGAAACAAAATAGAAATGGAATCGAAGGTGGAAGTAATGAGAAAAAATATAAAGGGATTATTTTTGGTGGATCAAAATGGTCTAAAAAAATTTACAATACCTAAAAAACCTCCTGATAAAGGTACAGTAAACATGGCAATATACACAGTTCCATTTATAAAATATATTATGATGCATTATAATCTGAGTTGTCTAATGTTAAGAAAATGAATATCTTTATAGCAGAAATTGTACCATGTTTAGACACCATATTAGTCCTCATTTAGCGACTGCCTCAAACAGTGACCGTTTGCAATTACAGTGTATGAAAAAATAACTTTGCCACAAGTGCCTTCATTTACAACCTTCTCAGCATGTCTTTCTCAGTCACATGTTCACCATGACAGTCATTTAGTACATGTGGTCCTGTTTTTTCTCTCCCACCCCATAGAGTGGACAGATGGCTTAAAGAAGCACTCTCTTCTTGAGCAGCTTTTTTCTGCAGTACAGGTAGTCCTCGACTTACAACTATTTGTTCAGTGACCATTTGAAGATACAACAGCACTGAAAAAAGTGACTTATGACCATTTTTCACACAACCGTTGCAGCCTTCCTATGGTCATATGATCAAAATTTGAATGCTTAGCAACTGGTTCATATTTATGATGGTTGCAGTGTCTCACAGTCATGTGAGCAGTTTTTGCGACCTTCTGACAAAGTCAATGGGAAACCTGATTCCCTTAACCATGGGTTACTAACTTAATAATTGCATGATTCACTTAACAGCTGCGGCAAGAAAGGTCATAAAATGGGGCAAAACTCACATAACTGTCTCACTTAGCAACATAAATTTTGGGCTCAATTGTCATAAGTCAAGGACCATCTGTACACCACTGTTTCTCTAAAAATTGCTAACCACAAGTTAAGCTCAGGTCTGTGACCTTACTTAATCAGCTCGCAGCTGCTGCCTATAACTGATTGGAGAATCACTAATCACTTTCAGAGAAGGGTTTTGTTTGCCTCCCAAGTGATTAGTGACTCACAGGCTTGAGCATCCTAGGCAAATAACTGGCTAATTGGCACCACTGCATTCATTTCGATTTGTATTCCCCATTGTGTGCCTGCTTACTCTCTTGTAACCCTTCTCCAATGTATGTAAATACAAACATCTATTAACTACTTGCTAATTATCCAAGCACTAAGTGACTAAGGTGAGCATTCCAAAGCGTGCTTGGAAAAAGTAGAGGAAAAGGGCTATAGAATTTGCCTTCTACCTGCTTCATGAGTCAAGTTCCAAAACCTTCCATGCTGTTTGGGCTCACCCAGTTGAATCCTTCTGATGCTATAAAGCAGACATGTCAAACTCATGACATCGCGAGATGTATCGGGACAGTTTTGCCATTGCCGGCAATGGGGTGGGCGCGGCTTCCGGATGACACGTCCGGCCCATGGGCCGGCAGTTTGACACCCTGCTATAAAGCAAAGGAACATGGAAATAAAATCATAAGCGCAGTTGTAGTCGTGTGATTTTAACTTAGTGACCACTTGGCCAGTCCCAATTGAAGGCACTAAATGAGGACTACTTGTACGTATTTTGTAGGCATAAGAGAGATTTTACTCGATATATACTTTCAATTGTATTCGGGTTTTTTTTACTACTGAGTTCACTTTCTGCTCCACTGTTGCCAAATTTGAGAAACACTGGTCTAATCCTTTAATCTAGAATTGTAGAATTGGAAAAGTATATTAAACTAGTTCAACTCTCTCCAGTGTGCAGTAAATCCAGTTAAACTCTTTGTTGAGCAGTGATTGTCCATCTCTGAAAAACCTGCAGAAACAGAATGAAATCATAGGCCTCTCATGCTCAAAGGTTCTCCCCAATCTAAGTTAGCTCAAAGCTGTCTAGAATAGGTAGGTGTTTTTTTTTAAAAAAAGAAAAAGTATGGATTTTTCCTTGTTTGACATTGCTTAAAATTGTAAGCATTGTGAAAATATTTTTTTCAACAGGCTTTCTGATGTTAGCTTCTGCTAATTTTATCCTTACATTGAATGTAAGAAAGCCAGTTTGTTGTATTGAATAAGGTGTTAGCCTAGAAATTGGGAGACTATTTAGTCCTCCTTTGAGCATGAAAGCTGCTGGGTGACTTTAGGCCTATCCGCCTTATAGGATGGCTGTTGTGAGTAAAATAGAAGGTGGCAGCACTAAGTATATATGTCACCTTGAATTAACTAAAATAAGGTGGTAGAACTCAAATTAATAAAATAAAATAATAAATTGTCATGTCTTTACTTTTCATATCCCAGTACATAAAGAGACTTGAATCCAGAACAGGTGGCAGCACATAGCTGATCATGACTGCTGTAAAAAAAAAAAAAAGATAAGACTCATATCAGGTTAGTAATTTGAAGGAGAACTACTGAGATTGAAAAAAATCTCATTCTTATTTTTTCTTTATTACCAGAAAAAGGTAATGGTAAATCATCTCTCTACAGATAGAAAGAGACTAAAATAGATAGGCCCTTCTAGTTATCAAGAATTGAGCTGACTGGAGGAAAGTGTTTTTGTGTGTGTATTGTTGTTGTTGTTTTAAGGCCTGGATTAATCTCTGCCATTTTCTTGACAAAATTATAAAGCAATCTTGGCTACGGACTGGGGGACTGGCCCAAAGTCACCCATCTGGTTTTGTGCCTAATGCAGGACTAGAACTCATGGTCTCCCAGTTTCTAGCCTGGTAAATTAATCACTACATTAACTTGTAGTTATGTTAAAAATATAATTTTGATCTTCTTGTTCCTGCACAAATTTGTGTGTGAAAATGTCTCATAAGATATGTCTGTAATCGTTTTGAGTGATACACATCTCTGCAAAGTGGAGATATTTTTTATCTCAATAAGAGCCATTTTCAGTTGCTGTTGAGGAAGCAAGGAGAGATTAGTACTGGAAGTCCTCAGGTTACAACCTGTCCTTACAGTTGTCAATTGTAACAGTCATAAAACAAATCAGTCATGTTGCTAACCCAATTTTATGATGTTTGTTATGGTGATTGATAAGCAAATATGGCAGTCGTAAATACGAATGTCACAGTTTTTAAGCGAAATCATTGTTCGCTATGGCAGAGGTTTGCCAAAAATCAGATGTGCTTCATTTTGGCAAAATGGTTGTAAAAGTCACATGACTGTGAGTCCTTCCAAACAGCTGTAAATATGACCATGTGGCTGAGTGCCTAAAGTGTGGTCACATGACCACAGGGGGCACCGACTATTGGAACTTTGAATCTGGGGCATTGTTCTGACACCTGAATCAAGATGCTTTTCAATTCAAGCACAGACAGATGACTCAATAAAGATGATTGTAAAACAGACATTTATTCAGGAATACTACTGAACTCACGTTTCTTGTAGTTTCTTCTGGATATTGAATATCTGTTCATCTCTATAGGTAAAAAATCAATAATTCCTTCACATCAACTTCTAACATGGTTTAAGATTGTTCTAGCGTGGAATAAGACTCTGTGTGTCCTTCGGTGATCCCATGCTTATCTCATACAAAGACATTCCAAACTGGCATGTAGCCAGAATATTCTTTGATGAACTTAGTAGCCCCTCCTACTGACCTGTTAACATGGGATTTGCTGAATAGCTAAATTACATTACCCATAAGCCATCTCTTAAGGAGACAGCACTTAACCCAATAAATGCCAAACATTCTAATATACAGACCCATCTAACTGGCTGATCCAGAACAGGCATATATCTCCTTTTTCCATCTTCCTTTTTCATAATTTCAAATGGTCACTAAGTTGAGGAATACCTTTAAATTAGTTTTTACAGGTGTTGATGGCCTTGATCCCCTACCCGATGGATACCAGAAGGAATTCCAGGGGCAAGTTGGATTGAGCCCTTAGGAGCCCTTATTAATACTCCAGCTGTGCCCTATAATACATAAGGTCACATGTACCTGAAGTAACTGCAGCATGATATCTGTTGGGCTTTGTAGTCTCGATAATAGTAAACACATTATTTGAGATATTTTGCTCAAGAATATGCCAGATGTTGATAATTTAATTTAGTTCTCAGTTTTAAAAAAGAAAACCCTATATAGTATTGGATTTGTTACTGCCAGATTAGGGGAAGCAGTTCCTGCCTTTCACCCAGAAGGTGGAAGGGAAGTCAGATGTGGTTGTATCTAAGGGTTCATCACAAATCAACAACACAATGGAGTTGAATTATTCTCCACCCAAAATAATCATGGTGTGAAATTTGCTGTCCCCACTATCACTCCCTGTCCTACATCAATTCCCTTTATGCAATAGTGGCAAATACCTGTAGCTCCGGTGAAAGTAATTTGGTTTTTAGTACAGCCTAGGTTATTTAATTCTGTTTTAAATATTTATTATTGTTACGTTTTAAATTTGGCTGTAAACCGCCCCGAGTCCTACGGGAGAGGGGCGGTATAAAAGTTTAATAAATAAAATAAATAAATAAAGTTCGTGTGGTCAGTAGGTCTTGTGATGGTGAGGTCACGTCAGGTGAGGGTCCTGTCAGACCAGGGTCTTGTGATGGGTCAGGTGTGGGTGTGTCAAGTGAGGGTCTTATGGCAACTCACAACTGATCCATCACAAGACCCTGACCTGAGGGGACCCTCACCTGACGTGACTTCACCATCATAAGACCTACAGACCACATGATGCCTTTATAAATAGAAGAACACTGACAATGACATCCCCTATACTCCACTGAAGATGTTACCTAGCCTGGTAATGAAACGTTCAGAAACCAACCTATAAGCTTGGAGAACAAACCTTCACCCTCAATTCCTTTTATTTTCAATTGCTGCCACTTCTGTGACTTCCTTTCTAATGCCTTATAGCAGACGTGTCAAACACAAGGCCCAGGGGCCAGATGTGGCCCGCGACGTGGTTTCATGTGGCCCGCGAAGCCATCCTGGAAACAGTGAGGGAACGGCCCCCGCTGCCTTGGCCCTGGCCCAGTCCGGCCGGGAGCCAATCTATAATTTTGTGGTGGCCATCTATGCTGAAACGCATTCAGCTCCACAAGGCCGTCTGGAAACAGCGAGGAGCCAGCCCCTGCTTTGTCGGCCCCACCCCCTGGGTGCATACTGGGAAGGTGTCATCTTTTGTGAGGAATAAAGAAATGCACCATCGCCTGGAAGTGGCCAGCAAATGGCCCTCGCCTATTTCACATATCCGGCTTGATGGTCTCTGGGGGAAGGGTTTCGGCAGGCAGCGGGGTGCTCTCCTCACAGTGCTGAGAGGCTAAGCTGGGCAGGGCAAATCCCAAAAGAAACGCGAGGCCACCCAGCTCCCAGTTTGCTCAGTTTCAGCAGGCAGCGGGGCACTCTCCTCACAGCACCAAGAGTTGAGACAGGTGGCGTGAATCTGATGAGAAGTGCAATGCTGCCTAGCCCCCAGCCTGCCCAGTTTCAGCAGGCAGCAAGGTGCAAAGCTGGCGAGCTTTGCACCACCTGGCTCAGCCTCTCGACGCTGTGAGGAAGCCCCTCCCCCAGAGCCCACCAAGCCAGATATGTGAAGTAGGTGAGGGCCATGTGCTGGCCACTTCCAGGCGATGGTGCATTTCTTCATTCCTCACAAAGGGTGACACCTCCCCAGCTGCATTTCTTGCCTGTTTTTCTCCCTCCCTCCCTCATCTCAAATATTTTCCCACCACTCTGTACTTAGGAAGGAAGGAAAGGAGAGGGAGGGTCTGAGGGAAGTCCTGCCTTAGTCCTGCCCTGCTGTCCTTTCACCATCCCCTTGTCCCCTCCTCTGACCTATCCTGGGGGTCTCCCATCCTATTGCTAAGGAATCATTGGATACAAAGCTGGGTCTCCTCCCATGGAGGGGGAATGGGCCTCCCTCTGACTTTGCCCTCGTACCCAACATGAGCAACCTGGGTAAGGAGAGCAAACACAGCAGCAGCAGCCTTAAGGAGGAGGTAAGTGCAGCTGGGCACTCCCTTGAGGAGGTGGGGCTGGGCTTTGTGCCACGGGTGCTCGAGGGCCAGGCTGGGCATGTGATCTCTGCTATCCAGGGCTCCTGGCAGCCCGCACCACCATCGAGCCCCCCCCCCGCATGGCCTGAGAGGAACAGTGAGGCTCCTCCAGTGGGCCATGCATTGGCACTTGCCCTGGTCCCACCCCCTTCTGCCAGGGACCCTCAGATCTGTCCCACTCCTGCCCAGGCCCCCACAGGCACCCTTGACGCGAATGATGTAGAGCTGGCCACATCCACCCAGTAGGCCACACCTACTCCACACCCACCCAGTAGGCCACACACCCACCCCCCACCCCCGAGGGCAGCCGCAATGCTGATGCGGCCCTCAATGAAATTGAGTTTGAAACCCCTGCCTTATAGGTTTTGTAAACCTTGAAGCTTCCCTTGAATAGTGTCTTAATAAAGGGAGAGGTGGTGGAGAGAGCTAAAGAACGAACTGTCTCATTTATTAAGTGCGGACAAGATAAAGGGAACTTATGGGGAAGACAGTAAAAAAAAGTTATTGCCAGGATATGTTTGAACCAAAGAGGAAAATATTCTTCAAGTAAAGATTCTAGACATTGTCAGCACCATTGGCTAGAGCAGACCCAGAAATCATCTCCACACAAAGGATAAAATCACATTTATTTATTAGTTGTAATAACAATATCTTACAAATCTGATGTGCTCCATTTCCTCCCATTCTTAAACATTGATGAATCAGGAAGGATCTACCTGAGTCATTCTAAATGTTATTTCCTTGCTCTGACTTTAAAAAAAATGTTTCGTGCCCCTTTTGTTTAGGTAACTGTTCCTGTAAATTTCCATCAAAATTATCTTCCTTACTTTTCTACATAGACCTATCCAGAGGTTTTGTATTACAGCACTTCTGTTGTAGCTGCTGTTTCAATTATTCTTTGGTCAGATTTTGGATCCAGACTACAAGGTTCCTAATTGAAATACTGGAGTCTCATGGTTGATTATGGCCTTGATTGGATTGTGTGTGTTTTTTTAATTGCAAAGAGGTTCATTCAAAGAACAAAGTAAAATATAGTTAAAGAATAAAACAGAAGGAACATTCTGTGCACAGAAAAAATAGAAGCAGGTAGAATTTGAAAATACTCCCATCAAAGAAGAAGCAATATGCAGCAGAAAAGGTAAACATTTATGTTTGGAGACTATGTAGTCTCATTAAGAAAATCATTAAATTATTATATATGATTGAATTTGGATAGCTTATATCAGGGATCCTCAAACTCGGGCCTTTGATGACTCATGGACTTCAACTCCCAAAATTCCTCAGCCAGCATGCCTGGCTGAGGAATTTTGGGAGTTGAAGTCCAAGAGTCATAAAAGGGCCGAGTTTGAAGATCCCTGGCTTACCTCTACAAAAAGAATCTGAAGACTTAATTTGAATAAGTGTCCATGCCTGTTGTAAAATGTGGCAGATTTATTTAATTCTTATATATTCTTTGTAGACTGAGGTTTCACATCTCAGCTTATCAGTGTGGAATTAAAACTGGCTGCAGCTTTTTTAATGCAGGGTCTTAGCTGGTGAAGAATCAAGTTTCAAACTAGATTCTGAAGGCTTCTTAATTGCAATGCATGTTCTTATAATATAGAAAGTATATGTTATGTTAAAGGCAAAAATATAACCAGTGTTGAAATCAAAGCAAATGTCTTTAGTTGATATAAGATTATGACAAAAGTATTTCCCCCAATCATTTTACCTCCTAACATTTATTTCTAGAAAAATATTTTTGCTGGAAATTTTCCAAATTAACAATAGTAATAGCACTTAGATTTCTATATCACCCCATAATGCTTTACACTGCACTCTCTGGATGGTTTGCAATGTCAGCATATTGCCCCCAACAATCCTCACTTTATCAACCTCAGAAGGATGGAAGGCTGAGTCAGTCTTGAGCCTGTCAGGATCAAACTCCTGGCAAAGGGCAAAGTTAGCCTGTAATATATCATTCTAATCACTGCGCCACCACACTCTTAATTTTGAAACTTTTAAAATTATGTTTTTAGAATTACTGTTTACCATGGGAGAATACTGATTTTTTTTTGTATTTTTTTGTTTCCTTTTCTTTATGTTTAGATTTTTTAACAGAGTGCCCTGCTAATAAGAGGGACTACAATGAGATTAAACAACGTCTGAATGAAAATTGTCTTGATATACAGTGCCATTTGGAATCTTTATGGCAATTTCATAAAATAGAGATGGTTCATAATAAATATTTGGAAGAAGAATTCATTGCAAAAAGGTGAATTAATCTAATATAAAAATACAGATCATTAATGATTTTACTGAATAGGTTTTTTGCCCATGATTGAGCTTTTCCTCATGCATCTGCACAACAATCTGAGATAGAGATCAGCCTAAAGTGATCAGCCTGCTTGAATGAGGATTTGAACTAGTGTCTCCTCTGGTATAAATCTTTTTTTTAATAGATATTTTATCAAGTTTTTATAGTTACAAATCTTTAGTGCTAATAACGTGTTGTCTGGGTTCACATATTTAACATTAATAGTAATACAACTTCCATTTCTACTCTATTCTGTTTTTCTAGCCATTTATAAAAATTATCCCATGTTTGAAAATATTCTATATCTTCTTTCCCTTTCATTTTCAATGTAAGCCTATCCATTTCCGCACAATCCAAAATTTTCCTAATTATATCTTCTTTCGATGGTGTTTCTTCATTTTTCCAATACTGTGTAAATGTAATTTTTTCTGCTGTTAATACATGTAATGTTAAATATTTACATTTAATATATTTAATTATACCTAGAAGAAATAGTTCTGGCTTAAAATCTACTTGTTTTCTTAACATTTTCTGTAACCATATGTGTATTTTTGACCAAATTTCTTTTGCTTTAGAGCATGTCCGCCAAAGGTGATAGTATGCATTTAGCTTTTGCCTACATTTCCAACAGTTACTAGACATGTTTTTAAACATTTTTGCTAATCTTGCAGGTGGTAAATGCCATCTATAAAACATTTTATATAAATTTTCTTTATAAGTAACTGCTCTTGATATTTCATAGTTTCTTTCCCACAAATTTTGCCATTTTTCTAATTCTATATTGTGCCCAAATTTTTTTGCCCAAGTTATCATTGTTTCTTTAACTTGTTCATCTTCCATCTTCAGGTTTAACAAAAATTTATAGAGGTTTCTTAATCAGTTTTTCCTCTGATGACCATAGTTTGATCTTTATAAAAACCACATGTTTTAGCATCTTTTTCATATCTAATTTGCATTTGCATGGCTCATTGATAGCTCAATGCCCTGTTCTTCCAGTTCTTGTTTAGTTTGTAATTTCCCAGTATTCAAAATGTCTCTGTATGTCACAAGTTTCTCATAGTTGATTAAATTTGGGTGCACAAACACTTCCATTGTCGAGATCCATCTGGTATTTTCATATAAATTTTCCTTTTTATCTTTTCCCATGTCAGAAGCAAGATATTTCTTATATAGTGATTTTGAAAGTATTTATGGATTTTGTTCTTCCCATACCAAACAAAAGAATGCCATCCAAGCTGTAGGACATGTCCCTCTAGATACAGTAGTATTTTGTGTCTAAGGGTTATCCACTCTTTTAACCATGTTAATACAGCTGCTTGATAGTATAGAACAGTGATGGCGAACCTTTTAGAGACTGAGTGCCCAAACTGCGGCCCATTGGGTGGGCGTGGCCCATTGGGTGGGCGTGGCTGCAGTGGTAATGGCAAGCTGGGTGGGACTAAAAAGTTCAATCAATTCCAACTTTACAAGATCTTTTTTTTTCCTGTGAGAAGTTGAAATTGACTGATTGAACCTTTTTTTTTTTTTGCACATGGCAGCAAAAAGGTTTTATAAAACCCAGCTGAAGGCCTAGGACTGGGGAGACGGCACGTGTGTCCACAGAGAGGACTCTGAGTGAGCCACCACTGGTATAGAACCCAGTCTGGTAGCCCAAATCCTCCATTTTCTTTTGCTTCTTATAGCAATTTCAATCTTATTCTGGCTTTCCCTTGCCAGATAAATTTTCAAAATCAATGCATTTAGCTCATTAAAAAAAATCTCTAATTTTATAGTTATTGTTTGGAAAAGGAAAAGGAGTTTTAGGTAAATATTCATCTTCACCTTTGCTATTCTTCCCAAGCTTAATAATTATAGATTTTTCCATCTTTCCGAATCTTATTTTATTTGTTTTAGTATTTTAAAATAATTATCTTTTTTTAATGTCGCACACCTTGCTGTTAAGTATATCCCCAGGTATTTAACTTTCTTAACTATCTGGTCTAAATCTTGTGTACTTATCAGTCATACATGTTTCTGTGAGGAAAAATGCACATATAACATGTAGTCAAGTTCAGCAGAGATCCTGGGATTTAGCTTTTCTTTCCCAATTAACTAATCCTTCCAAGTCACAAGCCGTATACTAGGATTCAATCAGCTGCTATTCATCAAGACTTTCATTACTTAAGAAAATTTGTCTACTATCTTGGATACATCATTTAATCCTGAACATATATATATATTATGGACCTCGGTCACTTTCCTTAAAAAAATTATATCTCAAAAGTTTAAACAGGTCTGTATAATCCCATTGGAGATATGCAGTTATCATGAGGTAAATATTCTGGATGTTTGCTTGAGTTTGGCCGTTAGTTTCAGAATAAAATTAGTCATTCAGCTTTTTGGTAGACAGTCTAATTTCTACTTGGGTCTCTAACCTAGTTTTAAAATCAGTCTTAATCTCTAAACTCTTTGTGCAGATTTATGGCTGTCTATAATTATAACACGGATAAATATAATCACAATAAAACCAACTTTTTTCATTTATTGCTTTATTGCATTTTATTTTTATCACTTCCATTATCAGAGTGTGTATGTGTGTGAAAGAGAGAGGTATGAAGTACTAGAAGTACAGAAATGTATTTAAAAAAAACCTCTAAAACTCCCATTTGCTTTGAAATTTACCTTCATATATTACGTAAGTACAGGTAAGTACTACATTATATAAGCAATCTGTGGGCTTGAATGTCTCAGGTACTCCTTATTTTTTCACAAGCTATAATTTGAAAATTGGGATATAGCAACAAGCTATAGTATATGTATGCCTTCTAAAACAGAATTAGACCGCAAGGATTTTCAATTTTTGTTGCCTATTTTATGCCAATTAGGTAGTGCTGGAGCAAGCAGGAGGCAAAGCAACAAGTAGAACGGAGGCATCTATTCTATTTTCCTCCTTATATAGTCATTTAATGACGTTCAAAGTTATGATGGCCTCAAAGTGTGATTTATGACTTTTAAAACGCTTCTAATCATTGTAAAATGGGTCTGTCCCCTCCCATTGTATGTGACTGCATTATGGGCACTTAGCAACCAATTCACAACCAGTTGCCAAGTGCCTTGCAATTATGTGATTGCCATTTGTAATCTTCTCCGCCATCTTCCCCAAAAAGTCAATGGAGAAGCTAGCAAAGCAGTGGGAATGGAGAGGAGCTGAAATCCTTCAACAATCCTGAAGATTTCAGCTCCGTTCCTGTAACCCAGGGGTCCCCAACCCCCGGTCTGTGGACCAGTACCGAGCCGTGGCATGCCAGCAACCAGTCCACACAAAAAAGCAAAGCCCCATCCGCGGAATGCAGGCAGTACACAAAACCACATATTCAACAGTCTGCGGAAAAAACATTCTCTACGGAACCGGTCCCTGGTGCCCAAAAGGTTGGGGACCTCTGCTGTAACCCAGTGAAATTTCTCTTCATGAATGGAGAGGAGCTGAAGTCCTTCAGCAGGCAGTTCTTTCGTTCCATCTGCTTACAGACCTAGGAAATCACTTAACAACTGCAATCAGGAGTGCTTAGATTCAGTTGTTGAGTGAAGCAGTCACATCAGTGTCTCACTTAATGATCCTTCACTCACCAACCAAAATTTCAGTCCCAACTGGGGTCATAAGTAAAGGACTACTTGGAGGTTGTTGGAGAAGGTATAGATCATTCTTGCTGAAGATCACTTACTTTGAAATTAAGATGAAAGAAACAGGAAATTTGGCCTTAGAGTAATTAAGTTGTCTGGGTAATACATGGTGTTGGCAATGCATCGTCACTCCTGATACTGGACTAAATACATACAGGTGCCACATCTGGTGTTTGTTTCTATTCTAACTACTCCCTGGGGCATCAAGTTTCATTGAGAGAAGGATTAATTATAATGTTTAACATGTGTGTGCGTGTATATATATATAATGTTTAATAAATGTAAAGTATTGTAACATGCAAGACAATTTATCTTGAGATTCAGAATGTTGTAGTGGTATTCAGTAGTTTTTCATATGGAGAGCAAATAAGCATTATTTAAGTTGACCAAACAATATACTGCAAAGAATATATTAAAAAAACCCAGAACCTTAGAAAAGCTTAACAGATTTATTGCACTATTAAATGTCAAAAAACAACAGAGTAGAATTCATAATATTTGTGGAAATTTCAGGCAATCTGTTGGTTAGAGAATATTCTACCCAGAGCTACTATGGTTATTAATTAATAGGGCCATAACTAGGAGAGCCTGCCAAGCCTTATAAAAAGAACAGTGTAATAGTACATAGGAGATTGATTCTATTTTCCCTACTTGATAGGGATAGAGAATGCTTTTGCATTGGGATATTATTAAACCTTCTAGCTATTAAGGGGTAAAAGAATGAATATAGCATGTGCAAGAGCTATCCTGTAAGCTGGACATAAGATATTGGCTAAATAATTAAAATTGGAGAAAGTTCTTCCAAGCAGAACAATCTTATACAGTGTGGGTAAAATACCTAGATTTTTCTGGATGCCAGCTTCATTAAAGATTCTCATTCATTAAGGCCAATTGAGATTAAATGTTGAACTAATAAATTGTAATACAAGTCCACATTCATGCCTCCCTCCTATATGGACAAAAATATTATATTGTAAGGTCAACTAGAGAACTGCCAGAAAAAAACAACATATCAAATGAAGATTTTCTGATAGCAAAGCTGAATTCATACAGTATGCAAGCTCTGTAGATTCCTGTCCCAAGAATCCAGACAATATACACAATAGGGAATTCTTAATGAGGTCTTTAGAAAATTGGACAGATTCAAGAGGTTCTAGTCAATTATAAATAACCTCAGCATATACTTCTTGGCTTGTCCGCTAAGATCATTTATACCATCCATTCCCATGGGTTTAATGCAAGATATAAATAATTATAATAAATAAAAATGTATGATTTGTATCAAATGTTAAGACCATGAATGCAAAAGAAATGAAGTCTGTCAGGCTAAAACTTCAGTTATGGCGTGACCTGGCATTCAGCATGAAATCCATAATTTGATAGCAGCAAGAATATAACAAAAGTATATAAGCAAATCATTATTTCAGCTAATGTAATAATTGATGTATACTGATATGCTCTACATTGACAGGCCCAGACACATTTCGCTTAAAAGGGGGAACTCAAGGATATATTACTAAGAAACCAAGAAATTGACTGCTACTCTTTTAAGTTAATTTACATAAAGAGTAGAACCTGCCTTGACAACATTATCTTTTTTATTGTTAGGACTGAGTTACGTGAAGAAGGAAAGCAAGATAAAGAACTCTCTAGCTTTTTAGTTGTCTCTAGAGATGAAGTGCCACAAATTTGTCAGCATGGCCTATGTACCACCGGTCATTCCATAAACGTCATGAAAGAATTAGGAAACCCTCAGCTGGGAGTTTATTTGTTCCGATATGTTGATATTGCTTTGAATTATGCATCCAAACATTCATTTCCAGTGGAAAATATCATTATATTCAGGGTAAGTCTTTGCGTATATATTTTAAAACTGTAAAGCAATTACTCTGTAATGTGGGGAATCATTGGTTTGGATCCTGAAGTACCCTTTATTCTGTGGAAGGAGTTGGTTCCAAACAGATTTAACGCTTTGAATATAAGTTTAAAATGGGCTTTTCTAAGGATATGTGAAAGCTGAAAAAGTATAATTACACATTTATAATTATTTTGTAAATTATATAAAATATATAAATTATTTTATATAATTTATAATTATTTTGTAAAATTATAAATTATTTTATAATTATAAATTATGTAAATATAAAATATAAATTATTTTATAATTTATAATTATATGTAATACATACTTATTATATATAATTAAACCTAAGTAGAAATTGTGGGGAGAGCAAAGGAAGGCAAATGATGAAACATTCACAATGATGTCATGCAAATATTTTCATTTCATTTATTTTCATTTATTTGAATCAATTTGTGTCTCTGTGTGAGTGTACTTTACTTTGATGCCTTTGTAACTTAGTGCAGACACTGCTGATTGAAACAAAGAAGTCCATGATTGTTCCAAGGATTATTTCTAAACCAGTACCAGAATTTGTAATTATTATTAAGCCAACTATATGGCGAGACAATTTCATTTTTTTTTTAAAAAAAACCAACTCATTAGCCAAAGGGATTAGTGTAAGAATCCAAGGAAAAGGGGGGAGAATGTGTTTAAAATTCACACTTTATTTAAGGGCAGCCATTAGTGTAAGCCAGCAGCTTCCTCTATACATGTTAATTTACAAATGTATCCAGCAATCTAAGAATTTATCTGTTATAGAAATTACTTGAACATCTCTTTCCCCTTCCTTCCCCTCCTCTACAGAAATATATTCTGGAGCTTATTCATACTACTGACAATGGAAGATCATATGTAGCCTGCAGAATGCCCATATTTTTTTTATAAAACAAATAATTCAAAACTACCACATGGTTATACAATAAAGCACTTTATTTTTCAAGATTCATAGCACCAAAAAGCTCAGCTGAACTGCATTGCTATTAAGCTAGTGTAATATAAAAAACACTGAAAAGGTTTTGTTTATTTTGTATTTCTAGGTTCTTTTAGGAAAAGTTAAAAAGGTTCAACCACCTAAAAGCCAAAAGAAAATTGTACTGGATCCAACTCCAAACTTCGATTGCCATATGTCTAGAATTCATCCTTCACTTAAGGATTCTTTGGAGGATCAGGCTACTGGGTCCTTGGTAAGTAATACTTTAGTGATTTTATTAGAGGGGAGGTAAAGCATGATGTCCTACATGATTGTTTTTTGAAGTTATTTCATTTTTTAAAGTTTATCATAATTGGATTTTAAGGAGGGGTGTACAGTTGAGAAACAATATATTCAGAGGCTATAGCAAAGCTTGAAGTTTAGTCAAACAAAAACTTTTTGGTGAAAAAGATGTCTATTTCTAACATTATATAGAAGACCCTTTTTCTAGGCTCTTCAAGATGGACAAAATCTAGCATTTCACATGAAGAATGAAGGGTTGGTATTTTCAGTAACCAATTGTGCAAGAGATTAGCATTTGGAAAACTGGAAGTCTTATCTGACCTACAGAGTTACTCAGTGCAGGATGAATTATCATAAAGTATCTAGGTTTATTTTTGTAATTGGGCTGTTTTGGTTCATCATTCAGCCATTGTTGGTATGGAAGTGTCCCGGTTTTCTCCAAGCTTAAGAGCCACAATATATATTTTATTAGCCAGGACAGATATAATAAAAACTGCCTCTTTACAGGTAGTCCATGATTTACAACCACAATTGAGCCTGGAATTTTGATCCTAAGTCATTGCAATCACACATTTGAGTCACCACATGGCCGGACTCGATTTTATGAGCATTTTTAGACTGTCATGAAGTGAGTTGCCAAAGTTGTTAAGCGAATGATGTGGCCGTAAGTCTGAATCCAGCTTATTCAACATGGATTTTTTGCAAGAAAATGGCAAAAAATGTTGCAAAATGAAATCATGTGACCGTGGGATACTGCAGCCAGTCATAAATGCAACTTATGATCATGTAACCACAAGGAGGGTAGGGCAGTCTTAACTCTTTGAGGAAGGATCATACATAAAATCAAGAAACAAGGCCCCAACACATTCCAAGCCACAGACCCGGGTACATAGCCAAGCTTTTAAAGCCTTACAAAAGGTCAAAAGGGTGGGACCATTTTAATCTCCAAAAGGAGAATATTCCACAAAGCAGAGGCTACAGCACAGAAGGCCCTAGTGACTGCCAGTCAACACCTTTGGGCTGACAGGATCTGCAGCATACCCATATTGACCTACTGGATCAAATTGGATGGGTAGAGACTCTTGTAAAAAGACATTCCCTCATGTAACCTGGTCCCAAGCTATGTAGAAATTAGTTGGATGCTGATGTCCTGTATAAAGTAGATGCAGTCTTTCTTTGAATTCAGTTTTCTTCTTCTTCAAATAAATGTATATACTGTATAGAGCAGTACACGTAGGAGTGGATGAATGCTGTCACAGCTTTGATAATTAAAGGGGAATTTTTAATTCTTCTTTACTTTTGAAATGTTATTAAATACTTTCCATAGACATTTTATCCTGCATTTTCTAAATGAAAATTAGCAAATGATTTTGTACTAAAATTACAAAAACATGTGATGCAAATTGTCACATTGGATACTTTAATTTTTTTCACAAAAGTAGTACATTTATTTTGCGCCTAGTTTGTATGATACTTTTTATAAGAGAGATGTGCTGAATCCTATTAAGTTTTACCACTCATTTTGTTGATCACAATCAGGTTACTATTTTTGGTCTTTGTCTAAGTTTAAAATTAATTATCCAGGTACTTATTTTTATGTTCTTGCAATATTTCCATTCACAGGTATATTTTTATGAATATAATGAAGATTCAAAACCTGTGGATAAGCCCAGACAATGTCTTCCATATGCTGTAATACATGTAAAATCTGCTAATCAGAAAGGAGGGGCTGATTCCTTTCTAACATCTTTGAAGTGTAGACTTCAAAGATTACCCAAGCATACTGGTAAGCTATCTTGAGCTTTTATGTTAATTTTATTGTATCCCACCCCTTGATTCTGCCCAGTTTTACATGTTATAGGTCCATTGTTTCATGTCTCCTTCTTAGCTTCTGTATTTAACTTCATAGCTAGGACTCCCAGTTCTGGAATGCAAAAGCACTAGATCAGTATTTTTTTTAAACTTGGCAACTTTGTGTAGACTTCATGCTAGCTGGGGAATTCTGGGAGTTGAAGTCCACACATCTTAAAGTTGCTAAATATGACAAATCATTGCAGTAAATCAAAGCAAAAAGACATGTATTTTGGAACACTTTGTTGCTTATCTACTGGTCAGACAGATTTTTACAACATATTTCTGATGGCCATTTGATGCGTACCTGCATTATTCACAGGCTAAGCTGTGGTTTCTTTAGTCATGGCTTAAAAAATAAACTTGGTAATAGTAATTGGGTCTTAAGCTACAACTCCATAATGTGTATGATTAAGGTCGCCAGCAGAGTTCCAAGAATCTTTGGTCCATTTCATTGTCTAATTGTTCGCATTTGCTACAGCCCAGTCTGCTTTTCCACTACTTGCCTGCTTCTCTATCGTTGTCTCATCTTTATTCCTGCCAGCAAGGTAACAGCTTTTTCTGTAATTTGAAAAAAAAATCATTTTGTTATTTTTGCCTTCTTGATTTTAAATTGTGTTTTTTTGCACATTTACATGGAAGCAAATCCTACTGAATTCTGTTGATTTGAATTCTGAATAGATATAGAAACACAGGCCCTTTTAAAAAAAGAACTGCTGTTTTCTCTCCCGTTCCTATTCCTCTCTGTCATTTTTCCCCTTCTGCCCATTTGTTTTCTGATTTTTTCCAGAGGTTAGTTGTCTTCAGTGATAATAAACCAAAAATAGAACTGGATGAACACAATCTAATAAGACATTTTTATTTCTTATAGTTTTATATCTGCGTAACAATGTAAAAGGAGGTGCAGGTTTACTCAAATGAAATTTTGCCTCACATTTCTTAAGTGCGCTTCAGTAAGCCTTTGTGGGTTGTAATTTCTGGCTAGAAAATTTCTCCTTTCAGATTTAAATGCCCCTTCCTCACTGCAGTGCTCTTGAAATTGTTAATTCGTAAGCATTTGAGTAACCTGCACCTTTCTTCTCCCATCTTAATATTAAAAAGTAGTGGCCGGATTAACATACTTGTGATTTGTTTGATTTTTGTTTGATTTTTTTCATATGAGCTCAGCCAGCTTATGGTTTCCTAAACTATGGTTTTAGGCATAGGCATTCAGTACAAGCCATGATAATATAACATTTTATTTATTATTAAATGTATTTGTCACCCACAGTTTGACATGAGATGACTGATTTGCATATATATTATGGCAACATTAAATCATTTGCCTCATATGCAAAGCAATGTGACAAGGCAAATGATATCTTTTGTTCCCATATCTCCTTCCCCCACAGATAATGGTGGCTTTGTCGGATGTGTAAATCCAGTCAAAGTATTAAATGTGTATTGTTTGCTATTGTGCTTGAAATTTTCTTTCAAAATAAAAGATTGTTGCTAGTTTGGTATTGGCCAGCCAGGTCGTCCTGAAATTCAGCATTTCTTGCCATTGGACAATAGAAATAGAAGTATGTGGATGGCCATTTGTATTTATGCTGATGGATGGCACAATCTGGACTAGCCAGCAAGGGAAAGGACTATGTAATGCAGAGGCTAGAGGCTGCATAAGTGAAAAGAAATGGATCCTCAAAGGATATCTTTGGCAAAAATATTACATTAAGATCCCCAAGCCCCCACCAGGCTTCTCACTGCTGCCTTCAGAACTACTCTTCCTCCTTTTTATCCTTAATCAGACCATTCTGAGCCCTCAGCTCAGGATCAGGCTTTTTAAAAAGACTTTCTAAAATAAAGTTTCAGTAGCTAGTTCCAAATAGAAGAGAAGAGAAGAAAACTGGAAGGGACCTTGGGAGGTCTTCTAGTCCAGCCCTCTGCTCAATCAGGAGTCCCTATACCAGGAATAGGCAATTCTGGGAGTCGAAGTCCACGAGTCATAAAAGGGCCAAGGTTGCTTACCCCTGCCCTATACCATTTCAGACAAGTGACTGTGTAGTCTCTTCTTACAGTAGTGGCCAAAATTGTGGAAATCTTTTGGGAAAAGTGTACAGTAGAAATGCCACCTTTGGTTAAGTTTCCACCAATTTTTCTTCTAATTTCTTTATAACTGCAGTCTTGTTCACTTAATAATACTAGTTTACATCACTTTCTGGGTGACCAGTCAACTCTTTGCACCATTACTTTAATTCTATTACGTTTTACAAGCTCACTAAATGAAAGAACACACAAAAACCCAACCAACTTCATAGCGATCACATAACACACTGACAAATGTCCTCCTCTCAGCTTCAATACATGACATCAATAACTGAATCCTACTGTGATCTGATTGGCTCATTGCCAAAACAAGATGCCACCTGATAGGCTCTCTAAACACTCATCCTCATTGGCTACAATCAGATGAAGGAAAGCTACCCGGTATCAACCTAAGCAAGGTGTGCTTCCTTTTTCTGATTATTTGGCTATAACTTTTCATAGAATATAGTACAAATAATTGAACAAACTATGTTGCATTACATTCTTGATTAAATTATCTTTCCATTGATATATAATTTTATGGTACTACTCCAAAAAAAGTGGTATTAGCCACCAAACCTCAAAAATACACTTTTCCAAAAAGGTTTCCACAATTTTGGCCACTACTGTAAAAACCTCCAGTGATGGAGGGCCCATAATTCTGAAGGCAAGCACTTCCACTGGTTAATTATCCTCACTGTTTGCTACCATTGAAAAGGTACTGTGCTGCTATGTTTTCCCCAACCTGATGGATTTTTGACAGAAGGAAAAAGATGTGAGAAATGTCAAAGCACAAAAGATACAAATACAAGCTTCCACTCCAATAAGATTCTGAGGGTCATTCTGTAATAAAACTCTTGGTTGGAAGTGGCCAGAGTTTTTAATGTTACATTCAGAAAATTTTGATAGATTTGCCTCCTTATGTCACTGCCATAGCTTTTTGGAAAAACAGAAAACTACCAGGAAATAATTCATAGGCAAATACAAAATTATTACTACTCAAGCATGTCAACATAGTAATTCTACAGTAAATTCTGTTACAGAAATTTGCTCTGCCTCTATATTTTTTAAAATCCAGCTACTCAATCTTCCCTTTTTGATAATACAACCTGTTCTATCCTTGGATTTGTATAAAATTGTTTGCAAGCCAAATTGAGTTTGTGGAAAATTTCCCTCTTAGATTAACTATTTACTGAAACTTTAGAAACAAAAATAAAAGTCTGCTTCCTACAGTTACATTGGCTTAGCAGTTAGAATATTCCTGGGTATTTTAGCTATTGTAAAATCTTGGTGAACAGTTAGAAAGCCCACATTAGCACATCACATATCAAAGAATCAGAGTTTGGTTAAAATATGTCTTTTTCTCCCATATATAAAATATTATAGCCCTCAAAAATCATATCTCTCTTTCATTAACAGGAGGAGTTGTCCCTTTGGAAAACTGTACACGGGTGACCAGGATAGGTAAAAGCCAACTCATCTACGAACATTTCAGAAAACCACTAGAAATGGATGTATCTGGAGAAGTTTCTTCTTTATCTAGAAGCACACAGAACTGGAATGATTCTAAAGACAAAATTCATTGTGGAAAAAAGAAACGCAAGCCAGCTACAAGATGGGATTCAACACCAATGAAAGCAAATATTCTATGTAAATCTGGCATGGAAGCCAGCAAAGATATCAGAGGTGAACATGTGGGGGATGATAAGAAGCCTAGTTTAAAAATAAATCCGGAAGATTTTTCTGACCGGGAAATTGGTTCAAGTACTGTAACTACTTCAAAATCAATGAAAGATCCAAGATTAAGAAGAAGAGAACAGAATGTGGTGAAGCAAAATGAAGAACATATTGTGAAACCACCATTCTGTGATGACACCAGTATAAGCACACGCAAACCAAGTCCTGAAAATACAACATCTAGCAAAAACAAGAAGCACAATCGAGGAGAAATGGATAGCCAATTTCAAGAGAATAATATTTTTCCTTCTGAAACAGAGCATTCAATTCCTCTTAACACCAAATGTACTTCATCAAGAGGAGAACATTGTGGTAATATTTTTCAACCTGCATGCTGTAAAAAAATGTATGCTTATGAACAGCCCTCAGAGGAAACTACACCAGAGAATTTTAAACAAAATAAGCTTCAAGCTCTGAACATTTTAAATCTAAAATCTAAAAACTCCAACATGGCTGAAGCCAATCAAAAAGATAAGCAAATATATTCACCGTCTGAAAAAGCAAATAATTCCCTAGATAATGATTATATACTAAACAGTATCAAAGAAAAATCTTCCAAAAGAATTAGCAATATAGAAAGCCTCAGATATCATCCTTCTGATACCTGTAAAACTGCTGCTGTTATAAGAGGCCTTAGTGAAGAAAGTGTGTGTCTTTCCAAGCCAGAATTGTTAGATCGAAATAATTTTGAGGATGTTTCCTTGGGGTTATTTTGTGAAGGACAAAAAAACTGTAAAACAAACAACACAGTGGAAACATGCTTTAATAAAATACATGTAAACCAATTAGAGAAGGTTCCATGTGGACAAGAAGGCAAAAAATATAAATCTGCAACAAAAACTGCATTTAAAAATGCAACAGAAAACTCATTAAGAAAAAAGCAAGAGCCTGATAAGAAGGTCTTGAAGAAATCGGCAGATAATATGAACAATTGTACAGAAACATCAGAAAATTCAAATACTTTAGATTTTTTTTTTAACTTGAATCTTCAAAGAAGCTCGTTAATAGAAACAGAACGAACAAACACAGAACATTGCAAAGAGAAGTTTGAAGAATTGCAAACATTGCCTACTAAAAATATTGACTTGACAGATCACGAGAAATTAAATCACACAATGTTACTCACATCGGTTCCTATATCTTTGGGAAATAGGGGAAATAAGGAAATCAACAAACAGTCAGAAAATACAGCATCTTCAAATGCTAGTTCGGAAAGCTTTTGTAGTCAAGTTCATGAAATATTTGGGCAAGATGTAGAGATGAAAAGTGATAACACCCACAGCTTAGACATTTCTGGTGAGATAGAAAATGCACTAGAAGAGTGTAAGAAATGTCTCTCAATGTGGCACAAGCCATGTAATCATGGAAATATTAGTGAAGATAATGTCTATTATTATTTACAAGCACGTTTAGATTGGGACAATCTGCTTGGAAAACCTAGCTCAAACGTAGATCTTTCAAAAAATCCAACTTTGAAGGCAAATAACGGTAATTCTTCAAATATGGAGAAATCTGGGGAGGAAAGAGGA
This sequence comes from Bothrops alternatus, assembly GCA_034064705.1. Lineage (NCBI taxonomy): Eukaryota > Metazoa > Chordata > Lepidosauria > Squamata > Viperidae > Bothrops > Bothrops alternatus. The sequence goes on from JARGCV010000025.1 coordinate 9,063,588, forward strand.
ACTGAGTTATTTAATACATTTTCATGCCCTGATTTACAAATTACAATAACCAATATAGTTCAGTCAAAATTAGAAACTAAAATGGAAAAATGTTCAACAAAATATTCAACACCAAAAAAATGTATTAAGTGGTCAAGCGGGGGGAAAAAGAAAAAATATGCAAAGGGACAACAAAACTCCAAACAGTATTGCAAAAAGAAAGAACTCAACATACAGTCTTCATCCCAGATTTGTTCACTATCCAAGGGACAGTTTAAAAAAAATGAGCAGCCTGAAAAATATGTTAAGAATATTTTAAGTGCACTTGACAACACTGAAGCATTGCTATGCAAAACCAAATGCCCATCCCAAAAAATAATTGGTGCAATGTTTCACCTAAGAAAAGCTCGGAAGACCATTCAGAGTTTAAAAACGGTGACAAAAGCTGGAAGAAAAACTGCAGGTAGTGTGTTGTCCAAAACAAAAAACAACTTACCGAATGGTGCCTTAGTGTTAGATTCTTTTGAAACATCTGATTGCAGTATAGATTTTAGCAGCGATTGTGCAAAAAATAAAGCAATAAAAACAGTCTCTGAAAAAAATGCCATCTTAGATACTACAGAAATTAAAAGTATAGAGCCACTTAGCGGTGAGCCTATCATATGCAACAAGAAGAGATTTGCTGGGGAAGGCCTTTTTGGAAATACACAAGAAAAGAATCAAGAGAATGTAATTACAGCCATGGAAAACAAGCACGCTTTGAGTTCTGATACTAGAAGCAAAACAGATGGAAACCAATTTAACTCTTCTATAACAAGAAAGGAATTAACTGTCTGTCAAAGAAGCCAAACAAATGATGATGAAATCTTCAAATCTCGTGTAAAGATCAGTACTGTTAAAATTGCTACATCAATTCAACCAACTTTTGAATCTGCTGCAAAAGTAAATGTGTTTGGGTCAGATATTACTTCTGCACCTTATTCCAATTTGAAAAAAGTAAACAGTGACAAAGAAACTGTGGAAATATCTGCATTACAGGAAGAAAACACGATTTTGAGTGCTGGAAAGTGTCATGCTTCATCAGCAAGTTGGTCTTTAACAGAAGAGAACCTTAATGCTAGATTACTCTCTGTGATTCAGTTAACTCCAGAAATCCATAGCAACAGGTCATTCTCTTTAAAAACAAACAGTTCATCAAATAAAAATATAGGTATAAATTGCTCTGGAATCCCAGCAGGATCTTCCAGTAGACAGAAGCAAAAGCTAGATTCTCATTGTAAAATGGCTTTTTCAAAATCACAACCTTACTGCCTTGATACATTTAGTCAAACAACTGACCAGGAAATACATAGAGCAGAGAATAGGCATTATAAAGCATTTGGCAAGTCAGCTGAACACCAAGGAAATGCTACTAACAAAATATCATCTTGTGGTGACCTGCTATCTCCTACATCCCTCGAAGATAATAATTTGTGCCAATCCACTCATTGTTGCGTATTACAGAATCTTCAAGAGGAAAATATGAAGGAAAGAGCACTACCAGAAACCATGACTGACTCTGCAACTGGAAGACTAGATATAATCCATGACACTCCTCTGAAGTCATTAAATAACCTAGATTTAAGGCAGGAAAACCTGAAACAAATAAATCATATCATCCTTGGGGAATCCACATGCAGGCAGACTTCCTCAGGCAGTGCTGATAACTGTGACCAACTTCCTTTTAATTCTCCATTAACTGCACTTTATCATGTCATGCCTAATAAAACAAACCAATCTTTCAGTAGTACCGAGACCAAGCAAAATGAATGCTATTTTTCAAGCCCCTCTTTTGACCATTGCAGTGATTTCAGCAATCACATCAAACTTTCCGAAGTAGGAATTGGTCTAAAATCCTGTGATTTTAACTGTAAAATATCAGAGATCTTACAAAAGGCAGATAAAACTTCATCTCTCAATATACTGCACGAACAGGTTTCATATTGCCAAAGTGCTCTTCCTTTGTTCATTGCAGCTTTTGAAAAAAAGCAAGGTTGTTCTTTTGAGTGTGTTCTGTTTTCTAGGGAACTACTTGGAAGCTCTAACGGAAATATGCAAGCAAGTCAGAAACTAAAACCTTGTGCTATAGAAGCATTAGTTGAGCTGCAAATTATAATGGAAACAATGGAGTTTATAGAGAATAAGAAAAGATTTTTAAAAGGTGAGCCAACTTTTCGAAGTTTGCTTTGGTATGATGATTCTCTGTGTAGCGAACTGTTTGGTGGGCATTCAGGTTATCAACAGCAGTCAAATTTATATCCTGCTTTTCAGATGAGATTAAAATACAATGCCCTTAATGAATTACAAATCTACCACAAGCAGTTAATGGAAGCTTTTGAAAACACTATATCTGAGAATGATTCTTATTATTGCTTGCTGAAAGTAAGGAGAGAAATAGAAGAATGTGAATCAGTAATGAGACAGATTTCCAGTGTATCTGATTTTTTTTTATCTGTGCCTTTTACTTGTGGAGCTAACTTTGGAGATTCTATAGAAGACCTAGAAAATTCAAGAAAAGGTACAATGGATTTAATAAATGTATCTAAAAGTCTTCCAGGCATGAATTTGAGTAGTGAAAAAGATAATCATCTCTGGATTATTATTGAGATTATTGGTAAAAAAATGGAGTTCGTAAAGGCGTGTACCAATGAAGAGTTCAATCTTAAAACTTCATTATTTGGTCTGGAACATATATTTTTTGATGCTGCTAAAAACCTTGTTTGTCGAGAAAGAGATACATTTTTGAATAACCATTTGGAGGATGGGAAAGAAGTGCTCCAAATATATGAAATTGCTGTGGCTAAACTCTATGACATTTATGAAAGTATGATGGAAAATTCTGGATGTGGAAATGATAACAGAACTTTTGGAGGATATACTGAGAAATCTACAGAAGACTCTTCTAACTGTAAAGATGTACGTTCTCAACACGATGCAAATTGCTTCATTGGAAAGTCTCTAACTTCACAAGATAGTTGTAATATAAGTGAAATCTTGGATGAAGCACAATCTGCAGATATTGAAAGACTGCAACAGCTCATGGGCAAATGTACCGTACAGATGGAAATGCTGAAAAAGTATTTTCAGATTTTACAAGAAGAGGATATAACTATACTGATAACCCAAGAAAATATATTGGACTTCATGAAGAATGGAGGAATTAATCCTGTCATTCTGAAGCCAGAAGCTATTGAAATATATACTGAACTGGCAATGATATATGAAACTATTTTTTTCCTTAAAAACTCAATAGCGAAGCAAGGAGATAATCCGCGATTTCGTAGTTTATTATGGTTTGATTTATCACTTCTGCCTGAACTTTTCCAGTGCCAAGAAAAAATGGCTTTCCTGTCTTATAGGAAAGACAAGCTTATAGAAACAGTAGAGGCTTCCATCTGTGAACTTCAGGAGGAGTTGAATGTTACTTATGACTATGCAGAAAGCTTAAATTGCTCATATGCACTTCATCTTCTCACAAGAGAACTTACTGAACTTTCAGAAACAAGAAAAATGTTAGGAACATCCAAGTCCCCTGTCTCCATGTGTGTAGACTTAGTACCATATGCTATCGCTTTAAATTATGGAAGTACAGTTTCTGAATTAGACTGTAATTATAACCAATTTTCTTCACTTCTTGAGAAATTGATGTTGGCCGAAAAGAAAGATTTAGGAAAAATGGCTCACGTTATGAAGATGATGAAAACCATTGAGCATATGAAGTTTATCTGTTCCACACAAGGAAAATCTCCTCTTCCTGTGATTATACATCAGATGCTTAAAAACTGGAGAAAAGCTTGTCAGTTGAAACGGCAGCTTGTGGGAACACGATTGGATCACAGTAGCCAAAATCCTCAGACTTCCCAAATTCTACACAAAAGGCCATTTAATGTAACTTTAGAAGAAGATGAGCCCTGCCCATCAGAAGAAAAGATTGATGTCTCACATAACAAAAAGAAAAAGGTAAGGTCATCCAACACCTCTAAATGGTGCTTTGTATATTCACTTATTTATTAAATTTACATGTCGCCCATTTCTTCCATAGGATGACTCTGGGCAGCTTACAGAACATGATACATGAACTTAATCATGTATTATATAAATGATAGATGATACATTTTCAAGAGCAGTGAGATTGCTGATAATGTACTTTTTGGAGTGTAATTTTCTATCTTACACATTATTCTATTTGACAACTTTAGATGTAATTTGGATGTATGGTATTTTCTCTTATTTAAGTCCTAAACAAGGATGGATTAAGATCATGATGGGGGTCTCATAGTAAATAATGGAACCCCTGCTTTGTCCTTATACCAAACACCAATGTCTGTGTGTGTGTGTATACACATACTCTCAAAACTATTTTATATACAAAGTAAAAAAATGCAAAGAAAAAAGAATAGGATTTTATTCTAATTGTACCCGTTTTGTTTTGGTCTGATTGTTGTGTTATTTGGGAGCATGGTTACCTATAAATTTAATAAATAATAAAAATAAGCACCAACAAATATTTCATAAATTACTTAAAACACACCTCTGCCGGCAGGCCTGGGGCAGTTAACATTTTGCCCCAAGCCAGTGTATGTCTGTTTGTATGTTGAATGATTGGTTTTTTTTTTTTTAATTAAGGGGTTTTATATACATGTATTTTTATATGTTGATTTCTATTATGTTGTGAGCCGCCCTGAGTTCTCTGGAATAGGGCGGCATAGAAGTCAAATAATAATAATAATAATAATAATAATAATAATAATAATAATAATAATAATAATAATACTTTCCTTGCTATGTGTACATAATTCCGTTTTTGAACACAAAAGTAATGTACCAAGCACAGCACATTATTTGCATTAATATAAAAAAACTAAACAAGGAAAACTGTGCTTTACAATCTCAAAATTTAATAAATGGAATAGTACAGGTAGTCCTCAACATACAATAGTTCATTTAGTGATTGTTCAAAGTTACAGCAGCACTGAAAAAAGTGACTTAAACCATTTTTCACACTTACGACCATTGCAGCATCCCCATGGTCAGGTCACCCAAATTCAGACTGACTGACAACTGACTCATATTTATGATAGTTGCAGTGTTTTAGGACCATGTGATCACCTTCCGACAAACCAAGTCAATGGGGAAGCCAGATTCACTTAACAACTGTATTACTAACTTAACAACTGCAACAGTTGGGCAAGAAAGATCATAAAATGAAGCAAAACTCATTTAATTGTCTAACTTGACAACAGAAATTTTGGGCTCAATTGTTGTAGGTTGAGGACTATATGGATTTGATTTTAAACCACCAGATGATTTTTCATTTAATTTTGCGAAAGTAAAATGTTTTAAGTCTCCAAAGTTTGCTTTAATAACTCTTAGACTAGAATTAATTCATTGTGTGATTAGTGGTTTACAGATTGAAATAAACCGTTCCCAGAATGTTTGGGAATGCACATCACAGCACTTCCTTCCAACTTTCTTCTCCAGGGCCCTAGATCTTGTTTTACGGCAGAGAAAGAAATGGAAAGAAAATCCCTCAAGTATTGACAGAGCAACTGCTTGTCATTAGAAATGGAGGCATAACTACATCACTCTAGCAGTTGCACTTGACGCGGAAAAAGATTGAGTCAGCCCCGTCCTTTCAGTACTCGTGACTTTTCAAGATAGTGAGCTATTAAAGAAAATTATGGAAAACCTGCTGTCCTTGTTGCTTGTAAACTGCTTTATTGGAATGCTTGAGTGCTGTAATTAGATTGCATAAACTCAGTGTTCCCTTATCTGCAGCTGCTGCTTTTTCAGTAATGCTACTCTTTCTATTAAAAAAGCATTGTGAAAGCTACTATCAGCATATTCAGGACACTTTCTAATTCATGTATATTTTGCTAGTAAGCTGCTTTGCTATCAACAAGTTGCAGGAAGATTGTTATGAAGAGTGAATACAAGTCTACTTTTTTATCATTTCAGCCAATGTGGACATTGTTGCAAAGGAAATAAAACATGTAACTAATGATAGAGTGTTATTAGTTTCTTTTATTTATATCTTGCCTTTAAATCATATGGCCTCAATAGTCTCATACTGAGATTTCCATGTAACTCATTATGTAATTTAAAAAATTGCATTCAGTAAAAACAGATAAAATAAGCAAATTTGAACCAAGAATCAGCATAATGGTTAAGGCAGGGGTAGGCATCCTTGGCTCTTTTATGACTTGTGGATTTTAACTCCCAGAATTCTTGAGCCAGTTGTGCTGGCTCAGGAATTCTGGGAATTGAAGTCCACGAATCATAAAAGAGCCAAGGTTGCCTACCCCTGGGTTAAGGCATCAGTCTAGAAAGCGGGAGACCATAAGGTCAAGTCCGACCTTAGGCAGGAAAGTCAAATGGGTGACTTTGGGACCAGTCACTCACTCTCAACCTAATTCACCTCCTAAGGTTGTTATTATGGGGAAAATAGGAGGAGGAAGGTGTGTTGGATACGGGTTATTTAACTTATTTATAAAAATAAAGGCAGGATACAAATAAACATATCCAGATAATGCAGTAAGTAAAGCAATGAAACTTAAAAGATTAGTTGTGTGTAGAAGTTCTAACTTTACCAAAATGAACTATAGTTAGCATCCCCAACGTATATCATAGCCAATAGCCTATTGAACAAAGTCTGATTATTGCAGTAGGCAAGCAAAGATTGTCCTATTACCGCATCAGCATTGCAGTTGCCCTCGGGCCGGGTGGGTGTGGCCTACTGGGTGGGCATGGATGGAATTGGTGTGGCCTACTGGGTGGGCATGGCCAGCTCTACATTCGCGTCAAGGGTGCCTGTGGGGGCCTGGACAGGAGTGGGACAGATCTGAGGGTCTTTGGCAGAAAGGGGTGGGACCAGGGCAGAGCCCATCAAGCCGGATATGTGAAGTAAGCGAGGGCCATTTGCTGGCCACTTCCAGGCGATGGTGCATTTCTTCATTCCTTACAAAGGGTGACACCTCCCCAGCATGCACCCAGGGGGCAGGGCCGACACAGCAGGGGCTGGTTCCTCGCTGTTTCCAGATGGCCTTGTGGAGCTAAGACTGAATGCGTTTCAGCATAGATGGCCACCCCAAAATTGTACATTGGCTCCCAGCCGGCCAGGGCCAAGGCAGCGGGAGCCGTTCCCTCACTGTTTCCAGGATAGCTGCGCGGGCCACATGAAACCACTTTGCGGGCCGCATCTGGCCCCCGGGCCTTGTGTTTGACGTATCTGCCATACAGTATTTCTAATCACTGTTGATTTCCCTGATAATGCCTGATTTTTTTGAATTGGAACAGTGAAACCAGTGAAGAGAGAAAAATGATTCTTTAGAACAGAGATGGACAAGTTTCAGATTTTTAAGATTATACTACTGGTAGGTACACTGGATGGAAACATTGGATTATATTTTGTCATTCATTATTTCTGCTTAACAGAACAGAATAACAGAAATATTTAAAATATTTTATACACTGTACTAGTAAACCTACATACCTTGCCTAAACTCTTGCCTTATGTAACTTGAAAATACTGTCTTTCTTGAGATTACGAGAAATTCTTAATTTTATCTCTGATATACCTGCCAGAGGTATCAAGCTATATCCATAGTTTTCAGAATGGCAGTTTTGGAAGTTTGAAGGTTGATAACACACTTTTTGTTCCTTCTTTTTTTTCTCAACAATTCTACACATTTCCTGTAATAAGTTATTTGGATTTCTTTGTTTTGACATAACTGATGTTAGACCTACAATTACTGGACTAAGAATGGCTCCCAGCATTCTCTGTGAAGTGAAAAGCTTTGTAGTGGCTTTATTTTCAGCTACGTAGGTTTCTTGTTATAATTCATTCCCACTATCTTTTACTGGCTCTATTTGCATCCATATGCCTCATATGCACAGATTTTCTTAATTGTCCTGACCCTGGACATTGTAGTGCCAACATTCTATACAGACATACGTTAATATCAAATTTCTTACCCTGAATATGTTTCCCAAGGTTGAGACCCTAGAACAGCGGTTCTCAACCTATGGGTCGCGACCCCATTTGGGGTCGAACGACCGTTTTGCGGGGGTCGCCAGACACCGCGGTCCACCATTTTTTTTGCCCGTCGCGCGCGCGCCATGCATGCGCGGTTTGGGTCGTTGCGCGCGTGCCGCGCATGCGCAAATCAGCCCATCACATGCGCGCCGCGCATGCGCAGATCGGGCCGTCGCTGCATGCACGCGCGGGTCGGGGTCGCGCCACGCATGGGCGGCGCAAGTGGGGTCTCAACCTGAAAAAGGTTGAGAACAGCTGCCCTAGAATATATTTTTATTTCATTATTAGTTTTATATCGCTTCCTTTTACTCATGACACAACTTGGAATTTCCTTAACCAATATCTTCAATTATTACAGTTTTTATATTAAAGAACTTGTTAATTGCTGTGAAAATGCATTATTGCAACTCCAGGAAAACATGAAAGGTACAAACTTATTTTGCAACACAAGCATACGCAGAGCATTGGTAAAGAAAACAAAAACACCATACTTAATTCAGTTTATATTGCTATTTTAAACCTCTTAGGTAGCTGCTTCATTGATGACAACTATCAAGATAGATGAAAAGGAAGCCAACAGAAACATCAGGTATACATAATAAGTGTAAATATTGATTTAATAGGAAAAAACCCTAATGCATTTGTTTACAACTTTTATTATTTCACTTTTAAACTTCTGTTCCAAAAATGTACTTGGATAAGACGGGTCCAACAATACATCAGCAGTTTTTTCTTCCTGCTGCAGCCTTTTTCTTCTTCCCTCTCCCACATTTATATGGGAATAAAAATTGCCAGTTTGATTGAGGAATGCAGTTTCATTAGTGAAAATTGCATTGTACTAGGAATCTTACTAGTAATTCCCAATAAGTTATTTTTATTCCGCTTACATATAGTAACATAAATGGATTTCACAAATATATGCCGGGTGGCTGAAGGAGAAAACAAAGAGAGGCTACTGACTTTCTGTGTTAAGACATTCCACCATTTAAAGCATATAGCAAGTAGATCACTATTTTAAAACACTCGTTTAGGATTTCCCCCCCCCCCAAATTTTATCATTATTGTGTAACCTTAAATATCCTTTATTTTGGGGTGACATGTTTAAATATGTGGCTAATAGCAAACATGGCAATATTTATGCTTCTCTTTGAATCTAATTTCAAAACCAGTTCTAGAGCTAAAATAATCTTCAATCCTCTTGATAATGGCTTACACTGCAGAAAATCAATCCGTAATTTGTTTTAACTTCTTGATGGTGTTCACTGACATCAACCATAGTGCTGATATCCCTGAGCATTGAGCAATGTCCATTAAAATTTGTGTATTACCATAAGAAATAAGCCCCTGAGTCTGGACTGATGCTCATGGTTTGGCTTTTTGAAATCCTCCATGGTTCCATTTTGTCTCCTTTATCAAATCTAGATGAAGCCTCTGGAGTGTAGCCACAAATTTGGAATATGGTATCAGCAATCTGTATCCTTCATCTCTCCTTCTCAGGAGCTTCCAGAGAAGTAGTGGGCAAATTAAATCAATTACCTGGAAGCAGTGCAGTATTAGAAAAATGCTTATAAATAAATTAAACCTAATCCTTAAAATGTGTAGGCAATGCTTGGTTGCTGTCTGTCAAGGCATTATGTACCTGGAGGTTGTCAGTCATCCAGGTCATGGTTGTCCCAAAGGTGCTTTCAAAAAGGCAATTGGACTTTCTTGATTTTTCCTGAAGACTTAACACTCCAGAGTGTTAACAACTGGCTGACTGCAAAGAGTATAAATTCTTTCCATTCCCTACCAGTTAGTTAGAACTGAAGAAGCTTCTTGTATGAGAACTGAATGTCTTCAAGAAAAATCAAGGAAGTCCAGTTGACTTTTTGAAAGTACTTTTGGATCAAGGCATTATGTTATACTGTATGCAGAATTTACTCTCTTTAAGAGCTAGGGTTTCTGCTTGGTTTTATTGTTGAACAATGTGGGTAAGCCAGCAATGCTGTATTTTGCAGTCTTGGCTACTTCATTTTTTTCATAAAAAGAAACAGAACAGGGTGCTGTACAAATAATCTGATCATAATGAAGTTTGTTTACTCTTCTGTTTTCTGTATGGAGTTCTATATTGTAAAGAATTTGGAAATTTCAGGATGCAGAATGAGATCTACTGTATTGATCATGGTGTGCTAGTATTAGTATATTGATTGCTTTCCTTTTCCACAAACCAGCTCAAGGGAAGTGTTCACACAACTAATTTAAAACGTAATTTGTTTAATATAATGTGTGAATTCAGGCAGTATAGTTTGCTTACATGTATGAGTTTTAGATCTTGATATTTATAGTCAAAATTTAAAAAGTTATTTATATAGGCCTGATATGCAAAACTTTAATGCCTCATTCTGGGTTCATAAATATAAAGACAGCAGTTTTAATGAATTCCAGAAAACCCTACGGTTTTAATGTGTTGTAGTAAATTCTTTTCTTCATAGCACTTCTGAGACATTTGGAGAATTGAGAAGCTGATTTTACAGGGAAGGATATTTTAACATTCCACCCTTTTGATATTGTAAAAATTACTTCAAAAATTGTAGGAAATTAATCTGATGTTTGTTTTGCAGAAACAATGGAAAGTGTAATTCCTCAGAAGGTGAAGGACCACAGTTAAGAACTCCACTGGAAACCCAGTATAGAAACAATAGGAATTTGAAAGAGAAAACACCAATCACATTTTCACAGTTAAAAGCTGCTTATCCCTATGAACATATTCATGCTTCACCAAATACCTCAGAATTCAAATTCAGTAATGCAGATGCATTACCAATTCAGCAAAATTTGCAAGATCTAAAAAATGTCAAAGAGGGAAGAAAAACCAATCAGCATGCAAAGGAACATGATGAGTATTTTTCATCCTATAGTGATATAAATAAATGCATGTCTGTATCTCCAGTGAAAGTTCAGAGATCTCCTGAAGAAGCTATTAGCTCAGTGGAAAAATTAGGTGAAGGTGATTTTCTACCAGCCAGAAAAAATGCACAGCAAGATTTAAAATCAGGTGTTTTTCAAAATTATTCAAATGTAGAGTCTAAATGCCACATAGGCATTAGTTTATCTCCAGACAATAGTGCAAATAGCAAAAAATCTGAAATTTCCAAATACCCATCCCCATATAATTCAGAATCCTCAGTGGTGACAGAATTAAATAAATCCATGGAACAGCAAAGTTTCCAGTCCGAACCTTCTTTCAGTGACAATATCCAAAATTGTGGTGAGTGGTCTACTATTAGTCAAAATGAATATTTTGAGGGAACTTCTATGCACATTTGTAGGACTGTCTATCCTTACTATTCTTGGTACTTCTGTCAAACTAGTAATTCCCACTTAGTAACTCAGACTTACCAAGAATTGAATTCCTATGAAATATATCCATTAAATCCTGCAGTGTCTGCAACTGCATGTATTGTGAATACTGCATACTCCAGTAGGTTTCATACACAGACCAATAGTCACTTTGGTGTTAGAGAATCACTAAGTTTTCACATTGCACAGGTCTATCCAATGCACGGGTACTTCAGTTCCATAGCAGTTTATCCATACAGTTATCAGCAGCAGCAAACATGGTATGAAGAAACTTGGCCTTTGTCACATGCTGTTTTTCCATATCCTTCCAATACCGGTTTGTGAAACAATGCCATTTCAATAAATATTAAATCACCAATATTTCTGGAGGTGATATTTTTGGAATGACAGTTAATGATTGTCAGCATTTTTTTGTCTGGCAAAGATAAAATCCAGTTAGGTTCAAGTTATGACACATGGATGGTGAATTGGTGTCAACGTTTTTTAGGTTTCTTCTTACATAGTAGCACAGCCATGACTGGAAGAAATAATACCGACCAATATATTTGTTAAATTTATTTGCCGCCTATCTCGCCATGAGGCTATTCTAGGTGGCTTAACAATAAAAAGGAAGAAATGAAAAGAGTGTAAACAGAAATAAAATAGAACAATAAAATCAATGAAAAAACAATGGGTATACAACAGTATGATAATTCTAATATATGAATGGTTACAAGGAGCATTTCCCAGCAATTATTTCAAAACCACACAAGCCCCATTTATCTTCAACTAGGAAGTGCGATTAGATACCTCCAGTTTACTATTCTGAATTCATCTTGCAATGTTAATAAAGCATTTGCAGGGGGAAAAAACTAATTATAGATTTCTTGATTCTTGTGCTCTAATACTTTGCTCTAGATACTTTCTTGTGTTTAACCTTCTTTCCATAAATCAGAAAAAAATGTTGATCTGGGAGAGTAGCCTGATCAGTAGTTAGATAAAAAAAAATCTACACCCATCATTTTTATTCCATCTCAGTAATACAGGCTTGGAAAAGCTACATATTTACTAAGGTAGCACAAATTTCTGCTCTAAAATCGATCCCTGTGTCTTTTAATGTAAAAGTGATACAATAAATCACCCTCAACTGCCTCACGAAATTTGTCTCATTTGTTATAAGAAAAATTGCAAATGGTCTTTAATTTATTTACGGTAACTAAAATATTAGCCATAGGATGAGCAGATAAACATATAGAAATGAAGGCAGAATCCAGCATTAGGTAAGAGAGTCTGTTTTGCACTGAAATGCTTGCAGAATCTTTGAAGAATTTTGTGTAATACAGATGACAATGTGGAAATTACCTGTATACTTGAAAAGGCAAAACAAAAAAGAAATGATTCAGAAATAGCTGAACTCAGAAGAGATAAAAGATAAAGGTATCCCTGAAGAATTTACTCTACTAGTCGTAGCCATCTTTAGGGGGTGATCTCATCTCTGTTTCTTTAAGCCAGTGCTGTTTGAAGATGTTTCCATAGTCTTGTGGCCAGCAAGATGTCATGCTGCAATGTGAAACATGGAACGTTATCTTCCCACCAAAGTGGTATCTATTTATCTACTTGCATTTACATTCTTTTGAACTACTAGATTGACAGGAGCTGAGGGAAGTGACAGGAGCTCACTCCATCACACAGTGGTAGGACTCAAACTGCCAAAGTATAGACCTTTTCCAGTGTCTTTTAAGCCACTATGCCTCCTTTTCAGAAGAGATAGAAGTAGAATTACATATAGCATGAATTAAATTACAAGTGTGGACCATATCCATTATATTACTGTACAACAGAAAAAAGATTTGTGAGAATACAGTGAGAAATAAATAACATCACTTAACATTCATATGTTTGCTTTATTTTCAAAGATTTAACAGTGGACATTCTTTTTGTATGACAACCTTTCTGTCCAATATTTTGAATAGTCTGTGAAATGCTTACTTAGATCTTTGATATAAGACTTTGATATAAGACCTATTATTTCCGATAAGACTGCCAGTGAAAACTTTTAAGAGAGTCAAACCCATGAATGTTTCATAACCATATGGTACAAGTAGTCCATGTGTTATCATGGCAACTGGAACAAAATTGCCATTGCTAAGTGATGTGGTCATAAAAGTGTTGATAGCAACACTGTTCCAGCAGTCCTTTTGCCATCATTAACTGAGAGCTCACAAGGTCATTTTGTTTTGCTTGTGGGGAAGCCAAAGGAATGTGGAATCAACGATCATACGATGTCAGCAATATCATTGTGAGCGGGTGTTATGTGCCTGGATTGCAATCATATGACCATGGGAACAATGCAACTGTTAAACCTCCCAAGGTTCAATAAGTCCCTCTGGTTCAGCACTGTCGCAAGTTTGAACAGCCACTGAACAAGTACCCAAGTACCCACTGTTAAGACTACATTGGGTTGTTGGCATGTTTAATCAGACGAAACAGAAGGTCTGGTTTTAGACTTGACTTGTCCACACAATACAATTTTGAAATCCCATTGCATTTAGTGGATTTAAATACTGTATGTATGCACTGAACAGTGCCTAGAGCAGTGGTTCTCAACCTTTTTAATGCCCCGACCCCCCAACCGGTCATAAGTCGAGGACTACCCAACCGGTTGTAAGCCGAGGACCCCCAACCAGTCGTAAGTCGAGGACAATTTCCCTGCCTGGGAGCACCGCACATGCATGGTGCTGCCCCCTGCGCCGGCCGAGGCGTAGCTGGCAAGGGGCAGCGACGGCGCAGGGCGACCACCGGCTGGGCCACCAGTTGGCCCAGCCCAAGGGAGGTAAGGTACCCACTGGGCCCCACGCGCGCCAGCAACCCTCCCTGCACCCGCTGGCCTCCCACCTCCCATCCCTGGCCCTCTTTTACTTAACATTTTTAGTAGTTGCTCAGCAGGGAGGGGTGGAAACTTCCAGACAGCTCGCCTTTGCTGCAGACAACTTGCAGCCCCGTTTGCAGACTGGGACTTTTGGCGGGCTCAGCAGGGCAGAGACAGCCTGGACAATTCCTATTGGCTTTTGAAAGCCAATAGAATTAGACTCTATTCAAGAGAGTCTATTCTATTGGCTTTCAAAAGCCAATAGAATAAGAGGGAGTAGCACAGCTAAGGAAAAGGGGTAAAAAAAATGGTGGACTGCGTTGTTTGGCGACCCCCGTGAAATGGTCGTTCAACCCCAAATGGGGTCGTGACCCACAGGTTGAGAACTGCTGGCCTAGAGGCTGTGGAATATCTCTGCTCCATGAGCTGCATTGGTTACCTGTTTGCTTCCGGGTCCTATTCAAGATGCTGGTTTTAACTGTTAAAGCCCTTCAAGGGAGGGGGTTGGGTTATCTAAAAGGGACCAAAGATATCTGCTCATCCCATCAGATCAGGTAGAGAGGGCATTATGCAGATCCCATTTTGTGGTTAATTATGCTGAGGGTCCTAGGAGATGGGCCTTCTCTGCCATCTTCCCCATCCTACGGAACATTCCCCAACCCCAAAGTCAGCTTAGCTCTATTAGAAATCTTACCAGGTTCACTTCTGGACTAGGAATAAAATATGCAGGCAGATGAGAAACCTTGCCTTTGTTCCTTGAAAGTGTGAGCCAAGGTACACCCTTTAGGAATTCCACAAAAATGTGTCTAGCAAGTGCTCCAAGAGGAAATGCTTTAGTTAGGCATTCTGAGTTGCAGTTTCCTCTTGTTTAGCATTTGTTGATTGAAAATGGTGGTCTCTGGGGTAAGGACTTTTTTTTTCTTATTTGATTAAAGGGAACTCAGGTTAAATTCAAACTGGGAGCAACATAAGGGATAAGGGATTATCCACTATCCTGGTGCTACTTGACCTCTCAGCAGCTTTCGATACCATTGACCATGGTATCCTTCTGCACCGACTGGAGGGGTTGGGGGTTGGGGGCACTGTTTTGCGGTGGTTCACCTCCTACCTCACTGGTCGGTCGCAGTCGGTGTTGGCAGGGGTTCAGAGGTCGACCCCTAGGTTCCTCCCTTGTGGGGTCCCTCAGGGATCGGTCCTCTCCCCTCTGCTGTTTAATATCTACATGAAACCTCTGGGTGAGATCATCCGACAACATGGGGTGAGATATCATCAGTATGCTGATGATACCCAGCTTTACATCTCCACCCCATGTCATTTCAGTGAAGCAGTGGAAGTGATGTGCCGATGTCTGGAGGCTGTTAGTGTTTGGATGGGTGCCAACAGGCTCAAACTCAACCCCGACAAGACGGAGTGGCTATGGGTTCTGCCTCCCAAAGATATTTCAATCTATCCGTCCATTACCCTGGGGGGGGAGCTTTTGACCCCCTCGGAGAAGGTCCGCAACTTGGGCTTCCTCCTCGATCCACAGCTAAATTTGGAATATCATCTTTCGGCTGTGGCGAGGAGAACATTTGCCCAGGTTCGCCTGGTGCACCAGTTGCGGCCCTATTTGGACCGGGAGTCTCTTCTCACAGTCACTCATGCTCTTATCACCTCGAGGTTCGATTACTGCAATGCTCTCTACATGGGGCTACCTTTGAAAAATGTTCGGAGACTTCAGGTAATGCAGAATGCAGCCGCGCGAGCAGTGTTGGGCTTGCCTAGAAATGCCCACATTTCGGCATCACTCCGCGAGCTGCATTGGCTGCCAATTGGTCTCCGAACCCAATTCAAAGTGTTGGTTATGACCTATAAAGCCCTACATGGCATCGGACCAGGTTATTTACGGGACCGTCTGCTGCCTCATGAATCCCAGCGGCCGGTTAAGGCCCACAGAATGGGCCTTCTCCAGGTCCCGTCAGCCAGACAGTGTCGCCTGGCAGGGCCTAGGGGAAGAGCCTTCTCTGTTGCGGCCCCGGCCCTCTGGAACCAACTTCCCCCGGAGATCCGTGTCGCCCCCACCCTCTCCACCTTTCATAAATTGCTTAAAACACACTTTTGCCGGCAGGCCTGGGGCAGCTAACATCTTGCCCCTAGCCAGTGTATGTTCGTGGAATGATTGGTTTTTTGTTTTTTGTTTTTTGTTTTTTTTAACTTAAGGGTTTTTTATATGTATGTAATTTCTATTATGCTGTGAGCCGCCCTGAGTTCTCCGGAATAGGGCGGCATAGAAATTAAATTAATAATAATAATAATAATAATAATAACATTCACTGGATTTGATTGGCATTTCCTGTTACTTTTTAATCTGTCTAGAACAGCGGTTCTCAACCTGTGGGTCGCGACCCCATTTGGGGTCGAACGACCGTTTCATGGGGGTCGCCAACCACCGCAGTCCGCCATTTTTTTCCCCATTTCCCCTCGACCGTCGCACGCGCCACGCATGCGCGGTTAGGCCTGTCGCGCCACGCACGCGCGGTTTGGGTCCTCGCGTGCGTGCCGCGCATGCGCGGTTCGGTCCGTCACGCTGCGCATGCGCGGTTTGGGTCATCGCGCGTGCGCTGCGCATGCACGGTTTGGTACATTGGGCCGCACATGCATGGTTTGGGTCATTGCGCGCGTGCCACGCATGCGCGGTTTGGCCCGTCATGCCGTGCATGCGCGGTTCGGGCCAGCGCACGCACCGCACATGTGCGGTTAGGCCCGTTGCGCCGCACATGCGCGGTTCGGGCCGTCGCGCGTGCTGCGCATGCGCAGTTAGGCCCATTGCGCTACGCATGCGCAGAGCGGCCCGTTGCACACGCTGCGCATGTGCGGTTCGGCAGGTCGGGGTCGCGCCACGCATGGGCGGCGCAGGTGGGGTTTCGGCCTGAAAAAGGTTGAGAACCGCTGGTCTAGAACCTGTTCTAATTTGTGATTTTGGAACTTTTGTCCTGATTGCAGAGGGAAGAATGTGTAAAGCAGGCATGTTAAACTGCCGGCCCATGGGCCGGATGCGTCACACTGAAACCGCACCCACCCCATTGCCGGCAATGGGGAAAAAGTCGTGATGCGTTTCACGACATCACATGACGTCGGGAGTTTGACATGCCTGGTGTAGAGAGGAAGGACTTGATTTCCTTTACACAGCTCCATCTCTATCAATGTTCAGGAAGTCCCTCAAAATATGGTTATTGTATCAGTCCTGGGAGTACTAGGGGAGCAGTGAAATTCTAATATGGCTCCCATACCGCAGTTAATATTTGTTTGTGCTTTGTTATGTTTTTTTTCTTTTAATAATGACATTTATATTTTAATAATCATTCTTCTTATATATTTATTGTTTTAATTAAATTGTTACATGCTACCCAGAATCTCTGTTTGCAAGTTGAACAACCATATAAATTTGATATAAATATTATTTCAAGCTGCAGTTGTTATATGACTGGATATGTTGCTACCAAATTGCTAGCCAGGCGCCCATGAAGTGCTAAACAAACAACCTCTAATTCAGGATAATAAGGGAAGATGACAAAAAGAAGACAAATATTACTATCTTTAACCTGTAAAGGACAATCAATATTATAGCCAGTCTGATGTTAATACCTGAGAAGGATCTAGAACACACATGTCAAACTCGTGATGTCGCGCGACGTATCGGAGCTTTTTTGCCATTGCCGGCAATGGGGTGGGCACGGCTCTGGTATGAGAAAACCGGCTCGCGGGCCGGCAGTTTGACACCCCTGGTCTAGAATATATCACATAGCAAATGATATATGAATATCTTTAAAACAATGCATTGATAATAGTATTAGGAATCCACATGGATTCAATTGCCAGACTAATTTTATTTCACTTGTTGATTAATGTCAGTAGTTGATAGTGGGAATGTGGTAGGCAAGATATATCTTGATTATAACAAAACCATTGACAAAATATTATTTCCCTCGAGAGCAACTGCCTCTTCTCAGTCTCATCTGGCTGAGCAAGAGGGGTATGCTGTGGGGTCCTGTCTGCAAGGGAGTTCCAGCTAAGGGGACCTAGCAGCCTGTCCTTTCTGCTATGGCTCCTGCCCTCTGAACCATCACTCTGCTTGAAGTGAGATTGGCCCCAAAACAAGATTTATTCATCAAACCTGTGTGGAGCCAGCAAAATAGTTGTGTGAGGTCAAGTGACAGTTATTCTCTCGCTATCTTGTGGTTTTGTGTTTTTCTGCTTGAATGTGTTACAATTTTATTGTTCATATGTATTGTACGCCTCCCAGAATCACATTTTGTGAGATGGGCAGCTATATAGATTTGCTAAATAAATAAAACTTCTAATTAACAAGCTGAATAGCACGTCTCTGGCTTGAAACGTTATAAAGAAAGCTCATTAAACTTAAATGAGTTATACAAGTAGGTGCTATACATTTTGATCCTGGGCCTGGTATTCAATATTTTCATTAATTACTTGAAGAGGTGCTTATCAAAGTTGTAAATGGCCCCAAACTGGCTGGGATATGAAATTATCTTAATGAAGTTGTAAGCAACACAGTATTTTTGTTCGTTTCTGTTTAGGAAAAAAAAATTTGAATGAGCATAGGTTGGAATCAACCTGGTTAAGTACATCTGAAAAATTTCAGTTGATAACAAAAATAATACAAATCAGCACTGTGGCAGTGCTACTAAAAAGCTAAGTTGAGCCTGACTCCTGGTGATATCAATAATACTTTAATGTAGATTTTAGGGTAATATTTATTGCTTTCTACCAATGTGTTTTTGAATCAACTGTCAACCTAATCTTTTCTGATAAACTTCTCTCCAAGTATTAATTAGGTCACATCCAGTTAATTAACACAATCTGAAATATGGAAAAGATGCTTTAAAATACAAAGATACTACAATGAATGTTCAGGAGAGTTGGGATGCCTTCAACAGAACTAGGTACTGTGTTCTGCTAAAACTTGAAAACAAATTCAGATTCCTGGGGTCAAGGCAAAGATATTCCTTTCACTTTATATTTCCCCTTTGTTCCTACTGCTATATAGTAGGGGTGCTTATGCTTCAGAAATTGGTTGGAAGAACTGCTCGGGTAGCGTGGTTGGACCCACGTAATACCTAAATTACTAAAAAGCCGGCTATTGCAGCTTGGTTCTGCGGTCCCCGAAATACTCCCCCCCCCCGTTTCCTTCTACCGAGCAGGCGCGGCGCTCGGCTCGAAAGTTCTATCTGCAAGAGTTGAGTCCTCCGGCTCGAAGGGGGCGCTATCACCCTGTTGACGTAAGACGTAAAGCGGAAGAGCGCAATGCCGTGATCGTCGGCGTCCGCCATTACACGGTGCCGGAGAAAGAAGGAAGGAGGCCTAGGCTCTCGCGCGCCCTGTGGAGGCGGGCGGTTGGGCATCTGCCCGTTGGTCCCTCCCCTTTTCCTTCCTTCCTTCCTTCCGCGCGACGGCGACGGCGGCCTTCCCTTCCCTTCCCCTCGGTCTCACTCTTGCTGCTTTTGGGCCTCCTCGAAGCGCGCCGCCCTGGCTTCGCCGCCGAGCGCTCTCTTGCCTCAAAACTGAGCTGGCGGCAGGCGGCGGGCCGGCATGGAGGACAAGAGCTTCACCAAGGAGTTGGACCAATGGATCGAGCAGCTCAACGAGTGCAAGCAGCTGAGCGAGAGCCAAGTTCGGACCCTTTGCGAGAAGGTGGGTACCGCGGAATGCGGAAACGGGCCCTGGGCCGGGGGGTCTGCTCCACTCTGGACCCTCGCTGGGCGCCATCCGAAAAACAACGTCTATGGGAGCAAGGGAAGGGTGGAAAAGACGAGATGAGAATTACTTCACGAAAGGCGTTGTTTTGTTTCTGTCCGCTAGTAACCTAAGGGGTATTGTGGAACAGGCTCCGAGAGCCAAGGCAACAGTTCCCAAGTATACCGAGATGGAGAAAATGTTCAGAACTGTGTGACTTGATCGAGAAAGGTTTTGTCCGCGGGATATAAATAGAAAGCTTAAAAGAACCATTCTCAGACGGCACTTTATCCTCTGCTTTTAATGTAAAAAAAAAAAGAAATACGCACACGTTGGAGCCGTTGTCTTCCTGAGAACGTTTTGTGCCCCTATTGTTCTTAGAATCTCGTTTCTGAGACGTTGTCTGTGATCAGCAAAAATCGACACGGGGAGTCTTACATTTCTGTTTTGCCAGTTGACAGGTATGAATGGAGAGTCAAGGTCAGGCAGGATGAAATTGATTGAAAACCCGTGGAATGATCTCTGTGATCCACGGTATAGAAGACAAAATGCATACAAATGAGTGGGATAAATTCCCCCAAAGGTAGCTCTTCAAAATGTCATTTATCTACTCTCACTTTTTATTTCTGATTTATAAACAGCCCTGACATTTGTTGGAGGAGGGTAAATGGAACACTCTCATGAGACTTCCTGCACCATAATAAAATACTGAGTATCCAGGAAGAGTTTAACATTCTTTTAATTAAATATGGAGTTGGAAAACAGCTTATGAAAAGATCATGATAATGCCTCTAGATTACTTCCCTTTATTTTTTTTTTCTTGCATATATTTAAAACACGGAAGATTCACAGATTTTAATTTGTTTAAACACACAATTCTTATTTACACAAACTATGAACACCATAATACATGTTATAGTTATAGGTAGAGCTATTAAAAGATTAACAGGGTACAGTGGCTGTGTACTTGGTGGCAATTGATGATTCAGTCATCTTCATTTGTGTAACATTCCCATCTAATATCAAGATGAGGCCTATGTAGGATCCAGTGCATTTGAAGAATTTTTATTCAAAATTATACTCTTTTTAGTTGCCAGTGGTAAATAAAATTGCTTTTACTGAAACATCAACTACAAGCAGTCCTTGACTTATGACCACAATTGAGCCCAACATTTCTGTTGTCCAGTGAGACATTTGTAAAGTGAGTTTTGTCCCATTTTCTGACCTTTCTTGCCACGGTTGTTAAGTGAATCACTGCAGTTGATAAGTTAGTAACATGGTTGTTAAGTGAAGCTGGCTTCCCCGTTGACTTTGCTTGTCAGAAAGTGATCACAGGATACTGCAACTGTTATAAGCATGAGTCAGTTGACAAGAGTCTGAATTTTGAACACATAATCATAGAGATACTGCAAAGGTCGTAACTGAAAAACTGTCATAAGTCATATTTTCCAGTGCCGTTGTAACTTTGAACAGTCACTAAACAAACTGTTGTAAGTCAAGGACTACCTGTAATGTGGCTTTCTCTGTTCTAGTTAGGTTATTTCACTTAAATTCCAGGCTCAATTGTGGGCATAAGTCAAGACTATCTGTATAAACGCAGCAGTTGTTACTTTGCTCCCAAAAAAGGAATGAACATGAACTAATAATAGTTGATACACCGTAGAAACATGTAGACTTTCAGGTTATGCAGATTGTGTAAAATTGAGCAAAACTCACAAAAACAGTCTTCCTGGAATTTTTGGGCTCAATTGTGATTGTAAGTCAATGACTACCAGCATTGTGGAAGGTTGAGAATTGAATGAAAACCCTTCTGGTACACTCTGTCACAAAACTATTTCAGCGTAGCCCTGGGAACTAACAGAGTAAACAAAAATTATTATTTAAAAAATTGTTTCAATTAAATCAATTTTTTTTAAATTTTAAATTGGCTTTTATCTTTAAAAAATATTAATAGCTTGCCATAGTTCTCATTCTAAACATAGATGTATTTAGACATAGATATTTTCTGTTTACATAGAGTTCCTTGCTAATCACATGGGTATTAATTTCAGATTTCTAGTCATAAATTTCAGAGATGGAGGAGAACCACTTTCACAATAAATAGTTATTAGTATTGTTGAAAAGAAATGTTTCTATTTAATTTGTAGAAATCATTAGGTAAGCCTTTAGAACAGAGTTCTGAATTGTGAAAACAGTTTTTTACAATTTTATGTCTAATGACATAAAAACAATGCTTTCATAATTTAATATTAATTAAAAATCCTCTAATACCTAATAATAAAATTTTGATATAATAATGTGACTATTTTCCAATGAGAATTGGTACATTACTACATATGCAAATAAACTTAACATTTAAGATTTATTCAACCAAACCTTATTGTACTATTGTAATTTTGTCCTATTTCTAAAATGTGTAAGTGTAGTTTTCTCTAAACTAAGAAAAAAAATTACAGGCAGTATAATAGTAACTTTAGATATTACACTCATTTAAGTAATATGTGTAGACCACAGGTCGGCAACCTGTGGCTCCGGAGCCGCATGTGGCTCTTTGAGCCTTCCCCGGTGGCTCCCAGCCTCCTGTGCCATTTGCAGACAGAGACAGAGACAGAGAGAGGCAATTGCGCTTCCCTGCTTCTCTCTCTCTCTCTCTCTCTCTCTCTCTCTCTCTCTCTCTCTCTCTCTCTCTCTCTCTCTCTCTCTCTCTCTCTCTCTCTCTCTCTCTCTCTCTCTCTCTCTCTCTGTGTGTGTGTGTGTGTGTGTGTTTGTGTGTGTGTGTGTAAAAGAGAGTGCACTCATAGTGTTCTCCGAGGAGCTGAAAAGCTTATTGGGCGGAGCTCCTCCCTTTGCTGGGTCTCTGCAGGAAGGGCAGGAGAGAGCTAGCTAGCCCAGCTATGCTGACTCAGGAATTCTGGGAGTTGAAGTCCATGAGTCATAAAAGAGCCGAGGTTGCCTACCCCTGAGCTTGTTGGAGAACAGCTTAAAGCCAGCTTGCCAGTTAAGCAGCAGATAGAGAGGGAGAGAGGGGGGAGAGAAAGAGAGAGAGGAAAGAGAGAGAGAGAGAGAGAGAGAGGGAGGGAGAGAGAGAGGAGAGAGAGAGAGAGAGAGAGAGAGAGAGTGGGGGAAGAGGACTGGAAGACCAAGGGCAGATAGAAAGAGAGGGAGGGAGAGAGAGAGACTGAGAGAGAGAGACCCTTTTGACATCTAAAATGAAGATAACACTGCATATATCCTTTTTTTACCTGTATGTATACACACACTACACACACACACACACACACACACATGCATACAAACACAGACACACAGACCTATAATAAAGGTAAAAAAGGATATATGCAGTGTTATCTTCATTTTAGATATCAAAAGGGTTTTGCGGCTCCCGGTGTTTTGTTTTCGGTGGGAAACGGGTCCAAGTGACTCTTTGAGTGTTTTGGGTTGCCTACCCCTGGTGTAGACCTATCAATGATTTATTAGATTTATAAATCATAATTTTCAAATCCAGTAATCCAACCCACTCTGGTTTTTATTGCTGGCAAATGATTTGCTTGGGAGAAAAAAGTTCTAATTCCTAAAAAAATAGCAGGTGGAAAAAACAACAATGTTCTAGTTAGTGTTTAATTTTTTGGTGCCTTCAATTTTTTAGCCTGTTGCTGATGAAATACAGGTTTGTATATACTGTGCATTTATAATTAAAACATTCCCTGAGTTTTTAAAATATATGTTGACTTTCATTCTAATTTTATTAGACTATCTTAATTGCCAGTTACAAGAAAATGAAATTGGAAGGAAACAAGTGGGTGAGCAAAATTATGAGTATAGTTGATGCTGAACAGGATTTTGAATCTCTGTAACATGAATCACAGAAATATCCTAACATTTCTCTTAGGAATTTTTCTTGAAGTTTGTTTAATTTAATTGTAAATCTAGGCAGGTTTCCCAGATGATCAGCTGTTTGTCTGTTTTTTCCCTTGTTAGGCTAAGGAGATACTAACAAAAGAATCAAATGTTCAGGAGGTTCGTTGCCCTGTCACAGTGTGTGGGGATGTCCATGGGCAATTCCACGATCTTATGGAGCTTTTTAGAATTGGTGGGAAATCGCCAGATACAAACTATCTATTTATGGGAGATTATGTTGACAGAGGCTATTACTCAGTGGAAACTGTGACACTTCTTGTGGCATTAAAGGTGAGTTTGTAAAACTGAAGCTATTTGTAGTATTATTTTTTAGACTGGGTTTTTTTAGTATATATTATAATGTAATAATAATAATAGAGTTGGAAGGGACCTTGGAGGTCTTCTACTCCAACCCCCTGTTCAGGCAGGGAACCCTATACCATTTCAGACAAATGGTTGTCCAGTCTCTTCTTAAAAACTTCCAGTGTTGGAGCATTCACAACTTTTGGAAGCAGGTTGTTCCATTGATTAATTGTTCTGTCAGGAAATTTCTCCTTAATTCTAGGTTGCTTCTCTCTTTGATTAGCATCCATCCGTTGCTTCTTGTCCTGCCTTCAGGTGCTTTGGAGAATAGCTTGACTCTTCTTTGTGGCAACCCCTGAGATATTGGAACACTGCTATCTTGTCACCCCTCGTCCTTCTCTTCATTAAGCTAAACATACGCAATTCCAGCAACCCTTCTTTCTATGTTTTAGCCTCCAGTCCCCTAATCATCTTTGTTGCTCTTCTTTGCACTCTTTATAGAATTTCAACATCTTTTTTACATCATGGTGACCAAATCTGGATGCAGTATTTGAAGTGTGGCCTTACCAAGATGTTATAAAGTAGAATTAACACTTCATGTGATCTTGATTCTATCCCTCTGTTATTACAGCCTAGCACTGTGTTGGCTTTTTTGGCAGCTGCAACACACTGCTGGCTCATATTTAAGTGATTGTCCACTAGGACTTCGAGATCCCTCTCACAGTTACTACTACTGAGCAAAGTACCACCTATATTGTACCTGTGCATTTGGTTTTTCTTGCCTAAATGTGGAACCTTATTTATTTCACCATTGAATTTCATTTTGTTAGTGCCCAATGTTCAAACCTATCAAGATCCTTCTGTATCTTAAGCCTATCCTCTGGAATGTTGGCTATTCCTGCCAGCTTGGTGTTGTCTGTAAATTTGATTAGTTCCCCATCTATCCCCTCATCCAAATCATTGATGAAGATGTTGAAGAGCACTGGACCCAGAACAGAGCCCTAGGGCATCCCACTACACACTTCCCTCCATGTAGATGCAGTTCCATTGAGGACCACATGCTGAGTACGGCTGGTCAGCCAGCTACGAATCCATCTGGTGGTGATGCTGTCTAACCCACATTTTTCTATCTTATCAAGTAGTAAATTGTTGTCTACTTTCTCAAATGCCTTACTGAAGTCCAAGTAAATTATATCCACAGCATTCCTCTGGTCCACTAATTTTGTCACCTGGTCAAAGAATGCAATAAGATTTGTCTGGCATGATCTGTTTTTGGCAAACCCATGTTGGCTTTTGGTAATGACTTTGTTTGCCTCTAGGTGTTCGCTGATTCGTTGTTTGATTATCTTTTCCAGAACCTTCCCAGGTATTGAGGTCAGGCTGATAGGTCTGTAATTTCCTGGGTCCATTTTTTTTCCTTTTTTGAAGATGGGAACTACATCAGCTCTTTTCCAGTCCTCCGATAGTTTCCCAGTGCTCCAGGATCTTTGAAAGATACAGTTCAGTGGTTCTGAGATCACATCTTCCAGTTCCTTCAGAACCTTGGGGTGTAATCCATCTAGTCCTGGTAATTTGAACTCATCTAGGGTGGACAGGTGCTCACTTATCATTTTCTTGCCTATCTTAATTTGTGTTTCTAATGTGTTTTTTATGATACTCTTTTTGATAGGTTGGACTATCAAATTATGTACAAAGGCATAAGCGTGCAACATGGGGTAAAATAATGTAACCAATTATATGGATGGATTATTACAATGTCTATTCCTTCTCTTAATTAGGTGCGCTACCCAGAACGGATTACAATTCTGAGAGGCAACCATGAAAGCAGACAAATTACACAAGTATATGGATTTTATGATGAATGTCTGCGGAAATATGGAAATGCCAATGTTTGGAAATATTTCACAGATCTGTTTGATTATCTTCCTCTTACAGCTCTAGTAGATGGACAAGTAAGTAATGTTATGCAACTATGTGGTCTCATTAGGCTTCATTAAATGAAGATTGATCATTTGATAAAACAATATAATTTGCATAATTATATTTGAATAATAAATGAGTACCTGATGTTGCCTTTTTTGTTACTCTTGGAAGTCTTTCTCAAGAATGATGCAGATGTTTGAAAGTTAGTGTAATAATTGTCTCATGGTAATATAATTGCCTGATGCTGTGCCTCAGATCTCACATCCTCAATTCATGTTATTAAATGAAAATGTCCATATTTATTCACAATACATTTATCCATAACAAAGAGTAAACATTCAGAAGACCATATGACTCTAGATCACGGGTGTCAAACTCGCCACGTGACGTGACGTGTCGCAACGTTTCGCAACTTTTTGCATTGCCGGCAATGGGGTGGCATTGTGGCTTTGGTATGATGAGTCCGGCCCGTGGGACGGCAGTTTGACACCCCTGCTCTAGATAGATGTAACTTAAAATATTAATCTAAAATGTGCTAGTAGAGTACTTAAAAATTTGAATACCCAGACAGATCAGAAGCTGTACTAATTTTAACTATACCTTATTGTTTTGCTTAAACTGAACAGTTGTTAAATGTAATGGTGGTTAGAGGGAAAAAGTCAATGTTATGAATTTCAAAGACTGTCTACTAAGCTAAGCTACAATTATCCACTGTCAATTAATGTCTTGACATTATGATTTAGATAATCCAAACCAAAGTAAAAATTGCCAACATCTTCCATATTAGTATGCTAGGAAGAGGGAAGGCTGCTCAGTTACACTGACTTAGTTCGGTGGCCTTAAAAAATCAATCAAGAAATAAAGGTTTAAAATAGACCCTGCCTGCATATGTATAGCTTTAAAGAAGTTAAATCTTTCCATCTTTTCTCTTATTAGATCTTCTGCCTCCATGGAGGTCTTTCTCCTTCTATAGATACACTGGATCATATTAGAGCACTTGATCGTTTGCAGGAAGTTCCACATGAGGTAATATTATTGAAAATGACTTATGTTTTTATGGAGATTGTGGTATTTTTCATATTGTTGAAGAACTTAAATTGTAGAATGTTAAAGCAAATTATTATTTTTTTAGAATTGAAGGCACTAAAATTAATATAGAAGCAGCTGCTACTGTTCCCATATATTGGAGTTATATACACATGTACAATCTATTTTCTTCCATTTTTAAATAGGGTCCAATGTGTGATCTGTTATGGTCAGATCCAGATGATCGTGGTGGCTGGGGAATTTCTCCACGTGGTGCAGGCTACACATTTGGTCAAGATATTTCTGAAACATTTAACCATGCCAATGGACTTACATTGGTGTCTCGGGCTCATCAACTTGTAATGGAGGTAAAATTATATTGTACCAATCACTTGAAGATTCAGTGCCTTATCTTTGGGCAAAAAAAAGTTTATACAAAGGTTGTCTATGGAGATTCTCAGTCATCCGGGTCATGTTTGTCCCAAAGGTGCTTTTTCAGGAGGCAACTGGACTTGGTTTTTCTTTGAAGACGTTCCCCTTCTCATCCAAGCTTCTTCAGCTCTGACTAGATCACGGGTCGGCAACCCGCGGCTCCGGAGCCGCATGCAGCTCTTTGAGCCATCTCCTGCAGCTCCGGAGCCTCCCCCTCCCCTTCTTCCTCCTGCTGCCCCCCCCCAGGCTTCAGTCCCGGCGGTGGTGGCGGAGGCATCGCTTCCTGGGCCATCGAGCCGGCCACGTCTGCCCGGGCCAGGCGGCAGTCCCGGCTGGGGCGGCGGCGGCATTGCTCCCTGGGCCGCCCCAGGCCACCGAGGTGGCTATGCGTCTTTCCAGGCTGGGCCAGGCGGCAGTCCAGGCTGGGGTGGCGGCAGGAGGGCATCGCTTCTTGGACCGTCCCCGGGCAGCTGAGCTGGCCACGCATCTCCGTGGGCCAGGCTGAGCAGCAGTCCCGGCTGGGGGGCGGGGGCACCGCTCCCTGGGCTGTCCCTGGGCTGCCGAGCCGGCTATGTGTCTCCCCAGGCCGGGCTGGGTGGCAGGGGGACATCGCTTCCTGTGCCGTCCCTGGGTCACCAACCCGGCCATATTTCTCCCTGGGCTGGGCAGGCTGCAGCAGGGGGGCATCGCTTCCTGGGCCGTCCCCGGGCTGTTCCCTAGGCAGCCGGGCTCACCACGCATCTCCCTGGGCCGGTCCGTGGTGTCCCGGGCGCCTTTCAGCGCCTTCTACTGCCTCCTGCCCCCCTCCCCTCCCTGCCTCTTCGGCGCCGTCTGCCTTTCATTCTCTCTCTCTCCTCATCTGGAGAGGGGGG
Organism: Bothrops alternatus; assembly: GCA_034064705.1. Classification (NCBI taxonomy): domain Eukaryota; kingdom Metazoa; phylum Chordata; class Lepidosauria; order Squamata; family Viperidae; genus Bothrops; species Bothrops alternatus. Next base: position 9,092,014 of record JARGCV010000025.1, read on the forward strand.
ACAAAGGAAAGAAAGAGAGGGTGACTTGTTCGGGCGAAGAACCAGTGGGGGCCAAGGCAAGCTAAGTCAAAAGATGTGGAACTTTTGTGCTAGCATCTCCCGAACCCTTGTTATCCCTGCCACAGACTCAGCTCATCCGCCCTCACTCTCTCCTCTCCTCTCCTCTCTCTGCGAGGCTGCTTACTTCAAATGGCCCGGGAGCCAGGCAGGTGGGCAAGTCTCGACCGCAGCATTTTGTTGCTGTTGTTTTGCGCATGCGTGGCGCTGGCTGGGAACAGAGCAAAGCAAGCTCTGTGGTTGGAAGTCCCTGCAGCTTAGGAGCCAGGAACTTCCCCCTCTCAGTCCCAAATCCCAAGCAGGATTCACCACACTGGGATTGGAAGTGAGCTGCGAGGTCTCTCTTCCTCCCCTCCTCCCTTCCACGCCGGCTAGTGAGGCTCCCTGCTGGGCGCAGTCAGCCTGAAGCAGAGGAGGATGAGGGGCCTTGCAAAGCGTGACATTGCAATGGATGGGAGAGCCTTTCAGGAGGGTGCGGATGAACTGTAGCTCTCCAGATATTGCTAACATACAGCGTTTGCCATCCCTGCAGCAGAATCGATGAGAGGTGCTGGCATTTCTCTTTGTCAGAATGTGGTGAATCCACATTGCTCATCTTTAAGGGAGGAAGTTAAAACGATTTGGTAGGTGAACTGGTTCTGTTAGTAAAGGGTGGGTGAAGAGAAAAAGAGAGGGAGGGAGGAAAGAAAGAGAAAGAGGAAGAAAGAAAAGAGAGAGAGGAAAGGGGGGGACAGAGGAAAGAAATAGAAAGAGGAAGAAAGGAAAGAGGAAAGAATGGGAGGTAGAGGAAAGGGAGAGGGCGAGAGAGGAAAGAAAGGAAAGAGGAAAGAAAGAGAAAGGGAGATGAAAGAAAGGGAGAGGGAGAGGAAAGAGGGAGAAAGAAAAGAAAGAAGAAAGGAAGAAAGGGAGGAGAGGAAAGAAAGGAAAGAAAGGGAGAAAAGAAAGGGAGATGAAAGGGGAGGGAGGGGGAGAGAGGAAAGAAATAGAAAGAGGGAGAAAGGAAAGAGAAGAGAAAGGGAGATGAAAGAGAGGGAGAGGGGGAGAGAGGAAAGAAAGGAAAGAGGGAGAAAGGAAAGAGGAAGAAAGAAAGGAAAGAGGAAGAAAGGAAAGGGAGAAAGAAAAGAGGGAGATGACAAAGGGGGAGGGAGGGGTAGAGAGAGGAAAGAAATAGAGGGAGAAAGGAAAGGGAGGGGGAGAGAGGAAAGAGGAAAGGAAAGAGGAGAGAAAGGGAGAAAGGAAAGAAAGGGAAAAAGAGGAAGGTAAGAAAGAGAAAGGGAGAGGAAAGGGGGAAAGAGTAAAGAGAAAGGAAAGGGAGAGAGGAAAGAGAAAGGGAGGGAGAGGAAAGGGGGGAAGTGCAAGTGCCTCATACACACAGACACACACACACACTGAGTGGGGGAAGAAGACAGAGAGATCCTTTTGACATCTAAAATGAACATAATACTGCAAATATCCTATATATATATATATATATATATATATATATATATATATATATATATATATATATATATATATATATATATATATATATATTTATTTTCTGAGGTTTTCGCGGGTGTTTGTATGTAGGTCTTTGGTTCTTCCTTTTCCTAGTCGTATGTGATACTCATGCATTCCCAAGTAAATACTTGCACAGCACTTATACTGTATTATTGTCTCTCTAATGTCTCCTGAACCGAAATGCATTTTTTGTAGTACCATGTTTGGCTATGCAAAATCACGGAAAATTTAACTTTAAAGTGCCGACTTGTACAGTGAATATATAAATCTCATTGGAAGTATTTATCTGCCTTTGGATCAGAATATCACACCTTAGTATATATAGTCTCAATATAATTGTTTTTTTTTTTCCCAGTAGGTTAAAGGTTAGTATAAGAAGTATACGGGCAAATTTCAACTAATACATTAATCTAGTCTCCTCTTCAGATTTTTTAAAATTCATTCATCAGTCACTCCTGTAATATCTCTGCAGTTATAAGTAGCTTTATATTTTACCAATCTTAATGGCATAACTTTTAAATGAGTGAATTGGAGCATTTATATGCCGCCCTGGGTCCTAGGAGAAGGGCGGCATATACATTTGATTATAAATAAATAAATTTTTTAAAAAGATGAATGTGTTTGGTGCTTCACAATACAAACCTAGGTCAAAGATTTATGATATTAATGCTCTAAAGAAAATATTTTAAAGAATTTTGTGGAAGACATGTATAGTTATAACATTTTCATCTCGGAGTGCATTGTTTAATGCTTTACATTTCAGTAAAACATATTTGCAAAAGATAAAGCAAGGCGTTTATTGGATATCTCTCAGTTAAGTCATGTATCTTGTTTTATTGAAACTATTTTTCTCCCATTACAGGGCTACAACTGGTGCCATGATCGAAATGTAGTCACTATTTTCAGCGCACCTAATTACTGTTACCGTTGTGGAAATCAGGCTGCTATCATGGAACTAGATGATACTTTAAAATATTCCTTGTAAGAACCTTCAGTTTTAACAAAATATATTTTAGCAGAAAAATAAGACTGTAAAATTAAGCCAGTAGGTTATAATTTTGCAACAGAAAAATCAAACCAAATGAACTAAGGTAAATACTATCCAAATTTAGCATGGGATGTGCACAAATAGTTACTAGGTTTTTAACTAAACTGGTTGAACATGTTATGTGAACAGAATTTGTGAAAGACATGATTGAGAACACATGAATTGGAATTTGCTGGTGTTTTCACATAGTTTTGATTAGGCAAGACCACCTTTTAAAAATAGGATTCACTAGAACTTAAAATAACAGAATTGGAACAAACCTTGGAGTTCTAGTCCAACACCCTACTTGAGCAGGAAACCTTATACCATCCGGATTAAGTGGTTGTCCAGTCTCTTCTTAAAAGCTTCCAGTGACGAAGCACCCACAATTTCTGAAGGCAAGCCATTCTACTGATTAATTGTTCTCGCTGTCAGGGAATCTCTACTTAATTCTTAGTTCTAGGTTGGATCCGTTTGATACTCTAATTTTAGAGTTTTATAAAAAAAGTCATTTAAATCTTTTAAATTGTACCTTTTGTTTCAGTTAGTGCAAAATATTTTCTTATGATTGTATTACAAATCAAACCTTCTCTTAATGCATGGTAATTAGTATTTAGTCCTGTTATCAGGAGCTCAAAACATAGAAGGATAGAGTCCCTGAAAACAAGCTGTATGTGTCCCTTCCCAACAACATCCTAAGCTCAGGTAAAATAGCTGGATTTCAGCGTTTTTCCCCCCCAAGGATGTAGGTCAGGGACCTTCAAACTTGGCCCTTTTATGACTTGTGGACTTCAACTCCCATAATTAGCCAGCCAGCATACCTGGCTGAGGAATTATGGGAGTTGAAGTCCACAAGCCATAAAAGGGCCAAGTTTGAAGACCCCTGATCTAGGTGATTTTAACTTTGGAATGGGAAGTGCTTGTCTTAGCTGCCAGTTGTTGTCAACCCACCCTTAAACACCCTGTCTGCTCAAAACCTGATAGAAATGTCTCAGATGTAATTATTACTTGTTGGCTTCCGACCCTCCTCTAGAGAACTCTCCTTCTCAAACACTGCTTGTTTGTGGTAAAGCATCTTTTTACTCAAAACAACCCCTCTCTTAACTCATAAAATCTATTCTGACTCAATCATATGCATATAGATTACATAAATATAACATCAACATTAATATCCCTTACAGGCTGAGAATCACATATAAACAAGTTTATACGTTCATAATCAGTTAAAAGTAAAGGAAGTGGTTTTGTTTTCTTTCCACAGCCTTCAGTTTGATCCAGCACCTCGCCGCGGAGAGCCTCATGTCACTCGGCGTACCCCAGACTACTTCCTATAAACATCTCAGCCTGGCCTTCAGCAGTGCTAGTATACTTGGCTTTTTTTAAAAGCAACAATTTATTTGATAAGTTGAGGTCTGTCTCAGCCTAAAGCCTCTTTATGGACCAAACTGTGCCAGAATGAGGATGAGCAGTTTTGAGCACAACATAAGACTGACTTCACACACTAAACCTTTTATCAGTCAATCCAACAGCCAGTTTGCCTGCTGTAACTGTAGTAACTGGACTGTTCAGAGAAGAGGTACCGTAATTCTCCCTTTCTTGCTTATATGTACATTTTAGTTGTAGTGTTCAACTGGCATGTATTAACATTTTGAAGTTTAATGAAAATGTACAAACTAATGTCCCTCTTAAGCCTATTGCCCTCTATTTTATTGACATAAGTAACTTAACTGGAGAAAAGAAATCTCTTGGGAGTATATTGTCATTAAGCTTTCTTTCCATTTAAACTAGGTTACTGTTCTGTGTTGATCCCTTTTTTTCTGTATATTTGTCATGAAAGTGCTTGCATCTTATTGATGTATTTGAACAAATAAATCTGCAGATCATTATTCCAAACAGATGGATATGCTGAAATGGAATAATTTATCTGTTTGTGTTTCTCTTCAGCATGCATACAAATAATTATCTGCTTCATTGCATAATATATATATTTTGGTAAATGTAATCCAAGAGGGTAAAGAGTTCAGATTTAAATTAGTGAATTTAAAATAGCACACCTGAAATCTCAAGTTAAAATCTGTTTTAAATGAAGGGCAAAATGATGCTATAAACTTACTGAAGAATTTAACTGAACATAAAATGCAAACAGCCTAATTCTCTTAACAGGACACAAGTGTAGCAAGAATTCATGCATCCCATTTAATTTAGCATTTGTAAAAATGCAATGGGACAAATTCCTGGAATGGTGTTCATTAATCCCATTATATTATACAGGACTTAACATTTTAGAATTAATATTTTGAACTACAATATTTTGTGAAAGTGGCTTACTGGCTGTTGATTCAAAAATGCAGTAGGAATATATAGTTGTGCATTATATGATAAAGAACATGGCAAAAAAGTAAGCATATACACACAACCTACTTAATTATATACAAATATTTTATAGAGGGATGGCCGTGGAAAAGTTGCCTTCAGCCATAGCATCCCTTAAAAGCTATACGTGCTCTCTGGGTGGTGCTAAATAGGTGACAGCAACCAGCCCACCTGCTTCCTGGGCCTCACGGCAATAACAAACAGAAAAGTACAGTTGTGTGTGTGTGTATGTGTATATCACCTAGGATGCAGCCATCTCCCCAATCCACATTTTTCAATTTTCATAACTAAGAAATTAATATCACTTAATAAGGTTATAACTGAATGGGAACTCTGACTGCTATGCTTTACAGAATGTGACATTACTTGTACAATTTACTTCTTGTGATAAAAAGCTTGTTCCCTAATTTATGTTAGGTTACAAATATCTGTACATTGGTAATTTCTATTGGAAACAAATCAAAAGAATAGTTGTAGGAAGGCACCTAGAATAGCCTACGTATTGGGTTTTAATTTTACAGGGGGATAGCATAAATTTAAAAAAACTTTTAAGAGTTTTACCAAATATGGATTAATAAAGTAGTGCTCTTACTAAACTTTTCTGGGCTAAGTTCTACCTGGGTTACATTGGCCCTTCTCAATAGGCAGGGAATGGCATCTTTCACAATCCAAGGCTCAATAAACCAAAATACTAATTATTAGACAGTTTATAATTGCAGCATTTTCTCCATTTGTTCTTCTGTAGCCCAAAATGGGTTTTTTTTTCTGCTTTACTCTTAGATTTTACTTCCTCTTTGAGGTTAAAGTATGAAGTCATATGATAATTTGCTTGTTATTTTAGCACATTTTACTACTGCATTCTCAGCAGGTCTCTGCTCAGAGGCTAACTAAGGTTAAGTCTGGCCAGTACTTGGATAGGAGACCACAAGGCAACACTAAAGCAGGGAATCTGAAAACAACAAGCCAGAAAGCAATGGCAGATCCACTTCTATATTGATGCCAAAGTCACTATGTCCAAAATGTCTCAAGGAATCAAGCGCAAATAAGGGGACTTTTTAAAATTCGAAATTATTGTTTTCAAGTATCATATAAATTACATCCATGTATATAAAGTTGTAACAGCAGAGTGAAGACTTGTCTTGAAGTGCACAATTTTGTAAAAAAAAAAAAAAAGTAATTGACCATGGGGAAAGCCAAGTTATGTACAGCTTAACGAAGCGTAACAAGTTCTTCTGAAGAAGTTGGATGAATAGCCACTGTCTGATCAAAGTCAGCCTTTGTTGCTCCCATTTTGACAGCTACTGCGAATCCTTGGAGCATTTCATCACAGCCCAAGCCTTGCATATGAAGTCCTACCACCTTAAAAAAGACCGGTCATAAACAGGTTAAGGACATGGCTTCAAAAGGACTCCCCCCCCCATTTCACAGTTGCTCCTACCTTTCTACACTAGGAGCAAAATTTTGTATACCTACAATTTTTTTGTGTTACTGTGTCGTTTTATTTAATTTTATACAGTCTTAACACATCATGCCTGGAAGAGTATTAAACGCTGCAACTCATAAGTGCTTCAGACATGGAGTAAATATTGGTTTGATGTGAGTTAGGTTCAATGAGCCTAGCTAATTACAGTTTATGCGAGAGGCAAAGGCCGAGTGTGATGTACTTACACATTAAGTAACATTGGTACCTTCTCTTCCTGTCTCATTTCCTTACCTTGAATAGAATTTTCCTGAAAAGCAATTTTAACATACAGCACCTTCACTCTTCCCTGCTTTACTTACTTTTTCTTGTTTAGTAGCACAAACCAATTTCATCACACATTTTGTTTTCCTTTCTGTTACTGCGTGGTACATTGGGACGAAAGAAGTTATATAAATTTTCACATTCTCTTTTCCATAAGTATTTACGGCTTCCGCTGGAACAAAATCAAATAACATCAGATATATTTGAAAAAGCGAAGAATCACACAGTTGGCTTTCTACCTAATCAAATGTGGGTAGTATGTACATCTCAAAAGAAGTAAATCTTGACATGTTTGGTGATAGGTGAGCTGGTGTCCTTCACATATGGCTCAATCAAGCACGTTAGTGGTTCTAATAATGAAAAAACTTGTCCAAAAGCTTTTGAAGATCATTAGTTTACCAATCGCAGGTCTATTACATCTGTCACATCTTAGGGTTTGATGTGCAGTTTGTTTATTTTAAAAAAACGAAACAAAACACCAAGCTTGATACCACAGTTTGTAACTTTGGCTTTAGAAATCCTATGAATAGAGGTGCTTTATTCATACTTCCCATTAAATGTTTAAAATGTTTAAACAATAAAATAGATAGCATGATGGATAGCAGTATTCTGGACTTGGGGAATGCTTTCTAATATAAAGAGAAATAAGAAGAATGTGTGATCATCCCCAATTCAGCTTTTTCTTCTTCTTTTGGCCCAATTCTCAAACTACCTGCACAAGATCCTGCGGTTTTCTTCACAAGGTTTTTCAGAAGTGGCTTGTCATTTCTCTTGCCTTGTTCCGAGAAGAGCCAAGGTTGCCTACCCCTGCCTTAACTACTCTATCAGAGTTAGGAGTGACCTGTGTATCTACAGCATCAATAATACAAATGAACATAAGTAGAATTTCTATCAACACCCTGTTGATATAAAAATTCAGAGCTGACACATCCTTACCAAGCCACTCTTTACAGAGAATGTCCCAAAGGAAATCCACTCTCCATATATTATTCAACCCAATTCCAATCAGTCACAAAATCCAAAGATAATAGGGGTATCTCATCTTAGTAACAGTCCTATTTCACTTATATTTCTCTCTGCTCTTCCCCACCCCCCAGTGAATAAGAAACAAGATCCTACCTTCTGTTAGTCCCACTGTTCCAATAGGTGGATGACTGAAAACCACAGTCGGAATGTTGGTATAATCAAGTTTAAAATCCTTTTTATTTTCAAAAAGCCTATGTGCCAGTTTTCTTCCAGCTGCAATTGCAACTGAAAAATGCAATATTTATTGTCATAATAATTCATTCCATACATTTTACTACATAGCGTTTGTAGTAACACTTCCCACGTCTTCACGGCCCTTCCTCACCCATTTTGCTTTTGTTCCATTTTACAATCCCAAATGCGCTTATTTGATATAGTCCTTAAAACATTGTTACCTGGTGTGAGGAGTGCTTTCCCACATACATCTCCAACAGCATAGACCCCCTTTCTGCTGGTATTTTGGAACTCGTCAACAATAACATGGCCTTCCTTGTCTACCTTAATATTCTGATAGTAGGAAGAAAAATTAAAGTCAAAGCTGGCATCCTAAGAAATATTATCCAAGATACAAATTGAACAGTAGGGTATCAGCTTTTTAGTGTCCTTATAAAAGAAAAGAAAGAAATTATTTCAAAGAGTAAACAAGCACTCGGCCTATCCATAGTGTCAAGAGCTTTGGAAAAAAAATAACATTCCCATAACCGTTTTTCAAGCAAACTAAACTTATCTAAGCAATATGAACATTTAGGTTAGGATAAGATTATCATGGGGCATAGGGTGGGAAGCTGAGTCATGAATTATCAACAGTCTTTGCCCTCCTTCCCTCCAATGTTTCAGTATGCCACCCAAAGTTTCCTCATTTGTTACAACATTTGTTCTCTGTAGCGGGGAAAAATACAGGATAGCAAGTAGCAGCAAGGTAAGAAAAAAAGGGGCGTTGTCTTACCAGAACGCCTTTTCTCAGCATGGTGGTGTAGAATCCACTGATTGGGTTATTTCAGCCTTCCTGCTCAGAGAGACTAAGTCAGAGCTTTAGTCACGCCTCCCTTTGGGTGTGTCTTCCCAGTTTTGACGAGGCAAAGGATCCTGACAAAGTCTGACGCAATGACACCAAAATACCCAAAAAATGACAATTACGCAAGCCTAGACACCTATCCAAGGGAGGGTGTGGATTCTACACCACCATGTTGAGAAAAGGCGTTCAGGTAAGACAACGCTCCTTCTCCAGCATGGTGGATGTAGAATCCACTGATTGGGACATACCAAAGACCCCCATGTCCCTAAGGGAGGGAAGGTCTAGGCTGGTGTCTCCCTAGAGGAAACAACCTGTTGAAGGACCCGTCTGCCAAAAGCGGCATCCGCCGCGGCAAACCTAGTGTAATGAAAGACGATGGAGACGACCAAGATGCCGCCCTGCAAATCTCCACCGAAGCCTGGGTAGACCAGGCTGCACAGGTCACCGCGCTGTGCGTGGAGTGAGCTGTGATACGAGCCGGGACCGGAAGTGACTGGGACGCATAGGCCCTAGCATTGCAAGCCCTGATCCACCTGCCGATGGTGGAAGAAGAGACCTTCCTGCCCATGGTAGAGGGCCGAAAGGAGACAAACAAGGCCTCTGACTTGCGAAAGGTCGAAGTACGCTTAATGTAAAGGCGCAGAGCCCTGCGTACGTCTAGTTTGTGCCACTGGCGTTCTAGTCGATGAGAAGGATTTGGACAGAAACTTGGCAAAACTAAATCCAATGACCTATGAAAACCGGTGTTCACCTTGGGAATAAAGGAGGGATCTAATCTAAGGACCACTCTGTCCTCATGGAAGGTACAGAGATCCTCCCTGACTGAGAGGGCGGCCAATTCCGAAATCCTTCTGGCCGAAGTGATTGCGACTAAAAAGGCCACCTTCAAGAAGAGAAAATGCAGAGAGCAAGTCTTGAGAGGCTCGAAAGGAGCGGTGGTTAAGGCCTGCAACACCGTAGGTAAATCCCAAGATGGGTATCTATGTACTGTGGGAGGACCAGAATTGGCCGCCCCTTTAAGAAAGCGGAGATAGCTGGGTGGTGAGAAAGCGGACCCAGATTGTTGCAGGTGAGGACCGTGGACAAGGCCGCAACCTGCCTACGGATGGTGTTGGTGGACAAGCCCTTGGAAATGCCCTCCAGCAGATAATCTAAAATGTTAGGGACTGTAACTGAAAGAGGATCCAATTTCTGTGAGATGCACCACTGGCAGAAATTTCTCCACATGGCGTCATAGATCCGGTTCGTCAAGGGGCGTCTGGAGGCCTGGATCATAGAGATCACCCCCGAGGAATAGGCCTGCTTAGCTAGACTCTCCCGCTCAAGTGCCAAGCGGCTAATTGAAGCCACTGAGGGTCCAGATGCTGGAGCTCCCCCTGGTAGAGAGCTACTCAGTCCGGGGGGAACCTCCATGGAGGAGACAGACAGATCCACTAGGCCTGCAAAACACAGGCGTCAAGGCCAATATGGAGCAACCAATATTACTTCCGCCTGCTCCAATATCAGCCTGTGAATGGTGGCCTGTAACAGCGGAAGGGGAGGGAAGGCGTACAGCAGACCCTCCAGCCACTTGCACTGAAGAGCATCCGTCCCCTCGGCCCCCTTTGTTGGATATCTTGTGAAGAATCTGGGGAGCTGGGCGTTGGACGGGGAGGCAAACAGATCCAGGCAAGGTCTGCCGAACCTGCTCGCGATCATTTCGAACAGACTCTGGTCGAGACGCCACTCCGAGTGGTCCACAGTCGCCCTGCTGAGGGAGTCGGCCTGACGGTTTGCCTCCCCCGAAATGTGTTCTGCTCTGATTGAGCCCAGATTGGACTCTGCCCATAAACCTAGCTCAGTGGCCTTCTGAAGGAGAGCCCAGGAATGTGTCCCTCCCTGTTTGTTGACATGAACCTTGGCTGCCACATTGTCCGTCAAGATCAACACGTGTTGTCCCGACACTAGGGAGGAGAAGTGAAGGAGAGCCAAATGAATCGCCCTGAGTTCCAGCCAGTTTATGTTTTGGTTGAGGTCCGCTCTGGACCATCGCCCCTGGGCCAAATGGGTCTGGAGGTGAGCCCCCCAACCGAACAGACTGGCATCTGTGGTCAGGACAAGCCTGAGGGGCTCCTTGAATATGGTCCTCTTGGACATGGCTGCGGAAGACCACCACTGGAGGGATATGAGTATGTGGGGTGGAACCTGGACCTTCCTGGTGGAGGCACTGCGGTTCCGCTTCTGAAAAGGGAGGAGGAACCACTGGAGGCTCCTCGAGTGCAGTCTTGCCCATGGAACTATGCCCATGCAAGATACCATCTTTCCCAGGAGCTGGGACAGCTGTACCAGTGGCACCGTCCTCGCTCCCCGAATCTGGAAAACTAATTTCCGTCGCCCCTGGGAGAGATAGACCCTGCAAAGGTCGGAGTCTATCAGGGCTCCTAGATGGAGGAGCCGTTTTGTGGGGGTAGTGTGGCTTTTCCTGAAATTTATCGAAAAGCCGTGATCCTGAAGGATCTGAATGGTGGTCGACAGATCTGATCTTGCTGACTGGAGGGACCTGGACTGTACAAGGATGTTGTCCAGGTAGCACTGTACGCGCACCGGTATAGCCGAAGGTGGGCTGCCAATACCACCAGGACCTTCGTGAAGACCCTTGGGGCCGAAGACAGGTCAAACGGAAGGGCCCTGTATTGGTAATGCCGGTGTGCGTAACAGAAGCGTAGGAACCTGAGGTGCTCCCGGGAGATTGGGATGTGGAGGTAGGCCTCGGTGAGGTCTATGGAGGAGAGAAAATCTCCCTTCCTGATACCGGCCAGTATTGACTTCAGGGTCTGCATCTTGAACCTTCTGTATACTAGAAATCGGTTCAGACCCTTTAAATCCAGTATTGCCCTCCATCCTCCTGATGCCTTGGGGACCACGAACAGGATGGAGTAGAAACCTGTTCCAATTTGATCCCTTGGGACTGCCTCTATGGCCCTGATTTCTAAAAGGTGCTTGATGGTGGTGGAGACCAGACATGTCTTTGAGGGGTTCCGTGATACTGGGCACTGTAAGAAGTGATCGTGTGGGAGTGACTGAAACTCGAGTGCCAGACCCCGTGTGACGGTATCTCTGACCCAAGAGTCGGTGATGGTCTGCTCCCAGACCTGGTAAAACTGTTCCAGGCGCCCCCCTATCAGAAAGTCCCCGATGACGTCACTTGGAGCGTCTGTAGGGACGGCCTCCGGAACCTCTAAAGGGACGTTTGGCCTGTGACTGACCCCTGGCTCCGGTGTTCGGGCGGTCCTGTTGTCGATCCTGTCTCTGAGGAAAGGGTCGTGAACCTCTGGGCCAATCCCAGGGCTGCCCTGCCTGAAAGGGCTATCGCCACTCCCAAGAGCCCGAGGGACGGAAGGACTGCCTACGGAATTCCTGCTGTGGACACCTGTCAAGATTTCTTGGAGGGGTGTACCAGAACCTTGCGCTTGTCCTTACCCTCGACCACATGTGGATCGAGAATAGGGGCAAACAGATCTTTTCCCATGTACTTGGCTGTGGAGAGTCGCCATTTGGCCTTTAGATCCGTTCTCCACTGCTTCAACCACAATACCCTACGAGAGGCCACTGTGGCGGCAATGGATCTGGCCGAGCACTTGGCCGAATGGAGAGAGACAGCCATGTATTGTGAGGCTGCAACCAGCTTGACAAGTGTCTGGTGTACTCTGACCTGATCAGGGGGAACCAGGGACTGAAGATCATGGAGCCACATGATGGCGCTCTGGCAAAGAAGGAAGCAGAAGTCGCAGCCTTTATGGCCAGCCCCAAGGCCTGATGAGCTCTTCTACAGGAGAACTCAAACTTCTTGTCCTTTGCCTTCAGAACCTCTGCCATGTCACCTGAGACGGTGGAATTAGAAAACAAAGAGATTAAAGGGGAGTCAAATAGTTGGGACCTCTAGTATGGAGGCGAATGAGGGAGAAACGTACAGTTTCTTTTCCATACTATTTTCTTTTGGAGTGGTGGCCAGGGATGACCACTGGGCCTCAACCGCATCCCGAAACACAAAAGGGCAAGGAATTTATTTTTGGTCCACAATCTTCACCGCAAAGGATTGGACTCCTGATCTGCGGAGGTAGAAGGTTTTTCCTCCTGAACTGAAGTCAGGTTAGTGGTAGCACAGGCCTTCAAAAGAAGGGATTTAAAGATGGATGGGTCAAAGAGACTCGAGGCAGATGCCTGTTCAGGCGTTGCCTCCTCATCCTCTGACATGGGAGTGTCAGCTATAGCCAAATCCACGGACTCCCCCCTCTCCTACTTGAGAGGAAGTCTCTGAGGTATCTGAACCCGGCGCCGTGGTACGCCCCGGCAGAGAGGAGGGACTTGTAGGGGGAGGCAGATGTTGGGAGGGGACCTGCGAACTCCTGGAGGAGGACATAAATTGAACAAAGGCAAGGTGCATGAATGCCTGAAATTGACTTTGAGACCACATATCCCCTTGTTCCCTAGGGGTAGCCCCAACCACCGTTGGAGCATGAACAACTTCGGGGACCTGCTGTAAGGAGGGGGAGGAGTGAGAGGGACCTGCCTGTTCAGTTGCCCCCAGAGGAGAACTAATCCAGGTGGCTAATGGCACAGGCGCAAAAGAGGGCTCCAGATTAGAAGTATCCAGTGGGGCAGGGGGAACTGCTTCAGCCCCACTGGATAGGAGCCACTGTGCCTTGGAGAATTCCCTCTCCAGAGCCTGATGTCTCCTCGAGGCCTCTCGCTCGGCTGTTTTAGAAGTCTCCTTGGTTGATAAATGCTTGGTTTTGGCTTTTTTCTTCCCCCCTGCTTCCAATTCCGTTGATCTGCGCTTTGACTGTGCAGGGGGTGCACCAGAGACTTGTGTTGCCTGGGGTGAAGAACTGTCTGCCATTGAAACCAGATAGAGCTGGCCAGGGATATCCAGAGGAGGGGAAAAACAAGGACGCAGATCACAGTCAGAGATGGAGCGCAACCGCCCCTTACACTGAACAGAAGGCAAAAGGCAGAGACAACCAGACAGGACTCTAGGCCCAGTGGCTAAAGGCCACTACTGTCAATAACAGGCAGTCAGAAAAACTCCTTGCTCCAATCACAGGACCTTAGGCCTGCGAGTAATAAGGGGCCCTTGTACTTATTTATTATTATTTTATTCTTATTTCATTTTTATTTATTTATTTATTTTCAAAGTTTTAACAATAACAATAAAAACAAGCAAACAACAGTAACGCCAGTGCACGGACCTGCCACCACAGGTCTGGCCACCACGCAAAAACCGGCCTAGCCAGCCCTAACAGTCCAAGAGGCCCGCAAAATGGCATCCGCCCACCGGCCTCGCAGCAGACTGAGTTAAATTGAAGAAAAAACAACTTCCCCAGCATGGATCTGCCAATACAGGTCAAGGCAAACAGTTTGGCAAGGAAAACCGGCCTAGCAGGCCTTAATAACCAAGGGAGGCAAAATGGCATCCGCCCATATGCTCCCAAAATGGCGACCGCCCAACGACCATGCGGGCAAAATGATGGCCACAACTCCTGGAGTCTTCTAAAAAAACGACGGAGCCGATTAAATGTCAGGGGGAGATAGCGAAGAACGAGCCCCGGGCTCCCCACTCCTTCCCCCCCCTGTCCTCGGAATTTGCATTCTGAAGGAAAAGGCTCCGCGTGAGCATCCGCTTCTGGAACCTCGTGGCGCGGAGTCCTAGACGATTCGCCCGGCAAGAGGCTGCGATCCGCCGATCCGCAGCTTGCAAAAACACGGGTATGAGCTACCCGACGATCCTGCTTCTGGAGAGGGCCGAAAGCGCCAAAGGAGGGGAAGGGAGCCCTGCCAGAGCCTGAGAGCTCAATAAGGAGGAAGGACAAAGTCCTTTTGTTAAGATCAGCCAAAACCCAGAACAGAGAATTTTGATAAATTTGGAAAGAATTTAAAAGAAAGCCAATTTTGACTGAATAATGGAAAAAACAATGGAGCCAAAAAACCTGCGTTCTGCTGAGCCTAAGACTAAGTCAAAACTGGGAAGACACACCCAAAGGGAGGCGTGACTAAAGCTCTGACTTAGTCTCTCTCAGCAGGAAGGCTGAAATAACCCAATCAGTGGATTCTACATCCACCATGCTGGAGAAAATAGCATTCCATTGTCACCTGTGGCTATTTTCTCCAGTTGACCTTAGCCACATTATGCCAATTGCAATATAATCTGGATTGTGTATGCCATGCATTTAACATTCCATGCAGTGTCAAGAAACAAAATTCCCACTTACCAGTTGGTCAAAGTTTAGCTCCTCAGTATTGGGCTCTCTACCAATGGCCCACAAGAGACAATCGACATTCTCAATAGTGTTCACAGTGGGTTTTTGATTAGGAAAAGAGGATGTAACCGTTATTGCCAAGAGTCCCGAAGGTGATTTTGTAACTGATTGAATCTGTTGAGCAACAAGATTACTGAAGAATGCTAGAGCAAGATGACACAATGAATTGTTCATTTTAAGGCTCAAATCCTAGTTTTCTTCTTCAAAAATACCCTTCTTGCTAAATGCCTAGGTGTTGTGAAGTTACAAATACCTTATGGCTAGAATTAGATAGTACTGGTAGTCCTTGACGTCCTACCTTATCTGAATTTCTGTTGCTAAGCAAGGTGTTAAGTGAGCCAACCTAATTTTATGACCTTTTGGCCATAATTGTTAAGCAAATCACTGCAATTAAGTGAAACACACAATCATTAAGCCAATCCAGCCTTTTCCATCGATTTTGCTTATTGGAAGCTGGCTGGGAAGATCACAAATGGTGATCACATGACCCTGGGATGCGGCAACTATCATAAATGCGTGCCAGTTTCCAAGAACCTTAATTTTGGTCACGTGACCATAGGGATGCTGCAACAGTCGTCGTAAGTACAAAAACTGGTTGTCACTTCTTTTAGTGTCATTGTAACTTCAAACAGTCACTGAATGGTTTTAAGTCAAGGTGTACCTGTATGCAGTTTTGTTGAGAGACCCCACTTGCATGTGAAGAAAAAGAGCAAAGGTAAGTATAATGGCTGCTGAAGTTTTGAAATGCCAGAAAGGGCGCAAATATGTTTACTGAGGTCAGAGGATAAGGCTCAAATATCCTTCATTGCTGTCATGAAAAATTATAATTACAGAGTAAAGAACCATCATTATGTGTGAAGTGCAAAACTTGCTCAGTTGCCAGTATTTGTTATCTAATTTCTCTTTAAAAATACTCCTTTTTTAAAAGTATGCTCAAAAATGCCTAAACTAAATGATAAATCTATTTGGCAGGATTGTTGTTTTTTTTTATGCTTCTATAGTGTCCAGGGTTTTTTAAATCTGATTCTCAAATGAAGTAATGTTGATTGGTTGGTATTTTAAATTGGAAGACTTTTTTTGATACAAAGTTTACAAAGCCTCGAAATGGAATTGTACTGTAATGTCAATCAATTAGATCTTTATTATAGATTTTAACCAGTATAAAATAGGAAGTAAACAAAACTTTGACATAAAATCCTGTTGGCAACATCCAGATAAAACTCAGGTCCTAAATAACTTGTCACTACCTCAATTCTTACAAAGCAATTTGACAGAGTGAGTAATACAGGTTATTAATATGTAATCCTGATTATAATGTAATACTCCTTTCGATCTGCTCAGGAATGCTGCGAAAGCTATCAATACAGTAGCTGTGGTTCGTTCATGAGAAAGAAAACTCATATGCACGGTGATGATTTGTTTTTGCTTTCTCTCAAATGGCAGCATTTGGATAATTTATATACATGTGCTCAGTGTCAATGCTGCTAATATTGAATATTCTTGCTTTGACAATATATGCAGAACTGTCTGGTATTTTTAGAGTTAAATCAGGTATCAGTGAAAGGGGAGGAGAATATAAGGAAAGCCCGGGGAAAAGAAAGGGAAGTGAATCTTTGCCCTCCAAGTTAATTGGAAGATGGGAATCATGACCCCAAAATAGGGGAGGGGAAATGCCTGGAATGTTATGTGCAAAGGAAGGGAAATTCAGATCTTAGCATTTCCACCATGCCGTGCTGACATCTCTGTAACACTAATAAAGGCTTTTTAGGTTAAAAAAAAAATGCCTGAAGGTTCTTTGAAGTGTTTCGTTAATCAGACACATGACACTCAGAAGAATAAAGCTAAACAAAGTTGGAAAAACTTATATTGTTTTGAAACTGTTAAAGCAATAGAACATAACGAAATGGGAGCTTCCAACTGAAGTTGGAATGATTTAGCTGCAACTGAAGAAAAATTATGCATACAGGTAGTCCTCAAATTACAACCATTCATTCAGTCATCACTCAAAATCACACCAAAGGTGGTGCTGAAAAAATGGTAATTCCACATGGTCCTTGTAGTTACAGCTGTTGCAGTGCTCCCATGGTCAAAAAAAAAATCAAAATTTGAGCACTTGAAAATTCACCAACACTTAACGACTGCAGGGGCAGCTCAACTGACCCCATCTGTCCTTTTAGCTGCCCTATGCTCTGCTGGCCATGCCAGCCAGCCTACCACTCCTGCTTCCCTACACTTGCTGCCCAATCTTGATGACTTTCATCATCATCTTCCTGCCACTGCTTATGAGGCGCACCTGGCCTGGCCCTCCATGAGGCAGCTGCACCCACCCCTTGTCCAAATCGCATGTGGCCTTGTCATAACGTTTGGAAGGGAAGTGCATGAAAGAAGGCTCAGCTATGTTGGCGTGAAAGCATTCCAGACCATACACAATTTGGACAATTAGTGGATGTGGCCTTGGGAAGAAGGCTGGGGCAACCAGCAGTTGTCTTGTGAAAGGTCAGGCTATGTGCATCTCATCAGCGGTCACAGGAAAATGATGGCAAATATCACTTGGGTGGGGCAAGTCTGGGAGGGCCAGCGAGCACAGGCTGAGAGAAGTGACAGAGTGCAAGATGGCAGAGATGGGGGAGGGGGAGAGATGAGTGGATGGGAGGAGATGAAAAGGAAGCAGTCCCTTAGTTTGTCAAGACTCAAGGCTGGGAGGGACTAAGCCAGGAGTGGTTTGGATCAAGGTGGGTCCTTGATTAAGAGCGGATGGGATTTGGTTAACAACAGCAAATTGGACTGCCTAGATTACACATGCTTTACAACTGCATTGCTTAGCAATGGCAACTCCAGTCCCAGTTGCCATTGTAATTCGAAGCCTACCTGTACATGAACATTCAAAATTAATCACTACAAGCAGCACTAAAGAGATATTACCTTGCAATGTTTCCAGACTTCTACTCCACTATGTTCCAACTCCTGAGTGCAGTTTGAACTGATCATAGAATCAAAATTTCTCAGCACCTATACAAAAAAATAATTTATCAGACTGCAAGTAAAGCCTTTACTTAGATTTAATTATGGTAACTTTCTTTGTCATTGATTACAGAACATTTAAGTCATAACCTCACAAGCCTGAACTCCCAAATGCAAATTTCACTCAAATTTATCCAGCTCCACAATTAAATTGACATTTGCCACAGAGCTATTGCCAAAGTTAATGAGAATTAAACCTGAATGTATTACATGTCATTCAAATTTCATAATCTCACTGTAAGACTAATATAGCCTAAAGCCACACTGTGATTTTCATGGTTAAATTGAGGTTGGAGATTAAATTCTCTTTACATCTATATTGTTTTCTAGCTACTACACCATGCTAGATCTTAACAATCAGAAATATGCCATAGACTTCAATCAAAAGGAAAGACAATGTGAAAAGGAAGAGATGGAGAAATTGAAAATATCTGTCGGAATAAGCAGTAAATAAACAGATACCCATAAATGGACAAGAATATTATTAGCAAGTGCTTCTGAGTTTTCAAGAGAAAATAGTGTAGCTTGATTTTAAAAGGAGGTTTAATTCTAATTATAATCAAGAAGTGAAAAAATAATTAGGTTTTAAAGATTTTTGTCAAATTATCAATATTTAAAAAATAAAAGCAAAATGTTAAGGCTCTCCATATGTTAAAAAACAAAGATTGTGCAATGCAGTGTGTGAATGATCCACTCCTGGTGTAAATATGGATAAGGCAAACTGGTTCTGCCCTTTTCGTAAGGTTGTATTCTGCCTGTGGATGTTAGTTCCAAGAAGAACTGGTAGTACTATCAACTGTCACTTAGGAAGGTGAACAAGTGAGTGACCCTTACCTCATTATAACGTATCAATAAGGATGTCCTGGAGCCTAATGTGGAAAGAATACCAGCTAATTCAACAGCTATGTATCCAGCACCAACAATAACACTTCGCCTAAGAAAATGGAATATACGTCATATCACTCACATGCATGTTCTCTTCCACAAATCTGCTCACTGAAATATGTAGTAGCCACACCAGGAAGTCCAAACTTCTCCACATGTTATTGGATTCAAATCCCATCATCTTTTACCACTTACTATGCTGAGTGGGCTTAATGAAAGCAGTTAATTCAATAATACTTTTAATGCCTTTACTGCTTTCAATAATTCTTTTAATGATTCAGTTATCAAGAATGTTTATGTTTGAATGATGTTCTCCCAATAAGCGTTTGATTGCAGTGGTGTAAAAGTCTAACAAACAAATGCCTAAAGGGCTATAGCTGTTTCTATCCAATTTATAACCTAAGCAATTAGATTTTGTATAGAAGGGTCCTGACTTTGCTTTCATTAAATCAGAAAGGATAAATGGTAATGGTTAAACCAACGCTGGGATAATTACCAAAGAAGATTTGTATTTACATTTGTTCGAAAGGAAGGAATTACAAGAGAATAAGCAGGCACACAATAAGGAATACACATCAAAAGCAATGCAATGCTGCCAGCACATAACTCAGGGTATTCCCCATTATCTGTCTACTTATTCTCTTGGAATCCCTTCCTCTCCAATCTTTCAGCTTTGTGAGGAGGGTTGAGAGAAAGAAAAAGAGTCAGGCAGAGGAGAAATTGTCTAAAGAGATAGCTCATTTAGACAATCCACTCTGTTCAATTCAATCCATAGCTCGGTTCTTGGCTACACAGGCCTTCCGGAAAGGCCTCTGACTGCGAAATGCAAGCTGAGCTCCATTCTCAAATGAAGAATGATGCTGCTCCTTTGGCCACAGAAATGGGCCGGGTGGGCGGGGCTGTCGAGGCTGTCCCTGCGAGGTGAGTGGAAAAGACACCCCCCTCTCCAAAAATAAGACTTGGGGCCTATTTTGGAGGGGGAAAAAAATAAGACCAGGTCTTATTTTCAGGGAAACACGGTATGCCCACACGTCTTACATTTAAAGGTAGACAAAAGGATCTTGGCTGGGAAAACAGCACTTAGTCTCCTCTTCCACTTTGAGGGATGGATGGGGAGTCCCACCACCATTGCCATGCCTTCCCACTTACAAATCCAGGCTTTTAGCAGATGTTGCCTGCTTTTTCTCAAGCCTAAAGAACCAGCCTTCTACAACTGGGCTCCTGGCTAATGGCATACACAGGATGAGTTTCTCAAATATTAGCAACAAAAATGAAAGGACTGTAAGGATAGATGAATTCACCTGTAAGTTACTTGTGACCATGACCAAATAATAGTGGTAGAAAAGCCACAGTGCTTTACTTCATTTCCTGCTTTCCACTGTAAATAGCTTTCTGGTCCCCAAATAGGCAAAAAAAATGAAAGAAAAAAATAGGATATTTTTAAAGCATTGCAGCCCCCTTCAATTTCTTTATTGGAAGCCAGTACCTTCAATAGAAGCTTATTTTGTTTGTTGATAGGAATATTGACCACGAAGTTGATATTGCCACAAGTGAATAACAAAAGCGAAGTAGCTGCACTGATGTCCAATATCCACACGGAGGCCCAAATGCTTAGCAATGGGGTAACCCTTCAATGTGAGAATTTGTTTTTCTTGTTGGTTTTATATCCTGGGTTTCCTTCCAGAGTTCAGGTTAGTGTGCACAGTGCTCCTTCCCTCTGTTTTTCCCCCACATGTTTTCCTCTAATTTCCCCAGAGCAAACAGCACTTTCTGCCCTCATCCTATTTCAGTAGTGGGCTAGAAATGAAAGAGATATTCCCGCTGCAGAAGACACAGGAGGGTACATGATGAATCCCCTATCTGGGCTGATAAGAGGTGGTACAGGACCGGTCAACAACTCTGAAATGTGGGACAATTATTGCAGCTTTGTAGCTATACTAGCTTACTGTCTACATCTTTTAGTGGGGAATGAAAGACTGGAATACAATAATCCCTATTCGTTTTACAAACTAATCTTTGCTGCAATGCAGCAAACTGAGAACATTTATTTGTTTGGGCTTGTATGCCGCTCCTCTCCGGAGACTCGGAGCGGCTAACAACATATATATAAACAACAAATTACAATAAAAATCCCAAACAAGAAATATCTAAAAATACAATAAAACACCCACTCAAATTCAACAGTCAACCACAATCATCCCCAGACCTGCCGGCAAAGATAAGTTTTAAGATTTTTTCGGAAGGCCAGGAGAGTCGGAGAAACGCGGACTTCAGGAGGTAGTTGGTTCCAGAGGGCGGGCGCCACAACAGAGAAAGCCCTCCCCCTAGGGCCCGCCAGATGACATTGTTTTGCTGACGGGACCCGGAGGAGGCCAACCCTGTGTGCTCTCACCGGTCGTAGGGAAGTATGTGGCTCAGAATTCATTGCAACTTACTTGGGCAACTCTTCAAGTTCAAAGAAGCCATCACTAGAGATTCCCAAACTGGCTCCTGCAAAGCAACAAGACATTATCTTCAATATTCATAATCTTCAGCTTTGTGTATAAATAGACGTAACTTGCACAAACATTCACTTTTTCTGAAAGGTTATTTAATTATTTTTCAAAGTATGCTATTAAAAAAAGTATGAATGAACTATTACAAGGTAACTATGTACGACTGAATCTTTGACAATGCTAAGGAAAACATTTTAGTGCAAGCTCAGCTGCACGTTCCTTCTTAAAAACTGGGCAAAGAGCATCATAGAACCCATACCTGGTATCTCACTTTCACTGGGAATTACAGGCCGTCCACCAGTAGCAATCAGTATGTGAGGTGCTGTATATTTTTTGCCATCAATTTCAATTGTGGGTTCAGGGTCAGCTGTGAACGATGCATGCCCACGAATGGTTTCCACGTGGTCCTAGCAAAACCAATTTTTGATTTAAAAATTAAATCAATTTATATACAAGAGAAAGACATCTTATAATATAGTGTAACGTGGGCCAATGTATGACACATTTAAATAATTTGAACTTCTTGAATGATTCAAAATAAATCTGTAAATAAATTTCAAAAATGGAAGAGTGGACTAAGATGCATTATTTTACTTTAGATTATTCCCCCATATTTTCTTCACAAGAACTAATCTATTGTGTAATCCTTACACCTTTCAGAAACAAACTATACAAGTCACATGAAAATTATATCAAGACCATGAAAATTGTAGGTTTGAAAAGCAGACTAACTGCAATGTATTAAGACATACCCTATCAGTTTTTCTCAAGAGAGAGGGGTAAGACTTGTGCTTTTTCTTTAACTGTACTGTACTTATGTTAAATTTACACTACAGTTTTCACGTCTTTTCCAACAACAGGAAACTGAAATTTGTGTAGAGGAAGGCTTGCTCATCTGTCACTTAAGCAAAAAAGCAAGTTTTACACAAATGATTTGCTCTGAATCTTTTTTTTTTTTAAATGCTATACACCTGGATGCAAATTTAAAAAATTAACCAACACAGAACTTTCTGTTTTCAGCTTGTGAAATTCACAGGGTTCATAGAAGAAAGAAGAAATTTAAAATTTGCTGAAATTGAAAAATAAGGCCATTTACAAACCTTATTCAAATTATTTTGATAGATCTCATTCAGTTTCTTCACATAAGCATCACGCTTTTCTTTAATTATTCTATAGTAAAAAGAGTTTTATTAGTATTATATCCTACTTTTCCCCAAGAAGCACATAGCTCCCCTCTTTCAACGTATCCCCACAAAAACAAACCTTTTGGGCAGGCTGGGTGGAGAGGCAGCCCAACCCAAGTACCCAATGAATTTCCACAGCTAAGCATAAAGTTGGGTTTCCCAAGCCTTATTCAAATTGTTATTCCACATGGGCTTTCTAAATTTACATCTCAAATATCTATCTCCCCACAAACCGAATTAAAACACAATACTGCATAGGTACCTTTTTCCTAAGTAATAAACAGATATTATGCAGAAAATTATAGTCTTGTTTCACAATTTAAAAAAGTTTTCCTTGCAGAAAAGATGTTTATACCATCCTATAACACACTGTACATCAAACAAAATACCATTTGTTTATTATACCTAAAACAGCATTTTAAACAATACAAATGGTGTATCTCAGTGCATATCACAGGGAACGCTACTGTCAGAGCGAACCCTAATATATGAACTATTAGTAGGCTCAGAATTAAATTCTGAGCATGTACTGTTTTGAATTTTCACAAGTCCCAGTCCAATCATGATTTCTTATAAGAATTTAAGAATAATGCTCACAGATAACTCAAAAATCAAAGTGAGATTATTTAGAATAAAAACAATTTCACTATATTAAACTGTGTAGCTTTAAATTATAAATACTAGGCAGTTTTGGTCCACAACAGAGATTCTTCAGATCTGATAGAGCAGTGGTGGCAAACCTATGGCACACATGCCAGAGGCGGCACTCACAGCCCTCGCTATGGGCACGTGCACCATGCCCCAGAGATGGCAACCATCCCTCTTCAACCAGCTGCCCGCTAACTCACTGAGGTCCCACATGACCGGATACACCCCAGCATGGCTGGTTTCCCTCCCCCTCCAGTCCCATCTCTCCTGGCCTCGCATGCTCTCCTTTTCCCAGGCATGACCCACTGCATCGCCTCCTCAGCTGTAAGCCAGCCATCCAGCTCAGAGGCGGCTTCTCTGAACTGCTGGTGGCGGACTGCGGAGCCCCAGAGTGCACCAGTCGAGGGGCTGGCAGGCTGTGGCTGCTGACGGACACTGTCGGCCCCCATGCGCTCGCTGGCCTCTGTGTGTGTGGGCTGATGGTTTCAGGCAGCAGCCGCCCCGGCCCCTGCCTCGCCTTGCCCTGTGATAATGGCACCCCTACCCTACCTCACCTTGCCTCACCTCACCCCGCAGGACAAGCCTCCTGCCCACCACCCCACCTGCCAGAGACCCCCTGGATCTTCCCCAACCCTGTCCGGCCCCCACAGGCATCCCTCCCCATGAGCAACATCAAGGTGACCATGCTAACCTTGGCCACACCCATCCAGTTTGCCATGACCACCACAGTCACGCCCACCCAGTGGGCCACGCCCTCCTGGGACCCGGCGATACATAAATGGGTTTTGGGTTGCAGTTTGGCCACTCAGTCTCTAAAACAGCGGTTCTCAACCTGTGGGTCGCGACCCCATTTGGGGTCGAACGACCATTTCACGGGGGTCGCCAAACACCGCAGTCTGCCATTTTTTGGGGGGGTCGGCCATTTTTTTTGGGTCCGCCATTTTTTTCCCCTTTGCGATGCGGGCCGTCGCACCGCGCATGCACAATGTGCCCCGTCGCGCCGAGCATGCGCGATGCAGGCCGGGGTCGAGCCCCAGAAAAGGTTGAGAACTGCTGCTCTAAAAGGTTCGCCACCACTGTGATAGAGTGTTGGAATCCCATACAATCCCACAGATAAAAATCTGGATATATGTAAGTTTCAAATTAGAAACAATTCTATCCATTTATTTTACTTAAGAGATATTCCAGAATTTAGCTAACTTACTTCCAATTAAACGTCACATCAGCTATTTTAAAACCATAATCCACATGATCATGGATGAATTCATAATGAACAGCAGTATTCCACATCACCTATTATGAAAGACAACATCCAAAGTTTAATATAAGTAATATAAAAATGAATGAGCAAATTCACATTCTTGTATACAACATAAATCAATAATTTTATTCATTCATTTATTCATATTTCTACATTGCCCATCTCCTCAAAGTGACTCTGCAGCAAGAGAGAATTACAAAACTTGACGTTCCTACTCTAAGACATTGGACTGGACAGATCAGGATTCATAACTCATCACTGCATGATATATGTAATCCAGTAGTTACACTACATATTACGGCCTATGAAGAAGAAACAAGCTTCTCGTTCTGTAATCATTGGCACTTGGCAAAACAGTCGTATTTTTCAATACCCAGCAGACCAAACCATGTGTGGCTAATGCACGATGTTCAGTTGTGCCTAATTGAACATATATGAGCCTGGTCAACCAATTTATCAGTTCCCATTTTAGAGGAAGAGGAGGAGGGAATGTGTGATATCTTCTTTTAAGTTAAGCCTGATAAAAGAAATTTGAAAGTTATCAACTTCTTTCAAAAACACAGCAAATACCATCAATGTCAGAATATCATCTATTTTGACCCATGTAAATCATCTTAATCATAGAACATAAATTTATATGACTGGAAGGCACCTTGAAGGTCACTTGTCTAGACCTCTGCTCAAGGAGAAGACTTTATATCATTTCAATCAACTGATTGTCCACTCTATTTCTGAAAACCTCCAGTGATGGAGCACCCACAACTCTGGGAGGCAAACTATGCCAACTAACCTTTCCTACTTCTGGTCTGTAAGATTGCTCAAATTGGCAAATACAGTTTGGGGGCATTTTTTTACTATTTAAAAATGGTGTGTTTAATTAGCAGCCAGCAGAAGGAAAAGCATCATCCAGCACAGGACAGAAGCTAATGGGAGTTCCAAAAGGGCAGAATAGACAATCCCCATTTATCAATTTTGCTGCAGCTGTTCCAAAAATGCAAAAGTCAAATAGGGGGTGGGGGAAACAGATCAGTTTTTTTTTTCAATTGGTACCAGTTTTAAAGTTTCTTTAAATCTTATTATTTTTGTCCTTTCAATACAATTACTGCATGCAATTTGGATTATGTTAGACCCCCTAGACTTGCATATGAAAATGGAGATTTAATAAATTATATTTTCTTTTCAACTTTAATGCTGTTCTACACATCTGCTCCTCAAACCAGGACTAAATTAAAAAAAGCTATGAAAACAGCTGTAAAAGGCAGCAGAAATTATCTTTCATGACAAGAAGCACATCCATGTCTTCCTTGAACCTGGAGAGAAAAAATTAGGAGGTACTTTTTGTGACTTGGTATTTTTGTTATGTATTTTGGTAAAGCAGGGTAAAAGAAAAACACTGTTGTTCAGATGTCTTGCACTACAGTTATCTTGCTTTCCAAACAACATGCCCAACATCTGCTAAAGTACTGTTTTGCATTCCAAATAAAGGATAGACATACCCGTCAATAATGTAAACGCATATTTTAGCAGATTTTGAGGGCCATTTTCATGTTTTTCTTATTTGTTTTTATTAAACACCCTTCTAATGGCACCATAATCAAAACAATTCTGAGGCTCACTGCCCAATTTTTAAAAAAGGCCTACAATACAAGGGAGAAAATAAAACATCACATCAAATCAATTCAGGGCAAAGTTTTCCGAAACAGCTGGTTCTTCAAGCATTTTCAAAAAATCAGCAAAGAAGTTCAATGTATTTTTTGAAATATTAGCAAATTCATAGCACACATAAATTCCTTTACCTTTTTAGGTACACATCCAACGTTCACCTGAAAGAAAGAAAAAACATATTTACTGCAAATTTCATGTATCAACGCTTTTAATATAAGCAAGTATGTTATTTAGAAAGTATGTACGACTACTAAAACCTTAATTTATTAATTTATGATTAATTTTATTTTCTTAATATCAGCAAAATGTGTATCAGTAATGTAGTATACTTAAGATATTTTTCAAGAGGTGATTGCATGAAAGTGCTGTATACTGAAACCTGCCTCAAATGCCCAATATCTAAGGAATGAGGGAACATTTTATTTTCATTGCAATAAGCTCCATGGCTTGGGTAAGATGCCATTGGGCATATGGATAATCATAATAATAAGAAACCACTTGAATCCTGCATTCATTAGCCTGAGATTAGTTCTTAATTTATTATAACAAATTTGAAGCACATTTCATTATTTAGTTAGGTAGATATTGGGTTGGTCAGTATCTGGATAGGGGGCTGCATGAGTACTCTGTCTTTCTAAGTACCTAGGAATAGTTTACATCTGATTAAAGTTTGCATGAAAAAACACCTTTTATCTGGCACTTTGAAAACAAAGACTCCCTGAATGATTTGCCTGCCCCTTGGTTTCTTCTTGAAAAGAATCTTTGTTAGTTCTCAAAGCAAGCCATTTCATAACCCAGTCAACACATTCAGCTGACATGTTCACAGGTTCCACTGAATGCCTAAAGTAGGGCATTCAGAATGTGTCTTTCATGGACATTTCATTCTAGTAAAATCTTTTCAACATTGGACTCCTCCAGATGTTGCAATCATCCTTGATTTAAGTGCCTGCAAATTTGCACTGGCTGTTAAGCAACTACATAAATCTTCTCCCCAATCAGCTCTCCCCAATCTGCTCTTTAAGGTCTTCCAACAGCACACCACCTTGCTGCTTCTCTCTTTTCTTCCTCCTTTCCTAATTTCAACATCTTCCAGAATTCCCAGCTAAAACAAAGGATGTGAGCTACAGAAACTACAGTCTCACAACTTTTGAAGGGTTATTACACTTTGGAAGGCTGCTCTATTTAATGACAGAAAACAGTTTAGAGGTAAGTTCTTTGAATATACATTCTAAACTTTATTCCTTATTTAGTCCCTTTCTCTGGAATTTTATTCACTCATATTTTGCATCCTTGCATCATTACCAAATCGTCAATTTTAATATTGCCAACCATTCTTTCCACAACTAATTTGACATTTTTCTTCAACAAACTATAACTTCAGTGCCAATAAGGACAAGTTTAGTGTTTGGTCTGTTAAGTTTTTAAAAATAATTTCTTCAGGCACAATCTATTTCTTTCTGTATAGCATGATAGGGGACTAACAACTAATTATGCCATAGAAGTAGCTATAATTCCAACTAGGAAGAAATAAAGATTAACAGTTGGAAACGTTCTATAAACACTATAATACAGAACAGCTTGTTACAATCAGAAAAGGACCCATCGATAATGTTATGTTCCTCTAAAGGCATCTCATAGACACAGAAGAGATAAATAAGAAATTATAATTAAAAACATCCTGTGCTTCCTGCTTGAGATATAGAAGGGTAAAGACAAGAAAGACATGCAGGGGGGAGGAAACGTAAAGAGCAAAGCACTTCCTGCAAAGTGAATTGGCACATAAGTGATGGTTCTACTGAGTCATATTTCTCTTGCCTTGAGGGCTAGAAAAAAAGAAAAAGTATATTGGATGCAAGAAGAGTTGGTATGTCGTACGGTACGGAGCTGCAATAACACAACCCTAACCCGGGCATAAGGAACAAAACCCAACTGCTGTATTCACATAACAGGCTGAAACGAAGGCTGTGTCAGAATCCAATTATATTTCATCTCTAGTTATCGACTATGGAAAACCCCATTTCTGCCCTCTCTAGATTCTGTCATACCATGAAGGGGAAGGGGGGTGAACAAAGAGGTTTTATGGTCCTCACTTCCTTGTGTACAACTTCAAAGGAATTGAATGTGGATACCACCAAAAGGACTAATTCATAACAATGGGGCCATCAGCTTTCATCTACTCCTCTCTGAAGTCTCCCTTCCACCGGCAGTGAGGAAAAAGGGGGTGGAAATGTAACGCCTGGGATTGTCGCTGGAAAGATGGTGGGGTGGGGCTGCTGGGGACCCCTTAAAACCTTGAACCGTAGGGCTTGGGCCCCAGGTCCTGTCTAGAAGGCCTGCAACCATTTTCTCTTAATAAAGGATGCCTGTTGGAAGAAATATTCCAAGAGTTCTGTCTTCTTAAGATGCAAAGTGGGGTGGGTCCTTACATTAGACAGGACCTGCAGAATTAGTCCACCTGGAAGGGAGAACCTTGCCAGGGGACTTTGCAAAAATTACCATGTCAGACAGCGGAGCAAGGAAGGGAGGAAACTCCCCGGAAAGGGAGCCGCTGCCCCAACTGAAACCCTGCCAGATGTCGGGATCTGAGAGGTCAGATTCCTCAGGAGAAGAAGTGGTGGAGACACGGGACCACAAACCTCAGTGGTCAACGGGCATTGGAAAGAAAGGCGAGTGGGAAATCAAGAAAGGTGACTCTGAGACGGGGGGCCAACCAACCAGAATGGAAGCAGGAGATGGAGAAATCCCTACATGCAAGCGAAGAAGAAGGGAGCTGGGCACCGTATTTGGGCTGGATCCTAGAGAAAGCTATCGACCTGATGAAGAGAACTCTCAGCTCCCTAGGAGAGGAGAATTCTGAGCCCTATGGCCGCCCCAGCTCCTGGAGCCACAAAGGGAGAGACACCGAGGGAGAAGTGGAACCTGCAGCCCCAGGGACATCTGCTGATCCAGTAGTCCCCACTCCCCGCCGATCCACAGATGGCGATCTGGATGGAAGACACTACCACCGACAACGAAGGCACCGGTCCATTCAAAGACTCCCGCCGCTGGACGTGAAATTCAAGGGGGATCCAACACGCTTGGGGTTTTTCCTAACCCAAGTCCTCAGCTACATGGAGGAATATGGGCGGGACATCCTCAGCGACAAAGCCCGTATCCGGATCGTGCAATCTGCCCTGGACGGGCCGGCCGCAGATTGGGTGGTGAACTTGCACGACTCCAATGCCCCAGAGCTCAACAACTTCAACCGTTTCATGCCCTCTCTGAGAAGGTGATTTGAGGATCCCCTGGCTGATTGCAAAGCCCGCGAAAGGATAAAAACCATAAGGCAAGGCAAATGCCCGGTAGCTGAATATACGCAAAAATTCTGGGTCATTGCCAGCAAACTGAACTGGCCGGAAGACATCTTCCTTAGCCATTTCAAAGACGGACTAAATTATGACCTATATGATGCTTGCCTGCCCCGAGGGGACCCACACCAACTTGAGGAATGGTACGTCTTGGCAGAGGAAGCAGAGATCGATATATTGAAGAGGCACCGCTGAGGAAAACAATGGAGCCGCTCACCGCCTGAGTTGACATGCGAACCAGTGAAACCATCGGCTATGGCCAAGAAGCAAATGGGGTGTTTCAAGTGCGGGAGAGAAGGGCATCGGGCTATAGAATGCCGCTCAAAAGCCCCCCAGCACAACCCAGACAGATCACCGGCCAGCAAATCCGGAAAGTCTCCAGCTAAGCCAAAAGAACCTGCCATGAGAATGATGGAGGCTGTGGAATCCCCCACCTCTGCTCATCAGGGGGAAAGAACTCCAGCCTACACCGCAGGGCCGGTGGATGCCTCAGACAACAGCTTGGAGGGCGAACCCCTGGTAAGTGGATGCATCGCACCCATCCTCAAGACAGTGACTACGGTATATTAATTCCCCCCATGCCTGAAGCCGTGAAGGTGAAAGCCTTAATAGACTCTGGCTGCAGCCGCTGCCTCATTAGCCCGACGCTAGTGGGGAATCTGGGCATTCCGTCGAGGAGACTGGAACAACCAATCTCATTTGGCCAGTTAGATGGGTCCATAGCAGGGGGGTGCCAGCTACCCTAGCCACTTTACCAATACACCTCTCCCTGGGCAAACATGAAGAAGACATAACGTTTGTGGTGACCCCAGGCGGCACAAATCAAATTCCAAAAGGGGGACCCTATGGACTTAAAATCCCAAGGGGGGCTACCAGAATCAAGAACAGAAAAAGCATCCATGGGAGAGGAAAAGGGACTATCAGAAATACCAGAGGAATACAGAGACTTTGCTGAGGTTTTCAGTGAGGAGAGGGCGGATGAGCTACCTCCCACCGACCCACAGACTGTGCCATTGAATTCAAGCCTGGGGCAAAACTTCCGAAGCCCAGATTAAAGTCCATGAACCCAAAGGAGAAGGAAGAGATGGAAAGATTCATAAAGAAAAACCTAGAAAGGGGGTTCATTGAGCCAGCCAAGCCTAAAGTGGCTGCCCCGATCCTCTTTAGAGAGAAGAAGGATGGCTCTTTACACTTATGTGTGGATTATAGGGCCCTGAATACAATCAGTGAAAGCAACCTATACCCTCTGTCCCTCATGAAGGACATGTTGTCACACCTCTCGAAAGGAAAACTATTTTCTAAACTAGACCTAAGGGAAGCTTACTATCGCGTGAGAATTAAGGAAGGTGATGAATAGAAGACCGCATTTAACTGCCCCATTGGGTGCTACCAATTCAAAGTCTTGCCATTTGGATTACAAGGGGCCCCTGCAGTATTTATGCAACTAATCAATGACGTTCTAAGGGAGCACCTATTTAAGGGGGTCCTGGTTTACTTAGACAACATTCTTATCCTCACCAAATCAAAAGAGAAACATGTCAACCTAGTCAGAGAGGTTTTAAAGAAACTGTGAGCCGCCCACCTATATGCCAAACTCTCGAAATGCAAATTCCACCAGGAAAGGATAGACTACCTAGGTTATCACATATCCCCACAGGGCATTGAAATGGACCCAGAGAAGGTCAGAACAGTATTAGAATGGGCACCACCCCGCACAAGAAAGCAACTGCAAAGTTTCCTGGGCTTCGTAAACTTTTACTGCCATTTCATCCCCTCATTTGCCCAGATAGCTCTGCCCCTCACGAACTTACTAAAAACAAAGGGAGCATCCTCAGTAAAACCTAACCAGCCACTAACATGGACAATGGAGTGCCAAGCAATGTTTGAGAGATTAAAGAGACTTTTTTCTGCCAAACCAGTACTGAGGCACCCAGACATGGATAAGCCCTTCGTAATACAGGCGGATGCAAGTGATGTGGCAGTGGGGGCTGTACTATTACAAGAAAACGATGAAGGGGTATTGCAACCCTGTGCATATACATCCAAGAAACTCACAGAAATGGAACAGCGCTGACCCATATGAGAGAAAGAGGCATACGGTCATTACTCACGTGGCGCCCGTTCCTTGAAGGCAACAAAATCCCCTTCCAGGTGTGGACTGACTACAAAAATTTGGAAGCCCTGAAAATACCCAGGAAGCTCAACCCCAAGCAAGCCCGCTGGTCCCAGCATTTTCACCAGTTCCAATTTACGCTCAAGCATTTGCCGGGGGGAAAGAACTTCCTGGCAGATGCACTATCTCGCATGCCCCAATATAACAGCACACGAGCCACCGACTCTAAACCGATGATGGTAGAATCACAACTGGAAGCAACAGTAACCGCCAGAGCCCAAGCTAAATTAAAACCACAGCTGGGCAGCCAAACCGGAATTGAATTCCGGAAAAGTTTGGAAACAGATGAATGGTTCCAGAAAAACAAAAATGTGTGCACAATGAGAGACGGGCTGCCTTGGGTGGGGGAAAAGTTATATATACCAACAATCCAAAGAGTCACATTCATGCAGCTTTGCCACGACACAAAATCAGCAGGGCATTTTGGATTTGTAAAAACATTACACTTAATTAAACAGCAATTTTGCTGGCCATCCATAAAAAAGGACATAGAAAGTTATGTGGCCAGCTGCCCAAAGTGTGCAACTGCAAAGAGATTGCAAGGGAAATCGCCCGGACTGTTACAAACAGAGGCAAATCCCACTGCCCCTTGGAGGGAAATAGCCATGGATTTTATAGTGGAATTACCAGAAAGCAATGGGAATACGGTTGTCTGGACGGTCACGGATTTGTTTTCCAAACAGGTGCACTTAATCCCTTGCCAAAAGATTCCCACCGCAAAAGTCTTAGTGAAATTTTTCATCCAGCATATTTACAGATTGCATGGGGCACTCCAACACATCATCTCTGATAAGGGAGTGCAATTTACATCTGCATTTTGGAAGGAATTTTTATCCCTCTTAGGGACAACTCAGGGACTGACATCTAGCCATCATCCACAAGGGGATGGACAAACAGAACGGTGTCACTCAGTACTTGAGCAATATTTAAGACGCTTTCTTTATTTCCAACAGTCCGATTGGACGGACTTACTCCCTTTCACAGAAGTTTCCTACAATAATGCAGTCCACTCCAGCATAGGTTACACTCCTTTTCAAATAGCCACCGGTCAAAGTTTCAACCCCATGCCAGAATTAACCCCAAACGAACCAGCGATCCCATCACTGAAAGAATGGATGGAACAATTACAAAACACCTGGCCAATAGTTAGAAAAGCACTAGATGAAGCTAGGCAGGCAAAGCACAAGCTGATAAAAAAAGGGTTGAACCTACACCATTCATTATAGGAGAAATGGTGTATTTATCTACAAAATACCTAAAGTCCCTACAACCCTGTAAAAAACTTGGACCAAAATATATAGGGCCTTTTCTAATTAAAAGAATCATAAATCCAGTAACAGTAGAATTAGAATTATCCAAAAATCTCAGGCAAATACACCCAATTTTTCATTGCAGCTTGCTGAAAAGAGAGCATCAGTCACCGTTACAGCCAAAAATCCCCCCCACCTCCAATCATGGTGTAGGGCGAACACTTTGAAATAAAGGAAATCCTAGACTCTAGGACAGCGGTTCTCAACCTGTGGGTCGCGACCCCATTTGGGGTCGAACGACCATTTCATGGGGGTCGCCAAACACCGCAGTCTGCCATTTTTTTCCCCTTTTCCCCTCGGCTGGCACAGGGGGCAGTACCGCGCATGCGCAGGCCGTCGCGCCGCGCATGCACTATGCGGGCCGCCGTGCATGTGCGATGCAGGCCATCACGCACGCTGCGCATGGGCGATGCAGACCGTCACGCCGCGCATGCGTGATGCGGGACGTCACGCACGCTGCACATGCACGATGCAGGCCATCGCACAGCGCATGTGCAATGCAGGCCATCGTGCCGCGCATGCACGGTGCAGGTCGGGGTCGCGGCGCGCATGCGCAGCGCAGGTCAGGGTCGCGGCCTGAAAAAGGTTGAGAACTGCTGCTCTAGGAGATATCATGGAGCGACTCAGTACCTAACCGTAATTGCATGGTAACACCTCCCTGCCTCACAAAACGAGTGGGTCCATAAACGTCATGTCAGAGCCCCGAAGCTATTAAAGAAGTTTCACAGAGTATCCTAACAAGCCTGACTAACTTGTGTACCTGTTTTGTTTTCTTTCGGGTGGATCTATCTTATTTTTAAGGGGGCAGGATGTCAGAATCCAGTTATATTTCATCTCTAGTTATCGACTATGGAAAACCCCATTTCTGCCCTCTCTAGATTCTGTCATACCATGAAGGTGAAGGGGGGTGAACAAAGGGGTTTTATGGTCCTCACTTCCTTGGGTACAACTTCAAAGGAATTGAATGTGGATACCACCAAAAGGACTAATTCATAACAACGGGGCTATCAGCTTTCATCTACTCCTCTCTGAAGTCTCCCTTCCACCGGCAGTGAGGAAAAAGGGGGTGGAAATGTAACGCCTGGGATTGTGGCTGGAAAGATGGTGGGGTGGGGTGGGGCTGCTGGGGACCCCTTAAAACCTTGAACCGTAGAGCTTGGGCCCCAGGTCCTGTCTAGAAGGCCTGCAACCATTTTCTCTTAATAAAGGATGCCTGTTGGAAGAAATATTCCAAGAGTTCTGTCTTCTTAAGATGCAAAGTGGGGTGGGTCCTGAATTGCAGCCTTATTGCACGAAAACAGTTCACGAAAACCAGATAAAACATCGTTTAAACCAGGGGTTCTCAACCTTGGCAACTTTAAGACTTGTGGACTTCAACTCCCAGAATTCCTCAGCCAGCACCCTTGACATATACAGTATTTGCAAACCAGACGTCTGGAATAGCTGATGAGGATTGGTGCAAATAAAGAGACATAAAAACATTCTAGACCAGGGGTTCTCAACCTTGGCAACTTTAAGACTTGTGGACTTCAACTCCCAGAATTCCTCAGCCAGCTTTGCTGGCTGAGGAATTCTGGGAGTTGAAGTCCACAAGTCTTAAAGTTGCCAAGGTTGAGAACCCCTGGTTTAAA
Organism: Bothrops alternatus; assembly: GCA_034064705.1. NCBI lineage: Eukaryota > Metazoa > Chordata > Lepidosauria > Squamata > Viperidae > Bothrops > Bothrops alternatus. The sequence continues at coordinate 9,126,675 of JARGCV010000025.1, forward strand.
CTTTTAACTGTTTCTGGCCTGCCCGCCCCCTGGATGAAGAACATAAAACTTCTACGCCCCCGGGCTCTTGAGAAACGCCCTGCCTGGCATAAGCCCACGCACCAGGTATGCAGGCGAGTCTCCTAAGGGTATAATTGCAGGCAGCCCCCCCCCTTCCTCTTCCCCTGCCCATACCCCGCTTTCGACTCACGCAAGTGCCTCCGAGTCGCCCTTTTTCAATCACAGCAGTCCGGGCTCCCAGTTGCGCGGCGCGCCGGGCACTGGCCAACCCACCCGAGCCGCCCCCCACCACCAGGTAGTCAAAGGTGGCGGCCGATGAGGAAGAGGCTCGTAGTTGGGCCATGGCGGCGGCGGCGGCGCGGCGAGGAAGACGGAAGGGAACTGGGAAGAAAGCAAAACGCGGGCGAGGCAGCCACATCCCGCCTCTTCCCTCATCGGGGTCGAAAGGGTTAACTCTCCCGCCCTCGGCCGCGTCCCGTCTTACGCTACTTCGAGACGGGCAGAACTTTTCCAGCCCCTCGGATTGGCTGCGATATCAGTCAATCTCCAGCGGAGGCGAAAGAGAGAAACAAATTCCGTCTCGGGAGGAGGGCCGTTTGCCCTCTTGCCTGCTGGCCTCTCGCTCGCCTTGGTTCACGTGCTGCTGCGTTCAAGGGTTTTGCTCGCGGCTGTCGGTGGCTTGAGTGGATGGGTGTAAGGATAAGCGCAAAGCCACCTTCTAACCAGAAATGGTTGCTTAGGGGGGGGGGTCTCCCCTTCCTATAGCCAGGTACTGAACTGCAGAGAAGGAGCACAATCACCTGCTGCCGGTGGGGAAAACCGATCAAAAGGAGACGCCGAATGTAGGGGATTCCGCAGCGGTCAGATGTTCAGCGAAGATACAGTTTAGGCAACCCTGGTTTAGGCGCACGTATTGTGGAAACGCAGACAGTTAAGTCAAGTAACCGCCTGGATCGGCCAAACACAGCATAATCCTTCTTTTGTATACTGTACTAGCTTCGATCTTAGCCGAAAGGCAGGAAACCGCCTTATTTTTTTCAGCTTCATCTGGATAGTCTTTGCCGATGACCTCATCGATTTTATTCCTGGCTATTACATACTCCAATTTCCCTAATTAGAGGTTTTTAATTGGATATAGCTTTCTTTTGGAGGTTTCTGTACAAAAACAGCACAGATGAAGGCATGCACAATATACAGTATGGGGCGCATCAGCAGAGATGCCACACACAGGTTAAAGTACTTACCCTTCACTCCAAAAAGAAACTTCATTTCCTTCTACTTAAAAGCTTTTCGGATTAATTTTGTTTTGTTTTAAATCACCTGGTTACCTATCCTCATTCTCAAAATGGCAGGTAAAAAGGTCAAGTGACCTTTATTTATTCATTGGGATTACATTAGAGTTACATTCTGCCTTTTGTTCACAATCTCAAAGCAGTTTGTGCTTTCTCCCTTTTTTCTCTGAAACAACTGTGTGAGATATGTTGGGCTGAGAGACAGGGATTGCACTGTCTATCATGTACAACCCTATATTATGCAATCATTTCTGGTTTCCTGCCTTAATAGCTGCTAAAGGACAGAATTGCATAACCAGGTTCGGTTTACTTGGACCTCCCTTTGTTCTACACTCAATACAGTGCATTTCTGTTAAGGGTTTCAGTGAATTGGTACCAGCCAATGACTCAGCAGGAAGAGGCTATGTGAAATTATACTGAGCTATATACTGTACACAGTGTACATTAGAGAGACTGTGTGGAAATAACCAATTGCACAATGCAGTTTGTCCAGTAATACTAGAAACCAGCCACTGAATCTTCCCATTTTTAATAGGAAGGATGGTAAAAAAATACTTCTCAAATTACTATCACATTCTAAATGCATTCTAGGAAACTCTATTCCTCCCAGTTTCCAATATAAAATATGTTTTTTGTTGTTGTTAGTGCTCAGTGAGAAATTATTCCCCAACTATACTGAGCCATCAAGCCCATAACAAAAATCTTGATGACAGAAATGCATTCCAAATGCAATAGGGCCCCTTTGAGAATATCCAGTTAATGTAATCACGCAATGTTTCAAATTTAATTGCAATTTAAGCTCTCCTCTTCAGGGACTCTAGGAATATCTATATTAGAAATTCTTGGTGCTTCATCCAAGGCTCTCCAGTTCTCTGTTATGAAAAGTTAGCCGAAGAAAAATCACTTTTCCTTCTTCTGCTTATGACTTTGCAAGAGGCAAATCTATTCATCTGGGCTTGGACTGACTGCTATTTCAGTGTCAGCCTCCAAAGTTGGAACACTCTTTTGAAGATCAGGAAATCTGAATTTATGATAATAAAATAATAACAGAACAACAGAGTTGGAAGAGACCTTGGAGGTCTTCTAGTCCAACCCCCTGCTTAGGCAGGAAACCCTATACCAGCGGTTCTCAACCTGTGGGTCGCGACCCCATTTGGGATCGAATGACCATTTCACGGGGGTCGCCAAACAATGCAGTCCGCCATTTTTCCCCTTTTCCTTAGCTGTGCTACACCATTTCCCCCCCCTTCCTTAGCTGTGCTACTCCCTCTTATTCTATTGGCTTTTGAAAGCCAATAGAATAGACTCTTGAATAGAGTCTAATTCTATTGGCTTTCAAAAGCCAATAGGAATTGTCCAGGCTGTCTCTGCCCTGCTGAGCCCACCAAAAATCCCAGTCTGCAAACGGTGCTGCAAGTTGTCTGCAGCGAAGGCGAGCTCTCCGGAAGTTTCCACCCCTCCCTGCTGAGAACTACTAAAACTGTAAGTAAAAGAGGGCCGGGGTGGGAGGTGGGAGGCCGGCGGGCGCAGGGAGGGTTTTTGGCGCGCGTGGGGCCCGGCGGGTAGCTTACCTCCCTTGGGCTGGGCCAGCTGGTGGCCCAGCCTGTGGTCGCCCTGCGCCGTCGCTGCCGTGGCCACCCAGGAGCACCTGGGCCTGCCTGCCGCCGCCCCAAACAGGCGGCAGCGAAGGCAAGGCTAGCGGGGCAGCGGCGGGCGCTGGGAGGGTTTTTGGCGCGCTGTGGCTTGGGGGGCACTTTTTTCAGTGCCATTGTAACATCGAACAGTCACTAAGTGAACTGTTGTAACTCGAGGACTACCTGTAGTTTATCACTTTTTTCCTTTTTTTTTTTTTGGTCATCAAGTTTTTGACACCTTGCTAGGCGACTGGTGGTACTCAGATGTTGCCATATCCTAAAAGTGGTACAGTGGGTGAAAAGGTTGAAAAGCCCTGCTCTAAACACACAGCATTACCATTTGCAGAAACTCCAACTTTAGCCATGTTGGCTAGGAATTATGGGGAGTTGTAGTCACCTCAGGAAGATACAGTTTGAGAGAAGGTTGATGCATGGTTTGTACTTGAGATGGATGATTTGAATCCAATCTTCTAGTGCAGGGGTGTCAAACTCACCACGTCACATGACGTGTTGCAATGTATCATGACTTTTTTCCCCTTGCTGGAGCTGGGGTGAGTGTGGCTTCCGTGTGATGCATCCGGCCCACCGGCAGTTTGACACCCCTGTTCTACGGTAGTGATTCTTGAAAAGGGAACAGGCTGTTGGCATATTAACAGCAGTTTCTGTTCTTTATCACCACCATATCATAGGTTCTTGTTTCTCTTTGATACTCCCCCATCTCCCCCACACACTTCCATGTGTATCAGTGATAAGGTGACCAACCGTCCTCCTTTAGGGAGGACAGTCCTCCTTTTGTGAGTTCTGTCCTCCCTCGAAAAGTGTCCTCCTACATGTCCTCCTTTTCGATATTTGAAGACTAATCTGCAGGGCTTTTTTTTTTTTCTCATAGAACGCCCAGAACGGCATTCTGGCACCTTTTTGTGATGGTTTTTTTTTCTCAACTTTTGCATGAGCTGTGCTACTTTCGAAAGACAATAGGAATTGCTGCTGAGCGCACCAAAACACCCGGCCAGCAAACTTTGCACATGTAAGTTGTCTGCAGCGAAGGCGAATTGGCAGGAACTTTGTACCCCTCCTTGCTACCCAACTATACCATCTCCTAGTTAGTCTCGAAGATACATGGAGGAGACAGGAGTGGCGATGCCACGGTAACTTTCTCTTGATCTTCGGCCCTGCTAGGGCAATAATGGCTGCGGGCGCAAGAGGCAGGGGCGGCGGGGCTGCTGCGGGTGGGGGTGTGAGGGGCAGTTGTGGCCGGCTGCCCCCCATGCTGTGGGAGCCTGCTCTACACGGGGCTGCGCAGGGTGGGCAGTGGTGCTGGCGGGGCAGCTGCAGGCGAGGTGTGTTGATGGCGGGCTGCCCCCCGGGGGCGCAGCATGTAAGCATAATTATAATATAAAATGTTATTGTTACAAATGTTTTTTATTATGCATTTATCATATTATAGTGTACTCTGTATTATTGTTGCAGTGAATAAAATGTTTCTTTTATTTACGATATTTTTTTCTTCAATTTATTTGTGTCCTCCTTTTCATTGTAAAAAAGTTGGTCACCTTATCAGTAATCCTACAGTGTTGTGCTTGGCCCAATTTCATTTTTACATCCTTATTATCCCTGTTATGTGTGCATTAGCCCTATATAATGTCTGCAACTGTTTTGCCACAACTAATTTACTGTTTCCGTGTTGTCTCCGAAATGTCTGTAGGATCTGATGCTTTCATCAAAATGACCAAAAAAATCTCCTCCTTTTGTGCTACATGTGCTCCTCTTTAGCACCTGCCTGCAAAATCACAGTGTCTCTACAAAAGAGGTGGAGCTAATGGCATGACACTGTTTTGTCATTTTTCTTCCTTGGGCCTCCTTTTCAAGTCATCCATATTCTATTTATGTAGCATGATAGCCAGGACATATTGTGCAAATGACTTATCATTTCATCTAAGCCTAAGGAAGTTTTCTGAAGTTTTCTTCACAGCAAGACAGGTGAGAAAACGGGGATCATGTACACTTTTGTCATTCTCCATTAGAAGATAAGCAAAGAAAGCAAATGACTCCACAGCTGTTGGCAATCTAGTGTCTTTATGGACAATTTGCGGTGTATCAGTTGACAAAAAATAAATATGCAATATCTATAAAGTTTATTAGAGACCAGTTAGTGGCAGAACATGACTGGGATGCTGACTTCCTGCGACGGAGATATCACGCAGATCTCAAAATGGCATGTGAACATCTGAGGGGGGAAAAGAACAAACAAAGGCATTAAATCAGACCAAAGAGAAAAGCCAGAAAATTGCCTTGACACCTTTACAATTCTATCATCAGCTGCTTAAAAGTTAGAAAATGTATTTTTTTTTCAATCAGCCTAGCAGTCAACGTGATAATAAGTGACTTATTGCAATGTCAGCTTATGAAATAACAGCTTTCAAAGGAATTTTTCCATCTAATTTATTCCAAGAATCGTTAGGGGTCAGGTGGCATATACATTTAATAATAAATAAATATTGTACGACCAATAAATATTAGTAATGTATAATCCTTTTAATATATTTTAAAACAAGGGTCTTCAAACTTGGCACACTGGTTGAGGAATTCTGGGATTTGAAGTCCACAAGTCATAACAGGGCCAAGTTTGAAGAGCCCTGTTTTAGAAGGATATCCCTTCTAAACAATTTGCCTTCATCTTCCTTTTGTATATTTGAGCACAATTTAATCCCTTCCACTGCAGTGACAGGATACTGCAGTCAGAAGTAGTTCCAGAGTTGAAGAGGTCTCAGCAGAAAGCCTTCTATGATGGCCACTTGTTCAGCAATACTTGGAGTTACATCGATGCTGAACAAGGTGGCTTTTGACCAGTCCTTAAAATTGTATCTGTCGGAGCCTCCACATAGGCATGTGATCATAATCTGGGTATTGGGCAACCAGTCCGCATTTCAGACAGTCGCATCATCCCCTGGTCGTGTGGCCGTCCCTGCTGGCTTCCTATAAGCAAAGTCAATGGGAAAACTGCAGGAAGTCACAAGACATGATCACTTGATTTCCTGGCATAACAATTGCACTGTATTTGCTTAAGAACAGCAATTGGAAGTGCCGCAACTGCCATCATAAATTGACAGAGTCACATGATTTTCCAGCTTATGACCACATCACTTAGTGATGGAGTTGCCAGACCCAGTTACCATTTTAAGCAAGGACCTACATTATGCATTTCTCTGATTTGATTTACCTAACACCTGCTCATCCAAGTTTGTTGTTTTATTTATTATTTATGATTGCCCCCCCCCCAATTTGTCATCTAGCATCTTTTCACTGTAGGAAATTCAAAGCTGTTCCATGAAATCATTCTTTGTGTCATTTGGAGAATTTGGGGCAATTGCTGAGGTGGCTCAGCAAACCTATCCTGGAAGCAACACGGCTCCCTGAAACTTGGACAATGCAGACATAAGAAAGTGAAGCAAAGAATTTCTCATGTTCACTTACACTGTTCTAATAGCATGAAAAAGAGACCCTGAGGCCATTCAAGTTAGGAATTTGGCAAGAGATTGAGCAACACTGTTGTTTCTGTTAAACAGCAAGAACTAGAATTATTTGTTGACAGTAAGAAAGGCATGAGTATTCAAACTATTAGGGTGAATCCCATGCAAAATGAATTTATTGTGGAGAAGTAGCGCTTCCGTTGTTGCTACCAGTTGCCCTGTGTGAAATTCTGGACAATTGGTAGAAGGCAATAAGGAGAGACAGAAAACTCTTATCTTTGCTGCCATCTAATGGTTGTCCAGATTTTTATAGTCCAGAACTAGTACTCCTTCCTGCACCTGATTTCTTTGAGCAACACAAAGAAGTTGAACATATTATACTTTTCTCAGTCTCTTCTTCTTCTGGAAATCACATATGTCCAAGTTCGGATGCGGTATTCTTTTTCTGCATACAGTCCGGCGGATATCAACATCCAGTGTGTATTTCACTCCTTTCACAATCTAAAGAAATCCGTTTTCATAGTATTAAAGAGCACCGAGAACAGGCAAAGTAAAGAAAGCAGAAGTCAAAGAGAGGTCAAAAAGTTGGGGGGGGACAAACGATGATGAAACTGGAGGCAGTTGAGTACACACAATTCACAAGATGAACTGCAAATAGTTTGTGTAATTATTTTTAAAGATAATAATTTCAAAGGATACAGGCTATAATAGCAGAAAACAGATTCTTGTCCATGCTAGGTACATTTCTTGGTTTCTAAAAACAGTACGGTACTCTAGCCAGGAATTGGAGACCTTTGGAACAAGTTTCTGGTTTTACATCAACCCGAAGCAACAGCAGTAAAAATAAAGTACGGCTATCACTCTGGGTTTAACTGGTCATCAACATAGTTGTGGCAGTTGCTGGACCAAGACATAAAAAATAGCTTAGTTTCTTTCTTTAGCTTTCAGAAAGTCAGAAACAAGAACACAACCAATGGCTGAAGCAAGGGTGGTTTGAAGGGAACCTTCCATCTTGCGAAATGTGCAAGGAGAGTTTTGCACCAGTGAATACCATCACTTCCTTATCTTTGTGGTTCTCTCCTTCCCCTGGAGACTTTAAGACCTCAGGAGGAGCCCTGGATCATACATGGGGCTCCAATTACAAAAGAAAGAGGCCGATAGTATCTGAGCATGGGGAGTGGGGAGTCTGCTGGAAGGAGATACCTGGGTGGGTGAGGAGAAAAGGAAGAAGGTGCAGGTGAGAGGGTGCAGCAGCTGCTAAGAGAAAGAGCAGGGAGATTGGCGGTAAAGGAAGTGCTGGGGTGGATTCCAGCACACCAACGGTGGGAAAACTGAAAACTGAAAAGGGAAGCACAGTGTCGAGCCCTATGAGGCCAACTCGTTCGGGAGCTCAGGGACGCTACTCAATACCCCAAGAATGCTAACCGGCCCATATGCTTCTTACCGGCTCCGGCGCTATGGCAGGGTGTGATACTGGGCGAACGGGACCAGGAAGCATCGCTGGCTTCAATGTATCATTCTGTAGCAGCTGTGGAGAGGCCGATGCTTCCGGTGAGGTCATCGCTGTGCACCTCGCCAGGCCAACAATCAACAGGCGATGGGGGCCATGTGCTTACGGCAAATAGCACACGGACGAACTAAGCGGAACATTGACCTATTGCACCGGCTGGTGTAGGAGGCGTTAAGGGTTTACCGGACCGGATGGTGGTTTGGTGGGTGGGGAAGGATATTGTGTGGGTGTGGCAGGGCCGTGGTCTATGTAAAGCACTAGGAGCAAGTCACTCCCAGTGCTGACTTTGTTCTATACAGAGTGAATAAAACTACCGTTGTCTATCGTTCCTGTTTGCCGGCTATTTTGTGGAGCACCAATACAGGACGACCTGACACACAGCTGCTGTATGATTCCTCCCTTCTGAGTGTAAGATTGTGCAAAACCAATGCTTCAGTTGCACTCAGAATAACAACTAGCAGCAACAGAAGCCAATGTTAAGGTAGCTATAGAATTTGTTACAGTATAGCCCAGACAACAAAGGAGGAAAGAACTGTTTATAAGACTGTCTATGGCAGTGATGGCGAACCTTTTAGAGACCGAGTGCCCAAACTGCAACCCAAAACCCACTTATGTATCGTCGGGTGCCGGGTGGGCGTGGTCCATTGGGTGGGTGTGGCCCATTGGGTGGGCATGGCTGCGGTGGTAACGGCAGACTGGGTGGGACTAAAACGTTCAATTAATCAATTCCAACTTTGCAAGATCTTCCCCCCCCCCCCGCAAGAAGTTGAAATTGATTGATTGATTGAACCTTTTTTTTTGCACATGGCAGTGGAGACCTAAAGTGAAAAGGTTGTATAAAACCCAGCTGCAGGCCTAGGACTGGGGCTACGGCGCACATGCCCACAGAGAGGGCTCTGAGTGCCACCTGTGGCATGTGTGCCATAGGTTCGCCACCACGGGTCTATGGAGATTCTCAATAGGTCATGGTTGTCTCAAAGGTGCTTTTTCAAAAAGCAACTGGACTTTCTTGGTTTTTTCCTTGAAAATGTTTCACTTCTCATCCGAGAAACTTGAACTGAGAAGCAAAACTTTTTTAAGGAAAAAAAACAAGGAAGTCCGGTTGTCTTTTGAAAAACAACTTTAGGATAGGTTTATAGAACTCTTTAGGACTTAGATTTGTTGTATACATAGGCATAGGTATATAGGCATAGCATTAGGACTTAGATTCCTAACACATATGCAAATAGCATAGAATAGAATATAGAATATGTTTAGTGTTCAGGCTAAATTGAAAGTTAAGAAATAAACTGGTTAAGCTTTTGTTTTTTTTGCATAATAAAAGCCTCCACAGAGAAGGGCAATAATGGGTTACCACTGTAACCTCCTTATCAGTGGTCTGTACCATTTCTCAAGGGAAAAAATAACTCTCCCACCATGACAAGAGCAAAAAAGCAGGTTACGTTTTGCATTTTTCACCAGCAAAAGAAATTAACAGCATGTATTGCCCGAAGAATCAAGCAGTACTTACTTGCTTTGTGGCTTTATTTATGTGAGATTCTTTAAACAAAAAAATATCGTTTGAACAGTTATTGTATCTATAAACCCCAAGCCTAGCAGCTCTTAGAACTTCAGAGTCATTTGTCTTTACAGGGAAAGGAGATCCAGGTTGAATCAACGAATTAGGCAACTGCCCAAGGATATCTGTGCAAGAATAACAATTTACAAATGGACAATTATTTTAAACTCTCAGTCTGGGAAGAAATATTTTATCAGATGATTTATTTCTTTTGATAGAATATCTTGCTTAATTCAAAGCATGCACGCACACACACAGACATACAGACACACACACAAACATATAGTACCCATTGTGTCCTCTCAAAGTTCAGAGAGTACAGGTAGTCCTCAACTTACAACTGTAATTAAATTGAAAATTTATGTTGCTAAGTGAAACATTGAAATGAATTTTGCCCAATTTTACGACCTTTCTGGCTACAGTTGTTAAGTGAATCACTGCAGTTGTTAAGTTAGGAATACAGTTGTTAAGTGAATCTGGCCTCCCCATTGTCTTTGCTTGTCATAAGGTCACATTTTGATCGCACGACTGTGGGGATGCTACAACGGTCATAAGTCGTTTTTTCAGTGCTATTGTAACTTTGAAAAATAGTTGAGGACTATCTGTACACTTCCAGAAATCTTAAATCTTAGGATGAATTACAAGGGCACACCCTCATTGTAAATTCCAAGCAACATATAGCAAGCCAAGAACTGAAATATGTCCAAATGCAACTATTTTAATAGTTTTTTTGCATTTAATGTGTGTGGAGTCTCCTATCTACTCTTGAGGAGTCCAGAAACAAAATATTCTTCAATCTCATTGTGCTTTGAAAAGCTCTAGACCTTCTCTAGACTGTCTTGAAAACTGATAGATTTTCCTTTCCTGCAGGTTGGATAGCATCTGTTGGGGTTATAGTGATTTCCTGAACTACGCTGGGATTTGGGCTAGATGTCTTCCCACCTTTGGAATGTTTGGTCAATGACAAAAATTAATAGTAGAAGGACTATGGGAAGAAAATATGAAGAAATTTAGTAACAAATTATGGGTCAGTCTTTCAGTTATACTTCTGCCTTATACCGTGTGGTGGTGTTTGCAGAACACAATAGTAACCCCTGGTTTACAGAATGAAAGCCATTGTCTGGTTTTCAACAACTCTCAACCATAAACTAATCACCTTTGCTAAGTTAAAATAGCACATTGAACTATAACAGGGGTTCTCAACCTTGGCAACTTTAAGACTTGTGGACTTCAACTCTCAGAATTCCTCAGCCAGCTTTGCTGGCTGAGGAATTCTGGAAATTGAAGTCCACAAGTCTTAAAGTTACCAAGGTTGAGAACCCCTGAACTATAATGTAGTTACTTTGTGGTTCAGTTTGCCTGTGAACACAGTATTAGACCATAAACAAGCCGCTTATCTGCCTGTTTTGCTCGTTATTATCAGTAAAACATACTTGCAGCTGAAAATACTAAGTATTTTTTTTTAGTGAATAGCTCACTCAAGTATCAATTTGCATCAGGATTTACTGTGTTTCCTCTTCCCCTGGAAAATGCCACTTACCCCCATAAATTAACTATTCCTTCTTAACATTAAAACAGTTTAAATATCAGTGCTACATTCTATTTCTAATGCAGCTTCATTTAATTGTACATTAAACAAAACCTGCAATGGAAGGGGCAAGATAGCAATTTATCAAGCCCCAGATGATTTTTAAGCTTCATGCCTCTGCTTTTTCGGTGCATTCTCGTCTGATGGCTTATTTAATTGGTTTTGTTGGTGACTGTACAAAATGAACAATAAAAATGAAATGCTGCGCTTTTCTGGCAGGAAGAATTAGATATCATGACAATAACATAACGATAACCACAGCACAGCAGTGTAAGCAATGAGAGCCTTCTAGTTGGGAGTCTCTTATGTTGCAAAGGCATTCATCAAGTTGTCACACTCTTTTAAAATAAATTTGTTGGGGGGAAAAAAACAATCCACCTGTTTGAAGGACATTTTGCAATGGCCTGGCTTTGAAAATGGAATTATTCAACTGATTGCTATCATAAGCTAACCCCACCCCATATTAAATAGCATTAGGAAGGTCAACATTCCCTCTGTTATGCAAACTATTCAGAATATTCAAGGTACATCCTGATCTTACCAGTTGAAGAGTTAGGCACACCACAGAGAAGAAGAAAGCCAAGAGTAATCACTCTCCATCCAAAGAACATTGTCATCTTGCTTTACCATAAACAGAATTGGAGCAAAGTGACAAATTTGTACCTTCACCAAAAACAGGAAATGGGGGTTTTCACTGTCTCTTCAGAGATTCTCATTCGTCAAGAACAGCCTGTTTTTTTTAAAAAAGACATAACTTCGGTTAGCTTTTCTTTTTTTTCCATAACTTTGATTAACAATTTTACTAGGTAGGTTTTAGAAAAGAGTAAAACAAATGCACAGCTGAATAATTTGCCTCCAAAGACGGTGATCTATTTGTGCTGGATATTATGAGCTGGCAGATAAATATCCCACTTAAGAAGTATAAAAAATAAAAACACTTTTAGGGAAGCCGCTAGGAGTGCAATGGCAATTTGTGTGTGGTTTCCTAACTTCTGCAGAATTGCCTTTACAAAATCCATTTTTAAGACCATAAAAGGTAGACAATTGTAATACATAGTTGCAAAACTTGGTTTGTTGGTTTGAATGATACCCTGCCTTTCCTATAGGACAGCGGTTCTCAACCTTGACAATTTTAAGGCATGTGGACTTCAACTCCCAGAATTCCACAGCCAGCAAATCTGGCTGTGGAATTCTGGGAGCAATCCTATGTGATAGGTTGAGATGAAGGACAATGAATTCACCTGTTCACAGACTGCTAGAAAATTATCCCACTGGCCTTAATGTTTTCAGATTTCTGCCAGTCTGCTGACATCTTCCCAAGGAAGTGAGTGAGCTTTACAGATATTATATATTTGAGGCTGGTTTTGGAAATACTCATTAGCCAAGGAATGGTCAGTGTAGTCTCTTGAAGTAAAGGAGGAGGAGGTGCCAAACTCACAGGGGTGTCAAACTTGCAACCTCACGTGACATGTTGTGACGTATCGCAACTTTTTTTTCCATTGCCAGCAGTTTCGGCAATGACACATCTGGCCTGCAGGTTGGCAGTTTGACACCTCTACTATACAGCTAGTCCTCAACTTACAACAGTTCTATTTCTAATGCAGCTTACAATTATACTTACCAACTGATGGGGACCAACCTTTCTGAGACAACCCAAGAAAGGGATCTTGGGGTTTTGGTGGACAGCTCGATGAAGATGTCAACCCAATGCACAGCAGCAGTAAAAAAAGCAAATTCCATGCTTGGCATGATTAGGAAGGGAATCGAAAATAAGTCAGCAAGTGTTGTATTGCCTCTGTACAGATCGATGGTGAGACCACACTTGGAGTACTGTGTACAGTTCTGGTCACCGCACCTCAAGAAGGATATAATGGAACTGGAAAAGGTGCAAAAAAGGGCAACAAGAATGATCAAGGAAATGGAGCGCCTCCCTTATGAAACCAGATTGCAACGCCTCGGTCTCTTCAGCCTTGAAAGACGGCGTTTAAGGGGTGACTTGATCAAAGTGTATAAAATCATGCATGGGATAGAAAAGGTGGATAGAGAAAAATTCTTTTCTCTATCACACAATATCAGGACAAGGGGGCACTCCCTAAAGCTCATAGCTAAGAAAGTGAGGACAAATGAAGGGAAATATTTCTTCACCCAGAGGGTCGTTGGTTTATGGAATTCACTTCCAGAAGAGGTCGTGACAGCTGTCAGCCTTGATAGCTTCAAGGCAGGGCTAGATAGATTCATGGATGCCAAGTGTATCGGTGGTTATTAAAACGGATGTCCATGTGCCGCCTCTATGTTGGTTGAGGCAGGCAGGATTCCCTTGAGTACCATTTGTTGGGGGTCAAGGGAAAGGGAGGGTTTTGCCTTCTCTTTCTGCTCAAGATCCCCATGTACAATTGGTGGGCCACTGTGTGACACAGAATGCTGGACTCGATGGGCTTTGGCCTGATTCAGCATGGCTCTTCTTATGTTCTTATGTGACTGTTCAAAGTTACAGTGGCACTGAAAAAGTTGTCTCATGACCTTTTTTCACACTTACGACCTTTGTAGCATCTCCATGATCATGTGATCAAAATTCGGATGCTTGGCAGCTGACTCATATTTATGACCGTTGCTGTGTTTGATCCAAGGTCATATGATCACCTTTGGCAGCCTTTTGACAAGCAAAATCAATGGGTAAGCCGGATTCACTTAACAACCGTGTTACTAACTTATCAAGTGTGATGATTCACTTAACAACTGTGGCAGGAAAGATCATAAAATGGGGCAAAACTCACTTAACAAATATCTCGCTTAACAACAGAAATGTTGGGCTCAATTGTGGTTATACGTCGAGGGCTACCTGTACCCTTTGAACGGTCAGCAAATTTATTATGGCATAAACTTCTACAGTACAGTCTACTTTACTGGACAAGTGAAATATTTTGCAGACTTTATAAAGATACAAGGAGAAAATGATAATATACTTATTTAGCTAACAATTCAGTTACTTTTAAATAGATTTCAAATCGGTCCCTCTGTTCATTTTACATATATTTAAGGTTTTAATTTTATTGTATTTTGGCATTCATCATCATCATCTAACTCCATCATCATCTCCTCTCCTGAACCATGCAAGGATGACCACTGGATGCCCTTATCTAGTGCATGAAAACTAATAGCAGCCTTCCCTAACTGGGTGCCAGAAATGCTTAGCTCACAGCTACCAGAATGTAAATCAGCCTAGTTTAGATGATGATAGATCCTAGATTAGGGGTCTTCAAACTTGGCCCTTTTATGACTTATGGACTTCAATTCCCAGAATTCCTCAGCCAGGCACGCTGCCACGCTGTCCTAGAAGGAACTAAATTGGGGAAGAGGAATGTATGCCATAGTACATTTGTTAATTTTAACAGGTTACCACACTTTTGTCTCTGCTAAATTACAGGAACTAATGGTATCAGTTGACTCTGATAAAGTTGTACATATTCAATTTATTAGTAATGAGAAACATTAGGCAGCATGAATTCCCTGTAAAATAAGCCTATTATGGGGACATAGCCCTTCAATTGTTGTTGTTGTTGAATAATAATTCCTTACATATCCCCATACTTTTAGCATTACTACCTGCATGGTGACATTGTTTCGTATTTGTAATATTTTACCAGTAACGGTGGCTGAAATCTTCAGAGGGGGAAAAAAAAGGTTTACTCTGTAGTGCATTTCTTGGCAGACATCTGAATAGGACTGAACTTTGATGCATCTAAAGAACTATCGTCCTATTGGACTAAGTAATTGGAATTATGGACAGCCAGTTGCTGATTGGTTCTTCATCCAGGCGAATTTGTAATCGGTCTGATTCAAAGACGTTCCAAAGGAACCAATTTTTGATTGGTCTTTGAAACATGCAGCTGTTTGCTGTTTTTTAAGTGAGACTACTGAAGATTCTATATGATGTTGATTAATTAAATGCTGTTTTATTATGGTGTGATATAAACCAGATTTTATCAATTTTCCAAGTCTTTTCCTTCACATTAAAGTTATTGAGATGTTTACAACAGTTCACTTAGTGACCATTCAAAGTTACAATAGAGTTGAAAAAAGTGACTTATGACCGTTTTTCGCACTTATGACCATTACAGCATCCCTATATCATGTGATCAACATTTAGATGCTTGGCAACTGACATATTTATGACAGTTTCAGTATCCAAGGGGCCAAGTGATCACCTTTCCCACGTTCTGGAAAGCAAAGTCAAACCAGAGTCACTTAACTACTATGTTACTAATTTAAAAACTGCAATGATTCGCTTGGCAACTGTGGCAAGACAGTTTGTTAAATGGGGCAAAATTCACTTAACAAATGTCTCACTTAGCAACATTAATTTTGGGCTCAATTGTGGTCATAGGTCAAGGACTATTTGGCATTGTGCATGATTTGTCATAATTGCTAATGTTTGTGTATCTTTAAACTTATTTCCTCAGAGTTCCTGTAAAATCCTGTCATGATATTTTACTCATCAGATCAATTTTTAGTCTCACAAATACATTGAATATGATTGGTGAAAGTTTTAATGATACTTCTTTTCTGGCAAGGATGAGTGTAAGACCTTTTATTTCAATAGTGATTTGTATGTGTTGGTTTATAATATACTCTGTCTCAGCTATTTATTTATTTTTCCTTTTAATGATGGCAATGTCCAAAAAAGCAGGTTGGCATTTTTTTATCTTCTTCCATGGCAAATGGAATATTTGGCTGTGTGTTATTAAGATGCTCTAGACCAGTGGTGCTCAACCTTCCTAATGCCGCGACCCTTTAATACAGTTCCTCATGTTGTGGTGACCCCCAACCATAAAATTATTTTTGTTGCTACCTCATAACTGTAATTTTGCTACTGTTATGAATCGTAATGTAAATATCTGATATGCAGGATGTATTTTCATTGTTACAAATTAAACATAATTAAATTAAATTCTATTCTATTCTATTCTATTCTACTCTACTCTACTCTACTCTACTCTACTCTACTCTACTCTACTCTACTCTACTCTACTCTACTCTACTCTATTCTATTCTGGCCTGGTCTGTATTCTATTCTATTCTATTCTATTCTATTCTATTCTATTCTATTCTATTCTATTCTATTCTATTCTATTCTATTCTATTCTATTCTATTCTATTCTATTCTATTCTATTCCATTCTACTCCACTCTACTCTACTCTACTCTACTCTATTCCATATTGTCTATTCTATTCTCTCTTCCATATTGTCTATTTTATTCTACTCTACTCTACTCTACTCTACTCTACTCTACTCTACTCTACTCTACTCTACTCTACTCTGGTCTGGTCTATATTCTATTCTATTCTACTCTACTCTACTCTACTCTACTCTACTCTACTCTACTCTACTCTACTCTATTCCATATTGTCTATTCTATTCTCTCTTCCATATTGTCTACTCTACTCTACTCTGGTCTGGTCTGATCTGGTCTGGTCTGGTCTATATTCTATTCTATTCTATTCTATTCTATTCTATTCTGTTCTGTTCTGTTCTGTTCTGTTCTGTTCTGTTCTGTTCTGCTCTCTATTCTATTCTATTCTATTCTATTCTATTCTATTCTATTCTATTCTATTCTATTCTATTCTATTCTATTCTATTCTATTCTATTCTATTCTTAGACAATATACATACTTCCCTTCGACCGGTGAGAGCGCACAGGGTCGGCCTCCTCCGGGTCCCGTCAGCGAAACAATGCCATCTGGCGGGTCCTAGGGGGAGGGCCTTCTCTGTTGTGGCGCCCACCCTCTGGAACCAACTGCCCCCTGAAGTCCGCGTTTCCCCCACTCTCCCGGCCTTCCGGAAGAATTTGAAAACTTATCTATGCCGGCAGGCCTGGGGATGATTGTGATTGTGTCTGTATGATGAATGTGTTTGGGGGGTCTTTTAAATGCTTTGTCGACTTGGTTTTTGGTTTTTAAATGCTGTGATGTTGTTTTTTTGTTCATGTTGTTAGCCGCTCTGAGTCCTTTGGAGAGGAGCGGCATAAAAATCTAATAAATAAATAAATAAATAAATAAATTTAGGATCGTCTTCTTCCTGGTTATTCGAAAAAGATTCAGTTATAGAAATGACAACCTTCCGATCATTCTCTACATCTCCCAGCTTTGCATTTGGAGTGAAATGAATCCCAAATTGCCCTTAGTATATTTTATTATTTTATTTCAAAACGGTCAGAGAGGAGGGTAATTTCCTTAAGAACTGGCCACCGTGGCATTTGAGGAGCTCCTGTCTCTCAGCCTCGCCCCTTTCAAGGAGGAGAGTTCGGGTGGGGGGGAGCAGAGGGAAAGCGTTCTCTTCTCATGGAGATAATTGGCCTCGGAGGCTCGCCGTACGCGAAGCCTTAAGCAGCGTGAGAGTTGGAAGAGCGCGGTGCTTGCAGCTTTGTGGGTTGCTACTTTCACGCTCGTGGGATTCGAAACGTCACAATGGCTCAGAATGTTCAGAGTGTTACATTGTCTCTCACGCTGCCCATCACTTGCCACATTTGCCTGGGGGACTGCGCGGATTGAAACGTGTTCAGCGCCAACACCCCACTCCCTTGCAAAATGCGCTTGGGATGCAGGAAAAAGCCCCCTCGGTGGGGGAGAGGAGGAGAAACGCTTTTAATTCCATGCATTCTTCTTTTTCTCCCCCACCCACCCATTTCTTGTGTGGCTTTAAATGGGCGATTATTTCTGAATTCTAGCTTTATCCCTAGCTTTGGAAATGGCTTGCCGAAAACTTCATAAGCGGTGTGTCAAGCCCGTGGGCTTGATGTGAACTGGTGGGGGACAGGGAAGGAGCAGCCAGCGGCCAGCCGACGTTCGTATGCCGCCCCGGGGTGCTGCCCAACTTTGAAGAAGCAGCTGGGAGTTGGCGAGGCCGCCATGGACCGCGGCCGCCTCCCTCCATTGACATGGATGTTGGGGAAGTCCCTACCGCCGGCTGGGTGTCAGAGGCACGCCAGCCGGATGCCGGAGGGACCGCCTCTTGCTTCAGCTGCCCCTCGTGGCAATCACAGAGGAAGACATCCATTCGGTGCGGCGGCAGGAAGTCCCAGGTGCTCCTGGGCGGCCATGGCAAGCAGCAGCAACGGCACAGGCCGACCACTGGCTGGGCCACCAGCTGGCCCAGCCCAAGGGAGGTAAGCCACTCACCGGGCCCCACGTGCGCCAGCTGCCCTCCCAGCGCCTGCCACTGCCCCGCTAGCCTCACCATGGCCACCGCCCGTTCGGTGCAGCGGCAGGCAGGCCCAGGTGCTCCTGGGCGGCCCTCCCACCCGTGGCCCTCTTTTACTTACATTTAGTAGTTGCTCAGCAGGGAGGGATGGAAACTTCCAGAAAGCTCGCCTTAGCTGCAGACAACTTGCAGCAACGTTTGCCGACTGGGACTTTTGGCAGGCTCAGCAGGGCAGAGACAGCCTATTCAAGAGAGTCTATTCTATTGGCTTTCAAAAGCCAATAGAATAAGAGGGAGAAGCACAGCTCATGAAAAAGGGGAAAAAAACAAAAAAAATATGCCGGACTGCGTTTCATAAGGATTCTATAGGAAAAACTCCAGGACTTTGGCGACCCCTGTGAAATGGTCATTCGACCCAAAAGGGGTCACGATCCACAGGTTGAGAACCGCTGTTCTAGACTTTTCTTGAGTTCTTCCTCACTATAACTCCGAAACATAAAGGTGTCATCCACATGGCAAAACCAGATGGTTTCAAAGGTGCGATGTCTGGTGGACATTGCTCAAATTTTTCATATAGAAATTGGCTATAACTGGACTCTGTGGGCTGCCATGGCAACCCTTTCAATTTGTTCACAGAATTCATTGTTAAACAAAGGTGTAACTAAATAGGCCATATTTAATTCAAATATTTAACTATATTTGAGTGCCACTCCTGATTTTCTGATAAGGAAATTAAATACAAAGCTGGCAACTGTAAAAAGATTCCTTTATTTAACTGAACAATGTAATGCTTAATGATTAGTGCCAGAAATCAAGCTTTGCAGACTATAGGAACTTATGTTCACCCAGAGGGTCGTTGATTTATGGAATTCACTTCCTGAAGGGGTCGTTACAGCTGTCAGCCTTGACAGCTTCAAGGCAGGGCTAGATAGATTCATGGATGCAAAGTGTATCGGTGGTTATTAAAACGGATGTCCATGTGCCGCCTCTATGTTGGTTGAGGCAGGCAGGATTCCCTTGAGTACCATTTGTTGGGGGTCAAGGGAAAGGGAGGGTTTTGCCTTCTCTTTCTGCTCAAGATCCCCATGTACAATTGGTGGGCCACTGTGTGACACAGAATGCTGGACTCGATGGGCTTTGGCCTGATTCAGCATGGCTCTTCTTATGTTCTTATGTTCTTATGTGAAATCAGACTATAGGAACTTATGTGAAACCATACTGAAATCCTACATATACAGAAAGATGTTCAATTATTACTCTAGCACAGTGGTCCTCAACCTGTGGGTCGCGACCCCATTTGGGGTCGAATGACCATTTCACAGGGATCGCCAAACAACGCAGTCCGCCATTTCCCCCCCCCCTTTTCCTTAGCTGTGCTACTCCCTCTTATTCTATTGGCTTTTGAAAGCCAATAGAATAGACTCTCCTGAATAGAGTCTAATTCTATTGGCTTTCAAAAGCCAATAGGAATTGTCCAGGCTGTCTCTGCCCTGCTGAGCCTACCAAAAGTCCCAGTCTGCAAACGGTGCTGCAAGTTGTCTGCAGCGAAGGCGAGCTGTCTGGAAGTTGAGAACCGCTGCTGTAAAAGAATAGGCTTAATATCCTAGTTTCAGTCTTCGTATCGAAGCCCATAAAAGCAATAGACAAGCATAATCCAACAGAGGGCAGTATTATTCTATACAAGCAATTGGTTGCAGACCATCTTTGCAGCTCTGTGTCCCGAAGCATATTAATGGTTTCGCTTATCACAAAAGTTCACCTTTCCCCATCCTTGTAGTTCTTTGGAATGCCTGTTTAGTAAATAATGCTTGGGATTCACAAGAGGAAAGGTATTTTAAAGCAGTTCCTCCTTTTGTTTTGTGGCTATAGTCTCAAAGATGTTTTTTCAAGAGGCAACTGGACTTTCTTATTTATAACAACAACAACAACAACAACAACAACGATAAAGTTGGAAGAGACCTTGGAGGTCATCTAGACCAACCCCCTGCTCAGGCAGGAAATTTTTCTTTGAAGACATTTCACTTCTCATCCAAAAAACTACTTCAGCTCTGACTGGATGGTGGGGAATGGAAGGATTTATATTCCTTTGCAGGACATAAAGGATGCAAAACAAGCAAATCCTATTTCAGTCCAGTCTGATTGTATGCAGAGAAGGACGAGGGGTGACATGATAGCAGTGTTCCAATATATCAGGGTCTGCCACAATGAAGAGGGAGTCAAGCTATTCTCCAAAGTGCCTGAAGGCAGGACAAGAAGCAACGGATGAAAACTAATCAAGGAGAGAAGCAACCTAGAACTTAAGGAGAAATTTCCTGACAGTTAGAACAATTAATCAGTGGAACAACCTGCCTCCAGAAGTGGTGAATGCTCCAATATTTGAAGTTTTTAAGAAGAGACTGGACGGCCATTTGTCTGAAATGTTGTAGAGTTTCCTGCCTGAGCAGGGGGTTGGACTAGAAGACCTCCAAGGTCCCCTCCAATTCTATTATTATTATTATTATGATTGTGGTTGAATTGAATGTGTGTTTTTATTGATTTTTTAGATATCTTTGTTTGGTTTTTTTTTAATTGTAATTCATTGTTATATATATGTTGTTAGCCGCTCCGAGTCCCCGGAGAGGAGCGGCATATAAACCCAAATAAATAATAAAATAATTAAATAATAATAATAATTATTATTATTATTTTACAACCCTTGTAATACAGACAGAGCTCAAGAAAACTCAAGAAAAGCAATTAAAGTGTCTGCATCAGTTTATTAGATAACATGTAGCAGTTTATCTAGCTGACCACCTATATTTCAAATAGGCAACTTCTGATTGTTACTGCTGAGTGTAGGAAGATATTCAATTGGTACAGATTTTCTCTGCATTAGTAATGTAGCAAGAGAAACAAGGTGGTGGCAAACCCATTGTTGTTAGGAACAGTGAGAAAGTGAGGAGCAGGTGTTCTTTTAACCAATTAAAGTTTATTAGCAAAGGTCGTCTTTTAACCTAGAGTTTATTTAAGTCTACTAAACTCTAGAAAGAGCCTTACTTTTGGTGTGTTTTTCTGTAGAAGCTGCTAAATCTTACATAGGAAACAGTGCCTGGCAAGGTTCTTGTCCTTGTAAATGAAATCAGTCAGACCTCATCAGAAAAACAGATTACATTTTCTGGCTCCCCAGTTAGTGATATTTATAGAAATTGATGTGGCATTTATAGCTGATTCTGTTCTGCAAAGCAAGATTGCCAAGAAAAGACACACACCCCAGTGGGCAGCTAATATTACACCTGTTAGGGGTGATTAAACACTCTTCAATTATTCCATTTCCCATCTTAATTCTGAAATAATGGGGAAGAAGCTGGACCTGATTTTTTTTTAAAAAAATAATCAATATGGACGTGCAGGCATTGCCAAAAAACAAAAAAAAAACATACACCGTTTAAAAGAGAACAAAAGAAAAATGGGCTGTAGATGAAAATATCAAAATACTTGATACAAAATGTATCTCATTTTGGTAATCTTTGTCTACTTGATGTGTTGTCCAAATATTAAGTCGCAGATCTTCCACCTTAAGTCGATAGACATTTTTGGATTTTAAGAAGACAGTGTGGTCATTCCTAAATGTAGGAAATTCAATGGAGGAGGGGGGGCTTTCCCATTTGTAAAATGCTTGTGAAAGGGAGGGGAGACATCATTAGTTATAAAGCTTAGATTTATTAGAATCCTATCTGCCTCTGGCTTAGAGTCCAGCTGACATGAGTACAGAATAGGAGCAGCCTGAGGTGGACTGTGAATATAGAAGGAATAAATTCAAATTTGAGTTACCCGCCCGTTCTTGACTTTGCAACTGTGCGCCCTTTATCTTTGCTGCCCCATTGCCAATCCCTCCATTGCCTCAGTTGCTTCCAGTTCCCTGAATTTTCTCCAAGATAATAAATGACAAAGCATAACCAATTTTCTGTATCCTGAGGCTGTTCTTGGATCACTTGGAATAAGAGGGGGAAATACTACCCATAATCCCAGCAGAGTTAACAGTGACTTAAGGCTGTTTCCCTAATGAGATATGGGGACAAAATGAAGGGAAAGTCATGGAGGCAAGGGAAAAATGGGGGTTGCTGGGGCTTGATTGTACTGTGGCTGTACTGTGATTGTACTGTAGCCCAGGGGTAGGCAACCTTGGCTCTTTTATGACTCGTGGACTTCAACTCCCAGAATTCCTGAGCCAGCTGTGGCTCAGGAATTCTGGGAGTTGAAGTCCACGAGTCATAAAAGGGCCAAAGTTGCCTACCCCTGATCCCTAGCCTATGATTTGCTGTTAACTCTGCTGCTGACCATCCCTTGCATTAATTTATTCTGAAATAGCTTGTCTGTATACTGGTTTCTGATACAAATTCCTTCAGTGTATGTTCTAATTATCTAGATTTATCTTCCCAGCTTGCATTTGAGAGGCACAGGAAAGGAATAATAATAAAAAAAACTTGGAGAATTCTATTCTGTTGACACAGGAAATACTTTTAAAAATATGAACAGCACAATAAGAAAAGAGCACATGTTAACTTATAGTTCCAGAGTGAACACTGGAACTTGTAGACATTTCAAACCAACATTAAGAATTTAAATGACAGCTCTATACACACATAGGAATATCTTGCATTTAACTTAACGAGGGCAGCTTCTAAGTACAGATACACTGAAATCTGTTTACTAAGAAACATTAATTTACACCTTGTACTTTCCCCCAATTTTTTAGCATTTAAAACATCTTTCCAAAAGATAAAGTAAGAATTCTTGTAAAGTAGAATAAAAAAGAATAAAGTAGAATAAAGTAGAATAATAATAATGATAATGAAAAATCACTAAAGCAAAATGATGTGTCTGCACAATTACTGGAATAAAGCTGTGTTAGCAAATACATGACTAACCAAAAGCACATTGCATTCAGAAACAATGTATCAAGTAAGACTCTCTTCATTGTATGCCTGTGAGAAACTAACCTGATGAAATACAATGTAGATTTCTACATGTGCTTCTTTGTTCCTGAGAAAAGAAAGCTATAAAACTGTAGTTTGGACCCTGCTGTTGTTATTTGCTTCTGAACTTTGCGCAAATAAACCTCTCTGCACCCTCTGGAACTCGTAAAAGTTCCTTTCATTTTCCACAAGACTTGCTTCCAAATAAAGGCTCTTTATGTAATCACCCATTATGCAGGTGCAGATGCCCCTAGTAGAAGTTGCTATGAAAGCTCTGCCTTTTCCACCTGGGCATCCCAAAATATCAGGCCTCCGTTCCCAGAATTCCAAGCTGACTGCAGACCTGGAAATACATTTTTTTCAAAACTTACAGCAACAATAGAGACATTTATGGAAGAGAGACAGTTAGGGAAGAGAGCTCAGGGTTGAAATATGGGGTCCTTGGTGCTGTCTGAGCTTGGTGGTTTTTGTATAGACATTTCATTACCAAACAAGGTAACATCATTAGTGCTCAATGTGTGATGTTATCTAGTTTGGTAATGAAACATCTGCAAGAAAACCCCCAAGCTTAGACAGCACCAAAGACCCCATAGAGATACTCATACCATATTAATGTTTTGATTATTTGGCTTAATACAATGTGCCATTCTAATGGAAAAATATATCTAAGAGAAGGAATGCTGTGAAAAATAAGCTTCAGAGAAAGACCAGAATATATTCACCTACAATATATTAAGTGGAATCAAATAATGTTTAACCTGAAACAGGAAGGGAAGAAATAGAGTGATTTTGATGGAAATTAAAAAAAAAAAAAAGTCTGGAAGTGTGTCAAGACTAAATAGGAAGCATCCAGAAGCATGCCTGGAATTAAAAATAAAAAATGGAATGAAATTGAAGTGAGGGAGTGATGAAAGCAGTAGTTCAGAGATTTGCATAGAAATCATTGTGATACATTAAGGAGTAATATTGAAACAAATGCTATAAGTGTTAGTGTCCAAAACAAAAAAGATAAATAAAAGTCATAAATTATGCGAGAATGCTGAAAAAAGAGCAAGAGGGCAGCTGGAAATAAAGATGTTATTAAAAGTTAAATGGTTGATACAGTTTGCCTATGGTTGTGAAAACCTTTGGGGAAAAATGTACAGTAGAAATGCCACCTTTGGTTAAGTTTCCACCAATTTTTCTTCTAATTTCTTTATAACTGTAGCCTTGTTCACTTAATAATACATTTTACATCGCTTTCTGGGCAACCAGTCAACTCTTTGCACCATTACTTTAATTTCATTACGTTTTACTCTTGTGGAAAACGAAAGGAACTTTTACGAATTCCAAAGGGTGCAGAGAGGTTTATTTGTGCAAGGTTCAGAAGCAATAGCAACAAGCAATTCTGAACCCCGTTGTATTTCATCAGGTTAATTTCTCACAGGCATACAATGAAGAGAATCTTACTTGATACATTGTTAATGCAATGTGCTTTTGGTTAGTCACATATTTGCTAACACAGCTTTATTCCAGTAATTGTGCAGACACATCATTTTGCTTTAGTGATTTTTCATTATCATTATCATTATTCTACTTTATTCTACTTTATTCTTCATTATTACAAGCTCACTAAATGAAAGAACACACAAAAACCCAACCAACTTCACAGCGATCACATAACACACTGACAAATGTCCTCCTCTCAGCTTCAATACATGACATCAATAACTGAATCCTACTTGATCTGATTGGCTCATTGCCAAAACAAGATAACCCCTGATTGGCTCTCTAAACAGTCATGCTCATTGGCTACAATCAGATCAAGGAAAGCTACTTGATATCAACCTAAGCAAGTTGTGCTTCCTTTTTCTGGTTATTTGGCTATAACTTTTCATAGAATACAGTACAGATAATTGAACAAACTATGTTGCATTACATTCTTGATTAAATTATCTTTCCATTGATATATAATTTTATGGTACTACTCCAAAAAAAGTGGTATTAGCCACCAAACCTCAAAAATACACTTTTCCAAAAAGGTTTCCACAATTTTGGCCACTACTGTATAGCAAACTATAGGGGAATTTGTTTACTATACCACACGTGCCGCAGAAGGTCTTCGGCAGAATTCTGACTGACAAGATATGAAAGGTGACAATGAATTAATTTTTGAAAAGGTAGATTTTATGCTAGGCAGGAACAGGGAATGTGGGCCAGATTTTTATTCTGTAGCAAATCACTGCAAAGAACATAAATGTGAGAAAGGCAATTGCCCTTTGCTTGGTGAAGAGTGAGCAACTGATAAATTAATTGGCTTGAACGATGGAATGTCTTATGCAAATATGGATTTGATATTTGGTGGCTGGATATGATAACAGCTGTATATGATGGAATTAAGCAGATGCAAGAATTAATATGAACAATCCAACCCTAAACAGGAAATAGGACAAGCAGGTATGATAGCCCCTTAGTTGTTTAATCATTTATGGGTAAATGTATAAGGAAGGCTTATGGTGAAGATAGAGATTAGCTGGGTGAGGAAGTGAATGCAGGTACAATTTTGTAAACCAAAAGACACTGTGTCATTAACTGGGACAGTGAATGATTTGCAACAAATTATTTTATGATGCAACAGGCAGTATAGCTCTGAAAGTGAATCAGAGAAGAAGTTGGTTCTGTTTGTCATGGAAAGTGCAAGATATGCGTATATGAAAGATATGCATACATAAATGACATAAACCTAAAGCAAGTACAGGTAGTCCTCGACTTGTAACAGTTCATTTAGTGACCATTCAAAATTACAACGGCACTGAAAAAAGTGACTTATGACCATTTTTCACATTTTCAACCGTTGCAGCCTCCCCATGGTCATGTGATCAAAATTCGGATGATTGGCAACTGATTCATATTTATGACGGGTTGCAGTGTCCCGGGGTCATGTGATCACTTTTCGTGACCTTTTTACAAGCAAAGTCAAGGAGGAAGCCAGATTCACTTAAGAACTGTGTTGCTAGCTTAATAACTGCAGTGATTCACTCAGCAACTGTGGCAAGAAAGGTCGTAAAATGGGGCAAAATTCAATTAACAAATGTTTCACTTAGCAACAGATATTTTGGACTCAGTTATGATTGTAAGTTGAGGGCTGCCTATAATCGTATTTGGTACAATGTTTACAAAGGAAGAAAAAACAGATTGAGATATTTTAAAATGCATAAATGCTGGTGGGAAGGTAGTGGTCTGTTCCAAGAATGGACGTTTGTGAAAACAAAGGGAATGGGATGAACAGAACAGTGTGTTTTAAATCACTTTGTTACGTGGAAGTAAGAACTGCATGATTCAGGAAAAATATAAACAATTAATTCAGTCGAAATGAGGTACTTTTGAAATATTGTGCTACAAGGGAGAGGGTAAAGAAAGAAGGGGTGCTGAATGTGGATTAAATGTATATTGATAACCTCCAAGCAATTGATACTTTGCTATAGATATACGTTAGGGGTGATTTGTAGTTAGTTATCCCACAGCAACTGAAATTGAGAAATCTGTACTCATGTATTCAAAATTCATAATGGTATTTAAGTATGAAGAATCTGGGAAGTCTTGAGTTGGAACCCATGCACAAGTATAGATAATTCTCTCACCACAAGGCATAGTTTTCATACTGTACTTCCCAACATGGGATTGAAGAATACCGCAAGCTTGTTTGAATAAGCTTTCTCCCCTCTGAATGGTCTATGCACATTTCATTTAGTGGTAGTATACTGGTGGCTTGGGTTTCTGGTGGTGCGATGTGAACTGGGGTACCAGTGTTTTCTAATATAAAAAGAGCCCATGTACTGCCTGACATATAGCTTTCAAAGCAAAGCCCGGCTCAGGCTTCATGTGGAAAACCTCCCCGAAAGGACACAAACATCTTGATAGCCCAAGACCCATGGCAAAAGAGCATTACCAATAGTGAAAGGGCAATAAGTAGGAGCCAAAGCATTTACCTTACTTTGAATGAAGCCTTGCAGATGGATGAAATGGCATAGCTTGTGCACAAAACTGAAAGCAAGCAAACAAAACAACTCACACCACTTCCTACTAAAAAGAACTATTGAAGGAAAAGTCTTCATCATGGTTCAGTCCAAGCTGGGAATAAACAACATGGCGACTGCTTTAGAAAGGTTGCAGTTTATTGAAGAGGAGAGCCAGATAGGAAGATGGCTCTGGAAGAAAAGAGAGCAAGCACATGTAGGGAACCTTTTGTTTGGAGTTGTTCCTGTGGCATGAACTTTGGCCTGAGTCTGAGTGGGCATCTGTGGGTTAATCCTATTATGTCCTGTCTTAAAGTTTGGGTGGGGTATGTAGATTTTAGGTGTCTTTGTCTTCTTAATCTTCTAGCTTCAACCTTCCTGAATTATTTATATCTGCATTTCTACAGAGCTGGTTTCTGCTTGGGGGAGACTTGGGACTATTAAGAAAACTGGGCATGCTTTTCTGCCTCTTTAAGATCCTTTGCGGAAATATATTTTTGTTTTCTTTATTCCTTTTAATATTTCCTTCTCTGGGCGGGCTGACTTCCCACAGAACAAAGGCTACATTCATGATGGGAAGAAGGTAAGCAGAAAATAAAACAATCATGTTCTACAAGTCTGTTCCACATGGTGTGGCAGGCTGCACTTAGTGAATGATGCAGAAACCTACATAACATTTTTATAAAAATAATAAATGTGGGATAAAAAACATTTAAACACTATGAGAAGTGCCACTTCTGAATTTGAAAAGTTCCGGGCTCTAAAGTCTATTTACCTGAAGGGATTTTTCCACCAGTGACAAGGCTTAATGTGAGCTCCTTAATACAGGTGGGCAGCTGTGAAACTAAATGTTCTGTCTCCCAGGAGCTTCTGCTGAGCTCATTGTGGCTTCTCCAATAGCTCCCACTATCCTCAAAGTCAGAATGTGGTTTATAGGGCTGGCCGCTAGTGTGTTGCGTTAAGCCAGCTTGTGTGGTTGTAAACCCAGGCATAGCTAATATGATTTATTATTCAGTTAAAGCCCGATGAAGCACACTTCGGCTTGTTTTTATTAAACACCAAACTTCAGTCCATCCTGTTATAAACCAAACTCGCTTTCACTCCGGCGAACCACCAGTTGACGCTACAAGTAGCCCACAAAACTGGCGGGCGCCTCTGTGACTTCCCCGGGGCGGGTGGGTGGGTGCGTGCGTGCCTGCGCTCAACTGAAGCGCGAGCCCAAACTCGTGATAGCCAAGGCCAAGGCCCCAACCGGGCCACTGTTAAGCTTCTTCCGCTCAGAGGCAGGAACGGTCGACGGACGCCCCCCTCGTCTCAGACTCGGCGGGGCTGAGCGGGAGTCGAGATGGCGCAACCTTCGTTTTGGGAGGAGGGGCCCCAACAGTAGCAGCTGGAGAGGAGGAGGAGGAGGAGGAGGAGCCTCAGTCTGACATTACGACTTTCCTCCTTTCCCGGGCGGGTAGGCTGCAGCTGGCAGGCGGGCGGCTGCGAGCTGTTAGCGGTTTCCCTGCGGCTTCGGCCTGCTGCTCCCGCGCGCAGCAGCCATGAGGCGTCCCCGCGTGCCCGACTCGTCGCAATAAAGTTGGCCCAGGATGGAGCTGCCCGGCGCCTCGCTGCAGAAGGCTTGCCGCCTGCTGGTGGTCTTCTGTGCCCTCCACCTCTCGGCTGTGCTCTTCTACTACCTGAGGGGCAACGCGCTCAGTCACCAGCGGAGCTCGGAGCCGCCGCCTCGCAGCCAAACCTTCGGCCGTCAGGTGACGGAGGCGGACCTCTCGGGGAATGTCTCCAAGCCCGCCGCGGACTGCCCCGACCCTTCCCCTTTGCTGAGTAAGTGCGGAGCTCCGCGGGCTCGCCAAAGAGCTCGGTCGGGTGCTCGCCCTGCTTCTCTCCCAGCCCGACTTTCGCTTTGCCCCCCCCGCCCCAGGTTCAGCCGGCTGCGCTTTGCCGTTCACTTCTCGAAGCCTCGCTTACCCGTTGCCCCATCGCTCCTCGTTGCTTGAGTCCCCACTTTATTCCCCCCACCCTTTCCTGTTCCTGTCTCTTTCGGGCCCTGCCTGCCTCCTCTCGAAAGCCGCTCGCTCGCTCTTTTCCTTCGGGATCTTCCCGCCGCTACCCCCTTTCCACTGGGAAGCGCCGGCCCAGCGCGGAGCGGAGAAGTTTCTTGGCCAGCCTGGAGCGCCTTGCCCTTCCCGCGTTCAACCAACTTGGCTCTGCCGACTTCGTGAGAAGGAGAAGGAGAGCCGCCCGTCTCGACTTGGTCCATTCCCGCTTGCTCAAATGGCTGTTTTACGTAGAGCAGCTGTGCCTAAAATCGAGACGGAGCTTATTTCCCAGTAGCTGTTATGCCGCATTGTTCAGGAGGAAATCTGTCTTGAGTTCACAGATAAAGAGAGAATAATGGGATGAGGACATTAAATCTGGGCAACGGTGCATATATACGGTAAATGGTTTGGGAAAAACCTGTTTTTTTTCTGTGGCGGTCATCCTCTTTCTGCTCAGTTAATGTCTCCTACCTTCCGGAGCTACTTTGTTTATAGTGGTAGAGGGACCTGATGGAAAAGTTCCAAAATGCTGTCCTGTATCCTGCGAAGGGGATGTCAGATGATGAATCATCTGTGCCACGTTGCTGAAGGTGGAGGAACCTTCTCCCCTCCCTCAGATAAGGTTGATTTGTTCTGCTGGAGTGCTACGGTAGAAATGAGTTGCCACCGGAGCCTCTGCATTTTACCTGAGGGGCTGTGTTCTTTGGCAAGTGTGTCCAAAGTGATCCAAAGTGTCAGGTTCTGTCAGAATAGGGGCTCTGCCCCTATTCTTTGGAGTGATTTAGCCTCTGGTCTGGGGAATTTGTAGGCCGTGTTGGCCAACTACGTGGATATAACGCACACGTGGATATAACGCATATCACTGTGACAATTGATTGGCTACATTTTGTTCTTGATAGCTTTATTTTTTTTATTTCCATTTTACTCGATCCTACTATTACAGATTTTTAAATTTTGCAATTCAAAATCAATTGTAAAAGAAAAATTGCTTAAAAATGAACTGGCACCATTATTTGAGGGGATTCTCACTCCCTTTAGCTAAAGGTTCATTTCTTCCTGTTTGATTTTTTTTTTTTTAAAAAAAAAACTGAAACAGAAAGAAAAATTGCAGTTTTGGGGGAAAAATATGTAGCCCCTTTCAGCTTCTAAAAGTAAGTTTGTAGTTTTGTAGAGGTCTAACAAATATCACAACATTTGTATGAGCTACATACTGTCCTCATTTTCTGTTTATAAAATCATTTTGTACAATCCCAATTTTTTG
Source organism: Bothrops alternatus (assembly GCA_034064705.1). Classification (NCBI taxonomy): domain Eukaryota; kingdom Metazoa; phylum Chordata; class Lepidosauria; order Squamata; family Viperidae; genus Bothrops; species Bothrops alternatus. The sequence goes on from JARGCV010000025.1 coordinate 9,157,178, forward strand.
AGATTCCTTTAAAACCTACATAGATTTTGCTCCACATTGTGAAAGCATTTGGCCATTTCTTTTTGTTAAGAGAGTTTTTAAAAATCCCATTATGTTCTTAACGTTTCTGTGTGGTGGTGTTCTTGAAGAGGTCCACTTAAAACATAAGTTTGGGAAAGATAATGTTAAACAACAGTGACAGACTGTAAAGCATATTGCAAACTGCATTGGAGATTTCATTAGGTCAGAACTGTGTGTCTCCTATACCAGAAGGTCCCTAACCTTTTGGGCACCAGGGACCGGTTCTGTGGAGAAAAGTTTTTCCACGGACCGGAGAGTTTTCAGTGCTGCCTGCATCTCGCGGATGAGGCTTTGCTTGTTTGTGAGGACCAGTTGCTGGCATGCCACAGCCCGGTACCGTTCCATGGATCAGGGGTTGGGGACCCTCTCCTATACCATTTCAGACAAATAGCTGTCCAGTCTGTTTTTAAAAGCCTCCAATGATGAAGCACCTATCATTTCTGAAGGCAAGCTGTTCCACTGTTCTGTCAGGAAATTTCTCCTTAGTTCTAGATTGTTTCTCTCCTTGGTTAGTTTCCAGCCATTGCTTCTTGTCTTGTCTCCTGATGCTTTACGTGCAATACGTTGACCCCCTTTTCTTTGTTACAGCCCCTCAAATATTGGAACACTGCTATCATATGGCCCCTCGTCCTTCTCTTCATTAAACTAGACATACCCAATTCCAGCCACCATTCCTTATATGCTTTAGTCTCCAGTCCCCTAATAATCTTTGTTGCTCTTCTCTGCACTCTTTCCAGAGTCTCCACATCTTTTCTATATTGTGGCCAGCAAAACTGGATGCAGTATTCCAAATACATCCCAAGTATATTTCAAGTATATCCAAGTATGGTATATTTCCCTTTTCTTTTTGCTTAAATGAGATAACATGCTTTTGTTCCTATATGCTTAGCTTTCCCTCTTTGTAAGTTGGGCGTCACCTGAGAGAAAAAAGAAACCTTTTAGAAAGAGAACTTCCGTGTCTCTTACTAAACTGCTGACTTGTTCATTTGATTGCTTTGAATCTATTGCTAGCTTATCTCACAACTGTGAGGCACTCTGAATTGAATGTCATAAAGTATTAAATGCCAACGCAGTGGAATGTACAGGCAGCTTATGCTGCATTGCTTTATATAGTTTTTCATTCTGACATTTTTGGTAAATAACTAAAAACTAACAAGGCAATACAATATTACATTCAACCTGCATCCTTAACAGAGTGTTGTATTTACAATGTCAACTTATGAAGAACTGTTGCATGAACTGGGTATGTCTACTCTAGTCTATTGAAGAGAAGGACTAGTCTTCCAATATCTCAGGAGTTGCCACAAAGAAGAGGGAGTCAAGCTATTCTCCAAAGCACCTGAAGGCAGGACAAGAAGCAATGGATGGAAACTAACCAAGGAGAGAAGCAACCTAGAACTAAGGAGAAATTTCCTGACAGTTAGAACAATTAATCAGTGGAACAACCTGTCTCCAGAAGTTTTGGATTCTCATTAGCGGCTAATGGGGAAGGCATTGTGGCTAATGTAATTAAAAAATACTGGGTTGCCTGACCCTGCTCTTTTCCCTCCCTTTCCATTTTCTGCCTCTGTACAAGTACAGTCTTAACTCACCGTGTGCCCTCTTGATGTGTGAATTTCAAGATTCATCATTCTCAGCAAAGCAAATGCAAGTTTGAAGATTTTGGGTGTTGAAGCTATCTGGGGCCACCAAAGCTACCCAAATATTGGGATTCTGTTGACCTTGATGATAGCTTCCTCTTATAGCCCAGTCTTTGAGTTTGATCTTGTTCTTTTTTTAAAAAAAATCTCAATTCTACCCCACTCCATTTACTCTAATAACCAAGACCATCATTAGCACCTCCTTTTCCCCATGCAGAACAAATATTACAAAGGGAGAGGGAGAGAGAGGGAGAGAGAGAGAGAGGGAGGGAGGGTGGGAAAGAGACTATAAAGTAACTGGTGATCTGCATCCTAAGGCTGTTCTGTGATGTTAATTGATGATGTGGGAATTATAGTTGAAAACATGCTACTTGGGGAATTTTGGGAATCAGAATTTAAACTTATCAATGGGATTGGGAAGGCTGCTATAAACAATTTTAAAAGCTGAATAGGATTTTGTGTCTATGTGAATAAATTCTGCTGGAAAAAGCTGGATGCAGCAAGCAACCTAGAAGGAAAGAAGCACTAAACAATGATGTAAGCTTGAAGAAAAGTTTGTTGCCTGCTCAGCTGTACAGTTTGTAGGATTTGTGGCTCAGTCTGGGCAGAATGGGAACACCTGCAGTGCCTGACTTCAGTGCTAACATATCTTATTTGTAGCTTTGATACAAATAACAGGATAGAAACTGGCAGGTATTGGAGGCTTTCTTTTCTCTTTCCTGGGGCTTCCCCTCCTTTTAAATGCTAAATCTTGTCCAATTTCTAAAAAACAGATCTTTCAATTTGCAACCTTAATTAGCAAACTTCCAAGAGCAGCTTTTATTTGAATAAATGAAATGATTAGCAAAAGATCTTCATGATTTACAAAAGAGCAAATGTTTCTTTTCCTGACCTCCTTGTAATCTGAGCATATTTTTGAGAATAAGAACCATTTGTTTAACACTAACTTTCTTTAAGACATGCACTGTGTGGTTGTGCTCTAAACAAAATTCACCCAATAATCTCTCTTCCGCTGTAAGTAAGGAAGAACCAAGATTTTAAGAGCAAAAAACAAGATTTCTCCATGCAAGGCTCACTCAGTAGATCCATTTGATTTTTAAATGTGTAAAGAAAAATTTCCAAACACTTAACACATTCTGCTTCATGACAAAGTAAATTTATGGATATTGTATTTTGTGAATGATCTTTTAAATAAAGAAAACATTAAATAAAAAAAAAAGCTGAATAGGATTTGTCCTAATTGGAAATTCTGACTTTAAAGATAATATATGTCCAAAGTTTCAGTATTGTTTTAACAACCCAACCCTACATGTGAGGCAAATATAACATGTTCGTATGATAGTGTTTGAATCACAGTCTGAACCTGTTTTTCAGATTGTATAGCAATATTACTTCGGTAAGATTGAGCTCTTGATGGGTCAAAAATTGATAAACTGATCAGTAAAGTATTAAGAAATATTTAGAACAAATTAATCTCAGTTCTCAGGAAAAAGCACAAACATTGGAGTCTTGCGGCACAATCACGTACCTGTTTACTAAAAGTAAATCCCACTGAGTCTGGTAAAATTTTATTCTGAAATTAGAGGGTACAAAATTGCATTAATCCTTCAGAGGCTTACTTCTGAATAGACACAGATAGAATTGTGTTGTTATTTATTAGCAGGATTAATGGTTAACGAATTTTTTTTGTACTTTAACACTGTGTTTGAGAAGCAATAGAATTACCATCTTTAAAAAAAATAATGTGTTGAAAAGATTTAGCAGTGTTAATTAAGGTTTCTGCAAATGGGATTAATTAGTTATTTCCTAAATGTTTTTCTTCTTTGGCTTTTGTCTAAGGTCTAGATATAGTTTTGCTGTTATCAAACGCAATTAGAACATAACGCAAAGCAAACTGGGGCCAGCTTAAGTGCATGGAGACCAAGGAGACAATCAGCTTGTTGTCTCCGTACCTTGATCCAGCTGCCTTTCTGACAGACTTCATTGGTCAGCTGAATGGCTGGGGAAATGCTGAACAGTGAAGCTACATAGCTCAGCCTTCAAGATCAAGAACCCACCATACTTCATTGTGTCTGATTTTTCAACACACTGAAACATTGTCATTGAGATTATCCTTTTTTCAATGCAGTGAACATTTCTGGATAACTAAGCTGTGAACTATGTACAGCTTGCTGTTACTGGCACACCCTGCTATCTCTGTGTGTAAAACATATCTCGGGTACTTGTTTTGACCTAGAACTGTTAGGAAGACTAAATATATCCACTGACATGCACATATAATATGAAAATTAGACCAGAAACTACCTGACCAATCAAATTTAACATTGCTAATTAGTCTTGTGTTACTCTTTTGGAGAGCTTGTTCCATTCCTCAGCTCCTAGTCGTTCACTAGTACGATTGCTAATCTAAAGGCTGCATCTTGTTAGCATGTTTAATGACCGTTAAAATATATTGTCTTCCATGCATTCATAGAATCTAATTTAAGACTGCTGACATAAGCACAGTTCACAGAGGTTGTGACAAAAATGTTCATGCATGCGTCAGATGGTTAAGAAACAATAGCAATGGCAATTAGACTTACCGTACATATTGCCTCCCAGTGCTTTATAGTCCTTTCTAAGTGGTTTACAGAGTCAGGTATTGCCCCCAACAATCTGGGTCCTCGTTTTACTGACCTTAAAAGAATGGAAGACTGAGTGAAGAATTTAACTGCAATACTTACTACATTCTAACCACTGCGCCACCACATCTCTAATAACAAAACCATGTTCTTAATAATTGAAATTAAGGAAATTAAAAATGAAAGAAAGATATCTATGTGCATAGTCTTTAGTGCGAGTGACGATGAAAATGAAATTTTAGTCTTGCTATTTAGACTCACTGAAGTTGTAGATTTAATAGAATAACATACTTTAACCTGCATGTGGCATCTCTCCTGATGCTTCCTGGTCTTTTTATTGTGCATTCCTTCATCTGTTTCTATAAAACAAAATACTACAGAAACCTCCACAAATTTATTCATACCCATATTTAGAGGTCACTCAACTCCTTAAACATCTTGGGTGTCTTACAAATAGATTAAAAAAAAACTACATATGGAGGTAGAAATAAAAAGACATTTATTTGACTAGAAAAATGTACTAAGCCATTTGGCAGATACAACAAATAGTACAAATGTAACAAAAGCATCTCCTGAATCCCATGCCCTGGTCAGATAACCATATTTTTTAACAATTTCCTAAATGCCATGATGAATCTATGCAAGGAGGTTGTTCTTGGGAGTTGATGCTGGAGTAGGGTAGGAACACTTCCTGGGTCCTGCAGGATGACATTGTTTAATTGATGGGATCCAGAGGGTACCCACTGTCTGATCATACTGGGCAGGTAAAAGCAATTAGAAACTGGCAGTCCTTCATATAGCCATCCCTATGCCACAAAAGGCTTTAGGATGATAACCAGCATCTGTGAAAATTGCACCTGGAAATCTCTTTCATTTTCCACTTTTATTTATTTTTTTTTCAAAAATAATTTGTATATATTTTTGTCTTTCCATGCAAGGAAAGTATTCATTGATATGGCTCTCTTCTTAATTTGAACTTGTGTTTTAGCAGTAAATGTTTATTAAGATAGCAACAATTATTTTGTGCGTTGCACAAAATTATACTATAAGTGATTTTGGAAGACAGATAATCTGGGACAAATATGTAGTATGCAAAGAGCTCAGCCTCTCTTGTTCAACCAGATATCCTTGTACAATATACATAGTGTGTTATGGTCTATCAAGTCAGATGACAACAGGAATAAGCCCCTCAAATGTTTCTTGGCAACATTTGGCAACACTCTAGCAACTTTCACTAACAGTAAGTTTTTCAAGTTTCCACCATATGTTTTTTTTTTAAAACTCTTTGCTTCAGATCTTGGAAAGAAACAGAGAATGCGGTTCGTAATGAAGACATGAGCATTTGATTGCAAATGGCAGCATATTTATAAGAATAAACTATAGAAGCTGCCGTGTATGTATCTCTTGAGGATACTCAAATGGCCTTTAAATAAATTAAATTAACATGCCTGCTTCTTCCTGTCTTTTTGCCTCCCAGGCTGATTGTATTTTAGCATACCCATAATTGACCTTTTGGTGATTATAATACTATTGCAAAAAGAGAACTGTGATAGAGAAAAGGAAGATGTCACTGCTTAGAGAAGATGGCAGAATGGTTATAAGTGATGGGAAGACAACAGAGCTCATCACTTCCTGTTTTGCTTTGGTTTCCCCACTCCTAAAGAGAAATGCGTTCTAATGGACCAAAGCAGAAGAGCTAACAAAAAGAGGGAGTAACAGGTCAAGTCATGCTGACCTACCTCACTCTCCATTTTTGACACAATGACCACTTTATTTCACCATTATATCCCTGAATAAAGCATTTAATGAAGTCTCCTATGAGATCCTAGTAGAGAAGAGGGAAAAATATGGGCTGGGTTGTGCTACAGAACTGGTTATACTGTCATATCCAGAGAGTGCTTATCAGTGCCTCCAAATCAAGCTGAAAGGAAGTGAGAGGTGACTTACTACAGACTCTGTCCTAGGCTGTGGACTGTCCAAAATATTTATCGGTGATTTGGAAAAGGGCTTGGAAAATATTACTAAATTTGCAAACGGCACAAAGATTTAGAAAGGAACAATTCTGTGTTCAACAGAGCATGTCTATAGTGTTGCGTTCAGTTTTGGGAAACACTTTGCAAGCTGGAATATGACCAGAGGAGAGAAGTCAAGATGATAAAGGATCTGGAAGGAAAAAGAAAACTATGAGAAGTGGTTAGAGGTGTCAGTTCTGTTTAACTTGGACAGGGGAAGACTGCAAAGGAGATTATAGCTGTTTTCAAGTAGAAGATAAGGCAGACATGTTCCAAATTGTTCCACAACTAGGAAATGGATGCATATTTCAGTTGCATATCAGGAAAATGTATTAATGATAAGAACTGCTCTATAAAGGAATAGAAGACCCTCCTCAGGAGATTGTGGACTATTTGCTGGAGATATTTGTATACAAGCTCAATTGTTATCTGCTGGGATGGATGCTGCAATAGCAGATTCCTCCAACAGGCAGGAGGGGCGGACTAGACCAATGGTGGTGAACCTATGGCACGTGTGCCAGAGGCGGCACTCAGAGCCCTCTGTGGGCACGCACGCCATCGCCCCAGCCCTGCCTCTCCCCGCAGCCCCCTCCTCACCAGCAGCCCTCCAGGACGCGGCCTGCGAGGAGCAGCACAGCCAAGCACATGGCAGCTGGGCAGCAGGGACAAGACTCTGCCCTTATGCCCCAGATGATGCAGGCAGAGGGTGTGGCCGCCATGGCGCTGCAGGGCTGCCTGGGCAATCTGCTGCAGTGGGCCATGGAGGGGGGGTGACCCTGTGGGTGGGGGGGCGGAGCGGAGCAGGGGGGTGGAGCAGGGGCAGGCAGGGCGGAGTGGAGCGGGCGGGGGCAAAGTGGAGGCAGGGTGGGGGTGGGGCAGTTTTGAGGCACTCGGTCTCTAAAAGGTTCGCCATCACTGGACTAGACGAATAAAACCTCAATGCTTGCCTTTTATTTATTTATTTCATTTAGCATTACTTCCCTTCCCATGTTTGCCTTTTATTTGATTCACTGTAGCGTTTAAAACCTTTTTTTTTAAAAAAATAATCTCTCTGCTAGGTACACATGTATTCTTTTTTCCCTGCTATTTGAAGAAATGAGTACATGTAAACAAATCACAAAAGTTATTGAGAAGAGCAGTGACTCAAGCTAGTTTGTTTGAGCAGGGTGTATTTTTTTTCAAACTCGGCAACTTTAAGAAATGTGAACTTCAATCTGCTATGTGGGCAATTCTGGGAGTTGAAATCCATATAGCTTAAAGTTGCCAAGTTTGAAAAACACTGCTCCAGCAGCTACTTGTCAGCTGACATCTATTTTATATTGAACAAATTGTGTTATACTGTCAGGTTAAGATTGTTCTTGGCCAAGTGATATAAAAATGAAACAAGCAGAAAAATGGATCCATGACAAAAAGCTAGAGAAGACTTAGTGGAGAACAACTCAAGGAGCTATGGAGCAGGTTCCGTATAAGAAAAAGTTGTGACATTTGGGAATCGGGACTTAAACCTGCTTGTCTACCAGCTCTGTAACTAGCAATTTCTGTGGAAGAATTCAAACAACCATATCTTCTCTTCATGAACCATGCTGGGTGAGCGAGCCTTTAGATTACATTTTGTACCAACTTAATTCCAATCTTGTAAGCACAGCAGGCATTTTGCATTAAAATACCACTTTCTTGGAAAATGTGGGTCATAGCTTCAGAATTTACTAAGGTAGATTGTCTGCCTGCCTATCTATCAGGTTTATATATCATTGGACTCAGATGACATGCAGTGATTTACACCATAAAAATAAAAATGTAAGAAATAAAAACAAAGCATGTCTGAAAAAATAAATAAAAATAATTTCAATTTATAGCAATTTTAAATAAAAATACTGCGCATGCCTTTCATCCTTTTGATTTTTTGAACTGCAGCTCCCCCCACATCATTCCTGTCCATTAGCCTCATTGATTGTGACTGACGAGGACTGTAGCCCAATTCATCTAGACAGTACAATGTTGGATGTTTATCCACTTGATTTTGTGGAAGAACTGTATGTGTTACAAGATTAAAAACAACAATACAAAAAAGCTTTGCATGGGTGTCAGCATTTATTTGAGTAAATATTGCTTGGGTAATACATTTCTTCATTTGGAAATGCAGAACAGGAAAAGAAATTATTTTGTGGAAGGAACAGAAGACGACTATAGGAGAAAATTTTCTTTTATTGTGAGAAAAGTGAGGCTGGGATCTGTATCATTACCTTTAATTCAGCAGGCCAAATAACAAATTGTTTTATTTGATAAGTTGAAGAGAAACAGCCGTCAAAATTTAAACAGTGACTAACGCTGTCAGGAAAATTAAGCAACTATCTTGAATTATTCAAAGCAATTTTTCATTTCCTGTTTTCTCTGAAGAGAACAGGTGCACTGTTTGGCAAAAGATCCCTTTTTAGAATTATACCATTGTTCTTTTTTTCTTGGTAATTTATTTTGGAATAAACACATTTGAGTAGCATAACCTTTTAATGGGGAATCAATGGTCTCTGTTCTGAAAGATGACTTGCTTAACGACACTGATGTGATAGTTCTACAGCAAAAGTGAAGCCTCTAGGGCAGTGATGGCGAACCTTTTAGAGACCAGGTGCCCCAAAACTGGCCCCGCCCTGGCTCCATCCCCTGTCCCGCCCCCGCTCAGCCCCCCATCACCCCCCGCCTGCCCACAGGGCCACTCATCGCCTCCAGGGCCCGCCGCAGATCGCCCAGGCAGCCCAGCAGCGCTATGGCGGTCACACCCTCTGCCCACGCCCTGCAGCATCAGCTGTGCACAATGGGGTGTGAAGGCAGAGTCTTGTCTACATTGCCTGTGCTGCTCTGAGTGGGCCACGCTCAGGGGTGACTCTCCTTCAGGAGGGCTGCTGGAGAGGAGGGGATTGCGGGGGGAGGCGAGGCTGGGGCAACGGCATGTGTGCCCACAGAGAGGGCTCTGAGTGCCACCTCTGGCACCCGTGCCATAGGTTCGCTACCACTGCTCTAGGGTGAAATTCAGGGGGAAAAACTTAGCTATTTTCTAGGTAAGGACTATTTGTGAGAACCTGGACCACACTTTTGTTAGACCAACTTCAGATAGTAATATTTTACTTGGCTAAGAGTAAGAGGTATATAAAAGTGATTCAGACGTTTTTACTTCAGATTTGAAAGTTGTTGATGTCTTCAGTTTTGCATCTGTACTTTTCAGGTTTCAAAATTCTGATACCTTTGCCATGAGCTGTTCAGATAAGTTAGACCAACAACTTTAATTAAATAACTGACAGTTATTCATTTCCCACAGCAAATTGGGGTAGTAGCTACATGAGTAAGGAAAGAATAATCATGCGCAGAAGTTCCTTCCTAGTTGTTTTGTTCAATGTTAATTGCTAGAACTCCATGATATAAATCTTGTAGTGCAGATTTTAATTCCCCAGCCATTGATTAGAGTGACTAATAAAGCAGCAAGTATTCTAAAGTAGAACTGATTAAAGTAAATTTTGTTCTTGGCTCAAAGTCATTTTTAATTAAAAAAAAAACTTTGACCACATAATTGGTGTCCTGGAAGCAGTACACGACTTGTTTCATTCTTTTTGGGAATCATTATATATAAGCTTTTAATTAAACAGTTTTGTTTTTAGTATTATCCTGGTGTTCGGATTATTTTAAGATATATATGTATATGTATGTATGTATGTATATGTATGTATGTATGTATGTGTTCGAATCCCGGAAGGGTGAGTTCTGACTGAAGAGAGTTAAGGAACTCGAAATAGCTATATCAGAAATCCCTTATTTCTTTGTTAACAATTCTAAAAACACACACACACACACACACACACACACACACACACACACACATATATATATAAACCAATTATTACTCTCTTTTACTGGGAATTCATGGGCCATTGCATTTTAGTTGACTATACAATACATTAGGTTTAGAAGCTATCCAGGTCCTAATATTCAGCAATATTGCAGATAGAGATATATAAAATCTATCAGGATAGCATACACACCCTCTCCCAAGCATGTGCTTTATCTGACTTCCAAGTATGGGATGGAAAATCATATAAAACCTTCTGTATAGGAGCATGACATGATGTAATATCTATACTGGGAGTCCTTGACTTACAACCGCTCGTTTAATGGTGATTCAAAGTTATAACAGCCTGGGAAAAAGTGACACGACCCATCATGATGTTACGACTGTTGTACCATTCCTGCAATCACGTGATTGCAGTTCAGGTGCTTGGCAACCCAGCTTGTGTTTACGATGGCTGCCGGGTCTTGCAGTCATGTGATTATGATTTGCAGCCTTCCCAGCCAGATTTCGACAAGCAATGTCAACTGGGGAACCCAGATTTCCTTAATGAACAGGATAAAAATAATTGAAAACTGTGTCGAATTATATGATGACTCGCTTAATGACTGCATCACTTAGTGACAAAAATTCTGATCCCACTTGTGGTAGTAATTGAGGACTACCTATGTATTTGTCTCTGAGAAGCTAAGGAAAAGTGGACTGTAATATACCATTTGATAGATGCATCATTGATGGAAAACTCCAGTCTCTTCTAGTTTGATGAAGGAACTAAGATTTGAGGGCTAAAGTTCTGAAAAGCTGGTTAAGTGGCAATCTACCTGCTTCAGGGTAAGCACCATTCAGATTCTCTAGTTTTAATTTTTAAGAGGTATATAATCCTCAACTTACAACCCCAATTTGAGCCCAAGATTTTCATTTTAAGCAAGACAGTTGTTAAGTGAGTTTTGCCCCATTTTACTTGCCACAGTTGTTAAAGTGAATCATTGGAGTTGTTAAATTAATAACACGATTGTCATGTGAATTCAATGTTCCCATTGACTTTGCTTGTCAGAAAGTCGCAAAAGGTGATCACATCATCGCCGGACACTGCAACCGTCATAAATACATGCCAGTTGCCAAGCATCCCAATTCTGATCATGTGGGGGAATGCCGCAGTGGTTGTAAGTGTGAACAATGGTTATAAGTCACTTTTTTCAATACCTTTGTAACCTCAAACGGTACAAAATGAATAGTTGTAAGTCAAAGACTACTTGTACACTGTTGGGCTGTAAATGGGTGGATATTTAACGTAATAAAAATGGTCATATTTACTTCCTTTTTAGATTTAGCTATAGATTTGAAAATGTTGTAAATAATAAGAAAGGAGAATGATTTGAAGAATGAAGCTTCCAGGATGAAGATTCCTGGAGAAAGGTGTCAAGATGTTTGAAAGTCTTGATTTTCCAATTATTTTTGGAAGTTATTAATCTTTCAGATTTGGGAGTGGTTAGCATGCTGCTTGTTGAATGCCATCACTATGATTTTCACATCACTAGCAATTTTCACATTGCTAGTATTTCTGTTTGATAGAACAATGCTAATGAATGAATGTTTGTGTAGCATTACTTGGGAAGGAAACACAAGATCACAGGACCATCAGCAGAATGGCAGATTGGAGTTTGGTATAATAAAATTTGGCACTGGTAAGAGCTTAATTGTGGACATAAAAATAAATAATAAATGCACCAGCATATGTCCCTCTAAATTCCCTACTACCGGTATATTATGATGATGATTATTATTATTATTAATAATAATAATAATAGTAGTAGTAAAGTTGGAAGGGACCTTGGAGGTCATCTAGTCCAACCCCCTGCTCAGGCAGGAAACCCTATACCATTTCGGACAAATAGCTGCACAGTCTCTTCTTAAAAACTTCCAGTGTTGGAGCATTTACCGCTTCTGGAGGCAGGTTGTTCCACTGATTAATTGTTCTCACTGTCAGGAAGTTTCTCCTTAGTTCTAGGTTGCTTCTCTCCTTGATTAGTTTCTATCCATTGCTTCTTGTCCTGCCTTCAGGCGCTTTGGGAAATAGCTTGATTCCCTCTTCTTTGGGGCAGCCCCTGAGATATTGGAACACTGCTATCATGTCCCCCCTCGTCCTTCTCTTCATTAAACTAGACATACCCAGTCCCAGCAACCCTTCCTTGTAAGTTTTAGCCTCCAGTCCCCTAATCATCTTTGTTGCTCTCCTCTGTACTATTTCTAGAGTCTCAGCATCTTTTTTACATTGTGGTGACCAAAACTGGATGCAATATTCCAAGTGTGGCCTTACCAAGGCGTTGTAAAGTGGTATTGTGTCCTATTTCTGTAGATATGCAGTTATTTCTTGTATAAACTCTGCCTCCTCTTTTATTTGGTGTGTTTCTTTTAAACAATTGAAATCCCTCTAGCTGAGTGTTCCATTTGTGGGTTTTATCCCACCATGTTTCTATAATGACAACTATATCATATTTGCTCTCATTTACCTGAATTTCTAGTTCACTTTGTTTACTGTTCATACTCTGTGCTTCGGTGTACAGACATTTGAGTCCTTTATAACTGACACCTATGTGTTAGTCCACTTTGTGTGACACTCGCTATTAAAAACTTGATTTTGCTTGATAGCAAGGTTGATATTCTTGTCCACACACATCTATGTTACTTGCACTGCTAACCCTGTAATTTTTGATGCCGGGGACAGGGATGTTCTGTATCAATTAACTCATTGTCCCTTGTTTAGTTTAAATATTCCTCCAGAAAATCTGTGAGTTTATTGCCAAGTAACTCAGTCCTTTTCTTTGATGGATGCAAACAATTTCATTTGTACATTGTTTCACTGGAATAGCATTTCAAAGTTTCCAAAATTGTCATTTCTGATTTTTTTGGTCAGTGTCTGTTGTTGGGTTAATTTCCTTCTCAATTCTGTCTAAAACAGCGGTTCTCAACCTGTGGGTCGCGCCCCTTTGGGGGTCGAACAACCCTTTCATAGGGGTCGCCTAAGACCATCGGAAAACACATATTTCCGATGGTCTTAGGAACCGAGACACTGCCAAAGCTGCCGCCGCCTCAGGAACACGCAGTGAACGAGCCAAGGAAAGGAACTGAATGAGAGGGGGCGTGCCCACCTGCATGTTTGTGTGTGCATTTGTGTAGAGTCGCTATTTTCAACTCCCAATATTACGAAGAAAAAAAAGATTGACGTGAATAAAATGTGGAAGACAAGCGCTGTGTGTGTGTGTGAGAGAGAAAGACAAAGGGAGAAAGAAAGAGAGGGAGAGAGGGAGAGAGAAATACAGAGAGGGATGGAGAGAGAGAAAGAGGGAGGGAGAGGTAGGGAGAGAGAAAGGGAGAGAGGGAGAGAAAAAGAAAGAGAGATAGAGAGAAAAAGAAAGGGGGAGAGAGAGAAGGAAAGGGAGAGAGGGAGAAAGAGAGAGAGAAATAGAAGGGGAGAGAGAGTGAGAGAGAAAGAAAGAGGGAGATAGAGAGGGAGAGAGAAAGAGGAAGAGAGAGATTAAATTAGTAACATGGTTGTTAGGTGAATCTGGTTTCCCAACTAACTTTGCTTGACAAAAGGTTGCAAAAGGTGATCACATGATCCTGGAACAATGTGACCATCATAAATATGAATCAGTATCCAAGCATCGAAATGTAAATCACATGACCCTGGGGATGTTGCAGTGGTCATAAGTGTGAAAAATGATCATAAGTCACTTTTTTCAGTGCCGTTGTAACTTTGAACAATCACTAAGCAAACTGTTGTAAGTCAAGGACTACCTGTACTTTATCACTTTTTTCCAATTTTTTTTCTTTGGTCATGTTTTTGACACCTCGCTAGGTGACTGGTGGTACTCGAATGTTGCCATATTCTAAAAGTGGTACAATCGGTGAAAAGGTTGAAAAGCGCTGATCTAAATAATATTATCAGTAGGAGTGAATCCACTGTTTTTCCAACAAGATTGGAAATACTTTTATTTTTAACGTGATGGTGTAATAAATTCTAATCCAGGAACTCTCAGTTTCATTGCTTAATTTTCTTTCCATCTTACTGCTTATCTTCAAACCCAGTTTGTTTTTGTGATTAATCACTATGCTTTAATTATGTTCAATTTGTAACAATGAAAATACATCCTGCATATCAGATATTTACATTACGATTCATAACAGTAGCAAAATCACAGTTATGAAGTAGCAACAAAAATAATTTTATGGTTGGGGGTCACCACAACATGGGGAACTGTATTAAAGGGTCGCAGCATTAGGAAGGTTGAGAACCACTGGTCTAAAAGATGTTAATTTTTGTTCCAGGGGGAATCCAGTGTTATATTATTTTATTGTTGTGTACCTTTGGTGTTTTATTCTAATCCTGTCAATCCTAATTTCTGTTAGCCAGTGTGTGTTAAGTGTTTGTGAGTCACACTAGTTTGTATTGGGTCCTTCTTGTATTTGCCCAGATATTTTCTCTTTGAAGTGAGGAGGGGGTGTCATGCCTGCTGGATCCTGCCCCAAGCTCTGGAAAACCATTCTGCATTGTGTTGTAAATGAGTTTGTGTTCTAAATGGGTTTTATCTATCCATCCTTTTCCTGAAAAATGTGTGTCTATCTACATGAGCCTTTTGAAGCTCATGTCTGCTTGTGTGGGGAAATAATTTTCTTAAGTTACTTTTCTTATCCTATCACTTATTGGTGAAACTACTATGAAGCTTTCTGAAACACATAAGCATTTTCCAATCTCTAAAATAATGTGGTCTATTTTGGAATAAATGTTAAAGGCAGATTCCCCTTAAAATATTAGGCTTTTAAAATTATTTGGAGCTTTCATCTTTCTCAAGCTGCCTAGCATTTTTTTCCCTCTCAAGTTGCAAGTTCTTGTCCTTAATATGTTGCAAATGTTCAAGTTCAAAAGTGAAACATTTCATTTTGTTGTTCTCTTACCAGAATCGAGGTTTTTCTTGTCCTCAATCTGTGATTGTCCCCATTTGTCTGCCTATCTGTTTCTTTAACAACTGCAGTATTAATGCCTTTTCAAACTACCTGCAAGTTACCCCCCTTCCAATTCTTTTCTTGCCCTTTGTTCTCCATACCTTTGTCCACCCAGAAAGGGGGGGAGACCTTGTTCTTGTATCTTAACGCACAGGCCCAGATGCTGCCTCCATCCATTTGAGCCATGGAATTGGGTTTTGAATCCAGCCATCCACTAAAAAGCCACCATGCAACCTGAGTGGAACATCTTCCCAAGTCCTACCATTCTCCCAGATGCCTGTGAGAGCTGCAGAAGGAAGGAGTCCTGGAGCCACTAGTGCCATGTGAAGCCTCAGAAGAGAAAATTAGACTGTGGGGGGGGGATGGAAACTCATTGTAAACTTTTATTTCTTGCCACATTTATATTGTAACACGCCAGTTGAATGTATTAATGGAGAGATGGCATTTGGGAATAGTTGGCACAGCAAGTACTGAACACCTTGGACTTCTGTCTGGTGGGAGAAAAAATTTATCCAGAATGTTTGTATTGCCTATTTTGTAAAAGTAGCTGCACATACAGGCACACACACACACCATTTACACCATTCAGAATCACATTGAGTCTATCCCCTCCACCTACTTTAGTAAAGTTCCCCAGGCTGATTTTTGCTCTATTGCACCAAAGCTTTGTAGGAACAACTTCCAGCAAAATTCCAAGGGGGAGGGAACCAGGACCCCTTAGGTGATTTGCAATTCTTATTGCCCTGACTAAAGAAGCAACAGGAAAGAGATCCCCAAACCTCAGCCCTGAATATCCTACACTGGTGGACTCAGATTGGCATTCCTAGAGCTCATTGTGTGCAATTTAAGAAAAATTTAATAGCCTGGCATACTGGCTAATCTTAATTGGACATTACTAACCTGGATGCACTGAACTAAGAGCTAAGGCAGGAAACAAACCCCTGAAAACGGGCAGCCATGTACTGAGGAAAACCATGGCTGTGAAGAATTTTGGGAGGAATGCGCAAACCTGATTGGAAGCTAAAAGTGACATCCAACATTTGAAAATGATTGGCACAGAATATTGGACACTATAAATTTCTTTTACACCTAACAATTTTTGCCTTGACTTTTAGAACTTTATGGGTTGCAAGCTCCCCTTTTGGGAGCAGGGATCTTTTTCTGCTGCCTCTATTAGTGTCTTTTTCTTTTTGGCATAACAATTTAAAAGCTTGTTTACTAAGCTTTCCTGACCAGATCAATTTTAATCTTGTGCCATTTAAGTGTGTCATTCACACACTTAAGGCACAAAGGGGGGAATTGAGGGAAATTAGCCCCAGAGAAGGAAATATTAAAAGGATAGGAAAATATATTTTTCTCCAAAAGGATTTTTAAAAGCATTTTTTTTGCAAAGCAGAAACCTGCCCTCAAATCTCTGTCCCCAAGGAGGAGCCAGCCCTATACAAATGCAGATATAAAATCATCAGAAAGTTGGAGCCAGAGAACTCAGGAAGACAAAGAGAAAATCTACATACTTCACCCAAACTTTAAGTCATTAGCCCAGCCCCAGGGAAGCAGGATATGACTTTGGGGACATAATAGGACTAACCCATTACCATCAAGTATACCAGAGAGGCACACCTAGACTCAGGTCAGAATACATGACACAGAAAATAGCCTCAAAGTTCATGCCACAGGAGCAGGAAACTTCCAAACAAAAGGCTAGAGAGGGTATAAAAACCCCTTGCCCATGTGCTTAGCCCTTCTCTCCTCTGCTCTTTCTTCTTCTTCAATAAACTGTATCCATCTTCCCAAAGCAGTCGCCATGTTGCTTATTTTTTCCTGGCTTGGATGAACCAGGATGAAGACTTTACTTCTAACAGAATGTTGCTAGAGTTTGAAGCAGTTTCTGTATGAATCACAGTCTCTATATTGGGTGTGGTTCTTGATGACAAGGCATTTGAGGCAGTGACTAAGGAGACAGTGTAGACGCAACAGGTATTGCCTTCTCTGATTGGGCCGTCCTGCTAAGTATCTGCTTTGTAGTTCCTGAAGGAGCAGCTCATATCCCTCATGAGAACGTGGCACAATCTGGAGCTGATTAGAAGGAGGCAAAACCAAAGAAAAGAACCATGCAGAAATGTGGGTGTGCACATGTGTATGGTAATCTCCCTGTAACCTTGCTTTGAGCTTGTAGAAATCTATTTAATTTAATTTGCTGGTTTCATGTGACATACCATCTGAAAATCCAAGTGACTATAATATATCTGAATGGAGTTTTGCCCAGTACAGAATGCAGTAATCCAGTCGCGTAACATTGCCAAAGCTAGAATTAACTGTGGCCATGTCCCTCCTATCCCTTATTTTAATAAGATTGGGGCAGATCCATGTTTAAACCTCCAGTCTTCCACTGTCTGATCTCATTTTTCTTAAGAAGAATAAATGTTGCTCTTTCTCAGACTTCCTGGAGCCTTTTGCTACATGATCTTGTTCCAGTTATTCCGAGCTGCTAATCTAATGTGGAAAGAGGACAGGATTGTGCATGTGTGTGTGTGTAAGAGAGCGTGCTAAAACCAGGCAAATGGCTTGTCAGCTGCAGTGTTAGTGATCCCATTTGCTATGTAGTTTTGATGTGAAAGTGTTTGAAGGGGTATAGTTTCAATGGGTGAGCTAAACCCAAAAGAGGTTTTGTTTTGCATGTGGTTAGGGTTGAAAGTTTTTTTTTTTAAAAAAAAGACGGCAGTTTAACAAAGTGATTTTAAAATGACTGTAATAAATT
The DNA here is from genome assembly GCA_034064705.1 of Bothrops alternatus. Lineage (NCBI taxonomy): Eukaryota > Metazoa > Chordata > Lepidosauria > Squamata > Viperidae > Bothrops > Bothrops alternatus. The sequence goes on from JARGCV010000025.1 coordinate 9,175,105, forward strand.
TCCACATTGAATGGCAATGTATTTATTGCTGGGTTGAGGTTTGTGGATTACAATTAGGCAAATTCACCACCGTCTGCCAAGTTGAATTTTATTTTATGTCACTTTCACAGCTTTGATTTTAATTCCATGATAAAACAACAAGGCAATGTGGCATTCCCAGACAGTATCTCATCCAGGAGCCTTCCATATAAATTCTCTGTTACACTACTACAGATATGATTATAAATACTAGCTTGTCTTCAGTAGTCATTGCGGCTATATAATAAAAAGAATCCCTAAAGAGGTAAAAAAGAAATAATCCAGTTTAGTTTAGAAAAGTTTTATAGTAGATTACCTGAAGATGTAATTTCTATAGGTAGCTTTTAACAAGTCTGATTTATGCTTATAGCACCTACAGGCTGGTGCAGATATGGTATCTTAACCATGATTAAGGACTCCATCTGTAATGCAGCATAATATGTTACAAATCTCTTACCAGAAACACCTTTTGAACTATAAGATTGTAACATGCAGATGTCTTTTAAGACACAAATGTTACCTTTGAAAAATAAACTTTCTGTGTTGGATGCATTTATTAGTTTATCTTGAGTACCACCCTGATGACGACGACAACGATGACGATGATGATAGAACAATAATAATAATGGAAATTTTGAACTTATTAGACTTGAATATCCTGACTTTGCAAAAAACCATCCTAATTGGAACAGCCTATATACTCAGATGCTATCTTAGCAGCTCTTAGGTCCTTGGGACTTGAACTGTTAAGTTTTTACTAGTCCCAAACTGAATTGAATTTAATAATAATGATAATGATGATGATAATAATAATAATAATAATAGACAATACCTCATACCCAAATCTTCCTAAAGCCTTGTAATATGTTGACTGCTGAACAGACATTGCCAAATCTCATGTACTGAAAGAAAGAACAAGAAGCTTTATGTAGTTTCCCACATATGCCAAGATGTTCTCACCAAGCTTAGAAATATAGCAAGGCCTCTGAAAGATCTGGGAAGAAAGAGTCTTTGGAGTAGGTGGAACACAAACTTATAAGTAAAGTAAGTTTTAAAATAGAATTGTGAGGCATATCCTGGGGGTAAGCCAATCTGCAAAATGGGTCTTTTATATATTGCTGATGCTATGCTAAGTTTCACTACAGAGCAGCATTCAGGAGAGCAGTGGGAAAAAAGTGAGAACATGCAACCTTGAGAATATTTCTTTAATCTAGGACAGGGGTGTCAAACTGCTGGCCCGCGGGCCAGATGCATCATAGCGAAACCGCACCCACCCCATTGCTGGCAATGGAAAAAAAGTCGTGATATGCCGCGACACATCACGTGACATTGCGAGTTTGACACCCCTGATCTAGGATATCAACCCCTCCCCCATCATCCTTCTCACCGGCAGTAGAGGGAATATGCTCTAGTTACTGGTCTAGATCCAGTTCCCCGCCCTGCTCAATAAAGTGCATGAGAAGGGAAGTCCAGAATCATAAATGGCCGAGGGAAGCTTACTGTGCCCAATGTGTACAACGCAAACACCCAGGCCAAATGCAGTAGAAGGATGGGATCAACAAACTAGAATTTTAAACTAAAATGATATAAGAAATGAGAAATATCGTGTCTTGACTTTTGACAGGCAGGGTGCCTATGAGAACAATGTTGCTTAGAGTCAACACTACTCCTCTGTAGTAAAAATTCTAAGTCTTGGAGATGCAACATTTATGATCCCAATATGAGATTTCCGAAATATGAGTTTCACGTTTTACATACAATACCTTCATAAACATAGAGCGAACCTGGGTACCTACTCTTAATTTTTAGATTCTTTATAAAATCTTGCAATAACTCTCAGTGAAATGTCACTTACCACCCACAACCTTATTTAATCTAATCCTGTTTGTTTTTTTTCTCCTCTCAGTTGGTCCATTGCATGTGGAGTTTTCACAACCTGTGAATCTGAAGAATGTGGAGGAGAAAAATCCAGAACTCAGGAAAGGAGGCCGCTATACACCAAAGGACTGCAAAGCACTTCAGAGAGTGGCAATTATTATCCCTTTCAGAAATCGAGATGAACACTTGAAATACTGGTTGTTTTACCTGCATCCAATCCTGAAAAGGCAGCAGCTTGATTATGGCATCTATGTGATTACCCAGGTAAGAATGCTGAAGGGATTGGTGCACATAGGAAAGAGGCATGTGTGTGCTGTTGGTTTCTTTTGCATATCTTTTTGTACTGCATAGTGATGAAATTGGAAGCTTAATCTTTTAGAAGATCCTTGCTTTGCATGCTGTAACAAAACCAATAACAGTTGTTTTAATTTTTTTTTTAAATTTCTAAATTGTATGCCCTGCATCTTACAAAAGCAGCTAACTGCCTTTATAAAACAAACCAAGTACAATATAAAAACATTACTATAGGCCAAGGCTTCTACAAGAACTTCAAAGTAGATTACAACACCCCCCCCATCTTTTACATCTGCCCAATCTCAGAATTGTTGCCAACAGCCTCAAAATCAGGCCACAGCTTCCAGATTGAAGTCCTTGTAAGATCTACCTCTGAATGTCCAATAATAAAGTCATATAGGTGGTGAAGGCCTTACCATTCTTTCCATTAATATTTAATGCAGTAAATTAGCCTGTTATCTTGTTAACCTACATAGAACTATAATGAATAACTCTCCCACCCTAAGCTAACTTATTCTTATGTAATTAAAATAACCATGGGGGCCTGTCATATTTTGCCTGAGTAGAAATAGTAAAGTTACAGAATTCTATAAAAATCCAGAGATTTTACATAGTCTTATGGTTCTGTGGTACCTCAAGATGTTTTTAATTAATGGATATTTTTTGTGTCATATCTTTATTCTTGGACATCAGTTCTGAGAATATTTTTCTTTGGAGTGAATTTCCTTCTTTCTGTAGTATTACTTAATTGAGATGCCTGGGTTCATCTAGCTAGAGAGAATACATTTTTACCTTTGCGATATTCAAAGAAGGGCAATTAATCCCCCCACTTTTGACTTCTTTCTTTTAGGGCAGGGGTTCTCAACCTTGGCAACTTTAAGACTTGTGGACTTCAACTTCCAGAATTCCTCAGCCAGCGAAGCTGGCTGAGGAATTCTGGGAGTTGAAGTCCACAAGTCTTAAAGTTGCCAAGGTTGAGAACCCCTGTTTTAGGGCACATTGGTAGTTGCATAGGAAAATGTATTAGGTTGTGAGGATAAAAGGCCTGTAGATAATTTGGGCCAGTGAGCAAGGAAGCTAAAGATCAATACTCTGATAGAGACAAAGAAAGTTGCAATTTTTTTAGAGAAGTTACCCAGACTCTACCTGGTAGATCTAGGAGCGTTAGATTATTGAATTGCAGGGTGTAGGTTTCATAGTTCCCTGCTCTCACTGTTAGCCCTGGCCACCAAAGAAGCTGATGCCAGACCTCATCACGTTATTTTTAGTTTGTCCTATGGCATCCATATGGCTTGTACTATAACTACCTTTCTTGTATTAACAGAATCTCAGTAGCAGAGTATATGGCTACAAACAGTAAGAAATACATTAAGAGAGTCGTGTGGAGTTCTTCCCATAAATAATGAGTGTATTTATCACTAAAACAATCCACAGGTGGCGTATCCTCCCATAATGTGAACCATAAGTCATGGTGAACTTGCAGATTTTTAATCTACTTGCATAAAGGTGTTGGTTCTAATCTAGGGTTTTTCTTGTTTTGTGAGCTGTCAGGATGTGATTTTCATGTGTCAGTTTCATAGGCTGTGAAGTTTGCCAGTTTCATAGACTATACACAGCTGCCTAATGTGCTTAGTAATACCTGATTCTCAAGGAGGAACTAGTAGTTCGACATCTTGTGTGTGGGCAGAGATTGCATCAGTTAAACAGCCTGGCTTAGATGGGATTTTAGTCAAGATGTTCTGAAGTGGTATGATCAATCTAGAGCCCAGGTTAGATTTCTTTTTGCCACTCCACTGCTATATGCAAAAAGGTCAAGCATATTTTCTAAGTTGGCTGACAAAACAATTGGTGGGAATAACCCTTTTTCTTTCAGGACTAGCCTATTTAACATTGCTTGTTGGCATCCTAATATCTGTGTCTTGAGCCTTCATAGTGATGGGATTGGTTTTGGTACCTGACATGTCAGAAAACCCTTGTGGATCATCTCTCTCTTTGCCTAGGGATAATGTGTCTCACATACAGACAAGTAAAATGCTGCCCTGGGTCTCTCTGCTTGAATCATCTAATTTGAGGACTTTTAAAAGGCAGATAAAACTCCAAAAAGTTTGGAAATCATTGAGTTATAATCCTCTTCCTATATATGCTGTGGCTCAGATGTTATATCTGAACAGACTTTGCTAATAGTTTCTACTAATGGCTTAACAAGACGGCAACCATTGTACTTAGTTGGGGTTGACTACTTAAACTATATTTTTAAATCTTCATGGGGGTTTTTTCAGCCTAGGATGGGATATGGTCATTTAATTGCAATATTTTAATGGTTGGAAGTAGCCCAGCCATCTTCAATCTGATCCTTTTCAGATGTTTTTGACAACAAAAGCCTGCATTCATTGCTTAACTACAACCTTTGTGTGTTGGAGCTTAACACATCTGGAAGGCCCAGATAGGAAAAACTGGACTGAGTAAACATGGATCTCAGGTGTGCTGGTGCTTCCTCCGTTGTGACTCAAAGGCCAGATAAAAATGATGGAGTGCCATGAACTAATTTTATCAAGGAAGTATTCACCTCAATTAACTTCCTTATGACAGGATGTTTTGAGAGTTTTGTTTAACATATCCAACCTGTTAAATATGCAGCAAACATTGGTGGCCGTGATCCTAAATTGTCTGGATGGTGGTGGGGTTTTGCAAGAATTGTATATCTGCAGGGTTTTTAAAAAAGCCTTTCTTTACTTTCTTGACAATTGCTTTTCTCTTTTTTTCTCCTCCTTGTCTGTCCTTCCTTTGCATCTATTCTTCCTTCTCTTTCCCCCCCCCTTTCTTTCTAGGGGGGAAATCTTTCCTTTTTCTTATTAAACCTATCCTATAGCAAAGCAATCACTGAAGCGCCGAGAATTTCTGTCTGAATGATTCTTACTACATCTGCGTCCTTCTGTGTTCTGCATCTCATAGGAAAAAGTAAGAGAGGGAAGAAAAACTGCTCCTCCTCCTGCTTCGATGGTAACGTCCCACCTCTTACCTTTCAGTACAAAGCAAATTACCCACAAGCCCCTTGCACTTTTCACCACTGACTTTGGAAACGTCTGAAATGTGTTACGTGGAAATCCAGCCTGGAATGAGGGTAGAGAAATGTGAGAATCTGTAAGAAGGCAGGGGTTGGTTGATTCTTTGAGCAAGGTGGTGAGAGGCATGTCAGTCGCCATTTTCTTGAACTGGAATGTATTTTCACCCATCTTTGCTAGGTATATCACTTCTCTATAGTTCCTCTGCATCCTACCTGGGGCAATCTGTGTTTTGGACCTGATTTTTTGCTTTGTGAACAGCAAATGCATCATGAAATGCTTCAGCTTTTTTTTTTAATGGAGCTCTTTCTCAAGATTTCCAAAAAGCTCTAGTATGTTTGCCTAGAATCCCTTTGCATTCTCTTTGCAAGGTTTTTATCCGGGTAGAGCAGGAGTTGAACGTCATCACAAATGGAGAGGTAGGGAGTGCCTGACACACCTCTGTGTCGTGCATGGTCAATCATTAGTAAAGCACAGGCTGCCTTACGGAATAGTTGCTCCATACCTCTTGGTCCATTCATTAAAACAGGAGCATCCAACCTCAGTAACTTTTTAAGACTTGTGGACTGCAACTCCTAGAATTCCCCAGCCAGCCATGTTGGCTGTGAAATTCTAGGAGCTGAAGTCCCCAAGTTTTAAAGTTGCCAAGATTGGACACCCCTGCATTAGATAGTCTCGGATACAAGGCTGTAAGTTGTTGAAGAGAAGAAATTGCCTAAGTCACTGTTATGGAAATAGCGCAACTACTTTCTTGGTCTCACTGGTCTAGCAAATCTGCATCTGTTACCACTTCCTAATCCAATAACACTTGAAAGAAACACGAATTCCAGTGCAGGACCAAGCAGGGTGGGAAGCTTCTAACTTAAAGAGTTCAAGCAAGAGAACAGCCTCAATCCAAAGGTTGATCTGAGTCTCTAAGCTCATAGGGCTAATTTGGGCTGTTTGTTACTTTGAGGTAAGATTTGTGCCAGATTGTTAATGAATGCCAGCTGTTTGACTTGTTGCAACTTAGGAGAGCTTTGTGTGGGATTGGCTCACTTCATGGAGGCAACAGGGCTTGTTTCTGCAGACCTGACAGAAACCTACAGCTGCTGCTTCAGGCAGAAATCCAGCTGGCTTGTCAAACTGGTCGGTAATTAGTTTGCAGCCTCTTCTTTGACAAACACCATGGGGAAAGAACAAAGGGTGTCCTCAAGTTGTGTCAGGACAATAGTTCTTGTCAATCTTGTGCTTTCCATCTGACAATAACTTGAATTATAGAACTGAAAAAAAATCAAGTGTGGTGGACTATTGAGAACTGGGGTAGATTGAGAATAATCTGAGGTTCCTGAAGTCAGCAATAATGTGAAAGGAAGGACAAGGACAACATCAACCTTTAAATATATATTCATATGCAAATCTCACAGTTTAGTGGAGTTACATCTATGGAAATGTCATTGCAGCCCAAGAATATGAAAAAAGATGGAAAGATTCCCGTTCTCTGAGAGAAGGAAGCATTGGATTTATTTCATTATGGATTATATATACTGCTCACAAAAATAAAGGGAACACAAACGTATAGGATCCTATATGTTTGTGTTCCCTTTATTTTTGTGAGCAGCATACTCAGATAACATGTTGATATCTTATATGAAGTACATCCTTTAATCAAGCAAATTTACACATATATTTGTTCCCTGAGATCAAATTCCAAATGCTTGCTACTGTGTTTATATCTTGCTACTCTGTTTGTTATTTTAAGAATTTTATAGAGTGATTGCTATGTATCTTATTTTAGGGTACAAATGTCAAAGAGAGAAGGCTGGGGGGGGGGGAAGCACCCTTTCCTTAATGTCCCAAATTTATCTGGGATAAGAAATGATGTTTGGATCACAATTTTATAAGACAAAATGGAAAATGTGGTGGATTTTGGCAGAATTGGTATAATTGTTGAATAAAACATTATGGGGGGATTCATCTCCCAGCGTGCGCTGGGGGTCCCCCTCCATATACAGAATTGCAAACTATTTTTTCTCTCTCTCCTCATCCCCCTTTCTGGGTCTTTGAAAGCTGTAAACAGATGCCTTTTACTACATGGTTAATGGACTATATTGCAAATGGATTGTGTAATGGATACTGCTGGACAGCAGTTGTCCAAAATGCAACAGGAAGTCCTTCCTTTTTGAAACTATATGCTCCAGAGCTGCTATTTTCCTGTCACCCCTGTTACATTCTGATTTTAGTTTGCCAGTTCCTGTTATGCTGGGGCCTCTGCATGTTGCTTCCAAATGAATGGTTTTCTTCCTGGGTTCCAAGTTTCCCTACGTTCCTTGACTGATAGCCAAATGAGACATGAAGTAGTAGACTAGGATGTAGGAGTCTGCCAGACTTCTAAATTAGAAGAGGGGAGGCAATTTGGAAGGAAGGCAAGGGTAGGCAGAGCAAAGAGATAGAAACCTTCCCCTCTATTTACCACTTCTTACCCCTTCTCCATTCTTCTTCTCTTCCAAGTGAGATTCCTAACCATCTTTGCTATGAAGATAAGAAATAATGGCAAAATGGTATAGAGGGAGGGCTGTGCTTGCTCCCCAGGTCCATCTTTGGTTTCAATCACAATTTGGCTATTTTAGCAGACATTTAAACTTCCAGACTTTAGTTTGGCTTGATTCTTCTGCAACCATGACACTTTCTGTGTTTTCCACTGAGGTGTAGATACAAAAGATAATACATACGCACTCTAGTAATAATTCAGGTCCCACTTTACCTATAGTGTGGATCAACATGGGAATTGGTTAGCTGCAATTTGTGAGAATAAGTGAAAAAGTGGGATTAGAGGGACAAAATAGGTGTTTCCCCCCCCCAGATTAGGTAATGGTCTGGCAGCCTCTACCTTCTTGCCTTCTTTGAGTTGAATTAGTGCTTTTTGTTGAAATGAGTAGGCTAGCACAATAATTTCCAAAGTGGTTTCATGAGCTCCTTAAGGTACCAGATCTTTCTCAATGACAAAACCAACAATATTATATGGATTTTTTGAGCCTGCCTGCCACTAGTGACCTACAAATACAGCCCCAAGAAGAAGTCAGATGCATTTTGGGGAACCTGTAGGATAGACTTCTTTGTGCACTGATGCTGTATACCTGAAACTTTTGCAATGCAAAAATGTTCCACTGTTATTCAGGACCAATAGGTTTTGTGGCAAATAAGTAAGGAAATAATTCCTTGTTCATACTAGTCCCATGATTAAGGGGATGGACCAAAAGACTTCCAAGGTCCCTTCCAATGATTCTATGGCTTTCAATTTGTCTTAAAGAGCTGGTACATCTGTTTCCTTTGTAAAAGGATATCCTGGGCTCAAACAGATGCAGTACATGGTCTCTTGCTTCAACTGAGCCAAAATACAAATGTATTTGATCTTGCAACACAAAGCAAGCATGTGTTTTACAAAAGGGATGCCTACTGGTTTTTTTACCTCTGCATCAAATAGAAAATGATATAAATACAAATTTTGGATCAGATATTGGAATAGTCGATCTCTTCTAAGGAGATGCGGCCAGAACAGGACCCTTAAAGTCATCCATCACCATTCCTCTACCTCTATTTCCAATTACATTTTTGCACTAGCTAGTTTTGATTTCCTGATTTGCTTCCTATGCTTCTTGTGGCTGAAAGTATAAGATATAAGAGGTATTTGCTGTAGGCATGAGCACATACTGGTAAATGGGAAGCAGTTTCGTGACCTTTTAATGAATATATTTCATGCTATTTTTTTAAAGTTAAAACTATGGCCCAATATACACTGTAAAAATCCTACAAATCTACCCTGTTTACCAATTTAAGTATTAAATCACCTATTATTCGATTAAATTGCTCAAATGACCTTCTCCAATTTCCAGTGCTTTGCAGAATAAGATTTTATGCATCAAGTTACAGTTTGGGGTGGAGTATCAAATACCTTTGCAATATTTGTTTCTGGATTGGCAAGAATTTAATCTTGAGGGTGTTGTTATCCCATATCAATTTTCCAGTTATTCTTTATTGAAGGTATAATATGTCCCAATTTCCTCTCCTGATTGTTCAGAACCAAATTACAAACTAAAGTGCTTTATTGTTTTGCTTACACTGGTTTGATACATCATTGTTAATCAAACTTTTTGTACGAGCCCTCCAGCCAATAGTTCATTTCACAAATACCTATGTTTCCTGAAGGGAAATGAAATTACCCGTATTTTTCGCTCCATAGGGCGCAGTTTTTTCCCTCCCAAAGTAGGAGGAAAAATCAGCCGCGCCTTATGGAGCGAAGATGCAGGCAGGGAGGGGGGGAGGCGCTGGAGCAGAGGGGATGTGACGCAAGCGCCGTTGCCTTAGAAGACAGCACGAATGCCACAAACATAAGTATCAGTCTAAATTTACAAAGCTTAATTTTGAACCTCACAGAGATTGTGTCAGGTTCTGTTTACTTACATGCTCAGTGAAACTCTACCACCACCCTGCCTAGCATCTCAGTGAACTCTTTCACAAGAAGCTTCTCGCGCCCCTTCTCGCACACGAAGCAATTCCATAGAAGGGCGAGCTGGGACCGGAAGTCCGACTCGCAAGAAGGCGGTGACGGCGACCGTTTCCCTCAACCCCGCCCACACAAGAGGGGCGGCAAAACAAGGAAGGGAGCGGGCGGTTTTGAAGCCGCCCGCGAGCAGCTGCCACCCCGCGTCCAGGCAGACGAGCTCAGCGCCGGCGGTGAAGCCATGAGCCGCAGAAGCGGCGAGGCGCTAGGAAAGCTCCTGAGGGCGCAGGCCGTCCGCTTGCCCGGCCGCCACGGTTACGCAGTCGAGTTTTCGCCTTACCTGCCGGGCCTTTTGGCCTGCGCTACCTCGCAGTACTACGGGGTGCGCAGTGACAGCAGCAGCAGCAGCAGCAGCAGCAGCAATCCCCCTACCTACGGTAAGCGCTTTCTGCCACCTAAGATTCTTTGGTCGCGTCCAAAGGGCGGTTGGAGAGGATGATAGTCGATGTGGAGCAGACTTGTCCTGTAAAAGACAGGGCTACTATAGGCTCCAGTCTGCGTGCGTGTTTGAGGCGCTTCGCTTGGATAGAAGCCACTGCCCCTTTCCTGGTCATTAGGTTTCATGGGATTTACTTCCTAGATTGCAATACTAGGTTTTTTGCAGCTTAGATTGCATTTAACTCAGCTGATAAAAGTTGAAGTCCACAAGTCTTAAAGTTGCCAAGGTTGAGAACCCCTGGGTTACACCCAGTTGGAATGAAGAAGCAAGCTCCAAGAACAAAAAAAGTTCCCTTCTTTTAAAGCAGAAATAAAGCAGTTTTTGATACATGTTCAGTGGAAAAACGTCAGCTAAAGCCCACATGCATCCTAAACAAATGCATGGTTCATTATAGTATTGTGGCTAATAATTTTTTTATGTCTGATGTGGTTGAGGAAATTGATTAGCAACATAAATTTTGGGCTCAATTGTTGTCAAAAGTTGAGGACTACCTGTATGTCTCTTAGCCCACTTTTTGGCTCAAAATATTTTTTTTCCCTATTTTCCTCCTCTAAAATTAGGTGCGCCTTATCAGCAGGTGCGCCCTATTGAGCGCGAAATACGGTACATGTCAACCTAGATGGATTGCTGGTTTCACATCCTCCAGTATAGTAATTGGATAAGATTGTTGTCAATCTTGAAGACATAGAAAATTATCCCCATTAAATGTAGAATGAATGGCTTTTATGTAAATCAACTGTGGATTCTGCTGCAGGCTTTGGAATGCTGCTGAAAATGGGAAGAATAACACATCCCCGGAGCAGCTGTCTAAGCGGCTAACTAAATGAAAGGGAAGTTTTCTAACTAAGAAAGTAAGATGAAGGAAGGCCTTTTCTATCTGTATTCCCCCGATTTCCAGGCATTTAACAATTCTATAAATGTCTTCACTCTTCAAGCTGCTCAAGCCTTTTTCTTGAGAAGCACTTAATATCACCATTGTGTTGGTTGGGCTTGAATAGACGAGATAGAAATTCAGAGTTTAAGTCCTCATAATCAAACATGGAAGGCAGAGAAAGTGAATGCTTACCATAGTTGAATGGATGTTTTCTCATAAATGTGAGTTTGAAGTGGAAGAAGTTCCAAGATCTTTGTCTAAAGGTAGTTTGGTTTGTGGTTCCTTCCTGCATTATTTTTTTGCCTTTGTGTATTCCCTCAAGAGGAAGTTGAAGCTAATGTGATTAATTTAAAGAGGAGATCAGCCATTCAAGAAAACATGCCAGGAAATTCTCTTGGCAAACTTGGCTGGTTGTATTTACATTTTCCTAAAAAGGAAATGTGGAGACAGAGCCAGGAGTGAGAAGTGAGAAGAAACTATAATGGGGACTTTGAGATATACAAAGTGGTTCGTGTATATTAGCTTGGATCTGATTGTCAGCTAAGACTGAAATGGTGGCTTCTGTTGAACAGTTTTGTGGTTGACAAGTTTTGACCTGAAACCAACTCAGCAAATCCTCTTAGTTCAGTGGTTCTCAACCTTTTTAATGCCGCGACCCCCAACCGGTCGTAAGTCGAGGACTACCTGTATTTCCCTGCCCGGGAGCGCTGCGCATGCGTGGTGCCGCCCCCTGCGCCGGCCGAGGCGTAGCTGGCAAGGGGCAGCGATGGCGCAGGGTGATCACTGGCCCAGCCCAAGGGAGGTAAGGCACCCGCCGGGCCCCACATGTGCCAGCAACCCTCCCTGCGCCCACCGGCCTCCCACCTCCCACCCCTGGCCCTCTTTTACTTACATTTTTAGTAGTTGCTCAGCAGGGAGGGGTGGAAACTTCTGCACAGCTCGCCTTCGCTGCAGACAACTTGCAGCACCGTTTGCAGACTGGGACTTTTGGCGGGCTCAGCAGGGCGGAGACAGCCTGGACAATTCCTATTGGCTTTTGAAAGCCAATAGAATTAGACTCTATTCAACAGAGTCTATTCTATTGGCTTTCAAAAGCCAATAGAATAAGAGGGAGTAGCACAGCTAAGGAAAAGGGGAAAAAATGGCGGACTGTGTTGTTTGGCGACCCCCGTGAAATGGTCGTTCGACCCCAAATGGGGTCGCGACCCACAGGTTGAGAACCGCTGTCTTAGTTGCTTTGCTAAACTGTGAGAAAGCCAGATGGCCAGGAGGTTGTCTACTCCAGGTCAGATTCTTTTGGACATGACCTGCTCCACTGATACCTTTTTGGAAAAGTTAATGCCGCTGGTGCCAGAACCTGGCAGTTTACCTTTTTCTGCCAAAGTACTTTGTGCCAAAGAAAATTCTTCCCTCATCTCTAGGAGGCAATTTCATTTCTGTTGATCGAACTAGAAAATGCGAGGAAAATCTGACACTTTCCAAAGAAATGCAACCAGCATATTTTCATTTGCAACACCATTTACAGATGGTACAATACAGAAGGGGTCAAAAATGTATTTATTTTGCAGTCACAGACCAGAATGCAAGTGCAACAAAAGAAAACACAAGAAAAATACAGTCACAAACAGGACAGAAGGGGCCTACAATTGTGCTGAATTTTCCCCCGTTGCAGTCTTTTGCACAGGCTGCTGCTTTCAATGATGGGAAGCAGATGCACTGCTTTGGCAGTGCATCTCAAATGTATGCTGAATAAATTCATCGTAAGCTACATCCCTTTGGGATGCAGCTTACAATCAGTTCTGCTGAAGGAGCTTCTTGGATGAGAAGCAAGGAAAAAACATCGAGAAAGTCCCATTGCCTTTTAGAAAACCATGACCTGGATGATTAAAAATCTCCATAGATGCATGCTGCATTATTTAGTTAATCCTTTTGTTTTAGCAGCTATTAGCTCACCATTTAGGGGTGGAAGATTAAGCACTCTCCCACTTTTCAATTTTGAATAGGATTTATCCAACAATACTTTATAAATGTAAACAGGTAAGGAATTAGTCTTTTCCCACAATTTAACCAAATTTTAAAATAGGTAAAAGTATGTACGCCCTCCTAACATATAGCTTTTCTATTTTGTAGGCCTATTCTACTAAGGCTAAAGTAAGAGTTAAAGTAATTGTAACCATTTTTTGGAGAAAAAAGCTAAATAAAAATCCTCTCTTTCAATAGGGCATTTTCAAGCTAAAATATATTAACTAAACTTGAATGCTAGTATGAGTTGTATTTAAAAAAAATGTAATATGTGGTTGTATCTTTGGTATTGATTAGCCCTCTGCTGGATACAAAAATGTAAACTGATAATTCTGCAAATGGATTAATCCATACATAAATCTGGCTTTAAAAAAAAATAGTTGGTTTTCCAGAGAAAATGGCTAGAATTAACTGCATGTGTTTTGCTGCAGTGACTTTGGATAGGGAAATATAACAGAAATAACTATAACCTGTCACCTGATATTATAAAACTCTCAATCCATTTAAAAGACCTCCATTGTATCCACCTTAAGTAATTTGTATTAGAAATAAATAATTTTTCTCCTATGTAACTGATTTTCCAGTTCAACATTTATCCATTCTGAGATGTTATTATGCTTTGTCTTTGCTGAATCTACAGAAACAGAAATGGAAACATCTCCATTTATAAAACATACCTCCTAATACAGTAATTCTGCTGCTTCGAAATTCATATTTAAGGGGATCTCATGAAAGTGACATCCCAATTCTGCCCCACGCTTATTATTTTGCTTAATTACTGATACACAGTAAACAGGAAGCACAATCATATGGTTGACTGGGTTTCTCTGAAGAGAGTTAATTGGAAGAAGAAAATGGTAATTTCATCCAATCCTTCACTTCTATAAATTGGCAAGGGTAGTTTCATTGCTGTGTTTGGCTGTGTAATTTTTGCCAAGGTCATAAACAAATTCCATTACATTTCAAGTTCAACAAATGTAGAACTGGATTATAATTTAGAAACTCCCAAAATGTACTCTTTATTTTTTAGTAATCTGTGAAAACAACTCATGTACAAAATTTTTTTTGCGGTTGCTAAGACACTGTCTTGATGGCACATTATCAGTCAATCAATGAAAACAACTACAAGAACAAAACTAAGGGTAGTGTCAGATATCTCTTTTAGTTGTGTTGGAGACTAATCTGGATATTATAAAGAGTATGGAGTATGGAATTATTAGTTTTTTTATAACTTTCAATATAACCATCTCCAAAATTTCTACTTGTCTTTAGTACTCTTTTCCTCTGCTGAAGATTGCCAAATCTGTTCTGGCTTTGCTCTGCTTCTCGTCACGCCATCCAGGCGTGGCCAGAGAATGGTTTTGTGGAAGAAGCAGGACAATAATACCCCAAATCCTTTAAAAAAAACAACACCTGATAATTGGGTTTCTTCATTGGTTCACAAAACATAGGAGGAGGAAGAATGGAAAAAGTAAGGGTGATGAAATGGAAACAAACACAACTGATGTATAGAGAATCTTTTGTTTTGCTTCCCATTATAATAAATCTGATCTAGCTTCATGGGATGCCAGGCTCTTTTATTAAAGTAGATGTAAACATTATTAAAGTATGATCTAAATAATTGTTTTATTGGGAAGCTGATTTTCCTTTCCTCCCTCTGCAAATGAGGCTTGCACGCATACTATTGTTCCTCATTGGACATCTGAACTGCTGTATATGTTTTGACAACATTCAGGTAGCTGAATGGGAAGAAGAGACAGGTCTTTACACAAGACTGTACACAATCTTAACACGAAAATCAGCACCAACATGATGAACTACAGTCCAGAGGGCCATCTCAGCAGCAGCAGCCCCAATGCACTGAGAAAACTCCAGGTTTGGGAAGGCTGATGCAGAGCAGTGTGAAATTCTGTGCTGTGTGTCTGCTTTCTCTCTTCTCATGGTTTGAAAGGAAATTCAGTGAAAGGCAAAATGAGCCCGTTTCTTTCATGTAAACTTTGCGGTTGGTCTTAAAACATAAGCCAAACTGGAGAGAAAACTGGCAAATAGCAGGCTTATGTGAGTACCGGTATATGGTATGATGAAGGCCCTGGCTTGTAATAAATAGGAAGTATTAACCTAGTCTTTTGAAGGCCCTTAACAATTCTTCCTTTTCTTACATTAGGATGGAGAAGAAACATTTAATCGTGCAAAGCTTCTGAATGTAGGCTTCATAGAAGCTTTGAAAGAATATGATTATGACTGCTTTGTATTTAGTGATGTTGACCTAATCCCGATGGATGACAGGAATATCTACAAGTGTTACGACCAACCCAGGCACCTCTCTGTATCTATGGATAAATTTGGATTTCGGTAAGAAGTTGGTTGTTTACATTTAGCATAAAACATATACCAATATGAGTGGATTGTTGGGAGTTGGTGACAAATAAATATAATAATCTCTAGTTAAGGGGATCCAGAGGCAAGAATATGACCATCTCTACACTTGCATTATACTATTGGAAGGAGGGTAGTTTTCCTGTTGTATGTTCTCTGTTGGGGCCCAAACCAATATTTAGGGGGACCTTGAAAGTGAGTCTTTTAAGACGTAGCTTGTGTCAGTGGTGTGTACCTTCACAGATAAATGTGACATCTGTTCTAATGATACTCTAGTTATTCTTACTTTTTTTAACTGCCCAGTCTAGCTTCCAATCTTATATTCCCATCTGAATGCTAACCGATCCCTACCTTGCCTTATGAGCTTGCCCTCCCAGCTCAGACAAGGTGATCTAAATGCTGTTGACAGCTCAGTTAAGGTCGAACAATTGTATATGTATACATATACTAATACATTTACATGTGTGTACAAAATTTATACACAGAGACACACTTGTATAAATATGTATATGTATACATGTAGCATAATATATAAATTTAATGAAGATTCTTTTTACAAAATTAAAACTACAGAAAAATTAAAATATATATAGAAAAGTGAAAAAGATATATAAATATAGGAAAGAAAAACAGAAAAAAAGTGAACAATAAACTGTAGATCCAGAAGAAAGAAAGAAAGATTTAAAGAAGCAATTTATGATCTTTGCAGCAGTTACAACATAGCTAATGCTGTTTCCAGCCTCTCAAATTACACAATAGAATTATTCTTCCTATATAAACCTATAAAAATGAACTATAGATTTCATTTTTATCCATTTTCATCAAAACGTCCATGAAAGGTTTGAAGTCTTTTATAAAGGTAGCCATGGCTCCTTCCAGCTTGAAAAATGGTTTTAATGAATTCTGAACTCAGATTTCAGAAAACACAGATTTATGTATTGGCACAGACATGTTTACAGGAGTCTGAGGCTACATGTTACTTTTTCTGATCACTTCTATCTAGAATTGTGACCAGAGATGTAATCCAAGCTTCTCTGCGATCACATGATTTTAAATGAACAATTTATCTTTGTCTCTTCCAGCTTACCTTACAATCAATATTTTGGAGGTGTGTCCGCTTTAAGTAAGAAGCAATTCCAAAAAATCAATGGGTTTCCCAATAATTATTGGGGCTGGGGTGGTGAAGATGATGACATCTATAACAGGTAAGATCCCTCATCTTTCTAGTTAATGTTGAATTTGAGGCTGGGTATGTTGTTTAGTTGTTGGGTTGTGCCCGGCACGATAGTTTCTCTCTGTGCCATTTGTTGATTTATGGTTTCTTCCTGTGTTGCTCTAGTGCAGGGGTCCCCAACCCCCAATCCGTGGACCAGTACCGGGCCGCGGCATGCCAGCAACCGGTCCGCACAAACAAGTCCCATCCATGAAATGCAGGCAGCACACAAACCCACACACCCTCCAGTCCGCGGAAAAACCTCTCTCCACGGAACTGGTCCCTGGTGCCAAAAGATTGGGGACCTCTGCTATAGTGCAGTGAACGTATGTAGCCTTATGGGTACAAGAATGCAAAGCAAGAACTGGTCTTTAAGAAATATTTGCATATTAAGAGTTTGTCTTGACAAACATGCCTGTGGGGGTCTAAGGAATTTCAGGGTCTTCAAACCATCTTTGACTTAGAGTAACAATCATCTACAGCCCAAATATGGACAAATGAGCCAGTATCAGTTTAGATTATCATCACTGGAGGCTCCTCATTTGCCTAAACACTAAAATTGAGAATGCTTATAATCCATGCATAACAAAGGGTTGATTTAATTATGCCATGCTTTTTTGTGTGGTGCTTCCCCTATCATTGTTCACTATAATTTCTGAGCACCGATCTAGAAGATACATTTATTTTTCAAAAACTAGCCCACCTCTCTCCTATTAAGTGCATCTATTTCTCTCACCCTGACATGTATTGTATCATATAGGAGTTTTTTGAGATTACAGTAAATGGCAAGAGGTCTTCATACCTGTCCCTGTGTCACTTTTTCAACCTGGCTTAATGTTAGTGAAATGAATTTTTGTCTTTTAAAAGGAACTCCCTCCCTGCTTTGTGTTTCCTTTGCTTCAAGATGCAGGTGTGATAATACGGGAGGATTTTCTACCTTCACCCACTTCTTAAACAAATATATATTTTGCTTCAAATTAAATGTTCCCATTTATAACAGCTGCGCTAAGTCCATGTACTGCAGTCAAGATATAAGTTTTAATGTTGTGCTACTTAATGACTCAGTAGTACTCTTTCAGCACTTTGCTTATGCTTAGAACATTTTTAAATAATAACTCCTGCTGAACTCAGCTCTGAAAACCAAGTTCTTTTCCCTGCCCCCGCCATCTCACCTGTGTTGTTGTGATATTTTAGTTGGATTCTTTGGCGGATTGCACTAATAAATGTTGAGACCAAGAAAGTAGTGTGAAAATGCCCCCCAAAATCAAGGCAGCTTTATTTTAAAAAAGCAAGCTTAAACTTAAACTTCGTGAAACTCCAGCATCTTGCTGATCACAGGTCTATTTTAAAATGGACATTCTGAATATAGGATCTGTGCTGTGTTAAGTTATATGGAAGTTCTGCTTTTCTGAATCAGCTGCATATGCGAACTTGCTACTAGTTTGCTCTGGAACAAATCCAAATGTCTTCTTTAACTCAGATTGAAACATTTTAAGAAACACTTTGGCACATTGGCTTTAGATGACACTCCAGTGGAGTTTTCTACTTTTCAGACAAATATAAGTATTCACTGTTTATTTTTATTGCTTTAAATGAAAGTTGATGTATGTGCTGCCATTACTTTGGTTTAAGATCTGGTTTCTTTTGTTGGCTTCTGCCATGTTATTGCAATGAAGTTTAATGCTAATGACATATAATGAACCAGCTCATTGTCTATATCTAATGTTTAGCTCTGGCTTCTTTTGTTTAGGGTACAATCAAGCAAGTGCAGACTAGCCCACAAAAATGTCTCACTCCCCTTTCCGTCCTTAATTGTGGTCTAAAAAAAAGCAGCTTATGACTTTCAAGAGCAGGGGTGTCAAACTGCCGAGCCGCAGACCGGATGCGTCATGGCGAAACCGTGCCCACCCCATTGTCGGCAATGGGGAAAAAGTCACGATACATTGTGACATGTCACGTGACGTTGCAAGTTTGACACCCCTGCTCTAGAGTAGGGCCGCATCGCGCACGCGCGGTGCGACAGCCTGCATCGCGCATGCGCGGCGTGACGGCCCGCATCACGCATGCACGGCGCGACGGCCCGCATGTGCGGCGCGACGGCCCGCATCGCAAAGGGGAAAAAATGGCCGACCAAAAAAAAATGGCGGGCCCGCATCGCGCATGCGTGGCGCGACGGCCTGCATCGCAAAGGGGAAAAAATGGCCGACCCAAAAAAAATGGCCGACCAAAAAAAAATTTTAAAAAATGGCCAACCAAAAAAAAATGGCGGGCCCACATCGCGCATGCGCGGCACGACGGCCTGCGTCGCAAAGGGGAAAAAATGGCTAAAAAAATGGTGGACTGCGGTGTTTGGCGACCCCCGTGAAATGGTCGTTCGACCCCAAATGGGGTCGCAACCCACAGGTTGAGAACCGCTGTGCTAGAAGGAAATAAAAGATTTCACAAGAGTCCTGCTAAGGCAAACCAAAGGCCTATCAATGTCAACATTTTGGGAGGCCCATCGCCATAAGGACATTATTCTCCTTCTGCTCACGTGTTGCAGCAGCTGATATTTGGAGACAACTTTTCTCTTACTCTGATGGCAATATGCAACATCAGTGATTAAAAGCTATTAATGGACTAATTTGCTTTCAAACCATCTAGGTTGGCAGCATTTTGAATAGCAAATTCCTTAGTTCAACTGCACAGCAGGTAGGGTTTCTTTTCATCTGCCTTAAATCTTCCACCTTTCAGCTTCAGTGGACCATCCTGGATGTGGCCTTAATAGCAAAGCCTTTTCTTGATTATTTTCTCCACCTCTTGCATAACTTCATACACTGTTTGACTAGGCAGATTGTCAAGTATTTACAGACCATGACCGCCTATGTTCTCCTTTCTAATGGTGTTAATTTTGGAGAGTTCAGTGGAGTTGTATGGCAGCCACAAACTGAACTGGCCTGCTTCCAGAGAGAACTGGGGAGCATTGCAATGTTCCTTTTCTTGCTGTTTTAGAAAGCAGGTGATCCAGGGATAGAGCTCAGTGCTCCACGCTACTTAAGGGTCACTGCTCTCCTTGTCTTCTAGCACTGCTCTCTTGATTTATATACCAAGTGAGAGGCTGTCTGCCTGCTGTGGGGTCAAGACTTTGGCAGCAAAGCGAATAATGTTTCTGCTCGGTCTCTTTGAATACTCCCGTTTCCTTGGCACATACTACGAGGTGCACATTGTGTTTGGGATGAGCAGGAAGTGTTTTATGTCAAGAGGTGTTAAGTTTGGCAAAACAGAAGAAAAATATGCTTAGCATTTAGCAGTCACCAGGCTTTTTAGATGGTATTCTTAGAATACCATTAAGAGACTGGGAAATACCAGACTGTGGTTGATACAAGAATCCATTTCTGGACTCTGCTAGAAGCCCTGCTCTTTAATTCTGAATAAATTCTGTTCACAATTTAGAGGAAAAAATTTTTTTCGGGAGCTTCAGAAATATACTTAGCAAATTTTACTCCCCCCCCCAATAGAGAACTATATTATCGCGTACAAAACAATAATGTTTAGCGCTTACAAGGTTACCAGCACTTCCTGTTTCTCATTTACACCATTACTCTGAAACTTGTTTTTCAGCCCTCATATTTTTTGCTTCTAATCTGACAGTGCCTTTGTTTAACATTATTTTGTTCCTACTTTGTCAGGTGCACATGTATTTATTTATGTAAGCATTTTTGTTCACAGCCTTTCCAGCATTAGCTGGGTAGCAAGGAGGTCAGGCTTAAAGAGGCTGGGAGTTGAGGCACAGCCTTTCTCTGGCAGGCAGCAGATCTCATGGGCAGGCTTTAGACCTTCAGAGGAGATTCATCACCTTTTGACCATCTAAGCAGATCATTTCTATATCCTTAAGGGTGGCACCTTGCCCACAAACAGATAATGGATTAAAACAGAACTGTTTGAGATAATGTTTCAATTAATTACTGCAGCCTTAAACCATATTAATTAATGGGGGAGAAGTTCCTAGATATTGATGTACCTGTTGTAGTTATATTTGTTATGTTGTGGAATAAAATACAAAACATGGGTTGACTTAATGACTTACTTTGGTTAAAGGGATGTGACATGCATATTTCTGATATAAGGTTTATGGCATTTCATACATGGACTAGCATAGTATGTTAACATTTCACCTAGATTAGTAAAACACAATAAAATATAAATGTTAAAAAGATCTATATTCAAATGCCAATGTCTAGGCCATTTAACCATTGAAGTGCAGCATCCCTTATATTAAAAAAAAATCAGATACTGGACTGGTCTATGCCCTCAGCTTACAGCCAGCCATGATGTGACCTACAGCTTGATGTGGGACCCCGCAGTCACACTGAGGGGAGAATGTTATGCCCCATTTATACAGAGAGTCCCGGCAGATGCTGTGTGAGGTACGAATCCTAGACAGCATTGTCCGTTGCTGACGTGGTAGTTCAAAGCCTGGCAACTTTTTCCGTGGGGGTCATTTATATGTCTTCCTGTGTCTGGGCGTTCAGCAGATGTTGTGCAAGTGCCAGTGGGGATTTCCTGGATTTGAATCTTCCAGCTGATAAATGAGGAAGGTTGGCATGTACTGGTAGGGGTGAGTTGTTCACAATTTTTATGTATTCTCTCACTAGTGCATCGTGGGTTCATAAAGCTGGTGGTGCTTTATGGCTCAGAACAGGAAGCCAGCAAGTAGGAGTGGTTTTAATACATCCGCTTATCATCCTTATGGTGTCGTTGAGTCTGGCGTCTAACTTACTAGTATGGCAGCTGTTAAGCCAAACAGGGGCACAGTATTCTGCTGAGGAGTAGACCATGCCTAGTACCTGAGGACCTGAGGATGGCAGCTCCAGCTCCCCATTTAGTTGCACGTAATTTCTGGAGTGTGTTGTTATAAATGACAGCAACGAAATGAGATCAGGTTTTTAGTGGCTTACAGAAATCACTAAACTATGCTCGTTACAAGAGGAAAAGAGACGGTGTGTTCACCTAACAAAAACCTCACCCTTTATTTGTCTTTGCAGATTGGTTTTTAAAGGCATGGGAATTTCCCGCCCAGATGCTACAATTGGAAAATGTCGCATGATTCGCCACATGAGAGACACTAAAAATGATCCCAATCCACAGAGGTAGGTTCTTCATGCTGCTTCTGCCCACACTTAGTAAAATGTTGTTTGTTATATTTATATCCTGCCTTTTATTCAGGAATTCAACATACATAGTTGTCCTTCCTTCCATTACCTCCAACAACTTTCTGAAGTAGTCTGGACTGGTTCAGAGTCATAGAGAGAGCTCTGTGGTTGAGAATAGGCTGGAATCTGAGTCTTCTCAGCACAAGTCCAGCAGTATAATGATATAATCAACAGCGTAATCAATTTCAGTTGAACTCTAATTTCTAATAATCAGAAGGTCAATCAAAAGCAAAAACATGTTTCCACAATTGGATTACTCCTTATAACAGGGGTCCCCAACCCCTGGTCCATGGATCAGTACCGGGCTGTGGCATGCCAGCAACCGGGCCGCACAAACAAGCAAAGCCCCACCCGTGGGATGCAGTCAGCACACAAAACCACACACTTTCTCCATGGAACTGGTCCTTGGTGCCCAAAAGGTTGGGGACCTCTGCCTTTTAGTTTGGTGGTAAAACCAGTTTAGTTTGGTGGTAAACGCACCAGGCTAGGAACTAGGAGACCGTGAATTCGTGTCCCGCCTTAGCCATGAAAGCCAGCTGAGTGACTTTAAGCCAGTCACTGTCTCTCAGACCAACCCACTTCCCAGGATGGTTGTTGTGGGGAAAATAGTAGGAGGAAGCTATATGGGATATGTTCACTCCCTTGAATTATTTGTAAAAATAAAAGGCAGGATACAAAAATATAGCAATAGTACTTAGACTTATATACAACTCCAAAGCACTTTACAGCACTCTCTGGGCAGTTTTCAATGTCAGCATATTGCCCCTGCCCAATAATCTGGATCCTCATTTTACTGACCTCAGAAGGATGGAAAGCTGAGTCAACCTTGAGCCTATCAGGATTGAACTCCTGGCAGTGAGCAGAGTTAGCTTGCAATACTGCATTCTAACCACTACGCCACCACCAAGCGTGTGCTATAAATAAGTAATTCTGTTCTATAAGCAGTCTTTCTGCCACTAAATTTTTAACCGTTGAATGTAGAACTTTTAATATTATTCTTCTGAGAAACAGTTAGCAAAAATGGCGATACTAATCACAAATTTATATTTACCAACTCTAAGTCTATTTTATTTTTACAGGTTTAACAAAATTGCTCATACAAAAGAAACAATGAAATCTGATGGGCTAAACTCTCTGACTTATACCGTAATAAAAACTGATAAATTTCAATTATATACAAATATCACAGTGGATATTGGATCACCAAAAAGCTAGTGTGGCAGAAATGCAATAGAAGACTTGGAATACCCAACCAGTGACAATTCAACTTTTCAGCATTTTATAAATGATTTTATGCAATCAACTTGAAAGAAGGACACCTGTTTTGTTATCCTGAGAACTTGCAATTGGCAGGACAAATGAGAATTTTAACCCCAAATTTTGCTGTATACATCTTTTTTTTCCCATTTTTTAAAAACTTTATAAACAATAAATAGAAGCTGTAAATATATGATTTTTCAGGGAATGGTGGAAACTTAGGTGCTCAATCCCCTTGGAAGTTCTCCCATGCAAGCATTACAAAAAAGAACGGAAGTTGTATTGAAGTTTTTTTTTCCTTTCCCAAAACTCTCTTTTATGTCAGAAAGCTAAAACCTAAGAAGGATTCCTAGTGGATAGAGGCCTATATATTTGACAGCCGTTCTCTCCACTTTAAAATAATGAGGGTCACAATTTGGGAATGTTACTGTTTGCAAATTGTGAGGTATTCTGCAGTGGTAAGTCATTTCCCTTTCTTCCTGCTTCTTTCCCAATTTAATTTAAAAATTAGTTCACTGTATGAAAATTCACTGCTGTGGGTACAGGTGGAAGGATTGGAAAATGCTGCTAAAGTGGTTTGAGTTTACATACTTTGATTTATCTTCCCAAATCTTGTCAGGATTGTTTCTTCTTGTCTGTAACCCTTCTGTGGAGGGGGAAAAAGAACTACAAACCTCAAAACAAACACCTTTGCATTTGTTCTGCTGGCATGGAGATTTAAATAATGCAGGCCTCTTTGCCCAAAAGTGTATCTGCAAGCCAAAATCTTGAAACCACGGTGCTTGCTGCTTTAATCTAACAGGACAATCAAACAAGTTCTTATACTGGGCTCACTGCACCATGGGGCAAAAGTATGAGTGAAACGCTTTGATCCTACCGTATCTGTTTTCATGCAAAAAAACAATCCTGTTAGGTTGCTAATTGAAGCTTCCTAATTTTTGGTGGATGTAGTTGGGTAGTTGTGGAGAGGTCAGGTTAAAATATGCACTATAACCCAGGTCATGCAGTGTTCCTTCCCTAATGTATAGAAAGGAGAAAGCTTGCATCCAAGTCTGACACTCAGGGCTAACCCATTGTGGTGTGAGCTGTGAATATCAACATCAAAGGCACAAGGGATGCTGATAGGTGGAAGGCACAGTTCATGGGTTGGCCCACTGAGGCAGAACATTGATTCTGATGTTCATAAACCTTAGCTTGCTTAGGCTCTGTAGCTTTTTGAAAATGAGCCACGTCTAGAAGTATTTCAAAAGGACAAAGCCTGTGTGTAATGCTCAAACAGATGGCCCGCGTAACATCTGTTTTGGAATGAAGCTGAACATTGTATTTATTCATGTCAGAAACATCTCTGTTTCTGTGGAACACTGATGGGATCTCTCCCATGCTCATTCTGCAGGGTTGTCCTTGTCTTAAAAACAAAAACGGGGGAAAGCGAACAGTTGGCAAGAGTGAGACAGCATTACTCTCCAACTGACCAGAACTTGTCTACTCTGAGTAAGTAAGTCTGCTGGGATTTCCTCATCCAATGGGAAGTTATGCTTCCAGATTTTCTCTAAATACAGCTGGTGGAAGGAGCCATTCAATTTTCTAGATAAACAAAGTAAGGTTTTTGCTTAGTTAAAACGTATAAATGGGGCTTAGCCTTCCAACAAAGTTGAGAGGAAGAATATCCTAAGCCTATTGGGATCATTAATTGCCCAAGATGGTATGTTTGTGTGTGATATTGGGATGCAAAGTCTTTTTTACTTTCTTTTTGCCCTACCTGGCAAAACTGTAGCATACAGGTATCCCAGTAACCAGTAGCATAATCTCTAAGATGAGAGAATAGTTCAAATGGAAATCCTCAGTGAAGACCACTCTTGATAATACCGCAAAACAAACATAATCCACCTAAGGACTAATATATTGCCAGATGGCCTTACATGTGAATGGAAAGTTTTGTTTTATTTTCTACAGTTCTAATGCAGTCTTTTTCTTACTGGAGAGTGGCAAATGCTTTGCAATTCTGGGTTTATAAAGTGCCTTTTGTTTTCTAAAATGTTTTGTCAGGAATGTTTACTATTGTAAAGGCCTAAATGTTACAAATGTCAATCAAAGGTATTTTTTTTTCTCAGTTCTCAGTATAAAACTTGAAGACTGCTGCTGGATTTTACTGCTAAAAATATTAGAGGGGAATAGGGCAATGGCAACTGCATCATAAAATGGCATGTTAGAACCATTAAGTGGCAGGCAACATCATGGTTTAAGTAGATTGGATTTATAAAATCAGCCTTCATGAGAATGTTCAGTTTGCCTTGCAAATAGGTTCATCTCTATATCTGAAGAACCATAAATTATGGCTTGTTGGGATGTTTTCATTTCTCTCACTCCATTATGAACTGTTGATGAAGTCAGTGAAGCATGGCTTGAGGATCAAAGTAGAATTTGCACCCCACTTTTGAAAATACATGCTTTTATGAAAGTGTTTCCAGTGATTTCCTTCTGTAAAAGGAGTAACCTCCCAACAGCTTCAGCATTTTTATTATCAAGCAGATCCCAACCAGTCATTAAGGAGCTGCTCAGAATTCACATATTTTCAGGGAGGGAGATAACTTTGAAGTTTAGCTTTCTCCTGTATGCCCCCCTTCCATTTTTTTTATGGAGGCAAAATAATCCATTTTAAGAAAGTATCTTGGAGGATTACAGTGTTCACATCCCTCAACAGTCAGGTAAAGGAAGGCCTACTCTCTAATCTGCTATCAATAGCTTTTCAACTTTTCAACTCCACTTGCCCAACTGCATTACCAAAGGAAACCATTCCCAGTTTATTTCAGTCAATCTTTCATAAACTGGTCTGCTTCAAATGTGTGGGACATTGTAATCCAGGACAACTCAAGGACACCAAATTGGCTAAGGTGGCTTTTGCTGCCAATAACAGAGAGAACATGCACATAGAACTCCAGTTTACTCATGACTGAGGCAACCCATGCAATAGAGCAGAGACACTCTCCCCATTATCTTACTTGGAAGCTATGTTTCCAGGCTTCTCAAGCTTCTCAAGCCCACTGGCAACCAGTTGTGTAGCAGATGAGAGATCTTGTGTATTGCTATTAGTATATGACATTCTTGAATTTTAGACTATGGAGAAAAAACTTCTGGGAGTTGAAGTCCATGCATCTTTTAAGTTGTTGACATTGAGAAACATTCGTCTAGGTAACCAAGCTCTTCAATTCTTTCAGATTCCCTCTTTTTATAGCATATGGGGGAAAAAATAAAATGATATCCATTGTTTCTCTGAACCTGATATATTTCTAAAATTTTTCTTGGTTTCTCCAGCTATAGAAGTAGGAGGCATAATATTTAAATGCATACATTACAATAGCTTTATCTGTACACATGTATTTGGGGCTCACATCCATTTGAGTCTGTTGCTAGGAAAACTGAACATGTGACATGTAAGTTAAATGTGAATTTTAAGACTAGGGTTTTCTTCTACGCTCTTTACTACACAACAGCTCCTAGAAGAAAGCTTTTGTAAACATTTTAGAATAAGATTAACTATTCTTAGTCAAAATCAAGCATGAAAAGTTATAGATCAAAATGGAGGCTGAAACCCTGTAATGTTCTGAGAACTTCTAACTGAATACAGATGGTAGTTACAGTTGTCACTAATATGTTACATTAGACTTTGGTCAAACAAATTTGAGATGCAGTAAAGTCCACTCCAATCACTCAGTTCTTTATGATGGCTGCATTTTCATGGCAACAATATGGAAGTCATTTGCTACTGCTTTCTTCCTGGGATTCTATTTCAACTTTTGAATTTAAAGTGCAGGTCTGTAAGGATTTCCCTGTGGTGCCACATCCAAGTGCTAATGAAGTACTGCAGATTTCTGCTTATGTTTTCTGAGATCAGTCAACCTTTGCCCACATTCTGCTCTCTACTGTGAAAAAATGCAGTATAAAACCTCCCAGAGCCCATTTACTGAAATAATATAGTAGGCTGAGTTTACAAAGCACAAGTTGTGATCCCACTTTTCATTTACCATTTCCCCCTATTTTCACTGGACACGTGGATGCCTTTTAAAAATCAGGCTCAACTTCCAATGTGGATTCAGCAAATAGGTTTTCTAGCCTATAAATACACATCCCAGCAAGCAACTATTATGTTATCCATCATTCAGCACAGCTTAACCATGTGCTTACATGTATGTAAGTGTGTAT
Source organism: Bothrops alternatus (assembly GCA_034064705.1). Lineage (NCBI taxonomy): Eukaryota > Metazoa > Chordata > Lepidosauria > Squamata > Viperidae > Bothrops > Bothrops alternatus. The sequence continues at coordinate 9,202,470 of JARGCV010000025.1, forward strand.
GACTTGGATGTGCACATGAAAATCAGGGAAAATTGCCATAGAACCTTATTCAATAACCTGGTTATAATTTTCATCTCTTCAAGGTGTTTGAGAGAAGTGCCTTAAAATATTTTGCAGAGTGCATGGGGGGTGAAGGGATAAACCGTGTTTGCTCAGTTACTTTAGCATTGCTGTGGATCATTTTTGCCTTTCCAGAAAACAGTATGAAAGACATAATTAATAAAAATTGCTGTATAGTAAGGACAATGTTTCTGCTGTTATATTTAATTTCTTGATGTTTCTCCTCTTATTTCTTTTGATTGCGTCACAAATAGTCAGCTAACATTTCTGTTTAATCTGTGAAGGATCAGAACATGTGGACTTTTGTTCTGTTTTCACTTTGCATGTGTGGTGTGTGGAGATACATGAATAGCAAATGGGAAATTGGTATTTATTACCCCACTGGCAATTCTATTTCAAACAAGGCCTCTTCTGAAACTATTTCTTAGTCTGACATTCAAGGCAGGGCAACAGAGCTTCTTCCTGCACCTCTTAGTCATCTCAGGAGTCCCGGATCCTGCAGGAAAACTCATTCCCCTCCTTCATTCTGGACTGATTATAGGGTGGAGAGTGATGAAGCCCACTCTGTCTGTTTTCAGGCAGAGGGTTCCTGCAGCTACCAATTAAACCAGTCTTATGAAAAACAGGATGTGCAGTTAGCTGCCCCTTTCATTTATTGCAATTAAATGGCGCAAAGCAAAAGAAAATAGCGTAAGCCATGATTATGGTTATATTTTCAGCTACTACAATAACCTTGATCATAAATGAAAACCAAAACTCTCATTTCCACAGTCATTTGTATGGCTAGGCGTCACTGTGTTCCTTTTCTACATTTATTTTATCCAGACATCCTACAATCCTTGCAGAAAAGTCTGCTGGCTGGTATATTTTCAGAGCAACTTCATATGAATGACTACTACCTGGATCTATGTAGAGTCCACAATTATATATTTAAATGTGTGTATTCAATAGAAAAAAAAATAAGGTGTGTGTGTGTGTGTGTGTGTGTAGTCAGCTAGCATTCTGCACCTAAAACATTTGACCTCTCTAAACTATGCAAACTGAGCAAAAATGCATCTCTCAGGATAGTTTAGCTGTAAATGAAATGGTTTGGAGGGAAAAAAAACTGGAATGTGAAATACAGAGAGGTAATCTCTCTCCCAGCGCCCCCAAAGTGCCTCTTTTTGCCATTGTAGTGCCTCTCTTCCTGGGCACAAGGGTAGAAACGGGAAGGTGCCACTACAGGAATGTTTTCCACTTGATTCCTGGCTGTACTCTGGATCAGGATCTTGAAAGATCTATTGGATTGTTTCTTTGGTGCTGGCGAAGTTGTTATTGGACAGAGTCGAATTATGAGTTGGCAGCTAGTTCCTGAAAGAAGCAGTGAACTGTAAAATGACTATTTGCCTATTATTTTCATGACTTGTTGATTGTTATGAGTGTAGAAAATTGGTGTTTTCCACTGATCAAAAATTCTTCCATTCTTAATTACAGAATTGTCCCTGTGTTCACAGGGCTGGGGAAATTATTGTTGTTGCCTGTATTAATATGTTAATATTGTGACATTCGTTTATTTTTATATATATAGCTGGCAAAATAAAATGTTTTTGAATCAATGCACTTGGTCACATTCTTGGAAAGGAAGACAAGGGGTTATGTTCTGGTTCTTTTCTGAAATTAACTGTTTTTAATGTAACACGATAGAAATTTGAAGCAAAATCTAGGGGACTCTGAATAGCAAAATTGCGTAGTTTGGAACTGACAGATTCCATTATTTTGATTTTAAATATTCAGTTCATATTGAAAGTGGCACATGAGGATACTTGATTCCTATCCTGCTCTAGATTTACTTATTATTTAATGTGGGGAAGCATTCAGATATTCAAATTGTACAATCAAACAATCCATACCTTAAAAATGAGCACAAGAGGATGATATTGTCAAGGCAAGTATATACAGTATTTGCAGCGTTGACAGATATTTTGTAACCCATTCTTGAGCTATCGGTACCTTTTTTTTTTAACCTGCAGGTTTTATTTCGTACATATTCGTGCACATGTTTGCTACATGCATCATGATATGGCTAATTAAAGTCTCCTTTCTCATTGTTACTTATGTGGTTCTAGCTTTAGTTCAGATACTGCTGAATTATAGTTTCCAGCAGTTTCAGTTGGCTTGGCCAGTGCTAAGGGATACTAGGAGCTGAGCAAGTCTTGAAGGATCACAAATTGTCTCCCCACCCAGCTGATTTAAAGAACAGAACTTTGAACTTGAAAGGGGCAAAATGAATGTATTGCCAAAAATCTTATTTTTATTTCAAACAATACCCATAATACTTGAGAAATTTTTTTTAAAGAAAATTCATTAATTTTGAAATTTGTTTGGCAAGGAAAGGAAGCTAGAATTAAGATGACAACGTTACAAGTTGTTAAGGAAAATGGAGGATTTGGTTTACCGGAGTGGGTTTTATACTATCAAGCATCTTTATTAACATGGGTAAAAGAATGGATAACTCTTAGAAATAAAAGGTTGTTATATCTGGAGGGGCATGATTTACAATTGGGGTGGCATGCTTTTTTTATGGTATGGGAAAAATAAAATTCATAAATATTTCCAAAACCATTATATAAGAAATATATTGTTAACAGTATGGGGAAAAATAAAAAGTAAAATATATTTGAAAATTCCAAGGTGGTTGTCAACTATGGAAGTATTGTACACTCAAATTTGGTGGGCTTTGAAAAAATCTGGAGATCTAGTGATATTCTAAATTCTGAAGGAAATTTAAAATCTAAACAAGAAATGGAAAAATCAGGGTATCAACTTATCATGGTGGGGACATTTACAAATGCAAACTAGATAGGAAAAAATGTTAAACTATGGATTTTTTAAAAGAACAAACGGCATTTGATAAGACTTTGTTAACTTCAGATGAGAAATTAATTAAGAAAATGTATAATTTTTTTATTAACTTTGGAAATGAAAAACGAACAAGTTAAAGAAACAATGATAAGATGGGTGAAAATTTTTGGATATAATATAGAATTAGAAAAATGGCAAAACTTATGGGAAAGGAATTATAAACTGATAATGTCAACTTCTTATAAAGAAAATTTATATAAAATGTTTTATCGATGGCACCTGCCACCAGCAAGATTAGCAAAAATGTTTAAAAATATGTCAGATAGATGTTGGAAATATAAACATAAGTCAGGCACGTATTATCATGTTTGGTGGACATGTGATAAAGTAAAGAATTATTGGAAAAAGATACATACTTGGTTAGAAAAGATGTTGGGAGAACATGTAGATTTTAAACCTGAACTTTTTTTATTAGGTATAATGCCAGAAAGGGTTAACAAACAAAGCCTATATTTGATTTTACACGTCAAAACAGCAGCAAGAATAGTATTTGCGCAACATTGGAAAAATGAAGGAATACCAGCAGATGAAGAAATAATTAAAAAAAATACTAGAATGTGCAGAGATGGACAGATCGACTATGAAACTGAAAGAAAAAGAAGAAACAGAATATTATCAAATTTGGGACTTATTTTACCGATGGTTAGAGGAAAAAATAAAGGATTAGAAATTAAATATGTATTAGCATATTTAAGCCCAGACAGCATGTATGGAAAAAATCAATAAAATCTTATAAAAAAAGAACTTTGAACTTGAAAGGGGCAAATGTTTATTTTCTTTTGTGTTCAGTATATGGCTAATGTATATGTGATTTACACTTACCGGTAATCACAAAAAAACTTATTTCAACATGTAAAAACAAGAAAAAAGTCAAGGAAACGATTGGTCCATTAATGGGAGAAAATGGCAAGAAGGTAACAAGCAACGAGGAGAAAGCAGAACTACTTACCTCTGGTTTTTTGCATCTGTTTTTACACAGGGAAACCCCAAGGTTTGGAGGGATGGATGGAAGGAAGGAAGGAAGGAAGGAAGGAAGGAAGGAAGGAAGGAAGGAAGGAAGGAATTGTCAAGTGTGATCTCAGAACCACTGAACTATATCTTGCAAAGATCCTGGAGCATCAGGAAACTACCAGAGGACTGGAAAACAGCTGATGTAGTTCCCATCTTCAAAAAAAGAAAAAAAAATGGATCTAGGAAACTACAGGCCTATCAGCCTAACATCAAGATTCTGGAAAAGATAATCAAGCACTGAACACCTAGAGGCAAACAAAGTCATAACCAAAAGCCAACATGGGTTTGTCAAAAACAGATCATGCCAGACAAATCTTATTGCATTCTTTGACCAGGTGACAAAATTAGTAGACCAGAGGAATGCTGTGAATATAATTTACTTGGACTTCAGTAAGGCATCTGATAAAGTAGACCACAACCTACTACTTGATAAGATAGAAAAATGTGGGTTAGACAGCATCACCGCCAGATGGATTTGTAGCTGGCTGACCAATCGCACATAAGTGTAGTCCTCAATGGAACTGCATCTACATGGAGGGAATATGCAGTGGGATACCCCAAGGCTCTGGCTTAGGCCCTGTACTCTTCAATATCTTCATCAATGATTTGGATGAGAGGATAGATGGGGAACTCATCAAATTTGCAGACAACACCAAGCTGGAAGGAATAGCCAACATTCCAGAAGACAGGCTTAAGATACAGAAGGATCTTGACAGACTTGAACATTGGGCACTATCTAACCAAATGAAATTCAATGGTGAAAATATAAGGTTCTACATTTTAGCAAGAAAAAACAAATATACCAATATAGAATAGGTGGTACCTGGCTTAATAGTAGTAACTGAGAGAGGGATCTTGGAGTCTTAGTGGACAATCACTTAAATATGAGCCAGCGGTGTGCTCTCTCTCTCTCTCTCTCTCTCTCTCTCTCTCTCTCTCTCTCTCTCTCTCTCTCTCTCTCTCTCTCTCTCTCTCTCTCTCTCTCTCTTTCTCTCTCTCTCTCTAACCTATATCAAGGTTTGATGAACAAACTGCAAGTGATTGGATTTCCACAATGTGCTAAATCCTGACAAATCATTTGCTAACAATGAGGAACAGAAGCATGCAAAATGGATAGGTCCAGGTAATAGTTGGTGATTCTGGGTTTTTCCTTTTTTTCCAGGGTTTTCTGAGTTGGGAGGGCTTCATTACAGCACACAAGTGGGCACAAGTAAGATTTTTTCCTTTTGTGGGTTTTGTTTTTGGTGGGGGGAGGTCTTTATATTTTAAATAGTAGCAAGTCTATTTAATGGTTTGCATGCACCCAATGGCATGAATTTTCTGCCTCAAAAAGCAGGGATTTTTCAGTAACGGACAGCAGAAACAAAGTGACCAGAATTTATGGGAAGTCATCAAAAGGGTGTTAATGATCACAAATCAAAGCAAAAGAAATCAAATCACGACTTACTGCAGTACAAAAATCTAAATGATCTGCTGGGTTCTGGTAAGAATTCAGAGGATTTTTTAATTTAAATGTTTGTTGTGAGCTATTTTTACTCTTTGGCTTTAGTTTATGCCATATCATCATTCATCTCGGCTGTGTTTTCTTCCAGCTAATTTTCTGTTCCTTGTTCCTCCCTAAAATATATTGTTGCATCACATTGGAGAGTGATGCAATCATTTCCAAGAAAGTGGTCTACGAAGTTTTCCGTAAGTAGCTGGGAAGAAAGACATGCTTGCATTTTCCAAGTCCCTGACTGCTATTCCTCCCCATTCTTCATGAAGCCTACAGGAAAAAAAAAAAAGAATGTTGTACAATCAAGCCAGAAATGTATTAACAAGGAAGATCAGAGCAGCAAAAAGAAGCTACTCTGAAAAGCTAAGGAAACAGTTCTCAACAAATGATCCAGCAAATAGGTGGAAAACTGTTAAAAATATTATCGGCTACAACAAACCTGCTCTCCCTGCTGAAGGAAATGGACAGCTGGCAGACGACCTGAATGTGTTTTACTGTAGGTTTGAGAGGAAATCATTGTCACCTATCTCCGATACACCAACAACAGCCAAGCCTCTTAGAACTGACCCCGTCCCCTTGGCCCCCCCCACCTCTGGCAATCACAAAAAATGATGTGTAAGGTCTATTTCACAGACAAAAGCCTGGAAAAGCACCAGATCCAGACAAGATAACTCCTCCTCGCTTGAAAGCTTGTGCTGATCAATTGGCCCGAATCTTCACCCGAATCTTTAATAAGTCACTAGAGATGTGCCATGTTCCTTCTTGCTTCAAATGCTCTACTATCGTCCCACTGCCAAAGAAACCCTCCATCAAAGAGCTGAATGACTACAGACCGGTTGCTCTGACATCCGTAGTTATGAAAACCTTTGAAAGGTTAGTGCTGGCCCACCTGAAAACCATCACAGATCCGCTGTTAGACCACTTGTAATTTGCCTACTGAGCAAATAGATCTGCAGATGATGCTGTTAATATGGCTCTGCACTACATCCTACAACATCTTGGGTCTCCAAAGTGCTGTGCAAGGGTCCTTTTTGTAGATTTTAGTTCAGCATTCAGTACCATCATTCCAGATATTCTTCTCACTAAACTAAATTAGCTAGCTGTGCCTGACCACATCTGTAAGTGGATCATAAGCTTTCTAACAGACAGGAAACAGCAAGTGAAGCTAGGTAAAATCACATCAGATACCTCTACAATTAGCACAGCCACCCCCCAGAGCCATGTGCTCTCTCCACCTCTCTCTATATACCAATGACTGCATCTCAAAAGATCCCTCTGTTAAAGTACTGAAGTTTGCAGATGATACAACAGTGATTGTTCTCATTCAAGACAACAATTATAACTTGGTTGGGAAGATAATTCAAGCCCTTGGTGGTATGGTTCTACTGTTGCCAAATAATGACTTAAAATTCATAGGAATGTCTGTAAATTTGGGGGAGTGATTCCTATTTGTCAAAAATGCATTTGTTCATCTGAGCTATGGCACAGTTTTTGAGACTTAAAAAGGATCTTTATCAACGATTATAGATAGTTGGAGCATGAGGAAGACACACGGAAACATTAGACCAGTGGTGGCGAACCTATAGTACGGGTATCAGAGGCGGCACTCAGAGCCCTCTCTGTGGGCACACGTGCCGTTGCCCCAGCCTTGCCCCCCTGCAATTCCCTCCTCTCCAGCAGCCCCCCTGAAGGAGTCGCCCCTGAGCATGGCCCACACGGAGCAGCGCAACCAAGGACATGGCAGCCAGGCTAGACAAAACTCTGTCCTCACACCCCATCATGCACAATTGATGCTGCAGGGCGCGGGCAGAGGGTGTGACCGCCATAGCGCTGCTGGGCTGCCTGGGTGATCTGCGGTGGGCCCTGGAGGCGGTGAGTGGCCCTGTGGGCAGGCAGGGTGGGGCATGGGAGGCGGAACAGGGGCAGGGCAGGCAGTGGAGCGGGGACGGGGCCAATTTCTGGGCACTCGGTCTCTAAAAGGTTCGCCATCACTGCATTAGATAATGAATGTACTCTCAATTCATAGCAGTGAATTGCCGAAATGTGTTCCCAGTGTATGGTTGAAGTATTGTAATTCTTTTCTAACAGAGCAGCAAAGAGGAAGAATTTGTGGCAATCTCCTAACACTTGCTTTAATTTATTCATTTTGTCATCCTGTTCATTTAAAGCATTTGCTTTGTTAATTTGTTTAATATATCTTCTTTTAATTCCTAGGTTGACATATAATATCTATTATATATATATTAATAAAGCATACACACATAAATATCATATTAGTCTCTTTCTCAGTATTAAAAGCAAAGTTTTACAAAAATATGTAAAAAAAATAAAGGCAGAGATAAGAAAAACAGAAAAGAAAATCTAAGAATAGTTTACACCTAGATATTTCACTGGAGTTTTTATTATCTTTACAAACCATTCTTTTTGTCTAACACGCCCCATACACTGATTCGTATTTTTAATCTTCCCACTTCTTTATTTATCAATTCCAACTTATTAATCCATGCAATCATGATATCTTGATCTTTTCCTTTCTTTTTAAACCCCTTCATTTTTGTCAAATCATATCAATCTCTTTTTTTTCACACTGGTTAATCATTTTTGTATGCAATCCATATTTACTTGCACCCATTCCTTTTTGACCAGATTTCTTAGTTTTTCTGTGCTTCCTAAGAACCCCATTCCTACTGCATTCAATACCCAGATTTCCTTGTTTGACAGAAAGCATCACGCTCATATTCAGAGCTGTTTTGACAAATGTTCATTCATTACAAGAGAACGTGTACTGCTCACTGTCTATTTACATTTGTACATTTGAAAATGTCTCCAGGCAATGCTACATCTTTTGTAAACATTTTATTAAGGCAAACACATTCATCTGCTTGCTGTAATAATTGACAATTTTTCTGACCTGGAATAATTTCCTATATTTTCTGCTTTAAACACAATAACCTTAAACTTTAAAAAAAAAATTCAGGTACAACTCCTTATATCATACTATTACAATTGGCTTGAAATATTTGACTTCTCAGTAAACAAATAGCATCATCTGCATACAGGAATTTACATACCCAAACCAGCACATCTTTGATACCACAAGTTTTGTTTATATATGTTCATTTCATGCTCCCATTATATAACTCTCATTGAACTCAACCATCAACTTTCAACTCCATATATCCACTGATTCATTCATAACTCAAACTCATTAATTTATTATAAACTTGTTTTTAATTAACAAACATCTAGACTTCCCCCCCCTTTCTGTCAGAAGGCTACAAGTGCAACCAAAGACTAATTTTACTTCAAACATGGTAATCTATTCTTTGCAAGCTAACATCTAAATGTTATCCTGAAAGCCAATATAAGTGGCTTGCAGCATAAATCACTCTCATTAAGAGATTCATCAGTATACTAAGATGCTCAATATTATTAATATAGAAAAAAAATAAAATACAGTCATGAAGTAGGACATGGAGCCCTGTAGAATAATTGAACTCATTCGGTCTCTGGGCTTGAAGGATTTGATTACATATTGCCTATTTATTTTCAAATGCTTTTTACTCCCAATAGTTAAAAATGTGATTAACAAAAATGAAAATCCTGAAATACTTTGGAAATGTAACTGCAGTGAATGTTCCATTGGACACAGTCACTGGGGCTTTGGTGACATTGTGGTTTAGGAGCAGCCCCATCTGTTCATAAGCCATGCAGGCACAAGAGAGACTCTCAATGGATATGTGTAGGATGGATTATGGGCTAGTTTTTTTTCCTTATGAGTAAATATTAGTAGATGATGCAATTATAGAGCAAACTTGATCTTTGAACCATCCACTGTCAGAGCTGAAAGCACAATATCCTATTTTTAGCCCATATTTTCCAAATTATAAAAAAATAATTATAGGATAAAAGAAATTACGATGTTCTGCTGCTTATCAATGGCAGTTTAAACAACTGGGAAATTTACCAATGAAGGAGAATATTTGTGACTCAGGGTTGAAATGAGGGGTCCTTGGTGCTCCCTGAGCTTGCTTGTTTTCTTGCAGACATTTCATTACCCTAACTAGGTAACATCATCAGTGCTAGTAAGGAGTGCTGTTTGCTGTCAGTTTATATTCTGGTGTCTTGCCTGTCTGTGTGAATGGGGTGGGGGGTCTTTGGTTGGGCTGGTTACTAATGGATCTGTGGCAGTTTCTTGATTGGGGTATTGCTTACTTTTTTTTTTTTTTTTGACCTTGGAGTTAATCTATGCTGATCTGAGTGCAAATTAGAAGTGGAAAAATTGTAAGTAGGTAACAGGCATTTGCTCTTTGGCACATTGCTAAAGAAGAAAGCAAACAACCTTCATAATCACCAGCCAACGTGTCTGGAAGGAAAATTCTTTTCCACCCTGATTTCAGATACAGCAAATAAGAAGAGTACAAAGCAAGGGAGAGAGAATTGTTATATAGCCTGCAATTGTGTGTTATTAACAGTTAACGGTTACCAGCGTTAATAAACAAAGCTGGAGAGTCTACAAACAGGTTTTTCCTCTTCAAAGTTTTCCATTACACGAAATTGTTTGTTGGAGTTAAGCCCTTCTGAGCCAAAGAAGAAACTTGCTAGACTGAAACACTCTAACCCAGAATTTGGTTTCAACATGCCACTAGCCAGACTGGAATTCTACAATCCCAATGTGGAGCCAATAGTCTCTAACCACTGACCATTGATGTCTGGGCCTCCTGAGCATTGTAGTGTAGAAATAGCTGAAAAGGGCAGTAAGGTTCCTGAACTTGACACTTTAACTGTCAAAAGCAACCCACTGATTGGCCATTACTGCAATTGCTCAAGTTATTTATGGGATGAAAAAAAAAATAGATAAATGTTTCCTCTGCCGGTTGTATCCAACTCTAGGAAGTGCTGCTCATCTCCGGTTCACAGCCGAAGAGCCAGCATTGTTTGAAGATGTTTCTGTGGTTCTGTGCACCAACATGAATGTACGCCGAAGGCACATGGAATCCTGTTACCTTCCTCCTGAAGTGGTACCTATTTATCTGTTTGCATTTTGCATGCTTTCGAACTGCTAGGTTGGCAAGAGCTGGGGAAAGTGATGGGGACTCACTAAATCACGCGGTATTTTAGTCTTGAACTGTCAACCTTTTGAATGACGAGCCCAGTGTCTTAACCGCTCAGCCACTGCACCTCATTGTGAAAAAAGCAGCACCATCCTGTACCAAATGCTGCTTCAGAATAAACCTGGGGAGGGAAGGTTCCATATGGGACACCAGAGACATTTGGTTACTACTGTATGTAGAATATTTATTCATTGGCAGAATGTGACTGTTTCCCTGTTCCCAGTTTGAGGGTCTGACTAAAGAGTGAAATACAGGTGGCTCTTGTTTTTTCCCCCCAATTTTTTAAATTAATTTTCTATTATTACATTTGATTAGTGCTTAATAAACATCATGTTGTCTGGATTAATTTGTTTGCTCAATAATACAAGTTAAATTCTTAGTCTCTACCCCTTTTTTCCAACCATTGATAAAATAAATTCCATGTTTAAAAATATTCTGTATCTTCTTTCTCTTTGATTCTCAGTGTAAGTGGTTCTTGCTTAATGTCCATCAGTTCAACAACTGTTTGAGCTTATAATGTTGCTGAACAAGTAGTTATGATCAGTCCTCAAACCTACAACAGTCACAGAGTCCCTGTGATCCTGTGATCGCTATTTGTGAACTTCATTGCTAGCCACCAACAAGCAAAATCAACGGGGAAGCCAATTGATTTCATTTAAAATAAAATTATGGGCATACAGTACTAATATTTAATTCCAGAACATGTAACAATAAAAAGGCATCTATGCCCAGCAATATTTCCTGTTACTGTAGCAGTACCAACATGAAACAAAATTTCTCTTTGAAATGGAAAAAGACTGCTAGGATGCCTCAGGCTAGCTGAATGAAAATAACCAAGATAGTCCACTAAAATTTCTTTATCAGCAGAATTTATTATAGCTAGCAATTGTAAAGCCTGAGAACCTTAACATTGTTTGCATAGAAGAGAAGACTCCCGTGGCTGGGAGTCTTGTTTGCAACAGCTCTAAGATAATGCAAAGAACATTTATTTAAAGGTGCACATAGATGAATTAACCATACTTGTGTGACTTCAGCCAACTTCTGGAGCAGCTGTGTTAATAAATGGGCCACAACATGTTCATTTTCTATCATACAAGAATGTTGATCTCTTTGTCTTCATTCAATGCCCCTTAAATTTATTCCAAGGCCTGAAACCAGTAGGCCAAAATGAAGCATGAGGGATCAGAAAAACTCATGATCAAAGCACCGTGCAATTGCCTTCAGCATCCAAAGCTGAAAAATGGGTAGCAAAAAGTCAATTACCAAGTAATAATGGGAGAAACAGACCAAATAATAGTGGGAGAAACAGGTGAAACCCTGGAGCTGATATATTAGTAGAGGACATGCTTAGATTTTGGAGTAGTTGATCTTCCTTACTGTAACAAATTTGTTTTCCTCTGCAATAAAAGCAACTTGTTTCTGAGCCTTGTCCATACTGTCTCACTGACAAATCACAAATACGAGTTTGCCCTTCTCAGAAGAGATTTATTGCCTTGATACAGGTGGAAGCTCTCATGCCTTTTATAAATTTGGTCTAGGTAATTACTACCTGGCAGGAGGAACTGAAACCGGTGCATTGCAAAATTGGATTTATCAAGGACAGAGCCAGATTTAGGCATAAGCTAAGCAAGCTACAAGTAGGGAGCCTCTCAAAATTTCTTTTGTTAATTTTCTCTTTTTCTCTTCTCTTTTGTTAATTTCTCCATAAATTAAACCCCCTTCTTGTATAAATCATGCAACCCTATTCATTAAGATACTGTTTGTGTAGGCATTCATACCTTCTACTGGCCCTTGCCCATTCTCCACTCTGCCTCCCCCCCCATGGGTTAGTTATGATTCTTGGTGGCATTCTTGCCAAAGTGAAATGTTATACAGCCTTATTCTCTACCATCCTTTGTGAAATAGAGACTTTATTCAGTAGCTTCTCAAAGCTTACAGGTTCACCTAGGGTCAATCTAGATCAGGGGTTCTCAACCTTGGCAACTTTAAGACTTGTGGACTTCAACTCCCAGATCTAGAGCAAGGGTGTCAAACTCGCAGGGTCACGTGACATGTCACGACATATCGTGACTTTTTTCCCACTGCCGGCAATGGGGTGGGCACGGTTTTGGCATGACGCATTCAGCCCGCGGGCTGGCAGTTTGACACCCCTGATCTAAAGTCAGACCACTGATTTATCCAGAGTTTAAATTGACTATTCTGCTTGTTGAAAGTCAATGAACTGGAGATGTCTGTCACCAAATGATGGCAATCAAACTAAATTCTTCTCTCTTAAACCAGGAGAAGAGACTTCGGTGGCCCTCCATACATTCCTATTGCCACCAGCCACAGCTCAGGATGGTGAAGTAGAGCATCAGTTGGAATTCTGCAACTGGTGATCATAAGTTCACCCCCTTTTTCTTAAGCAAACACAGACTTCAGAAAATGCAGCACATCCCTGGGGAAAAAATATGGATTATCAGTGCATAGAGTTTCATACTGATAAAAACAGGAAGAAAACACAAAACCTAGTCCAAAAATTAATTTTGTGTGTGTGAGAGAGATCAGACTTCTTCCTCTGCACAGCTGTAATAAATCAACCCTATGACTCCTGTATTTTCTGAACAAAATGACCCAGCAATTTTCTAGAAAAAACTTTATTAAATTCCAGGAACTAGGGGGCAAATTCGGAACTTTAGAATGGTGGCTTGGAAGCAGAGTCAGAATTATGTAATCTCTGACGGTAGCAGTGACCCTGCCTGGTTCAATGGTGTTTCAATTGGCACAATGTTTTGGTAATGCTAGTATTGCTGCTATTGGTAGAATTCACCAAAGGCTGGTCTCAGCAAGGACCAGATTATACCGGTAGGTGCTCAATTGACCAGATTCTAATTAAAATTAGATTAAATGTGGAGTTTCTTATCAAGCAAACTCTTAAGTTTGGGTCTAAAGAAAGGAATTCTTGCCAGTGATGTATCTTAATCATATGTGTTTAGTTTGGTTTTCTTTTTTTCACATTCTTGATTCTCCTTCCAAATGACTTGCTTCTAGACAAAGTCTCACAATCCCAAGCCCCAGTTATCTATCATTCTCATTTTGTCAGCCTTAGGACTCTTATATCTTGTCATCCTTGAGAGTTAGCTTAACCATACTTCAAGATCTTTGAGAAGGAAAAAAAAAAACTTGGAAACAGATGGCAGTGGATTACCTAAAAGTATGCAAGCATGTTTACTTTGAGCAAATCAACTGGCAAGCTATGTGGCTTTCCTTTTCCTCAGGCAGAATGTGTCCTTGGCAACCATATGATTATGGCATCCTTGGGCAAATATGTATCATTATTTTGCTGAAGGCAGCCAGGATGGACTAGAAATAGGAGGCAAATAGGATTGACTGATCATGGTGTGGCATCTGGGAATAGTTAGTGCTGCAAATAGTAGAGAGAATGCATTTTTTAAAAGAACCTATTGGGCGTTGACATGGAACAACAGGAAAAACAGCTGTGGCATGAATGGATATGCAATATTCCACCAAATACCCTATATTGAAATTGAATGCTTTTAAAAAGGTGGCTGTTTACAACACTAAACAAGATATTGTTTTGTCCCTATCCAATTGTACATCTCGATCCTGGGCCCTGCAAGCAGTGCAGTTGAAGTCCTGTTCCCATATCTGGAAGCTGTGCACATCTGGATGGGGAGGAATAGATTCAGGTTCAATCATGATAGGACTGGATGGCTGTGGATAATTGAGGGGGGGACTTTTCATCTTTAATCTAGTATACTAGTTGCACTCATTCCTGGTCACTAACGCCCTAGTAACCTCATGAATGGATTATGTGGAGCTGCCCTTGAAGAACATCAGAAGCTGCGCCTGGTCCAGAATGCAACAACACGAGCATTAATGGGTACACCTCAATATCTATGTGACATCACTGCTGTGTGAGTAGCATTGGCTCCCAAGTACTGTATGCATGTAGGTGAAATTCAAAAATTCATTTTAAAAAATAATTATTTTTATATTGGGTTCAAATGGATCATTCAATCATCCTTGGTACAGAGATCCTGAATTGATTTAATATATTCAAAATATACTTTTGTTTCTAGCTCTGCCTGAATTATAGGGATTTGTGAAAGAAACCTTTTATTTTACCAAGTTCTCTCTCTCTCCATCCATTCAGCTGAACCATTTAATAACTTGTTTTGTTCTCCGGGCTGTTTAGACTGAGGAAAAGCAAACACAGAACTTAATAAAAACTTTGTGATTCCTGAGAAGATACAAGATAATGTGCAATTTTGCATATGGGAACGATTTGAGGAGTAAAAGAAGATGATAAGCATGCAAAATGTAACAGGGAAAGGCAACAACTAACTACCCACAGATATTTCTAAAGCAAAATAATAAAGTCAATCTAACATTGCTATACCAGATGCAAAATCAAATGCTGTTAGATTAACCCTTATGCTCTCTGACACTCCAGAGATCCCTGGCCAGACGGTGGGACGATGTATCTGTGTGTTCTCTGTTCATACATGTGAGCAATGTTTATGAAATGTATGCGGTTGCCCATCTCACTAAATGTGACTCTGGTCAGTATACAATATATATTTTTTAATAAAGAACTTAAGTAGACATTTAAACAATTAACAAAATACAAATAGGATTATGGAAGATTGCACCCAATTTTCACATACAATGCAACCATCTTGCAAGGCTCCTCATTATCATGGGATTCCCCAAGCCAACTGAACATCCCATCCCCCCAGATTTTAAGGAAATTCTGAAAAGACAATAGTGTTAGAGCCAAACGGGGAGAAGGGAATGAAGTTTCAAATGGTGGGTATCATGGAAGAAAAGGCTCTCTTCTTGGGTCCCATTAGACGGAAGTCTTTAGCCAACAGTGTCCACAGCAGGCCCTCCTGCCAGATCTGATGGAATGGGTAAATGTAACTGAGGACATTGCGCTCTCTAATAATACTACGTGACAGAATCCAAAGTACAGCATGTTAACATATAAGAAAAGAACTGCTTCTCGACAAGCATTTTGTATGAGAAGAAAGCCAAAGATAACATTGAAACTCCTCTTTTATTAGTAGAAGAATTACAAGGGCAAATGTCAGACTAAGAAAACCCCCCTCACAGATATTTATAGTTAATTGATAGTTTTAAAAAAGAACATTAACACATGTGCATACACATAAACACAATCACTGATTTTCTTCATATAAAACACAATTAATAACAGATGTACAGCATTACAACAGATGCCATTTTCATAGGGTTTGGCGGGAGAGGGCGGAGGGAGGAGATGAGTCAGTATTTCTGGCAATTGCCTGGACCAGTCCCTGGTGTTTTCCTGGCAAGTGTTTTTTTCCAGAAATGGTTTGCCATTGACTCCTTCCTAGGGCTGAGGGAATAGGACTGGCGCAAGGTCACCCAGCTGGCTTTGTGCCTGAGGCAGGACTAGAAATCCCTGTCTATAGGTTTCTAGCCTGATATTTTAACCACTACATCAAATTGGCTCTCTATTTTCAAGTGATGTTTTTTTGGTTTTTTGTTTGTATATCTGTGCATTTTTGTCATTCAAAATACAACTAGTATTCTCACGTTCTGTTATAATCCCAAGTACTGGATTATAACTCCCAAGACTCCCAGTCACTGTTACCAAACCATAATAACCTAGGTTTCATTTAGCATCTTTTATGAATCCAGATATTATAGTTTTTAAGCTTCAGTTTAACGCTTCAGATAACTCAGCATAAGGCTTCAGATAACTCAGCATTATATAATCAATGGCTTTGTTTGAGAGTGACTCCAGCATAGAGACAGACAGGAATGGCCCCAGTACTTTGTATTGGGCTAAGAAGACCAGCATTTTGTATTGGCCTAAGAAGGAGCAGTTGCCTCTCTCTTCATCCTCCCCCAAAATAGTCAGCCTGAAATTGCTGAAAGTACAGAAGAGCCACACTGACTCCTGACCCTGTTCAAAGTTGAAAGGTTAATTGAATGACCTCTGTTCAAAAAAAAAGCCAGCCAAAAGGTGAGCCTGACCCCAACTGCATGCCAATGCCTCTTTAAAGTCTATCGCTTAGTTCTGGCATTGTCCAACTCATCCTCCTCTTCCCGTTCATTTGAGGCTGGCCCAGAACATTTTGTACTTTGTGCCCTTGCCTTTCGTCATTCCCCTTACAGGCGCAAACCAGACAGGACTTCACCACTCACCACTAAACAGAGCAGCTTAGGGGGCATGCAGTTCTGCCCAGTAATCCTGCCACCACTTATTCCCAGCTCCCCCAGCATCTGCTGAAATATATGGTAGCAGCCTCAGCATGATGCATTGCTCTGTGTATGCCCTGGATTGGTTGGCTCTCTGCTGCTTGCATCATTTTCTCGGGCTTCTCAGAACGTTTCCTGTGATCTTCTGAAGGATGGTGATGAGGTGTGACAGCTAACTAGATTGGACTGGCAAGAAAAGCTGTGGCAACAACTGTGGAGCCATTCAGTATATAGCGATGGCTGCGGATTTTAAAGCAAATTGGAAGAATTGATAGAGGACAGGGATAACAATGGCCAGGAATCCCAGGCAGCGAATATGTAGTAACAATGGGGGAGAGATATGCGTCTCTATCACAATTGTGAATTTCTTGGCTTGAATTACTGGTTGGCCTTTGTACGGCCTGATGGCTTCTTACATTATGAAATGGCAGAGCTTCATTTCACTTAATAGCAGAGCCAGCTTGCTATGTAGCTGCTGGTATATACCGGTATAAACTTGAAAGACCATGCTACACTATTCACACTTTTCAAAACACACTAATTTCATTATATAAAAGAAAAAAAAAAGGTCCCTGAGCTGGTTTAACTTACTTACCTGCTTCTTGCTACTTTCAAAATCAAAGTACCTATTTTATATAGAATGCAATAAAAAAGTAAATAAATAAAGCATCAACACTGAGTGTAATGTTAAATGATGATTTCCTGTGCAAAATCTTTACTGTTGTAAACTGCTTTAGGAGCCCATCTTTGTGCGAAAGGCAGAATAAAAATATAATAAGGGATCTTTATCACATACTCACCACATGACAAGGGGAAAGAAAGTTACACGGATCAAAGGAAGAGAGTGGAAAATGAAATGTAATACAGAATAACAAAGCCAGTTTGAAAGAACACTGGCTAAGGCATTGTTCATTTTTGTGATACTTACAAAAAGGCAAATTTATTTTCCGAACCTGTGGCTTTGTGGCGTACCAAATGCAAATAAACTATTTGCATTTGTACCTGTTCTTATTTGTTAACTCTGCAGTTCATTTCTTCCTGGGATAAATTCTTTGATCATTTGACCCGGCTCCAAGCTTTCTTTCTAAATATGAGGGGTTTTTTTTCCTTCTTCTTCACTATTTTCTTTTGAGGTTTTTTTTAATCTTTTTTCTCGGTTAAAGAAGCCACTCTAGGCAACCCCGCTGCATTTCAAATTACATCCTGTCACCTCCACCACCACCCCTCACATCCCTTCTAAATGTGCAAAACAGTTAAAGCTGTTTGGGAAGGAGAAGCAGAGGTCTGCTGATGACCTTGGCAGGAAGGAAGTGGTCTACATGTTTTCTACACTTGCCTCTCCTTTTCCTGATGGCAACGCAGTGGTCTTTTTTCTTCTGGGGCTCAAAGAAGAAGAATTCTAAAGTCTGTAAGGCAAACCAAATACATTGTTCACTGCTAAGGTAACTCATTCACCAGGGTCACTCACCAGGGGAGGGGGAGGCAGGGAAAGAGAGGGCGCATATGCAAACGTAAACTTTGAAGTGCAATAAAGAATATTAGATTTTTGTGGGTAAGGAATTTTGGAGGAAGTCCTTTGTTACTTGGAGGGGTAAAGACTGCACAACTGTGTAAAAGGGCCCGATTTGCTGCAAGGTATGCTAATAACTCAAAAAGGGTTGCTGATATCTGATCACGGGGCCATCATTTTCTGCTACGGCTTGTTTTTAAGGCTCCACTCCTCCCCTGCAGGGAGGCGGAACCGATTAGGTGGTTCCGCCCCAGACGTCTGATGGATCCAGAGAGTTTTCAGAGGACGCTTGGGGAAATACCGGATTCTCTCATTCACAGTTCGGCAGAGTCCCTGGTTACGGCCTGGAATATGGCTGCGAAGGGGGCTCATGACCGGATTGCGCCGCTGCGACCTCTCTGTGGTAGCAGACCCAGGAGATCTCCTTGGTTTACTGAGGAACTCAGGGGGATGAAGCGCCAGAAGAGACGCCTAGAGAAGTGATGGAGGAAAAGTAAATCCGTATCTGACCGAACACTTGTAAGATCTTATATCAAGACTTATCAGGTGGCGCTCAAGGCGGCAAGATGCGCGTATCATTCCGCCTTGATTGCATCTGCGGAATCCCGCCCAGCCGCCCTGTTCAGGGTAACTCGCTCCCTCCTTAATCAGGGGGGGGTTGATGCACCCTTGCAGGGTAGTGCTGAGGACTTTAATAAGTTTTTCGCAGATAAAATCGCCCAGATTCGGATGGACCTTGACTCCAATTGGAATGCAGTATCGGCTGATAATGATTCAGTCGAGATGACAGGGACTCGTCTTGATCCCGTTGTGTGGGAGGAGTTTGACCCGGTAGCACCTGATGAAGTCGACAAGGCCATTGGAGCTGTGAGCTCCGCCACCTGTTTATTGGACCCGTGCCCCTCCTGGCTGGTTTCGGCCAGCAGGGAGGTGACGCGGGGCTGGGTTCAGGAGATTGTCAACACTTCTTTGAGGGAGGGGTCCTTTCCGGCTCCCTGCAAGGAGGCAATTGTGCGCCCCCTCTTCAAGAAGCCTTCCCTGGACCCAGCTGTTTTAAACAACTACCGTCCTGTCTCCAATCTTCCCTTTATAGGGAAGGTTGTTGAGAAGGTGGTGTCACTCCAGCTCCAACGGTCCTTGGATGAGGCCGATTATCTGGGCCCTCAACAGTCAGGATTCAGGCTCGGCTACTCCACGGAAACTGCTTTGGTCGTGCTGACGGATGATCTCTGGCGGGCCCGGGATAAGGGATTATCCACTATCCTGGTGCTACTTGACCTCTCAGCAGCTTTCGATACCATTGACCATGGTATCCTTCTGCACCGACTGGAGGGGTTGGGGGCACTGTTTTGCGGTGGTTCACCTCCTACCTCACTGGTCGGTCGCAGTCGGTGTTGGCAGGGGGTCAGAGGTCGACCCCTAGGTTCCTCCCTTGTGGGGTCCCTCAGGGATCGGTCCTCTCCCCTCTGCTGTTTAATATCTACATGAAACCGCTGGGTGAGATCATCCGACAACACGGGGTGAGATATCATCAGTATGCTGATGATACCCAGCTTTACATCTCCACCCCGTGTCATTTCAGTGAAGCAGCGGAAGTGATGTGCCGATGTCTGGAGGCTGTTAGGGTTTGGATGGGTGCTAACAGGCTCAAACTCAACCCCGACAAGACGGAGTGGCTATGGGTTCTGACTCCCAAAGATATTTCAATCTATCCGTCCATTAGCCTGGGGGGGAGCTTTTGACCCCCTCGGAGAAGGTCCGCAACTTGGGCATCCTCCTCGATCCACAGTTAAATTTGGAACATCATCTTTCGGTTGTGGCGAGGAGGACATTTGCCCAGGTTCACCTGGTGCACCAGTTGCGGCCCTATTTGGACCGGGAGTCTCTTCTCACAGTCACTCATGCCCTTATCACCTCGAGGTTCGACTACTGCAATGCTCTCTACATGGGGCTACCTTTGAAAAATGTTCGGAGACTTCAGGTAATGCAGAATGCAGCCGCGCGAGCAGTGTTGGGCTTGCCTAGAAATGCCCACATTTCGGCATCACTCCGCGAGCTGCATTGGCTGCCAATTGGTCTCCGAACCCAATTCAAAGTGTTGGTTATGACCTATAAAGCCCTACATGGCATCGGACCAGGTTATTTACGGGACTGTCTGCTGCCTCATGAATCCCAGCGGCCGGTTAGGGCCCACAGAGTGGGCCTTCTCCAGGTCCCGTCAGCCAGACAGTGTTGCCTGGCGGGGCCTAGGGGAAGAGCCTTCTCTGTTGCGGCCCCGGCCCTCTGGAACCAACTTCCCCCGGAGATCCGTGTCGCCCCCACCCTCTCCGCCTTTCGTAAATTGCTTAAAACACACTTTTGCCAGCAGGCCTGGGGCAGCTAACACCTTGCCCCTAGCCAGTGTATGTTTGTGGAATGATTGGTTTCTTTTTTTAATTAAGGGTTTTTATATTTATGTATATAATGTAATTTCTATCATGTTGTGAGCCGCCCTGAGTTCTCCGGAATAGGGCGGCATAGAAATTAAATAAATAAATAAATAAATAAATAAATAAATAAATAAATAAAATTCTAGTGACATTTAGAAAAGTAACCTCCGGTTTAATATGTGCGTAAAGCTACAGCAAAGTGAAAAGAACCCTGAGCTGATATTTCATGGACTACTCCTTGTAGTTCACAATATGTGAGTGGCTTGCCATTTACCTTTGCTCAAGATGCTTTATTCGAGCCCCTAGTCTAGTCGTTTTCAGAGAGAAGGGATTCTTCTCTTTTTACACAGTGTCTGTTCTTTGTGCCCCTAGAGCAGGGGTCCCCAACCCCCAGTCCGTGGACCGGCACCAGTCCGCAGCATGCCAGCAACTGGGCCGCACAAACAAGCAAAGCCCCATCCACAGGATGCAGGCAGTACACAAAACCACACCCCTTCTGGTCCGTGGGAAAACCTTTCTCCATGACACCAGTCCCTGATGCTCAAAAGGTTGAGGACCTCTGCCCTAGCGAAAGGTCCAGTGCTGGGTTAGGTGGAAGGAAAGCGAAGAAAAGGATGACTAGCAGTATGGTGGATTGGACTCAGTTACAGTGGCAATGAGTACACTCTTGGAAGACCTAAAAGACCAGCTTAGGGACAGATTCTCGTGGGCAAAACCCATTTATGTCACCCGAAGGCACATAATCAAAATATCCTGTGTAACATTTTTTTATTTACACTGATCACCAGGAGATACCACATTACCAGTTTCATCCTTACCAGGAATCATCAGACACAGCTAACCAGTATAATTGTTTGAGGAAATGTCAGTGGCGGGAAAGACTATGCAGGATACTCCTTAGTTTACCTCACCTGATTTTTACATCTTTCTGACACTGAGATCTGAGATTTTGCAAAACACATTTGAAGGAATAATTGACAGCTATAGCAATGGCGAATGCCCTCCTATACTCTTATTTTCTATGAATGTCCATTGTTCACTGATTACTTTAGCAAACAATGATTTGCCTAGGAAAAGTGCTGCTCCGCTCTTAGCAAAATTATGGAAAAGATTTCATGTTGTTATCTCTCTCTCTTTCATCTATATCCATCCACATATTACTAAAACTTTTGTTCCTGTAATTGGGCAAAATGGTGAATCATACGGCAATCATTTTTGAACCAATGTACCTCAACTGGGCTAACTTACAGAATGAGTCCAAAATCTTGGATATTTTAAGATTTCCTATTAGCACAGCACTGGACAAATTTGATCCCTCTAGCAGAATTCGTCTCATTCCAAGTAGCTTCCATATCTTCCTTTCTCTTAATTCTGTTAGGAGATTAATCTAGCTTCTTCACAGAGAACTTGTGATTTCTCTTCCTTCTGTTCTATTTCCTTTTAATTTCCTCCCCCACCTTTTTCTTCCATGTCTATATTTTTTCACAGACTCACTTTGGATACTTAGAAACAATGGATTGTCTCACATTCAATATTTCTGATCACCCTTGTATCTTTCAGTAATTGTCTTAATCTTTCATCATAAACAATGAAATCAATTATGCTTTTAGATGTATAATTTGCCATGTACTCTTAAACAGAGTAATGTTGAAACCATATATACGGTAGTACCTGAGACAGACCTTTTCCCATGTGAATACTCATGAAATAGTTGCCATTCTCAATCATTCTTCAGTCTCTGAATAAGCTAATAACATTTTACTACTCCTCTTATTTAATGTCACCAGATAAGCCCATAAATATTGACTTCTGTTGCTCTTTATTACTTTGGTCAACTAAAGGTTGTACATAAAGCAGTGTTAACTATGGGTCTTAATATTCACATTAGCTCAGATATAATAGTGATTCTTAGTCTTTTAGTGCAATATATTTAATATCTTTTAATTTTTTATAACTAATGATACTTTAGAAAGTTACAGCCTCAACAACATTACAACATTCTCAATTTATTCATCTGAATTATATTCTTCTATTTTTTTAAAAAAAATATCTTTCTTGTATTTGTTTATAGATGGTGTGATGGCTCAGCAGTTAAACATGCTGAGTTTGTCAGCTGAAAGGCTGACAGCCTGGGTTTGAGACCTGAGCACAACGCAATGGGGTGAGTTCCAGTTACTTGCCCTAGCTCCTGCCCACCTGGCAGTTCAAAAGCATGCAAATGCAAGTAGATTAATAGGTACCACTTTGGAAGGCAACACTGTTCTGTCTGCCTTTGGCACATAGCGATGCTAGCCACATGACCACATAAAATGTCTTCAGACAAACATTGGCTCCGTTGGCTAAGAAATGGAGACGAGCACCGTGCCCTAGTTCAGACTGGACAAGGAAACCTTTACCTTTACTTTTGCCTGTTTATGTACTTTCCTTAAAGTTTCCAATAAAAAGTATTAAAAAGAGTTTTTTTAAGCTAGAGAAGGTGTATATTAGATCACCTCACTAAGTCACTTTTGACACTTTTTAATATGAATATAATCTAAAAGGGGAACACGGAACACTGATGCCACATAGTGGCATGAACTATAATAGCAACTCTTTCTTTAAACTAGCTTTCCCTAAGTCAGTGATGGCGAACCTTTTAGAGACTGAGTGCCCAAACTGCAACACAAAACCCACTAACGCATTGTCGAGTGCCAGCTGGGTGTGGCCCATTGGCTGGGTGTGGCCCATTGGCTGGGCATGGCCAATTGAGTGGGCGTGGCTGCAGTGTAAGGCAGACTGGGTGGGACTAAAAAGTTCAATCAATCAATTTCAACTTTGCAAGATCTTTTTTTCCCCCGCGAGAAGTTAAAATTGACTGATTGAACTATTTTTTTTTGTACACGGCGGCAGAGGTCTAAAGCAAAAAGGTTTTATAAAACCCAGCTGAAGGCCTAGGACTGGGGCGACGGCGCGCGTGCCCACAGAGAGAGCTCTGAGTGCCGCCTCTGGCACCCGTGCCATAGGTTCGCCACCTAAGTACTTTCAAAGCTGAAACTCAAGAAAATAATTATCACTCAAGTTACTTGCGTCATGGATTATTACATCACAAGTCTGTTCCTCTAATCCAGGGACAGGCTACTTGAGGCATTTCAGGCCTCACTAAACAGGTTTACGATTTGGTTTAGGAGTCCTCAAAGTTATCCCAGGACTACAAGCTTGGCTGGAAAGCTAGTATATCATCCTGGAGGGAGTCAGTGGCATCTTGGATGGGAAATCAATTGTACTGTTGTCAAGAAAATTAAATGGATATGTCCATGAAGTCACCATTAGGTTTAGTATGAAGTCTTAGTATGAAGAATTGCCTTGTTAAAATATTAGTGTAAAGTGGATTAATTACAGAGCTTTGTTGCAGAATTGTCTGCTTACTCTCTGATCCTTGCCTTGAGGGACATGGCTGTGGTTGATTTTGTGGGCATGTTGGATACTGTAGTTCTATTTTGTTCCCTAAAGGTTAAGTTCCATCAGCTGTTGTTGTTTTTATCAGAAAGAAGCTGTTGCATCTGCCTGTATCTGCTAAGTGTGGCTCTAAAAAAGGAGCCTCTTGTCTGCAGAGATTCTCAGTCATCCAGGTCATAGTTGTCTCAAAGGTGCTTTTTCAAAGAACAACTGGACTGTTATTGTTGTTTTTCCTTGAGGAAGAAAAAGAAAACATTTTGCTTCTCATCCAGTTGTGATGATGGGGGGATTGGAAGGATAGCTACTGACAGTTAAGACTGGATGATGGAGGGATGGGAGGATAGGTTGACAGGATTGTGTGTGTGTGTGGGGGGGACAGATGGAATGATTGTGTTTCTTTGTAGTCATATGGTCATTAGCACTCTCTGAGAGCTGTTGAGGCCACTTGAGAATTTATCGGTGCCCTCGGGGTCACCTGAATCAAGGTGCAACTGGTTGTGGAATCTTCTTGGAACTGCTGCTGCAAGGGCTGCATTGAAGAATGAAGACAGGTGTTGTCTTATTCCTCCTCCCCCTCTGTTGAGAGGGAGGGCTGTTCAATTCTAACATAGATTCTTTTACCCCTCAAACCAATGGTCCTCTATATCCAAAACGTGGACTCTAACATAAAGGAATCTCTTGTGCTGCAGCTTGAAAGTCAGGACTCTGAGGACAAAGCCAAGAGGGACTGTTGTAGTCTAGGAAATGAAAAGTTGTTTAGGGCAGGGGTTCCCAACTGCCGGTCCGTGGACTGGCACTGGGCCGTGGCATGCCAGAAACCGGGCCACGCAAACAAGCAAAGCCCCATCTGTGGGATGCAGGCAGTACATGAAACCAGGCCCCCTCCAGTCTGCAGAAAAACCTCTCTTCATGGAACCGGTTCCTGATTGGAGACCTCTGGTTTAGGGCCAGGAACCATACTTTATAAAGATTTTCAGAAGGCAAGATTTCAGCAGTAGGGCAATGATCTAGAAAGGATGCAAACTGCAGGCATTCAGTCCTACATCGTGCTATTTAAAGCTCTCGCTGTATAATGTAGATATGAGTTTTGGGGGATTAGGATGATTTGGAGATATATATTTTTTTAGCCATTTAACAATGAAAAGTTTACTTGAGAGCTTGCAATACAAACATTGAGCCTCTGCAGACAAAGCAATTACCGGGCCATCACTGGAAAGCTTTACTCATGCAAAAATTACTAATTCTGCAGCGGCTGCCAATTCTGTTCAACGCATAATCAGATCAGGATGTTTTCCCCCACCTCTTTCTTGAATGGCACACACTGTCCTCAGAAAAGCAGCCTTTTTTGCATTGCAAGTTGGAGATCCAGATATGTCGAAAACCTTTTCCCCATCTGGCAGACAGGCATTTCTGTGATGTCACTCCTGGCTGGAAGGAAGACTTGGCCTTCCCCTCCTATTCAAGCTGCTCCACAGCCGTCAGGTTGGCTTCCCTTCTTAGCTTTTTTGTCATCTGTCCACCGTTTCTTTCTGGGCTATCTTACAAGGCTGATAAGGCAGCAAACCAAACATATATCAGATCCCTATGAACATTTAAGTTCTGCTTTATTTCAATATTGTAAATTACCAAGAAATGAAGATGTTACCTAGCCTGGTAACAAAATGTTCATAAATCAACCCACAAACTCGGAGAAGAAGCCTTCACCCTCACACTACCCATAAATGTTTGGGGCAAATATTTCTTCAGAACTTTTTCCACTTGAAGTAGAAAGTGCTCCTTGTGTCATCTTTAGGCTGCTATGCCTTCATCTTTTCCTCAGTCCCTGCTAAATACCAGGATGAGAAGCCTAGAGCAGTGGTTCTCAACCTTCCTAATGCCGTGACCCTTTAATACAGTTCCTCATGTTGTGGTGACCCCCAACCCTAAGGGCTGTCCAAGCGTGCACCAACGCTGCCCATTCACCCGCTGCGCTGGGGGCTCAGTGCGCCTCACCTGTCCTTGCCTCACTTCTGAAGGTTGCCGGCCTTCCCGGCTCCAGCTGGCCAGGGATGGGGAGCAGGAAGGCCGCTCCGCCCAGCCTGGTTGGAGAAGTGCCCGGGGGGGGAGAGAGAGAGAGGGAGAGAGAGAGAGAGAGAGCCAAGGGGGCGACAGTGCCGGCAGAGCTTAGTTCAGCCTCCTCCGCGGAAAGGGCCACGAAGCAGTGCAGCCTCCCTTAGAAGATGCTTGATGGAAACGAATCCGGCGCTGCAACGGCCCCCAGCTCGAAGCCGTGCGGAGACAGATAGAGGAGCGGTATCTCGGTTCCTAAGACCATCGGAAATATGTGTTTTCCCATGGTCTTAGGCGACCCCTGTGAAAGGGTTGTTCGACCCCCAAAGGGGTCGCGACCCACAGGTTGAGAACCACTGGCCTAGAGGCTGATCAAGATGCCTAGAAGGGCAGTATTGAATTCATTTTCCAGGTCTGTAGTTCTCCTTTGGCCCTTGAGATATGGAGACCAGAATGCCAAAATCTTTTAGTCATGTATGAAAGAATCAGAACAAGGAGTTCTTGGAAAAGACACTGCAGTATCCATTTACTGCCGGATCTGGCAGGACTATCTTATACCCTGATAAGTTCTGTGCACTAAGACAGGGATTTGGCAAACATCAAGCTGGCAAATGAGCCAATGAGCCTTTGTGAAGGTCTCAAGCTTTTTGAGTAAAACCAAACTCGACGGGGATTTGGCAACGTGTTTGTGCAAAATCTGCAACACTATGTGTTCTTTGCCACAGAACTATGGAGTCAATTAGAAATTTGACATCACTTGAATAAACAGAGGAAAGATGAGATGTCCAAGTTTTTCTTCCTGCTAGTGACCACCAAGGCAAAGACTTCTAGGAAAACCACTGTGGTGACTCATGAGCTAGTCAAGAGTAGTAAGTGAAACACTGTGTTGTCTAATTGAGCACCGAAATCTGTTTATGTCATATATATATATATATATTTAACTAAAGACTGCAAACCCCAGCAATTTGTTTGAAAAGCAGATTTAATGGGAATATGCAGGACTTATTTCTGGGCAGATTTGGGCATTTTGGAGCAGACTGCAGGTGGCATTAAAAGAAGCATAATTGCTTAGTGTTATTAATGTCATTCAGAATAATGAAAACTCTATTTTTATATTACTCCCAGGTTTCAGATCAACTGGTTTCTGCAAATTGTAAAAAAAAAAGATTTTTAGAACAGGAATGATCAAGAGGACATGGGGGCATGTTTAAATTTTCTGGAAAAACAATGGTAGTTATCTTTAAATCCTCATCTTCACATTCTGATTACCCAACTTGGATTTATTCGGAATTCTTGATTATACATTGGCATTATGATCCTGCATTCTCTTTCCAAAGAATAAGCATCAATGAATTTGTGTGTGTGTGTGTGTGTGTGTGTGTGTGTTTTTCTTAGATCCAAGCATGCCAAATTTCTTACCAAACAGTGTAATGTGATGCCACTTTAAGTTTCATTGGTTAGTATTGCAATTTGTGTTGGAGAGAAAACAAGCAAATGCACATAACACCAAGTGGGAATGGGACTGGGGGAATGGGATAACAGATAGAAAAGGTAATTTTATTTTCCTTTCATATGAATTTTGCAATTCAGTAAATATCCTTCCCACTGTCCGAAGTTGTGGTAGTTTGCTTTGCAGTAGTGATTTTAAACCAGCATTCCAAAGCCCTCAAAAGAGAAGATGATCATGGTTTCAGTCTGGTTTTTTAGGATTATAGGACAGAAATGATGGCAGCATAAAAGTTCCAATAGCTGGGGAGAAGTATAGAAGTTATCTGAGGAGAATATGTTTGACTGAGCTTTATGATGATACTTGACCTCTGAATCCAAAATTGCCTATACCAGCCTTGTGTGAAAATGCCCATTTCTCTCCGATTAATATGTGGAAACCTTCTGGCATGGTTTTCCAGTCTTAATGAAGTATTTATTTTGGTCAGACAAATGGCAGGAAGCTAGAATGCCAATCTATATACAATATTTGGAAAGTGGGAGACATTTTCAAACCTA
Organism: Bothrops alternatus; assembly: GCA_034064705.1. Lineage (NCBI taxonomy): Eukaryota > Metazoa > Chordata > Lepidosauria > Squamata > Viperidae > Bothrops > Bothrops alternatus. The sequence continues at coordinate 9,230,730 of JARGCV010000025.1, forward strand.
AAGACAATGAGCTGGTATGTAATGGAAACTGATTCTAGCTTTTCAGAAATTCCTGGTCCTATCAAGCCTCCTTCCCCAATTCGCTCCTTATCTCTTTCTCCATCTAGGAGAAAAGGGCTGTATTCACACATAGCATGCTCACCTATAATGTAGTTGGCTGTGATTTTGATCAGTTGTGTGGACATAGCCTGTGTGATTAGTTTATGTTTAATTGAGTTTATGGTTGATGCAGCAAATTATAATTGAATTTACCAATGCATATTTTTATATGAAATGTAAACATAGCCAAAGTGTCAATATGCCTCTAGTGCAGTGGTTCTCAACCTTTTCCGGGGCTCGACCCCGGCCCGCATCGCGCATGCGCGACGCAACAGGGTGCATCGCGCATGTGTGGCGGCCCGCATCGCAAAGGGGAAAAAAATGGCCGACCCCCCAAAAAATGGCCGACCCCAAAAAAATGGCCGACCCCCCCAAAAAATGGCGGACTGTGGTGTTTGGCGACCCCCGTGAAATGGGGTCGCGACCCACAGGTTGAGAACCACTGCTCTAGTGAGTGACAAAATATATAGCAGAAATTTAACTCACTTAATAATGATATACTATTCTAAACCTGAATCCATTCAAGATAATGGAGTGGCATTACTACTCATTAAGAGTTTGGTTAAATATATGCTTGGCTATAACTTATTCACAATAGGATTGTAACAATTAAAATTAATGGGAGCCTAATATTCAACAGTGTGATACAATTATATGTATCTATTATAGATGCAACAGAGAAAAATATTGAGGAATTTAATGGCAAACTGGTAGATATGCTAGAAGCAGCTTTGAGAAAGGGTGGAATACCGCTAATGAAGAAAAACAGAAATTTGTAAGAAATGAAGGAATCTGAATAAACAGGAAGATGAACTAGAAGAACAATGCAAGGGTCAAGCTAATAATGTTTGATGGAGAGAATTCTCTGTGTATGGCTGATATTAGTTTCAAACAGAAAAAACACAGATTTTGCATACGGATAACACTGAAATCAAATGAGGCCCTAATAAGAAACAGAAAACAGCGAAGTGCATTTCAATCTGCCAGTACATGAACACATAAATTATTAGGATCAAATCCGTGGAAGATTAAAGAGAGCAGTATTCAAGCAGGATATGAGTGCATAATGTAGAAGTTCAGTGCAATGATTATACACGTAGTATGTTTAATTTATAGGTCAAGAACAAGTAAGTAATGAAATAGAAAGATCTCTATTTCTATCTCTACAGAGAGAGATCCTAAGGCAGAGCCATAATAACAAAGTTAGATAAAAATAAGGACAACTTAATAAAGATTAAAATAGCCTTTCTTTAACAGGGCATGCGTGGCTATAGATACTGAAAGGGTAAAAGTAAGTGTTGATTAACAACACATCCCACCCTCTCTCTCTCTCAACATATTCCCTCCCATCCTTTTAGCTAGGTTGAATTTATAGTATTTGTAGTATTTCATTTATAATATTGGGGCATGGTGATTCAGCAGTTAAAGATGCTGAGCTTGTTAGCTGGAAAGCTGACAGCCCAGGTTCCTGACCTAAGTGCCACGCAACAGGGTGAGCTCCTGTTACTTGCCCCACCTACTTCCTACTTCATTCAAAAGCAAGGAAATGCAAGTGGATAAATAGGTATCACTTCAGTAGGAAGGTAACAGTGTTCCGTGTGCCTTGGCGTAGAGTCATGTTGGTCACATGACCATGGAAATGGTCTTCAACAACGCTGGCTCCCTTGACCAAGAAGCAGAGATGAGCACTGCCCCCTAGAAGTCAGAAATGACTGGACAGGGGAAATCTTTGCCTTACTTTATATATAATTATAAATGATACCGTTTATTTTTTTAATATTGTAAGCTGCCCAGAATTACCATGTGGCAAGATGGGCGTCTAATAAATTTTACAAATGAGTGAATGAATGAAAAAGAAAGAAAGAAAGAAAGAAAGAAAGATTTCTTAGAATTATGGATTTTGAGATGTTTATTAAGAGGCACTATGCACCAGAATAACTATAAGACCTGAGCAAATAAAGGCTGATGCTTGAAGTAGAAACTCACATATTTGAAACTAGAAAATCTAGTCCCAAAAGACAAGGCTGAAGAAAATAAAAAACAATGGATGGCATTGATGGATTAGATTAAAGTCATTGGAAGTCTTAAGTAATGATCAATCAGGTGGCAATTGTATCCATACAATTAGGAGCTGAGCTTCACCCCCAACCATCTGAAGCTACCATTTCTTAACTTAAAATTGTCCATTCCATGACTTACAGCAGTGGTGGCGAACCTATGGCACGGGTGCCAGAGGTGGCATTCAGAGCCCTCTTTCTGGGCACGCGTGCCATGCCCCAGAGATGGCAACCGTGCCCCAGAGATGGCAACCGCCCAAGGTCCCACGTGGCCAGATGCATCCCGGCATGACTGGTTTCCCTCCCTCCTGGCCTCACATGCTCTCCTTTTCCTGGGCACGACTCACTGCATCACCTCCTCAGCTGTCGGTCAGCTGCCCAGCTCAGAGGTGGCTTCTCTGAACTGCTGGGGGTCAGATGTGGAGCCCCAGAGTATGCTGGTCGAGAAGCTGTCAGGCTGTGGCTGCTGACGGACACTGGCAGCTCCCATGCGCTCGCTGACCTCTGTGTGCGGGGGCCGATGGTGTCAGGCAGCAGCTGCCTTGGTCCCTGTCTCACCTTGCCCCGCGGCGATGGTATCCCCGCCCTGCTTCACCTCAATTCCACCGCCCCACCTGCCAGAGACCCCCTGGATATCCCCCAATCCTGCCCACAGGCGTCCCTTCCCACGAGCAACATCTAGGTGACCACACCCATTTTGGCCACACCCACCCAGTCTGCCATGACTACCACAGCCATGCCCACCCAGTGGGCCACGTCCCACCTGGCACCCGGCGATAAATAAGTGGATTTTGGGTTGCAGTTTCGGCACTCGGTCTCTAAAAGGTTCACCATCACTGACTTAGATACTGTAAATTCTATAATCCAACAGACATAATATTACACCTAGCTCCTGCTGAAGATTAAAAAGGTCAGGTTAAGTCTTGATTTTACCTATAAAACACTGATGTTCAACAAGGAAATCCAGTGCACACTAGCACAACATACAAGGATCTTCTGGCCGAGATACCAACATTTTCAGCAGTAATTTTTAGGTATGGCAAGTACTGGAAAAGATGTGGTCTGATGCAGTGGGTAGACTCAAGAGACTAGGAAAGTGGTGGCGAACCTATGGCATGCTCTCTGTGGGCACGTGCACCGTCGCCCCAACCCCGCCTCCCTCCACGGCCCCCTCACCAGAAGCCCCCCTGGAGGAGAGTCGCCCCTGGACACGGCCTGCACGGAGAAGCGCAGCCAAGAACATAGCCAGGCAGCAGGGACAAGACACCGCCCTCACGCCCCATAGCGTGCAGATGATGCTGTGGAGTATGGGCGGAGGGCGTGGCTGCCTGGGCAATCTGCTGCGGTGGGCCATGGAGGCGGGGCATGGCCCTGTGGGTGGGCGGGGCAGGGGACGGGCAGGGGCGGAGCAGGCAGGATGGGAGGCGGAATGGGGGCAGGGGTTGGTTTTGGGGCACTCGGTCTCTAAAAGGTTCACCATCACTGGACTAGGAACTATCACAGGAAATGCTGTATCAAGAATCTGACAGCACCCTTTCCAATTCTGATTTCTGCTGAAATACACTAAAACAGATCTTGTACAACAGGCATGTCAAACTGCTGGCCTGCAGGCCAGATGCATCACGTCGAAACCACGCCCACCCCATTGCTGGCAATGGGTGAAAAGTCATGTGATGTTGCGAGTTTGACATGCCTGTTATACAAGATTGTGCTCACTACCAACGGCTGCTTCCCATTTTTATCATTCTTTTTTCACCCCCGCATGCATCGTTCAGTGTCATCTCCAGGATGGCAAAGGCCACGGTGCGGAAGTGATCACTTGTGCTATACAGCCTTTTCTATTTGCTCTGGAGCAGCGGTTCTCAACCTGTGGGTCGTGACCCCATTTGGGGTCGAGCGACCATTTCACGGGGGTCGCCATGCACCGCAGTCCACCATTTTTTTTTGGTCGGCCATTTTTTTCCCTATCGCGATGCGGGCCACCGCGCCGTGCATGCGCGATGCACCCCGTCGTGCCACGCATGCGCGGTGCGGGCCCACCATTTTTTTTGGGTCGGCCATTTTTTTTTTTGGGTCGGCCATTTTTTTCCCTATCGCGATGCGGGCTGTCGTGCCGCGCATACGTGATGCGCCCCGTCACGCCGCACATGCGCAGTGCGGGCCCGCCATTTTTTGGGGGGGCATTGCGGGCCGGGGTCGAGCCCCAGAAAAGGTTGAGAACCGCTGCTCTGGAGTGTGTAGAAGTCTAAATGTACTCTTCACCTGAATCCTTTAAAGCAGCTGTATTTCTGCTAAGGATCTTGCAGGTGTTCTCACCACCAGTTGGCATTGAAGGTTTTGTTCAATTCCCATTGAAAGCTGTATAAACTGCGATAGTGGCTGTCATCCACAGGCATATGCAGGAGGGACAAACGATGACACCTGCCTCCTGTTGCAAAAGATGCCGCATTTATATGAGACATCAAGATACATGCACCCTTACACTATTACGGCTGGGTACAAATACCAATACCAATAGCAACAGACTTATATACCGCTTTACAGCCCTCTCTCAGCAGTTTACAAAGTCAGTATATTGCCCCCCCCCAACAATCTGGGTCCTCATTTTACCGACCTCGGAAGGACGGATGGCTGAGTTAACCTTGAGCTGGTGAGACTCGAACTGCCAAACTGCTGGCAGCCGGGAGTCAGCGGAAGCAAGCCTGCAGTACTGCATACTAACCACTGCGCCACCCCAGGTTAACGCTATTACCGCTTCCTGGTAATAAATTCAATTATTAAAAATAACGCGTACGTGAAGAAGGATTTCATTTCACCCACCTGTTGAGCCACTTCTGTTGGAAGCAGAACCAGGTGGGAGGGGCCAGTACAAATAGCCAAAGAAAAGCGGTTCGAATTCTGTGACGTCACAATGCCTTTGCCCCTCTAATGTAGCGGAAATAGTTCCGCGGCTCGTGCGTCAACTAGAACTCCCGCGATAAGCGCGGCTGTGGGGTCACGTGCGCGTCGTGTCACGTGACAAGGATTGCCCGGTCTCGTTCCCCTCCCCTCCCCTCCCCTCCCCCCCAAAAAATCATGAAATCATAGAAGTACGAAAAGTAAAAATCATACAGTATTGCTATGCTCTACTACGGGACATGCATTTGAGGAACCCATTTGGAAGTTTATAACCGTGAACATTTCTTCCCCCTTCAGATTCAGCCTTCAGCCTTGTTTCTGCATAGCAATGGCGATCTGCAGAAATATTTTTTACGATGCTATTGGGCAACCAAGTGTCATTTTCCGCCAATTAAAATATTTCAGTGTGCATAGTGTTGCGAAACCAGAGTTTTAAAAATGTATGAATTTCTCTTTTTTAGTTCTAGAAAAAGTCACTTTTTAATAGGTTGCGAAGGGGGGGGGAGTAAAGGCAGGTTGTCATGACAATCTAGACCAGGGGTAGACAACCTTGGCTCTTTTATGACTCGTGGACTTCAACTCCCAGAATTCCTGAGCCAGCCACGCTGAGGGGAAAGGGAGAGGTTTCCAAGCTGAGCCATGCTGGCTCAGGAATGCTGGGAGTTGAAGTCCACGAGTTATAAAAGAGCCAAGGTTGCCTACCCTGATCTATACTCTGTGTATTCCTTGTTAATAATGCCGCTGTAGCCTTTAGAAAAAAAATACCAGCACTGCCAGATTTCATCAACATCCCATCGTCGACTTAAAATGAACCGCTCCTCTGTTCGCCAAATCCAGACTGAATAATATTGATTTTTAAAGAACATTTTTACATCTCAATCTGAAAAATCTTCAATCGGAACGCTTCCCCCCCCGACTCGGAAACAGAAGAAACTTCTGTTTTACTATTACTTGACAGATATACTGCTGTATAATTACATCTGTCCCATGTTTTTCTCACTAGGTGTTTTCCCCGCGTCTCCTCTAAGCCTAAAGAAGAGAGGGGGGGGAAGAGGGAAAAAGTGGTCGAAGTAGCCCGGAAGGAGCCACCGAGACTTGTTTTTAATGTGGTGTATCTATGATACAAAGGGAGGAGTTGACCCGGAAGTGAACGAGCGGTGTGGGTGGAGCTGACGTTGTGTTTCGATGTCCGAAGTGGCGGGTCTGCTTAGTTCAACATGTCGATAGAAATCGAGTCCTCGGAGTGAGTGCGCTGAAGGGGGGGGCTCTGGTCGGCCAAGGGGCCGGGCGGGTTTTGCGTTTCGGTGCCAGCTTCCTTTGGCCTGTCCCAGGCCTGGTTCCTCCTCACCCGCTGCCCTGCTGCTTTTCCCGTGGGGAGCACCGGGTTGCTCTAAGTCAGGGGTAGGCAACCTCGGCTCTTTTATGACTCATGGACTTCAACACCCAGAATTCCTGAGCCAGCTATGCTGGCTCAGGAATTCTGGGAGTTGAAGTCCATGAGTCATAAAAGAGCCGAGGTTGCCTACCCCTGCTCTAAGTTCATTCCGGAAATTTCCGAAGGCGGCCGAAGCTTTGCGCTTGTATATTTACTGGTTATTCCTATGGAAGGCAAAAACATATGGGGTGGAGTGAGGGAGTGGAGTGGGCGGGCGAATGGGGTGTCGGGGGCGGGGTGAGAGAAAGAAATGCATTTGGCAGCGTCAAGGCAGGTAGTCCTCAAGGTAAGACCGCAGCTAAGCCCAAAATTGATGTTGCTAAGTGGGAAATTTGTTAAGTGAGTTTTGCTGCATGTTACGACTTTTCTTGCCACATTTGTTACCTGAATCACTGCGGCTGTTAAATTAATAACGCCGTTAAGTGAATCAGGTTTCCCCCTTTGACGTTGCTTGTGTCGGAAGGTCGCAAAAGGTTGATCACATGAACCTGGGACACTGCAACCGTCATAAATGTGAGTCAGTTGTCAAGCATCCAAATGTAAATCACGTGATCATGGGGATACTGCAACGGTTGTAAGAGTGAAAAAATGGTCAGAAGTTACATTTTTCAGGGCTTGTTGTAACTTTGAATGGTCACTAAGCGGACTGTTGTAAGTCGAGGACTTACCTGTAGAATCAAAAAGGAGCAAAAAGCATCTCTTAGCTCACTACACTACTGTGTAGCTACTAAGCTCTGACTGGATTTTTCCCCTCTTTTGAGACGGAAATGAATATCGGAAAATGGCTTCTAATAAGATAGTCTGTTATTTGTGTGGGAGAGAGGGACTGACAAAATGGAATAAATGTCAGTCATTAATTGTGCTAATTGTTTTGTTCAGTGTCATCCGTTTAATCATGCAATATCTGAAGGAGAACAGCCTTCATCGGGCCCTGGCTGCATTGCAAGAGGAAACGACAGTGTCTCTGAACACGGTGGACAGCATTGAGAGCTTTGTGGCGGATATTAACAGTGGCCATTGGGATACAGTACTGCAAGCCATACAGTCCCTCAAGTTGCCAGACAAAACACTCATTGATCTGTATGAACAGGTCGGCAAGCTTTGCGCAATAATATTTTGAGTTGTACTTGTTGGCGTATATTTTGAATTGCTATAAAATAAATTGGCATTTGCAGAATGTTCATCTTTCGTTTTTGAGCAGAGAGGCAAATGATGATACACGTATGATGTATCATATGTATGATCACGCAGATAACACAACTTAATATATGTGCCAAATGTCACGGCATCATCACATAACTACATTATTTATGTCACACTGTCATTATGCACATGCCGTCTGAGATATCATGATGTTTATGGTTGCTGCTGTCTCTGAAAATTAAATCATTCCTATTTAGTATAACATATTAGCTCTATATGCAATCTGGTTTTTCCCCAGTTTTTACACTCTGTTGAGTAATTTTTTAAGATTTTTTTCCCAAGAATATAAGCTTTGTATCGTACTGTGCTTCTGCAATATAATACTGGTACCACATAATAGTTTTAAAGATGTTAGTGTATTTTATATACATCCCTGTTCAGACTTGAGTTATTTTTTTTTCATTAAAAAATAAGAATTTTCAAGACTTATGGTCTATACTCTTTTTCAGTTTTGAAACTTGAATCAAATTTTGCTAACATTGATCATCAACTGTGTAATTCCATTTAAATTTACAAGTCACATAAGTGTAATAGTTTGGTGCGTTAGCACATGTTTGTATGACTAATAATGCTTTTCTGTTGATGTTTCAGGTTGTTCTGGAACTGATAGAACTTCGTGAATTGGGTGCTGCTAGATCTCTTCTGAGACAAACTGACCCAATGATCATGTTAAAGCAAACCCAACCAGAGCGATATATTCATCTTGAAAACCTTTTGGCTAGGTCCTATTTTGACCCACGTGAGGTAAAAACTGTGTTAGCTCATAGTTTTTTACGTGTGTTATGCTAAATAATATGTGAAGGAACCACTAGGCTAAGCTGGTTCTTAAATAATATTATATTGCTGTTTGTTTAGCCTAATTAGGTTTACTTTATTTTTCTCATTTACAATTTGCAATATACATCTCATTTAATCATTTCTGCATAATGGAAGATCTAGCTTGTTTACCAATTTCTGCATTTTGCAATGATATATTTAGAATATAAATTTAATTAATAAATGGTAGATAAATGTTACCTGTCTTCTAAGAGATTTAGGACTGGTAAAAGAAGAAGTTATTAGATGTATTTCTAATATTTTTGGGATGGGTTCAGGTACCTCTATGGAACTAGCATTAAGAATTTAAAATTCTCTGTTGGTTTGCGCATACATTCTTTCCTTTTACCTCACATATTCTTTGTTTGACTAATTTTACCTAAAGTGGCATGCTTTTTCTTTGAAAATTCTGATTGAACCTGGCCTGTCTAAACAAGTTGAGGTATATACAAAAATAAAACATTAAAGAGAAATATGATTTTATACAGAGGAAAGAGGCTGAGAATTCATGTTCTTGTGCCTTATCTAAAATTTAGAATTGTTCCCTGTTAGACATTTTGTTTCAATGTGTCATAAATAAAAATGCTTTTTATTTCTTGGTTACATTTCAGTTTGAGGTCTGACCTAGTTTGGGAATAGAATCAACATGGTAGCTCTGTTTTTCTTTACGTAAGAGAGTAGATGGGTGCAATTTTGTTGCTCTTGCTTGTTTTTGAGAAAGCACTTGATATAATTAACAATCTACTCTTCTTGGATTGTCTGTGTGAGTTGGAGGTCCTGTATATGGAAGTTATTTCTCCTATTTGCAGAATGGTTTTACATAACAAAGTGTGCTTTTAGATCTGGCAGTGGTATTGTTGGGTACCAAAGGGCACTGCTTTGCCCAAAGTTCTATTTAACATTTATATAAAGCAGGGTTTCTCAACCTTGGCAACTTTAAGACTTGTGGACTTCAATTCCCAGAATTCCTCAGCCAGCAAAGCTGGCTGAGGAATTCTGGGAGTTGAAGTCCACAAGTCTTAAAGTTGCCAAGGTTGAGAACCCCTGACATAAAGTCACTGGGACATTCGTAGAGAAATTATGGGGGGCGGAGGAGAGTGAAGGTGTTTCCAGTATAGTGACAACAGTTCGATTTCTTTATAATTTTTTAACGTTGGCTGTGCATTTATTTAATTAATTTATAAAACCGCCCATCTACTAAAAGGAGCTTTCCTTTTATAAGAATAAAACACAAAAGAAGGCAATGGTGAAACCCCAATAATAGGGCATGTATAGTCTGAACGAGTTGTTGGACAGTCATAGTGATGGATTAGAACAGGGCCAATCAGTTAAGACTGGATCTTCACAAATAGAAATCTTGTGGGTTCATGATTTTTAGATAATAGGAACTGAGAATCTTTGCTGTCTTTCCTCAAAAAGAACAGGTCTACAATTACAACTGTCATTAAAGGCTAAGAAATCACCATGACTGGGAGTATCTGGTATTAGCTTTGGTCTATGTATAAACGTTGCCCTTTCCTGGACCAAGTTGTGTGGGATGCTTCATTGCGCACATGTGATAATCTTTGTAGGTCCGGCTCGCTGACAAACTTGCTGTGAGTGCCTAAAATTGTAGAAAATCTCATCTAGTATTTGCTCACAGCTTTCTCAGTTATGGCCCATACTGTTTGTTTACCTACTATTATATCTTTGAAGCCCTCTTCGTCCAGATCTTGTTTTGATAAATGACAGAAAAAGACTTTTTGTTCCTTCTTGTATATTTGCATTCCCTGTGATTGGACAGTGTGTGTATATATTGTTTTGTCGTGTATTTTTATTTTATAAGCCAGAATAAATTTCTTCTGTTCGGAAAACATATGATACTAACTTTCTTCTCAAAGTTGGAAATTGCCTTTCCAGAACTTAATTCTTTTGATTTCCAGAAATTGTTTTGTTTTCTATTTGCCTTTAGTGTAATTTATACAAATAAGCAATCACTGTTGCTTAGTTGGCTGGATTCAATTCTGCCCCACAGTACTCAATGAGGAACAAAAATTAATATTTGTATATTGGGTATGGTCTTCAAAAACTAATTATTTATTTGTAACATTACATTGCTCAATTTCTCTGTATGTGAGAAAATTTTTTGCTGATAGCAGTTAGAAAGACTGTCAGCAGGAAGTTTGGTCATTTCTGAGAATATAGTAATTGTAAGTCTAAGTGATGGTTGGGTTTTATTACGTTTTGACATAGAAAATTGCTATTTTGAAGGTAGGTAACTGTGAGAACTGTTTTCCTTTCTTTGCCGGCACATATCTTGATATGTCTTCCACTTTCTCTGGCTGAAGCTATCATGAAGCAGAAGTAATGTGCATTTTAACAATAAGTAGAAAGTTGGATTAAGGTTTTGTTCTGATTCAAACTAAATAGAGTTGGCCTTTCCCAATATAGTTATTTCTACCGAATTTATCCCCAAACTCAAAACTGTGTTGTGGATTTAGAATTGACAATCCAGACAAGTTGCTCGTTGAGTGGTAGATTTCTCAAAGTTAATACTCTGTATGTCTGTGGATCTGAATGAATTTGGCAACATGCAAATCCAACGACGACTGTTGCGTTTCAGGCATACCCAGATGGAAGCAGCAAAGAGAAGCGGAGAGCTGCCATTGCCCAGGCCTTGGCTGGTGAAGTTAGTGTGGTACCTCCGTCTCGTCTTATGGCATTATTAGGACAGGTATTTCCCCCCTCCTTAAGCTTAATGAATGAGTATGAAATGGAAGACTGATCGTTCTTTAAAGCCTAAGATTATGAGTCTTTAATATGGTGCTTAGAAGCTTTCTTTAAAAAAATGTCTTGAGTGCCCTTTTGTATTAAGTTTCAAAAGTGTTACGATCTGTGTCTGTAATCTTCTTTGGTATCTTAGGCCCTGAAATGGCAGCAGCATCAGGGGCTACTTCCCCCTGGTATGATTATTGACTTGTTCAGAGGAAAAGCAGCCGTCAAAGATGTGGAAGAGGAAAAATTCCCCACACAGCTGAGTAGGCATATTAAGGTGGGTTGTCCTTCACCATGATTTCAGCAACAGGTCTCAAGTCCTTCTGGGATGAGGGAATTTCAATTGGATTAAATGAGGAACACACTTAAGGCTTAAAATATCTCACTGACTAGGTGCAGTATTGTATTCAATTATCCTGTGGCTTATTTGATTTACCTGGTTGTGAGAACCCTACTGTGATTCATTGACAAAACTAATATATTTTAGATGACTTCAAGAATTCTATATTTTAAAACAGTGCATGTACAGGTCATTTTTATCCTTGTACTTTTAAAACAGAAAAGAAAAGTTGATTTTAGTGAAGAATTGGGTGAGAGCCAGGTTGGTACAGTGGTTAAGGCGCCAGGCTAGAAACCGGGAGTTTCAGCTTCGGCACAAAGCCAGCTGGGTGGACTTGGACCAATCCTCTTCTCTCCGCAGTAGGTACTAGTAATCCTCAGTTAACGATGGTAATTGGGACCAGAATTTCTGACACTAAGTCAGCGGTTCTCAACCTGTGGGTCGCCAAGCACCGCAGTCCGCCTTTTTTTTTTGGTCGGCCATTTTTTTGGGGTCGGCCATTTTTTCCCCTATTGCGATGCGCCCCGTCGCGCTGCGCATGCGCGGTGCACCCCGTTGCGCAGCGCATGCGCGGTGCAGGCCCGCCATTATTTTTTTGGTCGGCCATTTTTTTTTGTCGGCCTTTTTTTTCCCTATTGCGATGCGAGCCCTCGCGCTGCGCATGCGCGGTGCGGGCCCGTCATTTTTTTTTATTTTGGTCGGCCATTTTTTTTGGGTCGGCCATTTTTTTTCCCTATTGCGATGCAGGCCGTCGCGCATGCGCGATGCGCCCCGCCGCGCCGCCCAAGCGTGGCGCGGGCCAGGGTCGAGCCCCGGAAAAGGTTGAGAACCGCTGCACTAAGTGATACAGTTGTAAAGCATGACGTCACACGACCACATTGCTTAAGAATGATAATCCCAGTGGTCCCTGTTGCTATTGATAAGTAAGGACTTCCTGGCAAATTCCTCACAATTTCCAATGAAAGCAGAGCAGAAACCGACAGGAAATGGCAAATCCCAGGTGGTTTGCAAGCAGGCTGATAGGTAGGTAGGTAGGTAGGTAAGTGACTGCTGCCGGCGGAAGGCACAAGTTGCACAATGCTTCAGGTTCAGCATCAAGCTAATGTTTTTTTGGATCCAAGAGTAAAATAAGATCAAGTTCCAACCAGCGAGCGATCACCAGGGTATCATTTCCAGGGTTGTAGAGAAGAAAGGCAATGCAAGCTACTTTTGTACAGTTGCCAAGAGAACTCCATCAGCGTATCCATGTATCCAGTGGGAACTAAGTTTAATTTGAGGATGTTTTTACCTTTCCAGTCTAGAATAGTATATATTATTTATTATATGCTACTTCTTTATCCCCATAAAACAGTTTGGTCAGAAGTCTCACGTGGAATGTGCTCGATTTTCTCCGGATGGTCAATATCTGGTCACTGGTTCTGTGGATGGATTTATTGAAGTCTGGAACTTTACTACTGGGAAAATCAGGAAGGTAATTCTATGACTCCTCTTAACTGCCATGTGAATTACTCACCACATGTCATCCATTCTTTGGGCACAATAAATGAAGATGAGTAATATGAACTCTTCTGGAATGCCAGATGAAATTGGAATGGAATTTTAAATTAGGGTATACAGTGCCAAACCAAATATTCTATTTGCTTTTTTTTTAAAGCAATTACAGTCCTTTTCAAAATGGAAGTTAGTAAAAGATGTTATGGGGTGCAAGATCCATGAGCCCTATCGAACATTTTCTTCTTTGCTTTATCTTTGCTGTTGGCGGAATGGGTAGAAAGCTTTGGGAGATTAAAAAGGAAAATAGAATGGATGCTTAATTCTTGCTGGTTATTTTTACATTTCAAAATTGGAAATAAATATAAGTGGAGTAAAAGGGGCTTTGGAGAAGATTTGCAAAGAGAGAGTAATGTTGATCGTTTTTGTATACATGATAAGTCCAATGTTGGAAATCCCAAATTTTATGGAGTAACAATTAACAACACCTGAAGTGCACACTTTGGGTATAGCAGAGCTTAGCTTCAGTCCTTGACTTATTCTATTCCAAAGAATCTCATGATTTAGATCTAAAATTGCCCTCTGAATTGGAGCGCCACCCACCAGTCTGGGTTTTAATAGTATGATTTAGGATAGTGTGGCTCCTGAAATGAATTTTGTATACATTGTTCCTCCTGATGCTTGTTCTTTTCTTAGTTCTATTAACTTATTTTGTTCATTACTTTGTTTAGGACCTGAAATACCAGGCACAGGATAATTTTATGATGATGGATGATGCAGTGCTGTGTATGTGTTTCAGCAGAGACACGGAAATGTTAGCAACTGGAGCACAAGATGGAAAAATTAAGGTATGCTAGAGGCCCAATGTGGCACCCAAGAACTCCCTTATAAGCCATGTCTCCTGAACTTCTAAGACGTGACAGACACACAATATGGAGAGTTTGTCAGGGCTCAAGGGTATGAATTAATCATCTTCTGAGAATCTGTTCTTTGTCCTTTCTCCATGAGTTTCTCTACTGCTTTCTAAGCATTGATTCATGGGGTAGAGATTAGATGTATTTTCCTGAAGGAAAGTAGTTCTACTCTTTCTTAGCAGAGGAACAATTTGCACAATCCCCAATCGTGCGGTATAAAGAAACAGACAAGTAAACTGCTCCTCTCTATGTCCAAGATTGCATAGAAGGAAACAGTGTTTATCGCAGTGAATCAAGCAGAAATATGGGCAGGAAAGAGCAGTTTTCTCTGGGTGCATATTTGGAATTCAGATTGTTCTGGTTTTTCTTTTTCTTTTTTGTAGCGCACATCATGGACTGGCAGTTTAGTGCTATTCCAGATATTCAGTTAATAAAAGGGGCCCGTTTGAGTATAAGAACATCTTGTTCAACACTCTGTCCCAACAATGGCCAATCGGCTGCCATGGAGAAATCTATTTTATCCGTAAGAACATAAGCCGTATATGTGTTGGGTCTCTACCTGAGTGAGCGAGGCAATTTGGCAGGAAATGTTTTTGTCGTGCGATGGTAACCATCAGTTCCTTGCTTTCTCTGAAGGTGTGGAAGATTCAGAGTGGGCAGTGTCTGAGGCGATTTGAAAGAGCCCACAGCAAAGGTGTCACCTGCCTAAGTTTCTCAAAGGATAGCAGTCAGATTCTGAGCGCCTCCTTTGATCAGACAATCCGGTAGGTCTCCTTTTGCAATTCATTTGGCCATTCCGTCTGACTCGGTCACGTAACACTAATGTCGTTTTGGTGCCGTTAACAGGATTCATGGCCTGAAATCAGGGAAGACTCTCAAGGAATTTCGCGGTCATTCCTCGTTTGTTAATGAAGCTACATTTACACAAGATGGACATTATATTATTAGTGCATCCTCTGATGGCACTGTGAAGGTACACGCCGAGGTCCTGATCACCGGGTGTAATTTGTGTGATTCGTTGAAATTTTGGCGCCTTGCTTTTTTTTTTTTTTTGAAACCCACTCTTAGTAGTACAGGTAGTCCTTGACTTACAGCCACAGTTGAGCCCAACATTTCTGTTGCTAAGCGAGACCGTTGTTAAGCAAGTTTTGTCCCATTCTGCGACCTTTCTTGCCCCATTTTATGAGCTTTCTTGTTAAGTGAATCAGTGCAGTTGTTAAGTTAATAACACGGTTGTTAAGTGAACCTGGTTTTCCCCATTGACTTTGCTTGTCAGAAGGCCACAGAAGCTGATCCCATGACTCCAAGGCACTTGCAACCGTCATAAATATGAGTCAGTTGCCAAGCATCTGAATTTCGATCATGTGGCCGTGGGGATACGGCAGCAGTCGTCAGTATGAAAAATAGTGCTGTCGTAACTTTGAACTTTCACTAAATGAACTGTTGTTAAGTCGAGGACTACCTGGCCTGAACACAGAAATATTTACAAATGCTGTGCAGGGCCTGGCCCAGGTAACATTGAACTTCAGTCTCACAAATGATTTCTGCTTAGCTGCAGCTCTTTCAGACGTATCATTTTTTTTTTTTTAGTCTTTGGAGAGCCACCATAGTTTGAGTTGAACTAGCTTCTAGATCAGCAGTTCTCAACCTATGGGTCGCGACCCCATTTGGGGTCGAACGACCGTTTCGCGGGGGTCGCCGGACACCGCGGCCCGCCATTTTTTTAATTTTTCTTTGATTTTTCTTTATTTTTTTAAATTTTTTATTTATTTTCTTTATTTTTTTGTCGCGCGCACGCCACGCATGCGCAGATCGGCCCGTCGCGTGCCGCGCATGCGCAGATCGGCCCGTCGCGGTCCGCCATATTTTTTTTGACTTTTTTTTATTTTTTTTTAAAAAAATTTTTCGTCTCGCGCGCACCGCGCATGCGCAGATCGGCCCGTTGCGCACCCGGGTCGGGGTCGCGGCGCGCATGGGCGGCACAAGTGGGGTCTCAACCTGAAAAAGGTTGAGAACCACTGTTCTAGATGCACTCTACGGGTCAATCTCTTTTAAGTGACTAGATATTTTTTTTCCTTTGTTTTTAATATTGGTACAGAGCGGGTTGACTTTTTGATTGCACTAAAAGCATTTTTTAAAGGAATGTTTGTATTAGTGCCCATCGTAAGAGGCAGTGTATACAGATGGAGAAAGGGCCTATCTATTATGGGAAACAACACTATGGTTAGGGTCATTATATACCCTGCATAAAGACACACATGGGGTAGCTTGGGTTTCATTCTAATATGGAACTTGCATATTTTCCTTTCCTGCTTATTTGTTAGGTTTGGAATATGAAGACTACAGAATGCTGTAACACTTTCAAATCTCTGGGTAGCACAGCTGGAACAGACATCACTGTGAACAGTGTGATTCTTCTGCCTAAAAATCCAGAGCACTTTGTTGTTTGTAACAGATCAAATACAGTTGTCATCATGAACATGCAGGGGCAAGTACGTGATTGGATTGGATTTTAAAGTCTGAGAGAACACAATCAGTGTCCCTTTTGGACTCAATAGCTAGAGTTGACCATGGGAAGCCATTGTTCCACTCTTTCTGATTTGTAAGACTCTTCAAAGCCATGATTAAGTGTTGCACTGATTGGTTGAGGATTATTTAGGATTCCCAAATAATCTGAAAGGCCCTATTTTAGCTTATATTTGTAGCTATTTGTAGCTATTTTCTTTTGTACACAATTTTAAATTGGTTCGGAAGGTTCTTAGAA